>JAEQBH010000433.1:1800000-2399367 GCA_016808115.1 Tetrastigma voinierianum | reverse complement strand
AATAGATCAATGGCAGCAACCAAGAGGGCATCGATGTACCGCCAAGTCAAATTCATTTTGCCAATAGATTTTGTTATCATGCATGGAGGAAGATCCTCAAGTTCCTCTGTTGTCGGGAAGACCTTTCTTAGCAAATGTGAGTCGCCTTGATTGACGTGCATGAAGGTGAATCGATACATCACGAGTTGGGAATGAAGCGTTGCATTTTAATATTAATGGAGTCTCAAACATCCTAATGTAGGAAGATACTGGATGGCTATAAGAAGTAATAAATTTTCTCAACGATGAAGTGAATTCCGACAGATCATTCAAAACCTATCAATAAACTGGAGATGAATTTCAAGAGACTGAGATTTGATTGTGAAGTTCTCGTTTCTTCAAATTTGTTTAATAATGAGAATAAATTTCCTGCAGTAAAATGAAAAACAACAAGATGAAGCTTTGAAGGAACAGACACAAAGAACCTACGTAAGGTGAAAACTAAAGGCGTATGGGTTAACATCATAGAGTTGCCCAAATATTTGAAATATGAGTTTTAGAGCACGAAGGAAAACTGAAGTATCATATCACCGATTACCGACCGTCAAGAAATGTAAGTTTGGCCGTACTTCAGAAAATACAAGAAGCCGATCAAGCCAGGCTGACCAAGACTGGCGTATCACCTCTATTCAGAGTGCACAAAATATTGTCAGAAGATAATGCAAAACTCGTTGAGCATCAAGAGTATCGAACTCAAATATGAAAGAAGTTGCCTAAAGAAGTTCGAACGGTTAAATGTGCTCTTATATATTATCGTGACGCTCGTAAGCCCAAGACATGTGGTTCCTAAGAAAGGTGGATTCATCAGAATCGAAATGAAAAGAATGAACTTATTCCTGCAAGAATCAACCGTGATTGTGGATGAGGGTTTGTATTTACGCTACGTGGGAAATTGAATATCGCAAACTAAAGGATCATTTTCCCCTACCTTTCATCGATCAAATGTCGGATAGGTCAAGCAGACACCTCATTTTTGTTGATGGATAATTGCGGATATAACTAAATAGCTATCAGACCAAGATCGTGAGAAACCACTTTTACATGCCCATTGGTACTTTTCGCTTTTAGAAGAATGCCATTCGACTAGGTAATGCCCCCTAACACTTCCAAAGATGCATGATGTCTATATTTTTCATCTAGCGTAGAGAAGTTATGAGATCTTCATGGATGATTTTATACATATGGATCCAGCTAACAATGCCCGATAATCGGATAATAATACTTCAAAAGGTGGCAAAGACAAAAATTCGCTCAATTGGGAAAAATGCCATTTTACGGTTACGGTAAAGATTATCTTGGGGCATTGTTTCGCAAATTAGGTCAAGTAGACAAAGCAAAAGTTTCAATTATAAGAGACTTAATGCCACCCACTACAGTTAAGGGAATCAGTTTCTTAGGACATGCGGGATTTTATAGAAGATTTATCATAGATTTCTCAAAAATTGCTAAACCACTATGCGTATCAATGGAGAAAGATAGTGGAAGCTCATTCGATGACCCCGCCAGAAGATTAAAGCAAATCAAATCAGATTAGTGGAAGCTCCCATCATGAAACCAGATTGAACAGAATTTGAGATCATGTGTGATGTCAGTGATTTTACAATGAGTCAGATCGGGACAAAAGATGAAAAAGTGTTCATAAGCCATCTACTATACAAGAAAACCTTTGAATGGCACAAGAAAATTACTTACTACTCGAAGGAGATGCTAGGCAATAGTGTTTGCATGTGAAAAAATTGCTTAGGCCATATATTTTAGGTCCCATGTTGTTATACACACCGATCATGCAAAAGAATTAAATATTTAATTGCAAAGAAGGGAAGCAAAGCCAAGATTGATCGTGGGTATTATTATACTGGGTAGAATTTGATTTAGAAATTAAAGACAGAAGGGCGTTGGACAATGTGATAGCCGATCACTTGTCAAGAGAGGAACCCACTGCATAAAGAAAAGGGAAGAGAAATAGCAAAATTTTCAGATGAGCGCTATTTCAAACACACCCAATCATCAATTTCTGCATGTCGAGATTGTGAATTTCTTACCAGGAATTGTGCCACTAGATCTGGCCTAATATATAGAAAAAGGTTAAGGACTGGAGCAGGTGTACACATCCGATGATCCATATTTGTTTAAGAGAGCTGATGATTATAAGGAGATGGGAAATGTAAAGTGAGCAAAGCAAGATTTTTTACAAGAAGAACGTCATGCATCACCTTACGAGGACACTTTCATAGAGAGATAAAAATGTACCTCACAAAATTCTCCAAATGATTTACCGCGGCCTACAATTTTAAGGACTGCTTTTGAATGGGTAAAGTTAGTGATCACGCCAAAGAATGGGAAATATCGCAAAGGCATGAGATGCCCCGCAAGGTATCCGGGTGGTGCAATTGTTTGATGTATGGGGAATTGATTTTATGGGGCCTTTTCCAGCCATTTGAAATATATACATACTCCCTAGTATGATTATGGGAATAAATGGGTAGAAGGGGCAGAATTGTCCTAAGAATGATGCCACAATATAGCGCGTGGGTTCTTACAAAGAAATATTCTTTAGCGCATTGGGACACCCGTAACTATAATCGCTACGGAGGAATATAATTTGCAACAAGGTGTTTGACACAAACTCATGAGCAAATATGGTATCAAAACACATTAGAGTTAGCTTATCATCCTCAAACAAATGGGCAAGCTGAAATTTCCAACCGAGAAATAAAGAAAATTCTGGAAAAGACTCCGTGAGTTCTAAAGGTGAAAGATTGGTCTCAAGCTGATGATGCATTACGGGCATACAGAACGCTTAAAACTCCCATTGAATGTCCCATACGCATTCTGTCTTTGGAAACCATGTCACCTCCTCTTGAACCGGAATACAAAGCCATGTGGGCCATCAAACAACTCGAACTTCGATTTCAAATACAGTAAAGGAAGAGAGACTCTCCTAACCGAATGAACTCGGAAGAACCGAGAAACGGCTCATGACAATGCTAGAATATACAAGGACAAGATGTAAATGGCATGAGATCAAAGGATTCTCGAAGGAAAGAGTTCGAAAGCAGGGATAAGGTCTCATTGCTTAACTCCGCATAAGAATATTTCCGTGGGAAGCTGAAATCAAAATGGAGTGGACTATATACGCGGTGTCAAATACTATCTGAGCAAAGAATACCTCAGACTCCATGCGAAGAATTCAAAGTTAATGGGCAAAGACCTAAACACTATCTCAAAGAGGGGGAGAAAGAAAAGGAAGAACTCCACCAGAATTGAGAGAGAAAGCTTAAAACAAATTAGTCCATTTAAAGACTCAAAACTGAGCAATCCTACGGAGGTAACCCATGATTTTTTTAGCTTTATATAGACTCTCAAATTTTTTTATTATTACGCTGCTTTTTTGAAAATTTTTAGTTCGAACATGATTTGTTATTAGAAATTGCTAGTTAGTACTAGATTAATTAACTCTTTCGGAATTGTTACAATATGCTTTATGAAGAATCAAATGGCTAAGGCGAGAAGGAACAAACTCCGTGACTACCCAAAGACTTCGAGACAAGGCAACCAAAAGGGGAGTACTCTTCTTCCCACATAAATTTCCGTGAAAATTGAATAATGCATTTAGAATTGTTGTGTGGGAATGATTAAATGGATGCTAAGAATGTGCAAGTTAATTAATAAGAAGTGCAAAGTCAGTCTAAGATAATCAAATTTAGGGTAGGTGCGCACTAAGTCGCACACGATTTTATGTCACATGACAGGCCTGAGGTCGCAACTTAGTCAAGATCGGCGGAAGAACAAGGGGCACAGAAGTAATTAAAGTTACGTTCACATAAATTTGAGGTCGTGTGACATAAATTGAGGTCGCGACAGTAATCTCGAGGTCGTTTTGCATAAGAACCATTCTTCAAAAGAGTGGTGAGGGTCGCTGACAACTCAACTATGCCATCAACACCCGATGTCGCAGTACCGATGATAACTTGTCCTCCTGACAAGCATTTATGTCGCGATAAACAAGAGAATGTTATCACGACATAAGAGACAAGTATGCCACCGGCGTGGAATTTGCCCTAAATTTAATGACAAAGACACAATCGCAAATAAATTAAAGTCGCGATAAACACAAATAAATGAAGTAATAAAGATCCCAACATAATAATTGAATTGCAACCGCTTGAGAAACTCCCCTCCACTACCATCTCCTTCCTGAAGCAAATACAACCTTTCATCTTCGTGATATTCTCCGGGTTCTCAATTCTACAAACCCTAACCAAACTTCTTTTCCTAAAACTCGATTTCTCTAATGGTCGAATCCTCAACCTCATCCCAATCCGAGTGAAATCATGGGAGGAGTATACTCAAACCGAAGGGGGAAGTTCATTTGAACCTCGAAAGGGAGAACAGTCACGGAATAACCGGTAAGTTCCAACCCGCCATAAAGCAACAGAGGAAAAAGGGAAAAGAAAGACAACAAGAAGAAGAGAAGACGAAGTTCGGTTCGTACAGTTTCTCCGTCTGAAAGTACCAGGCCGGAAAGGATTTGTAAGATAGGAGAGGCTTCAGCCAACTCATCTCACCTCAGAATTGATAGAGCAAAAAGAGGGTAGAGAATTTCGCAACATCAAAAGTCCGCGCTATGCAGCCAGCCGCCCTAGAATTTTACTCCAACTGGGTGGGAGGAAGAGAACTCAAGGTGTCAAAGGAGTTTGGGTGCCTTATGGAGCGGAGACGACTATTAACAGAGATGTATGGAATGGAAGGGGCGTAAGAATGGATCAAAATTCAAGAAGTCGATGAACAACCCTAACCGTGAGAAGATTACGAAAATTAACCAGAGCAAGAAAAAGGCAAGCGGAAGAAAGGAAAAGAGAGCAAAAGACCCCCGAAAGCAGGGGAGAGATTTGACAGAGAGGCCAAAAACCTAGCACCGCTATAACCACTGCCATCGCCCCGCACGTGAAGAGAACAAGAAGCAATCCTTCTCTATGCTATGTCGGCGGGTACAAGATCGATGGCCGAATACCATTGAAAACCCTATAATGAGGTATCATGAATGTAATAAAGGGGTTTGATCCCCACCACAAAGAACCATCAAGGCTATGGCTAGGGTCGGTGAAGTGGAACTCTGGGAAGAAGAAGAAGAGTGCCCAAAGATTTCACTCCACCACCCCTCGACGAGTGCTAAGGGGCCAAAGAACTCAAAAGAAATAGGGTCATAAGAGAAACAGATTCAAGGGATGAAAATGAAAATGCACATAGAAGAAGACACCCATTCTTCTCGGGTGGCGTAGTAAGAAGAAGAAAATCTAGAAGCACATCAAGAAGGGAATACTTTTATGTTTCCAGGATAGAGAGAAGAAGATATCTAACAGGATTTCAACCCCACTGCCACTTCTCCCCTTATAAGGAACAGTGATTTCAAAGAACCTGGTGAAAGCTCTAGGGGAGCCCAGGGCAATAATCAAATAATGGAAATGCTCGGTTCAATTCAGAAGAGCATTGAAGAAAGAGAAGAGAAATGGAACCTCCAGCAAAAGTTCAGAGAAGAGGTTTATGAAAAAGAATTGAAGAGAAGGGATCAACAATGGGAAGAAGAGATGAATAGAAGAGAAGAATATACATGAAGCCGAGAGAAAGAAGAGTAATAACAATCGGGCACATATTTATGGTAAGGGAAGAAAGGTGATGAAAGATCCCTGGAGCATCAAGAGAAGAAATTTAAGAAGGAAAATGGGAGAAAGAGATCAAGATCTATCGAAGAAGTTAAAGCTAAGCCAATGGATCCTCATTCTACACACAATCAGTAAGGATCGTGATTCTCAACTCCTAAAACTCATAAAGGAAAGGGATTCGTATCAAGAAGCCAAGATCAAGGAGCGCATCAAGGGATTCAAGTTCCTATATACGCTAATGTTCAAGGATTTCGAGAAAAGGATTTAAGGACAGATCAGAGCTTGATGATAAAGATGCCTTTAGAAGAAAAAGTCCGCTTGAAAATTTTGATTTGATCAACAATAATCTTTCCAAATTTTTAGAAGTCAAGGGATCAAATGGAACGCACAACCGAACACACTAGGCACAGACAAGATGATCTCGAACAAAAAGATCGATCTCACAAAATGAATTGATCCTTTCAAGAATGCATCGGAAGGGAGAATGACAAGAAGAAGAAGAGAATCGAATGAAATTTCCTGCAAATTCAATCCACTCGCTACCTCAGATCCGGATCCTCCCCAACATCTTTGCTCCTCCCCAAAAAGAAAAATGTATCCCTCCCATCGATGATCCTTCTCTTTCCCTCTTCCCGATTGTTGTTCTCAATCCATAACACATCATGAATAAAAACAATTTGTAGAAAAGGAAATGTCATTGTTTCATAGCTAGATTTTATTATTATTTTTTTTTTTGCTTTGACTTAAGGGGAAAATAACATTGTGATTTGGTTCAAGAACAGAAAATGCTTTAAATATCATAATCCGAACTAGTCAAGGTGTTCGACTAGAGATAAACTCAATACAAATAATTGCAAAATCGTGGCATGAATAAAGATACCGAATTAGAGTATTTATCGTTCATTTAAATGCAGCTAGGTTTGAAAATTGGACAATTGGTTATCGCTAATAGAACAAAATACTTGGTTAAAATAATGTAAGTAGACAGTGAATAAGTACAAGTCTTGAAGAAATAATACATTAATTCATTTAAAACTTATGAAACTTTTGACAGAATTAGAACATCTTCTAGAATTCGTGGATTTGAGTCCAATAATTAGTAGAACTTGTTTAGATAATTGATTGAGGCGAAATCTTAGGTGAAAACAATAACTACTGTGAAATGATAGAGGTTGCCATCTCAAAATGAGCCTTTTAAGCTTCACTCCTCAAATTATGCTTACATATTCTATAGTCTCTCATTCGAAGCCAAATAAGCCTCGATTTCTTCACAAACAAGAATTGAAAACCGAAATTCCTCCCTTCCTGCAATAAACCTGCGTGAAAGAACCCAAATTATCCGCTTCTAGCCTTAAAAGTTTAGTATAAAGGAAGAAACAAGTTCGGGGGAATAATATTTCCAAATTTTGACAAGAAGGGGTCAAGAAGTAAAGAAGGTGGCTAGTGAAATGTTGAATAAGTTTTATTCCTAGGGCCTATTTCCTTGAACAATTAAGCTCGAGGTGTTTAACACCTAGCACCCTAATGCCGTACCGTACTGAGTTGCTATACTTCAAAGTTCCCTAAGAGTAATAGAAAGCCTAAGAAGACAAAACATTGCACTATTCCAAATCTAGAGAAATAAAAAGCAAAGGAGTTAAAGAACAAAGGAATTGGCCTCACCAAGTACATAATGGAAAGTGAGATTCCATAAAGAATTCAAAGAGGAATCAGCTAAGATTAAGGAGAATCGAAAGGAACAAAGAAGAAAAGGAAGAAAGTCGAGGCAACAATGTAAAAGACAAGATGGAACCTGGGTAGTAATGCATAACCAGTAAATTTTTTCATTATCTACCCAATTACCTAAGCCTAACATTACAAGCCCAAAGACCCCATTGATTTTGAAGGTTGAATTTACTCACATTAGTGGAGATCAATATGAAAAACAAGCATATGGGACTTTGATAGTCGCCTAAGAAAACTCCTTAAGATTAACTAAATTCAACATGAAGTTGAAAAGGATTGATGACCTGCACACACACGGAACAAGACTTGTTAAATAAACTGTTTAAATACATTAGTTTATCAGGAAATTTTGTAATAGAAGTACACCATGCCTTGTTCTTGCATCAAAACTGAAATTTGAAATAATAGTGATATCTCTTAATTTCATATCGTAAGGGTGAATGAAAAGAATGTGAATAACCAGAAAATGTCCTGTGCCTAAGCTTATTTAGCTGAGGACAAACACTTTCTTTCTTTTCTTTTGCTTCGGGGGACAAGCAAAATTTTAAGTTCGGGGAAATTTGATGAGTCCAAAAACTCATGAGATTTTTAATCCATTTTTCCGGTTTATAATGAGAACGTTGAATTTTGTCAAGCGTAAAACCGATAATTAAATCAAATTCTAATTGGCAGAAAATACAGCGTAAAATCAATGAAAATCATAAGAAATCAACCCCGCTGCACTTAAGCTAAAACTGAAATTAAGTCGCGATAGAAGTGCGGCTTCAAAGAATTCCAAGTCACGACATCAACAAATTTGGCTTTAGTAAGAAACTGAAGAGCGAACAATAAGCCGCACCGGCATGGAAGTCGAGATAAAAATATGACTCGCCGTCGAGATCGAAGAAGCGCCAAATGCGGGGGAATTCATGTCGCGACATCATTTGGCGCGTCGACACCAAAAAGGAGATAAATGATGTCGTGATAATACCTATGGAGGAACGCGCACAAAGGAGTCGTCTACAAAGCCACAAGAACGCCTCTTCTAAGTAAAAGAAGTCGCATCCAATTCTCAAAGAAAGACTGGCTGTCGCTGACCTGACGCTATGAAGAATAACACCAAGGTCGCGAATGAACTCCAAAATCGGATTTACCAAGAATTAATGAAGAAGTAGATATGATGTCGCCGACACCACTTCCGAAAGGTCGCATGCACTGAAAGCTTAGCAAAGAGACATGGAGGTCGCGGACACTATTGCAGCTGCAAAATATTTTCAAGAGATCAACACGAGGTCGTGGACTCGTAATACTTCGTGAGATATCAAACACCGAATCGGGCGTCGCGACGCCTCCTTCGCAGGTCGCGATCAACCGCAAAAGAAGGTCGCGGACGCTCCCCGTAGTCGCACATCGCCATAATGAAGAAGGTCGCGACGCCCTTCGTGAGTCGCGACACGCTTATTAAAGAAAGAAGGTCGCTGACGCCCTTCCGTGAGGTCGCTGACATCACCGCAAAGAACTGAGGTCGCGACATCATTTGAATACGCGCGAGATCATATCAAAGATGTCAAGACAAGTCACGACAAAAGAAAAGCTTCCACGACCTCAAAAGAGTTCACAATACAGAAAGGTGAAGTCGCGACGTCATTCAGTGGTCGCAACATCAATTACAAGGAGAGAGGGTCGCGACGCTATCAGCACGTGGCTGATATCGATCCACTGGTGTTAAAGGCAAGTCGATCGCATAAAAGTTTCTACTACGTGACGCAACGCGTGAAAACGGTCGACGATGATGAAGTCGCCACCTCAAAAGAGATTACAATGCGTAAAGGTGAAGTCGCGACGATGATTGAAGTCGCACATCAAAACAACAAATTTCATATAGAATAAAGAAGTCGCGACGGAAAGAGAGGTCAGCGACATCAAGTCAAGGTCGCAACACGTAAATGGAGTCGCGACATGAACAACAAACAAATGGGCGCTTATTTTGAAACCCACAAGGAAGTGCATCGTTAGGCCCAACTCGTAACCCTATAAACGCTGTACCGCCATGTATGAAAGCTCGCGGCTCGTAATGAGAAGTCCGCAGCCGGCCGCTCAGGTATTTAATCTTTTCTTCTTTTTCTTTGCTTTGCCATTATCGATTAGATTAGAGTAGATTGTTATTTCACTGAATTTCCTCGGGATTCAGTTAATATGAAGCTCAAGTTGAATGCAGAATGTTATTTTCTTCACCATCGTCTGTTCATTTGAAGTCCAAACAAATTTTGGAATTCGAATTTCCGCCGGATTTATAGTAGTTCTTTTGATCGTGAGCTAACAAGAAGGTATTAGCACTTTAGAAACCAAATTGCCGTTGAAATTACCGTTGTTA
This sequence comes from Tetrastigma voinierianum, assembly GCA_016808115.1. Lineage (NCBI taxonomy): Eukaryota > Viridiplantae > Streptophyta > Magnoliopsida > Vitales > Vitaceae > Tetrastigma > Tetrastigma voinierianum. The sequence continues at coordinate 2,389,587 of JAEQBH010000433.1, read as the reverse complement.
GAATTTATCTTTCCTCGGAGATAAATTTTATCAGTCTACCGAACTTCGCCTCAATCTTGCCGGTTTTGTTTATTATATTGTATCTCGATCCAAATATTAGTGTCCTATACCGTAATAGATCGCTTCATGCCTCGATTTCCTGTGAGGCCCTCGAATGACACGTAAAAGGCATTCCTAAGAGTATTGAACAATTTCGGCGGTATGCGAACCTAATATTTGGGATCTAATGGGCTCGTGGAATTATAATCGATAAACCTCTTCACTCAGAACCGAAATGAGCCAATGGACTTATCAATTAAATGAGCAGAGTTCGCCTCGATTCGAACAAAGAAGTTCAATCCCGTTAGTGCGATCTAATCAAGGAAAGAATGAACGCTCCAATTTTGAGGATGAGAAAACCAAAGATAGTGTAAACCCATAAGCTACTTCACAGATTCGCACAAAGAGTCGAAATGAATCAACAATATTTATATACGGAAAGTTCTCCGATCGCTGTAGTCAAGCTACTGGCAGATAGTGGTTCAGTGGCCGAACACGGGATGTTTCAATCCTAAAGAATGACGGTATAAGTGTAAAAAGGTAAGGCTTTATTCGACTTTTGATTTTTATTTCAAAACAAGCAATGAGTTTGAAAACCGATTAACCGTAAAAAACTGAAAATGAAGCGTGAAAAGTTAACTTCAAGATTTAGGTCACTAATCACAAACGGCAAACAAGTCCTCTGCTTTATCTCGCGTATGACAAGCAAACGTATAGTCCCAAGCCACAACCTGGATCTATGTTTAACTAGCAAACCTCACCCGTAAAATCAACTCCTATTTGATTTAACACGATAACATGCACCATGGCCCCTTTGGCGCTTGAAACCCTAACATTAAACATCATTCAAAGGGCTCGTAGAAGACCATCTAAAAACCACAAGCAGATCAGCAATAAGTGCATACACCGATCCCAAAGCATGGGTAAGTATCGGGCCAAATCACTAACATTCAATGCTATTCAACCATATTTTGAGAAGATATGGGTCATAAACACAGTACCTGTAACTTTTAACACAAGAGGACAACATGCATATGCCCCACCACCAAGCTAGCTTCCTTCCTCTTCAAAGAAAAGAGGCTTACCTACATCTCTTTGAGTCATTCATCCCTGGGTGAGGGGTTCAGCAAACAAGAAAATAAGAAGAGAAGAGGAGAGAGAAGAGAGAAAAGAAACCCTAACTAAAGCTACGAAAGATATTTACAAAATAAAACTTGCCAAAAAATTGCTTCAATTATTATTAGGTTACAAATGGGAGGGGCTATGAGATAGGCTGCCACCTTAATGTATGAAAATACCATAAGCCTAACATTTTACGAATTTAGGATGATGAGGACACACCAAAAATTGAAGCTCTGCTTGCACACTACAAAAGTGTGACAAGGCAAAGAATTCTCGTCAAGGCATACAATTCCTCACAGGGAAATGAAAATTTCGCTAGCTAGCGAACACCAAGAGATAGCGAAATCAAGATAATTCGCTTATAAAGATTAATTTTCATTAGCAAAATTTCTCGCTAGTTTAGCGAAATTCTCATGAGAGTAGCGAATGCAAAATTTCAATAGGAATAAGGCTTACGGTAATCCCGAGTCTAGCGAAAATTCATTAATTTCCTCGCTTAAGATTACAAATTCATGTTAAGGTCGAATTCTTTTCGCATCCCAACAAATTTTAATCTAGCGAAATTCCCTGAATTATTGATTCTTCATCATGGCTCAACGCTCTCCTCTTCTGGGTGATTGATTTCATCACTCTCATTTTCATTCTTTTCATTATCCGCTTACGCCGACACTCCAGTTCGATTCCTCATGATTCATCATATGTCTGATATATTAATCCAAAGAGAGACGAAAAACCTCGCAAACAACCACAAATAACCTCTAAACGGCATGTTGAAACTGCTACACTTGAACACTTCTAATCGGCATAATGACATGAGATTAGCGCAAGAGAAAGACTCAAACCCATTCCAATATGTGGTTCTAAAAATAAGACTTTTCGCACTAATCACCTACGCTCAGAGCTGGCTGCTTACAACACCATGTTCCGTACGGTGATTGAAGTTAAAAAATACCCGCACTGAAGCGCAACTCAGACAGGCGGCTTATCTAATCCTCCTGGCAATGAAAAGACACAGGAAGATTAGATGATGAAATGTGTCATTAAGGAGAGATCCACATGGCATTACCTTCTTTCCTGACTAATTTAAATCTAAGGTTCAGTGAAGTAAAGTCACAGAGTTGTCCGTAAGAATTGACGCTTTCACAATGGCCAGATTTTCAATCGCTTCTCAAAAAAACTAACCGACACTATTTCTTAATTTTTTTTTTTATTTTAGTTTAAGCATTATTCATTTTTGTTCTCTTAGCTTACATATCTTTATTCTTTAATATTTTAAAGTTTGTATAGGAATATATCAATTGCAAATCATAGTCCAATAAGATAACCCGAAAGAATGCGTAGCTGATTGGTAATTCAGACCGCGATCGACATCTGATCTTAAATCCACTTTATTACTTTGTTCGACCAGACACTCATGTTAATCTCGATCAAAACCGTAAAGAATTTATCTACTCTCAAGTGAAACCGTTTTTAATCAAGATAATTGCAAAGAAATATAACAAACAAGTTTCATGGCATTATCAATGGGATTAGATAATAAATCTCTCGGGTACAATAACGCTATAAATTTGTGTTGAAGTTTTGATCCATCACTCACACTTACATAGTGGGAGATAGAGAGAGAGCTCTAACAATACACATGACACACTTCACCAACAACCAATTCCCATCGCATTGCTAGAAGTCCCACTTCGTCGCGAACTATCCAAGCGACAATTTCTCATCGTTCCTCTGATCCCACTTCCTCGGGAACCAAGTGGCATGGCCATTTCTCGGGCCCTCCCTATAACTCCAAAAACAAACCATTTTCGTTTTTACATAATAACTAACCAAATAGAGAAGACCCCTTACCTCCTGTAGTTGTCAGGAACTCCATTAATCCCTGCAGACTACGCTGCAGCTCTCAGACGTGGGATCAACTTCGCTCTGTCGAGATTCGACCCGATCGATCAAGTTTAAAATCTGTAGAGAATGTAGACTCTCTCTCTCTCAAACTCTCTCCTTATTCTCTTTCCTCCCCGCCAAACCTGGCTGTTTGATTGGTCAAGTGAGATGTCCTCTCACTCGCTGAAACAATACACCTCTAAGTCGCTTCTGTGATTTCATTATCCTTATCCACTCACTGATTCCCAGCACCAAACACATGGTGTCGTTTGTCTTTAAGGGTCCAACTCGGTCTTTGTTTGACCTTCATCCCACACTGACACGCCGCTGTCGCCACAAGACTCATCAATTACCGTCGTTATTTCGCCTCGAAAAACGCCAGACTCGGGATTGTCTCTAACTGACACCCAATGCACATAGATTCGCGAAGACGATTCCAACTACAATTGCTTTCACATCCAAGATCTATAAAAATTTTGATTACAATCGAAATTTTACCTTCTCTACCCTTCCCCGTGTGTCTCTGAGGTTTCACAGTAAATGAAATAAAGACCAACCCGTCGTGATTCTTAGTTTTAGATGATTTATAATATTACTATCATACGAAACTTTGAGGGAGCTACAATTTTAAATTTTATATATACACAAAAGCACATGTTGCTTGGTCCACTTTATGTGCAATTATATCTTGTAATCATACTAAATCTTCCTTTCACCTTTTTTTCTTGAATCGAAATCTTCCTTTAACCTAAAGTTGGTGGGACGGAATTAAAAATAACTCACCTTATTGTAGGGTAAAAGATGATGATAATTTATTTGCAAGTTAAAGAAAGAGCTAAAAATATTTTTAATGCCAGGTATATAATAGAAATCATAAATAACTTGAATTTCAAGAAGTTATGATGATCTCAATAAAAATAAATTGAGATATAATATGAAAAAAGATGATAAAATTGATTTTGTATGCTTACGCAATGAAGGTGATGTTGTAGTTAAAGCCGAAAGGGTTGAATTTAGAGCATGTAGTTTTATTATTAAAATTATATTGTTTTCAAAAGAAATAAAAAATAAAAAAATAAAGATTGTATTGTTTTCTTTATATAAGCGAATGAATCTTTAAATCTGAGTAACGCCCAACATATGCATGTGTTATAGACGAGCAATTTAGTTTCAGATACAATTATTTATTGATCGTTCCCAGGCCCTTTATTTTTTTTATTATTTATATATATATATATGGGAGAGAGAGAGAGAGAGAGAGAGAGAGAGAGAGAGATCAAATAGAAGACACCAAAAGAAAATAAACATCTCATTACATATAATCATCAAGTATCTTTATTTCTACAGTAGGTATTACATTCAACAAGAACACTACAGAGTGCCAAAAGAACAAGTCCACTCCACTCCATGAGACTTTTTCTTTTTCTTTTTTCTTTTTTTCCCCTAGCTAGTACATATTTTCACCTGCAAGACAGAAGAAAGAATATTATATAATACCCCAAAAATAAAAAATAATAAAAGTTGTGTGCAATATATATGTCTATGGTATAGCATAATTACAGGTAGGCTAGAATTATTCTAAAGATCCCATGGCCTTTGAACTAGATGATCAGGAGGATCTATCCTTCTAATATCTTTTCTTCTTAAAAATGATAGAAATATTTGTTTAAAACCTTAATGTGATCTAAAATTGTAAACCTTTTTCTTCTCTTTTTTAAAATAAAATATTTCCAACATTAAAATGGAAAAAGTGAATAATATGATATTTTATCAAAATAGAACATTGATGAAAGATATTAGATTTTAGATATTGAATTCTTGAAAACCTCAGAATCGTTTTTTAATCAAATTGAACAGGTTTTGATGGAGGAATTCATGTGAAAGAAATGAGAGAAGTGATAGGGAGGGAGGAGATCCAGCAGATTACATACATAACTACAAACATACCAAAGGTTTATAACGGAGGAATTCATGCATGATGGTCTCTACTCTCTAGTCGCTATCGCTGCTGCTGCTGCTATGTCATCATGTCTCAGTGCGGCCATGTCTATGCTTCTTCTTCTTCTTCTCCTTCCTTCATGTCCATGTCCATGGATCTTGTCCTTATGTTCACCATGGCCATCGTGACCATGCTCATGATGAGCATCTCCCTTATGGCATCCATGGCCATCATCATGACCATGCTCATGATGACCATCCCCTTTATGGTCATGACCCTCACCCCTATGCTTCTCCCCCTCCCCTTTGTGCCTCCCACGTGAAGAGTCTCCTCTATCTTGTGGATTATTCCTGCCATTTTTTTTTTCTCTCTCAAAACCTTGATCCGATCTATACAACTATGAAGATCCAACCCCTAATTTATAGGCATTCATTTTGAAAGTTTATATTAAGCATAAAAAATCTCTCAACCTTTTCTATCTTAAATCTTCCTTTGAAAAAGATAATTTTGTTTTCCTTTTTTATTTTATTTTTTTATTCCAGAGAATTTCGAACGTACACGTGGATGAAAATATATTTTATTTTGATTTTCCAACACACAGGGCACAGGATATTTGCGGTCACTCTCCTCCATGACCGCTTTTCTAAAGTAGCTACCGCGTCAATAACGCGTGGTCGGCATTTGCACAAAAGTCTGTATCACAGTTATTTTTAATATTTATTTTCAAAAAATAATTTTCAATCGACATTTATTTTCTTTTACATTTATTCATTTTAAAGTTGTATTACTCCAATTCAAATGAATTCGACTTCTGAAGTACCATACCTAATCACAGGCGTTCACCGTTTTAATAAGAGAAGAACATAAGGTGGAGATCTCAAGTTTGAATCTTGATAGAAACAATTTATTATCTTAAAATTAAAATACATTAAAAAATCATTTAGGTACACATGTCATCCTTATTACTGAACCAATCCCATTTTTACTGAAATTTTTTATTCATTTTATATGTAATTATTTTTTAAATAATTATTTTAAAACTATCTTATTATTTTTAAATGATTTATGTAGGTAATTATTTTAGTACTATTTAGTATGAGAAACTTACACTTTGTCTTCACTTGTGGACATCATTACAAGAATGCGAACTCCGCAGCGAGTGATTCTACGACGATGTTACGTCATTCGATGATTAAGTCAAAGAAATTCGAGGCAAGAAGATGAGGCTGAGATATTTAGATCAAGATACTTTTTCCACACATCTTCCATACCGGCCGCATACTGCCTCAAATTAATCTTCGCCTATTTACGAATAATATACGCTTTTTCTTATTACGATATCCCTTACGATAAGACTGCTTTTCTTATCACGATTATCCTTTTAAGGATAATATCCGTTTCTTTCCTTATTGGGCGATTATTCTTCCAAATAAACGCCTAGAATTAGGAATTCAAGGAGCAAATATCTACTTTTGTGTATTTTCCCATAACAAATACTTCCCATAAGTGCGTGAGATGGCCTACTGGGTTCTCGAGACCCCGCACCCAGTTCTGTGGATCGCACTGGGCCCCCTGGTTCCAGCGCTGCTTTAATACAGCCTGATCACTGGGTCAGCTTCATGAGGCGGATTATATGAATGGGCTCACACGCAATGCCTATCGAACACGCTCTGTGCCAAAACATTGCATCTTCAATAATTATTCATTATGACAAAGATTCAAGACTCTTCAAGACGCTTATAATTTGGTTAAAGAATAATATCTATGCACTACTTATATCAAACATAATTATTTTTCTTGAAACCATATTGAATCATGTATTTTACATTCTTTATGTTTTCTTTGCAATTATTCTCAAATCAATGGACTGAAAAACAAGTTATCCAAATATTTGTTTCATTAATAATCATGATTTTCACTTTTCAAAGTCACTCCAAGCAAACTTATCTCTAGAAAACTTAGCTACCCCTCTATCTGTTCTCTTTTTCAAGCCCTTATTCGTTAGTAAATGGGTGATTTTTTTACTCGCTTTTAGTCAAAATCACCTCTTTCGCTATTTTTCCCTAGATTGTCACGTATTTTTCAAATAAAGTGGTTTCTTCCACACCGATCTTGTCATTTTGCTTTTTCCTCTCAGGTATTTTCGTGTTTTTCACGAACACCTATCAAGAACTGCTTTCACACCAACAACTTGTCACGCGAAAGAAGCATACGTCACGATAATTAGCTTCTTTATGGATTTTGCGCTGGCAATTAGACAGACAAAGCCTGATCCATTGCAGAAACATCGATCAAATCACGCTCATTAAGATACCATGTATCTCAAATATTGCATTCTGCGTATTTTTTTATTATCAAATACAGAGGCTTTGGCGTTATCCTTTATGCTGCTAATCGATGTTGCTTCATCTTAAGTTTTTGGTACTTTTAATTACGTGGTTTCAATATTACCAACTCAATCAATAACTATATCCCTTTCAAAAAAAAAAAAAAGTCACTCCAAGCATTTAATTGACTTTCAAAGTAAAAAAAACATCATCCTCTATATATTGATTTGCATTCCCTTTCAACAAAGTTACTTAGAATAAGTCATTTTGCCCCTCTCTCCGATACTCACTCGTTTTCAGAGAAATGAATAAAGATAATGGTAGGTCCTAAGTCTAATTAACATACAAATATAATAACAGTGAATATACGTAAAAAAAAAAAGAAAGAATAAATCATTTTAGATATCACTCATTTATTATAATTTCAAGAAATCCAAAACCTTAGCATCCCTCACATTCTTCATATTCTTGTTTCTAGCCTCTTTAATAAGTGCGAATGCAGATATTTTTCAATATATATTCTGGCCAAATCACTTTATTTATATATCTTTATCATTTTTTATCAATTGGTTCTTCCACAAAAACTAGATTTTTTTTTCAGATAAGCTTTTGTCATTATCTCAACGTGTTTTTATCGTCAGCTCGCACGGCGCAGTATTATTATAAAGACGTATATTATCAAGTTAAATCACTGGCCGCTTATACGCTGTAAGAAGAGTTACGTATTATAATGATCATATAATTATCAAATGTGTAACCTTTGAACCAATTCATTATATTATTAACGTGGATACTACATCATCTTCTAGAGTTTTTAACAAATTTAATTATGTCTTTCTATCGACTATATCGCTAGTTTGAATCAATAAAATTGTTCTCTTTAAAAAAAAAAGATATCAACTCATTTTTGGAATAAAAAATATTTTCATTTAATTACATAAAGTGTTTCTCAACCTTTTTATTTTTTATATTTTATCATGAACTTTTTTATCTATTAATAAGTATCTAAAATTTTAATTTTATTCAATTAAGTAAGCCAAACTATCAAATTTGTGATGTCAAATCGAACAAAAATTTGAAATTAAATATGACATTCATATCATAGAAAAATAAAGAAATTACTTAAATAATCTTTAATTAAGTGAAAGGACAATATTAATATTTCTCATTAGGATTTTTACCATCTATTTGTCACATCTTATGTTTTTTACTTACTTCTAAATGTTATATGAAAACAAACAATTATATATGAATAATTGTAAAATATAATATTATATATTGAAAATATTTATTTTTATCTAAATTTTCTAGTCACCAATTTTATCAATTTCTTTACTATAATAAATAGATCAAAACTTAATGAGAAAATGATAATATTATGTTTTCACCTTATTAAAAGTCATTTAAAAATTTTCATTGTTTTTATGTATCGTGGAATGTCTAATGTGATCCAATATTAGCTGAATCAAGCATCATAATCATCTTTAATCGGTCTAGAGAACTTGTTGAACACATTTAATTGAAATAAAATAAGAATGAAATTGAATAAAAATAAGTTGAAACACCAAAATAAATAAAAATAAAAAGCTGAGACATCATATATAAAATTAGTTCATTTAAACAACAAATATTATATTGAGAGGTTAAAAATATCAACATAAAATTTAAGTAGAGAAAAAGGTAGGAAGAAAATATAGAAAATATTCGATTAAAAAAAAAAAAAAAAGAAAAATATTTGCTCTAGTACATCAGTCATCATACACGCGGCGAATAGGAGAGATGATTCCGCCGTGGAGAGGAAGTGGTGGACCGTCGGATGCTGTGGGCTACATATCAGTTTTTTTATGACTCTAAAAGCCACGTATCAGTTTCTTCCTTGTGATTTCTTTTAGGGGACTATTTGATTTAATGTTTTTGTCTTATTAAATTTGTTTTCCATTCATTCGAATCATCTATATGTAAAAACATCGTAATAAAATGGTAAAACAAACCATTTTTTATTAAACATATAAATCATACATCATACAAGATATTAAACAAATACATGAAAAATAAATTAAAAATCTAAATTTTTATAAAAAACTTATGATTAAAAAAAATAAAATTATAGAAAATATATAGATTTCAGGTCAAAATGACCAAAAACCAACTCATTATTAAAAAGGAGCCAATAAGAACAACTTTGAAGTTCACCTATACATGTTTGATTTATGATTTCTATAAAGTACTAACTAGTAACTATTAGGAAGTAAATCTACATGTCATGGGGCAGTTTAGCTTTGCTACAAAAGTTAAATGGGTATAGGGGGAAGGGAGATGTTTAGGGTTTTGAATCCCCAATTAAGATAACTACATGGAGACAAAATTACCTTGGCAATATAATACAAACTAATAAATATAAAATGAAAAACAAAAGTATAACCAAGAAAGATTATTAAGCCTCCTATGAACTAAAACCACTATCTTCTCTCATATCACTCTTTTAATTCCTTTTCTTAAATAAGACTACGTGATTTTTTCATTGACCGAAATCACCGGTCTTGGGATTCCTTTCACTCATTTTCTTTCAATAAATCATCTTCACAAAAATCCTGATTGACTTCATATTTTTTACGTTTTATCATATCTCATTCAATGTTAGTCATTGGGTCAGTCTTACGCTGACAAGCATGATTCAGGCCGTTTACGATATCGTTTTCATCGTCTTATCATAATGATTTTCATGACACATTCAAACCAAAGACATTCGAACAAGAGAACATCACACCACCACGATCACCAACATTATCCAACCTGAAATGCCACAGATTTTACCATCATGTAATTATTAAACGATAAGCTGAAATGATTCATTACGGCGTATTAACTGACGCTACATTTTTCGAAGTGAAATGAATTTAATTTAATTGTTTATCGAATGTGATATTAATTCAATCAATAAATTATTCTCATTTCAAAAAATTTCGTACCTTTTAATTATTATTTTTTTAATGATGATATTTATTTAGAAATTAAAGAAAAATAACCTACATTATTCAAAAATTAATTACATTACAATAGGCCAAAGACGAAGAGAAGGAATGAAAGAGTAGAGCTGAATTTTTATTTTTATGATTCCTCGTACACTCATAAAAAATATCTTCAAGTCAGCATGAATAAAAAAAGACCATAAAATATACAAACTTATCATAAAATATACTCCAAACTATTGATTATACTAAAAGAAACTGTAATTATCTCACCACGTATTCGTTGGTTGTGTGGGGAGCCGAACATTTGTTGATATTGTTTTGTTTTATTTTATTTATATTTATTTTTTGCCAAGATCCAAAGAAGTGGGGTAGAATATATTTAGCCCCATCCATGCAGGACCACAAAATTGAAGGAAATGACGTGATTCGTACACTTGCAAATTGCAATAAATGAGGTACGTTCAATTATCTATCTTATTTGATTCCACCCCCAGTATTAGTTATTACCAAAGCATGGGTGGGCCAAAGTTCTTTATTTTTCCTTTCTAACACTTGCCAGATAGGTTGTTTTATCCGTTTCATATTTCATTTCAATTTAAAAATAATAATAATAATCTTTAAATTTTTGTATTTTCATTTAGATATGTTGAAGTCGAGAGTTATGGCTTTTTTTGGCTGTGAATCTTTCTATTAGTGACATGTGGGTAATGACTTGTCAAATAAAAAAATATTATATCAAGTCAAAGACTATACATGATGTAAATGCTTATAAATAAATGTTTGGATAAAAATAAAAATACATATCTTGTGTAAGAATAAGATTTTATACTATGATGTTAAGGTCTTCTATATTACTACTTTATATATTATAGATTTGTACAATAAGAGTTTGTTTTGTAGTTGTGACTCTGGAGTTCCTTCCAAACTTAAGTTATTCACAATCACAATTGAAATGCAAATATAATATATCATTATTACATGCCTATAACTTATACTAAGAAGATATACTTTATAAAACATGAACGCTTTATCAAGGTAAGATATTAAAAAAAGAAGATATAGAAAAACGAAATTCTGAAGCCAATCTCATCTGAATAATTTACTATATTTACTAAAAGATTATTACTAAAAAGTATATCATTATTGTGGTAGATTGCAGATTACTTGGATAGATACATGGGTAGATTTAGCTATAATAAGTTATGCATAATACATTAGGAAACATCATGGATCGACCAAATTTCGTGACTTTTAAGTATCATGACAATCGAATTACTTGCAAGTCCGAGCCAAGCCCATTGAGTATGTTTTTAAAAGGATCGAGCTTTGCTCTATTTGTGCCACAAAGAGGGCTTCAAGCCCACTCTGATGAAAATCATCCCTCATTCCTATGCTATTTTTTAAATACATTATGAATCCCCTATTTATAATATATACTGTTAAAAGTTTATTATATAAGTCAAATATAGATGACAATTTACTACATGATCAAATTTCCAAGTACAGAATGGGGTTAAAATTAAAAAAAAACACCGCTTTAATTATCGCAGTTTGTAAAGGCCACCCACCTCTCGGGCTTGTCAGGCTTCGACTATCCCGGGTCGGCTCAAGCCCAACTACATTGGGTCCCACACAACCCTCAGGCTCCTAAAAAAATGCAAAGTCCTAACCAACCTGACCTTTTTATCGGCCAATAGGCCTATAGACCCGACTCAAGTCCTTGGCCTTATTCCTCCAAGTCGGGCAGCCCTACCAAGCCCCATTAGAGACCTCCTAGATATGTATAATGATAAGTAAATCTTTTCACCTCGTTTCATTGAAGAAAATTATTTACAAATTCCTTTCTAGGACTAAAAATTAGTCTATATTAAAAGGATGCTATTTGTTAAAAAGATTTTGTCATTTGAATTGTAATCATAATTGGATTTGCAAAGATTTAAGAAGAATATGTAATGTTAGTTAATAAGGTAATCAAATCCCTAAGCTTCCTAAACGAACTATCATCATGGGTAAGCTCACTTTTCGGTCTAGGTGTTCTTATAATTATAAATTATTATTTCCTAAATCGTCAAAATAAAATAAAAACTAAACTGATTATCAACAGCTATGAATTTTGGTATTCAGAAGATAGTCGAAATATTCTCTCAAGTATTTTCTTAACCTACAAAATATAATGTGTTCATAATGAACACATTATATTTTTTTATTATGCTGTTGATAGCTAATAAAAAGAAATTTTTAAAAGTAATCAATAAATGTATTCTATTATTTTCATTAGTGTCCCAGTATATGAACCAAGGCTCATTTATTTGCGATTAACCTAAGTACCTAGAAAATTAAGGAGAAAAACAAACATTAAAAATATGTTTGAGTTTTTTATTTTTTTTTTTTAAAGTAAAAAAACACAAAAACAAATAAAATTTGTGGTATCAAAGAACAATTTTCTAATAACACTAAGTGCCTATTTGGTTTCAACTTTTGAAAACGGTTTTTTGATTTGAAAAACAGGGAGAACACTAAAAGTTAGTTTGATTCAGGCATTTTGTGCCTAAAACATGAAGAAAATCAAATTAACAAGGATAATGCAAATTACAAAACATTAAAATAGTATTTTCCACAGGTTTTCAAAAATTATTTTCTGAACAGTTTTAAAAATTGAAACCAAAGAGTTCGGCATTTTTATCTTTCAAAACAAAACTATTTTCAAGGAAAACATATAAAATAAAATTTTATTTGAAAATGAAAAGTAAAATTGAAAAACAACATTAAAATGTGCATAATTCTTGTACATCTTTTAATTATTTTTGATTGTTTAAGACAATAATTATCTGAACCATTTAGAGTGCTTAAGAAGTAACCACTATATATATAAATTATTTAAAACACAATTAAAAACATTTCAAAATTTTCATAACTATATTTATCGCCTAAATTTCCGAAGTGTTTTTTTTTAATTTTCTTCCACACCAATTGTCTCTATAAAATTTATAGACAATACAAGGGTTTCAAAAATGTTAACACTCGTATCTAGAACAATCTCGAAACTAAATTTCTATTTAAGATTCATTATTATATATTAAAGTAAAACTCGGGTATTCAAACCATAACATTACAAAATATAATTGACTAGGCCACAATCAGGCCTTTTTCACAACGAAACTCCTGGATCGGTTTTGGCTCCCAATGTAGCCTCCAAAGCATCTAAAAATATTTCCCAAAACGGGTGTTAAATGCCTAGTAGAAAATTTTCCTGGGCGCGGCTACCCCCACCTAAAACGACACGCAATGTGACACATGTGAACATCTATTCATATTCCATATAAATAATGCAATCTCTATATGTAATGTTTCCTGGCAACATGCATGAGATGAGACTCATTAGGCTCCACAGTCCCAATACTCCTCACACCAAGCAATGCTAAGTGTGAAAACTAGTCATTGGTGTCTCACCCAATGACTTAAACTATTAGACAACCCTCCAATATTCAATCAAATTCTTTATCGAATCTCGTGGTGTTATTCATCAGAAGCCAGGATTTCCATGTTCTCACCGGGCAGACGCCGACACACCCATTCAACATTTTACGAGCTTTCACCGACGGTTTTATATCTAAACCATATAAATTTTGGTCTTTTCATATCCTCGAGGGATCATCCCATCTTGCTACACCCAAACACATACGATTTATATTTATTATTGTTTTTATACAACTCCTGAGTCTCCTCCATTTGGACATATAGTCCCATTTTTCGAAACATTACCACACTTTTCACCAAAAATGGTGAATAACAATACCATGCACCACACCGATTTGATTTGATGTGACCGTGTATATGAAATACATATATTTCATGTTATGTTATGTTACATGCATAATGAGAGCTACATTCAACATTATCAACACATGGATAATTATTTTTTTTCTCCATATAATCCACATTCATCAACAATCCATGTTATATATATCAACACAATATTTTCACACTCAAAGATGTTATTTGATTAAGCACACACAACAAAGTAATTCTAATCTCGGACCCACAAAATGTATAACCTACATCCTTCACGGACATGAACCATTTTTTATTCCATTCATCAACAAATCATTGTATCACCAAAACATGCAACAAAACCCGAAGACATCGGTCTCGGGATCAAAACTAACTCTCAACATCATCCGGAATCCGCCAAAATTTTCACACGCCCATAAAATTAGACTAAAACCCATCCCGCCAATTTCAAATCTTCCGAAGAACGTCCCATGCTATTAACAGCCTTTTAGGCTAGAAATAATCTAAGTAGGAAAATTTCTTATCTCACAGAGTTTGACTAAACTTCTAGATTTTGGTACCCATGCGTAGCCCTCGTCGCATGGACCGACTTTACTTCACGGTCTAACGAAAACTGATGGCCCTAACTTTGTATATCTTAGAGAGAAGATAGAATATCTCTCTCTCTCTCTCTCTCTCTACACTTTCTTTCTCTTCTTTTTTTTTTTTTTCACGCTCACCCCCCTCTCCGGTTTCCTCCTCTCCTTTCTTCTCTTGTTTTCTTTTTCCTTTCCTTCTCCACCTGTTTTCCCTACTTGTTTGTTCCATTCCCTTTTCTTTTTTCATTTTCTTTCTTACTTTTCTCTTCTTCTCTCATTTCTTTCATTTCTCCTCCTTTCTTAGGGATAAGGCCTCAACCCTATGGGACTGGCGCAGTGTGGAAGCTCCTCCCACCTTCCTTCTTGGCCACTTGGCATTACCATGATTTTCCTTCTTATTTTCTTTATTTTCTTTTCCCCATTTATTACATCATGTTCACAATGGCTCAATGTGAGCCATGTATTTCAAGTGTACCATACACTCTCATTTGTCAGCCTCGGGTTGCCATATGGCATCACATGATCATGATTGCTGTCATGTGTCACCTCGACCCTCTATGCTTCCCTCAAAACGTGGAAATTTCCTTTACCGCCTTGGGAATTCGACTGCGATAGTTAGATTTTACAAGACGATTTCAACAGTGAAGTCCATTTCGTCATCCGAGATCTAGAAAATTTTCGGATTTTTGACCGGGATTCCCGTTTTACCCTTTCTCAGAAAAATTGAATTTTCTTGGGTTTTACATTATTCCCCCCCTCTTAAAAGAATTTCATCCCGAAATTCCTAGGATAATCATATACTAATATTGTCATGTGTGTTGGTAATAACTCTCATTCAATCACAATTTATGACGACCTAGTGTGTCGTCAATCAATCCAACCCGAGGATGATTGACGACACAATCAGTCCAACCCAGAGATCTCTCACTCACAATCCCGACATGTACTGTTAACCCTTACACTAGTTCCTAGGCGAGAATTTCCAAACAACTACTTTTCCCAGGGTCTCAACCTCCAAACTCAAATCTATCACACAAGATGCAACAATAATGAATATGATGCATCCCTATTTTAAACAACACTCTTATCAAGAAGTGTGAGAGTTAAACGCACTGTATATCGACTCATCCGCGTTAGTCTCGCGATACTACAACGTAAATATGCCCCTTAAGTCTCCTTCGCACCGTCGAAGTCTCGCCTCGACTTCGACCGCGTTCCGCCTATGTGGCCCATTCACAAAATAATAGCCGCTGTAAAGACTGGGATCGACATCTGCCTCGCCCATGCTTGCGGAGGATTAAATCGCACCGTCATGTCCCACTGACAACTGGGGCTATGGTGTCCCATAACTCCGGGATCCTTACCTCTGCATGCAATCCCGCTTCATATGTCCAGGCTGATGGCAATGGAAACATGTCATCGGTCCCGGGCCGCCAGAGTCCCCGATACCTCGCCTGGCGGCGCCGTGCCTCGTCCCCTCGAAATCCCTTCGCGGGAATATAAGTTTTCGCTTCCCTAACTAGAAGAAGGTCGATCCTCATTCCTCTCGCTCAATAGCACTCCGAGAGATCTGGATGCTTCTGCATCCTCTATCTCTATACCATAGCTTTTCTGCCCCGGCTATAGAATTCATGTCCCAGTAGAGAACCTAAAATCTCGCCCCGGATGGACAACTCTAGCCATCCTCTAATTCCCCTCTCACCTCGTCATATCTATGACCATATAGTCATCCCCAAAACATGCCAACTCAATGAACTTGGCTACGTATTCGAGCTACGCCCATGTTTCCTCGCTTCAAGTCAAGGTTCCTGCTTTTTGTAATGTTCATTGATGCCTGAAAACTTACTCATGAAGAGCTCTCTCGAACTCTCCCATGTCATCGTCTTAGGATCCCGAGACTCTAACCCAATCCCACCATATCTGGATCACTTCTAGCCGGTAAATGTGGCTAGCTCGATCTCACAAGACGAGGTAATTTCCATCGCTCCAAAATCCTCTCAACATGTAGGAACCAATGATCATACTTAACACCGGATCCCCTTCCCCAATAAACACTGAGGATGATGCTATAAACCGCTGAGTTACTGGCCCCTCGTCTCAAATGCATTAGCCTAAGCAATGGCAAAGAACGCAAAGACTCCATGGCCACTACAAAGGCCTCGTTTTGGTCGTGCCGTGGAGGTGGCCTGGCCGCCGCCTCTGCGGACGACCTCTACGCCCGCGCGCCCCGACTTACCATCTACACTAGTTAAGATAGCACTGAGATTCTCTCTTTTCATTTATCAGAGATTAGGTGGTGCATAATGTCAAACACTAATAAATAACCATTTCTTACGTAATCATGCTTTTATTCGCTTTCAAACCCTAAGGTTACATTTGCTAACCCTGTTGCTCATACAATCTACCATGTATATTATTCACACAAATCACTACACATATCACACAAGATGTTAAGTACAAACACGAAACACACAACAATGCACGATCTGTGACCCATGCCCATCAGACCTCGTAAGATGTTAGGTATCTAGACTTTGATCCCCAAATGAGACTTAGCCAAAGATCAAGACCATACTTAGGATCCACATTCAGCTCCCTTGTAATCGACCTAAGCTCGATACAATACCAAGCTATGAAGTCAGATCGGACCATGCCCCTTCAGCCCCGGTAATCATAACCCTATGCCTGCTACTAATTAGTGTTATTCCCATCAAGCCCTAGATAATCGCAAACCTATACTTTGATACCAAGCTGTAACGCCCCAAATTTCCGAGAGTCATTATTATTATTATTTTTTTTTTTTTTTTTTAAATTCCTCCACACCAATTGTCTTTAGTAATGATATTGAAATAATACAAGGTTCCTAAATGTTAATCAAACAGACCGAACAATCCCGAAACTAAATTTGTATTACAAGATTCGGCTATTTACATAGCAAAACCGTATCCAACCTGCATAATGTTACAAAATATAATCGACTAGGGCTATAATCCGCCTTTTCACAATCAAACTCTTTAGGATCAGCTTTCTCACCATAAATGTACCTCCAAGACTGAAAAATATTTTTCAAAACTGTAATGAGCAATGTCCCAGAGAAAATTTCTTTTTCCTTTACTAAAGAGCGTTATTTCCCACCTAAATGCACATGCAATGGCAATATGTAAACATCCATTCATATTACATATAAATAATGCAATCTTATATGAAATGTTCCGTGTCATGCATGAGATGAGACTCCTCATACCCACAACCCGAGTCCCGACCGACTCCCTCACACCCGTAATGCCAATTGTGAAAACCAAGCCATCAGGATCTGCATCACATTCGCTACACTCAAATATACATGATGACATCACTATCATGATATAATCGTGAGCGCCCCGACGGGACGCTGGCCCCATTTCCTTCCGAGCCTGCTACCACACATTCGCTAAGAATCATGGAATAACAAGACCCATGCACCCACACTCGACTCGATCGCGGTAGGACCGCATATAAAATGCAAATATGTCATTTTACGCTATGTTACGTTACATGATAACGGTAACTACATTCACAACATTATCAACATTTATACTTATTTTTTTCTACATGTAATTCACATCCATCAACAATCCATGTTATATATATCAACACAATATTTTCACACTTAGCATGTTATAAACCATTTTTGGTTCCATTCATCAACAAATCACTATATCACCAAAACATGCAACAAAACTCGAAGATATCGGTCTCGGGATCAAAACCAACTCTCAACTCAATCAGGGACTGTACGGAACCAGTCCCAAAATTTTGGGACTAAAACCCACAGCCAATTTCGGCCCCAAAGAACGCCCATGTCATTAAATGGCTTTTAGGCTAGAAATAATTCAAGTAGAAAATTTTCTTACCTTACGGAGTTTGACAAAACTCCTAAATTTTGGTACTCATGCATAGCCCTCGTCGCGTGGACCGACTTTATCATAAAGTCCTGACAGGTCGATGGGCCAAATTGTATATCTTAGACAGCCTCTTACACTTTCTTTCCTTCTCTATTTTTTTTTTCACGCCACTCCCTCTCCTAGCTTCTCCTCTTTCTTTCTTCATTTTTTTCCTTTTCCTTTCTCCAATTGCTTTTCCTACTTGTTTGTTCCATTCCTTTTTCTTTTCTCATTTTCTCTTCTTCTCTCATTTTCTCATTTCTCCTCTCTTTTGGATAGCCTCTACCCTATGGATCAAGTGGGGGAAGCTTCCCCCCACCTTCCTTCTTAGCCACTTGGCATTACCATGATTTTCCTCCTTATTTTCTTTTATTTTCTTTCCTGATTATTACATCACATCGACTGATACGCATTTCGCGCATCATATTTCATTACTGCCACTCTCGATCGCTTCATGTTATATCTACATGATCACAAGTATGCGGTCACCAACCTTCTACGCCAAAAAACGAAATTCATCATTCCTCATAATCTGGACGTAAACTAACATATAGCTTAGATTCTCAGACGATTTCAACAGTGAAATCCATTTTGTCATCCAAAATCTAGAAAATTTCCGGATTTTTTATCGGAATTAACGTTTTACCCTTTCTCAGAAAAAATGAATTTTATCGGGTTTTACAAAACTTTAATTTTTCAAATTATTAAACATCAATTTTTATAAACCATTCTTAAAAAATATTCGAGTTCTCAAAAACAATTACTAGATGCTTCTAGAAAATGTTTCTTAACTAAAAGTGTTTAATTTTCACTTTACATCCTTATCCAAACTCTTAACAGTTACTTTTTTTTTTGGCAATGTTTGTTCCTGCAAAATATGCTGAAAATACAAAAAAAGAAAATATAGTGAAAAAGTAAAAGAAAGGAAAATGAAAAACAAAAAATAAAGTTAGATTCACCATACATTAATTTTGTATTTTCATTTCAAATATATATTTTATTCAATTTAACACAATATAAACATTAAAATAATTTATATAATTCATGTAAGTTTTTAAATAAATCTTGTATTTTTATTCAATTTTATATGAGAATCTTATTCAGACAACCAAAAAGAATAATTCTTCCCTTGAACATTTTTTTTTTCCCGTTTCCTCGATATTTTTTTTTGAAAACCAATCACCGAACATGTTAGCGAGATAATTAGGGATCTCTCCCAAGTAATGGTCTTGAGTTCACATTGGAATGAACCATGCTTTGCACAGAAAAGCCTTTACTAACCCCAGAACATACTCCTACCGAATGAAAAAAGATTGTTTCATGCTGGGACATTTACTTCCACAGAGGTGCGTGACTGTCTAAATTAATTAGCGATCTTACCTAAAAATTATTTTAGAATCAAACACAACCTTAGCACTCGTTTGGAACCCATAAAACTACTGAAAAACCCAAAAAGTATACAAGGTAGGGAAAAAAAATACTACGGAAAATGTTTCAATATTTTTTTTTTGGCTTCCTTGACAATATTTAGAACCAAACACAATATTAAGACTTCGTTGAAACCCAGCAGAAAAATACTAGAAATAAAAACACTAAAAATAATCTGTGTCAATGCCCGACCCAAAAGGACTTTGAGTTATGGACCACAAGGCAGCGTGCAGCCTCATGCCAAATTCATACAAAACTAGAAACGTCGCAGTTGAAAATCCTTCAACATATATCTAGAAACCTCTAAGTTTTTTATTATCCCTATTTGTTGAAAAATAGAAGGTGGAAACTCATCCAAACTAAAGCATTCCATTCTCCAACCACAAATAAAAGCAATACGTGCTTTGTTTTATTATGTGAGGATCACCCCATTCTTAATTTTCCTTCACACTTACACACCTATAAACATTATTACACTCCTTCATAGTTAACATACATGTATTATGGGTGTTGATTCAGATATTATACAAAGGAATGTAAGGAAATAGGTTGTTTTATTCACAAGAGCCAAGTGTTGTTAACCTCATAAAATAAATTTTCCAGCCCAATTCCCACCTCATTTCAGTGTCATCTGATTGTTCCCACCACCCGGTAACTAGAGCTTCGCACCTTCCGCAAAGACTGCCAGCAACAAAATCAAGGCTAGCGCAACCTGCAAGAAGTTACCTCCTATCATCACCGTCATCTTCACAATGGAAACATGATTTTTGTTTGGCTAATCAGGAGTGTTTGAGAGACAATTTACATCCCACTAATCTCATGGTAAAGCTGAAGTTAATCTACTGTGTTATCCCTTCAAATGCCTCAAGGGGGCTCGAACTAGCGACTATTTGAGAGCAAACCGCAAGATGTACCAATCCGAGCTAACTTCAAAGGTTTGGGGAACATGAAATTAATCTTCAAAAGATATTCAGCGTTCTGTAGAGCGTATAACAGTTTTCTCTCTGATATATTAGGCAACTGTCAACTTTCTCCTCTCTCAAAGAAAGCAGAGATGAAGAAATTTGCTCTGGAAGAGACATATACTGTATTTTTTTTTTTATCTATATTCATGTGATGTGTTTACAGGTTTCTCTGTAAAATGTTCTAAGAAATAATTAAAAGTACGGTGAATAATACTTAAGGAAGTTTCGCATAATATATGAATTGATATCTATATCTACATTCACATAGAATAAGTCAAGAATACTGTTCTGAATATTTCTGAAAACTTTTTTTTACAACTGTTCAAAAAGCAATGCTAAGTAAGACTTCAATCATTATTTTTTCAATCCTAAGAAAGGAAATGCATGTAAAAAAATTCGTTATCATCATATATTTATTATGACAAGTTTTGACCAAACAAAACTGAGGAAATGACAGTAAGTAAAGGAAAATAAATAAATAGTTAAAAATCACAAGAAAGGATCTTGCTATACTTTCCCAATGGGTCAGTAATAGAGAAAAGAATGTGACAGATCATGCTTTACATTCCACACATCATTTCAGCCTCATTAAGAGATGAAAAGAAAATAACCAAGCAAGACAGAAATTAGCAAGGGCATGGTCTGAAATATTCCTAATATCCATTCCAAGACAGGATATCTGTAGTGTCAATATGATCACATAATGTTTAAATCCTGAAAGAGGTGTGATCACAATTCTTACACTCTATAGATGATGTAAAACTGGGATGAGCTAAAATAGGAAGACTAAAGAGATCTACTGAAAATAATTTAATTTATGGAACTGGGAGGAATCTAGGATATTTTCTTGGTATAGAGCTGCAAGGTCAAAATGTAGGATCTCTGCTACGAAGGATTTTTTTTTTTTTTCTTTAATTTCTGATAGATAACAAAGGAATATGTCGTGGACCTATTAAAGGATACTGGTATGTTGGAATGAGATCAGGGGATATACCGATTGATGCAAATCACTAAGGAGATTAGTCTGTTGGAAAGATACCAGGGGGATACACCAATTGATGCGAAATCACTGGTATCATAGCTCATTTTGACAACAAGACCAGGGAGATAAACCAATTGCTGCAAACATCACAAAGGAGTAGTCTGCTGGAACAACACCAGGGAGCACTCAATCAAAAATCACAATTGAAATGTTACAAAGGAATTGTTTCCTAAATTCCTTGTTTATAATCACTGAATATTCTAGATATTCTCTCGGTTTATCTCTTCCTTTCAGATATTATTTTCCTTCCCTTTTAGATGCTTATTCGCTTCCTTTCGCCTTCTCGACCTATATAAATGCAGGACCTATATGTATTTTTACTCACCTAACTGTCCACAGTTAAAAACATTATTTTCTTTCTCTCTCATTTCACATCCCTAATGGACTAAATTGCTTCAGTCCATTTAAGCCAAATTTTGATGGATGTGTTCATAGTTATGAAAGGTGGGTGTGCTTTAAAACCTAAGCGCCACCACTTCTCAGGTTGTCACGCCTCGTGGAGGCATAGGGACTTCATAAAGGCGCAAGAGGCGCCTGCGAAACTCCCCTAAGCGCCAAACAAAGTATGTAGCTCCTCCCCTTCTCTTCATCTACTTTCTCATTTTTCGAAATACGAGATATGGCATCTGCGGAGCAAAGAGCAAAGAATCGCCGGGAGTCGTGGGAGAGGAGCTCTTTAAGGAGACCAACAAAATACGAGTTTTCATCGGGTCTTTATTTTTAAAAGAACTCGGTCCCAAATAACATCGTTACCGGTCTTTTAATTATTTAAAATGATGCCCAAAATGATGCCTCTCGAGGGGTTCTAATTTAAAATAAAAAAGAACCAGCCCAAAGCGACGTCATTTTTTTTTTTTTTGATCAAGAAAAACAGATATTTATAGTAGATGAATGGAAAAGTTCCTAAGAGCATTACTGCAGAATGAAGAGCAATCCACCTGCTAAGAAACAAAAAGCCAAAAAAACTACCCGCCACTCCAACCAAGTTAGGAATCTACATCAATTCGCTTTGTCCTCCCTATACATGTTAGCCTAAGCCCCACAAATTGGTCACAGTTAGCTTTGATTTTGATCATCGGGTGCCCTCGTTTCCTAACACCAACCTATTTAAATTTCCATGGTCCAAAATAGGCACCGGGGTGCAGCTAGCCAGATTCTTTTGCGTTTTTTACCCACGGGGGCCCCTTGTCGTTGCAAGGGTGTGAAGCACCGACCAAGTAAAAGACCTAAATTTAGTTCTGAAAGATGGACAAAAGATTCCACAACATTTAGCTTTGCAAATGAATCAAGAAATGGTCTATATTCTCCTCCTCCTCTCATTACAAAGCATCTATTTACCAAAGTCATTCCCATGCTGAGTTAAGTCTGCAGAGAACTTTTGCCCCAAGTTGCTTCCTACAAAACTCCAATTCGGGAGGAACAACCCATTCCAAATCATACGACCGTAAATCAAATGATAGTGAAGGGTCGTAGCTTTATACATACCTTTACCGAAAAACCCTTTTTCACATGCCAAAAGGAGCTCATCTCGCCCGAGGCTGGCAGAACCTCACGTAGGTATAGCGAGAATCTTAAACCCTCCTCTATCTCCCCAACTCATTGAAAGGTCTTAGGAAAGATGGGGACCAACTCCCAGCCCCCTATCTCTATCATCCCACATGTCCGCAATTCGGGGCCTTCTTTGCTAGTGCCAAATCTGAAGAGAGACGGATATCCGGGAACACAGTAGGCCTCCTCACCACACCAAACATCTTCAAAAATTGATCCTCCTACCATCCTCAAGGAAAAAGACCCATTTTGGAAAAAATCGTCATTCTTTCCTAAATTTCCTTCCATAAACTGTCCCATACCCTCCCTCCCCACATCACAAGTTTGCCATCCATCGTGACTCTCCAAATTTACTCTGTAATAACTTTTCTTCCAAAGTGAGTTTCACGCTTGCAAACCGCCAATTCCACTTGCTAAGCAACGCCTTGTTCATCTTCGAAAAGCTTTTTATCCCAATGCCCCATTTTCTTTTCACACAAAGTGGGCCTACCTTACCAACGACTTTCTAATAAGGCCGCCCACCCCATAAAAATCAAGCTCTGAATCCTTCCAATCTGGGCACACTGTGTGGGAGCTCTAAAGAGATAGATGATAAATTGGTGGTTAGATGCGGAACTCCGGATGAGTGTGACTCTTCCGCCTTGAAATGCACCTAAGCTTCCAAGATGCCAATCTCTTCCAAATCTTTCTTCTAACAATCCCAAACACTTAACAAGCTGTGTTTGCACCTAGAGGAGGCCTGCAGGTCGGAAGGATCCAACTTTCGCACTCCAAGTCGAGAGGCTAGCTCCTCCACATTAGCCATCGACCAAAGGAGGATTTCACTTTTGTTTAGATTTATTTTCAAACCTAAACCGCTTCGAATCCACACGTAATCCGGCCTTATAAACTTTAATTCATCGTTGTCACTCAAGTAAAAAGAGTAAAGGTATCACCTAAGATAGAGGAGGTGGGAATAACCAAATTCTTCCCACTCCCGTTAATAAACCCGAACTGTGAGAGAAAGTTTCCACCCGCAGCACTATTAACAAACAACTTAGAGTCTCCAAGCAATGACGCAGATGGGAAAGGGATCTCCTCTGGCTTCAACCCCGAACTAGGAAGAAGCCAGCTGAGGATCCGTTGACAAGGACAGAGAAAGTAGCTGTGGAGATGCACCATTTGATCCAGCTCATCCATCGCTCCCCAAATCCCATCTTCCCCATGACCTGGAACAAAAACTCCCAACTGATGGTGTCGTAGGCCTTTTCTATATCCAATTTGCAGATCAAACCACACTCCTTCCTTCTCAAGGATGAGTCCACTATCTCATTAGCGATCAGCACTGCATCCAAAATCTGACGCCCCTTCACAAAGGCATTTTGGGACTTAGAAATTACCTTGTCCAAGACTGTCTTGATTCTGTTAGCTAACACTTTTGTCAAGATTTTGTATAATCCACCCACTAACCAAAGCAACGTCATATTGAGCCTCCAAAAACAAAAACGACGCCGTGTTGGTGTCTAAATCTAAACCCTATATAAACCCCTCTTTCTCTTGGGATTTGACTCAAAACCTCAAACTCAAACCCTAAGCCCCAAATAGCACTTGGAAGAGAGATTGAAGAGGAGAGAAGAAGAAGACTAAGGGAAAGCAGGCTTTACTTATTGTATTTATAGTTAGATAAAGTATAGACACATTTGGGCTATGAGATATACAATTCTTAATATATTATGGTAGAAGCAAGCTTCACTTAAAAAATCCCTGTGAGCCTCTAAGTGCACCTGCACTCAAGATCCTAAGAGCTTTAAGGTTCCTAAGGTATCTGCACCAAATAACTATGTGTGTTCAAAATGAAACAGGTTCAAATTGGAAGGCTTATCAGATCTATAGTGGTTTATAGTGAGAGCAAATGGTGAAACCACTGAAGAATTTAGTACCAAGGTAGAGATTTCAGCTCTTTAGTGGTATTGGTACATGCGAGCTCTTTTGTCTTGTCTTCAAACTTACAGTGGAAGGGGATTATTCTAATTGATATCTTCAAAGTATTGGAGGCATGGATGAATGGCTTCTCACATGTTTTGTTTATGACTCGAGGCTCGAGGTGTTTCTCGTGCATCCTCTTCAGCTTAATAATGTTTCATGAGCCAGCATTGGCATCTTTTAAGGGATTTGTCAGCCCCTTAGAAGTCTACAAAGTTTCATTTAAGCATTTTTCCAGAAACTTTCTACAGAATTATTTTTTGTCAACTTGCAGCCATCAGAGCATCAACACAATCACAAATTCCTGTCTAGTTTTAGGATCCTGACATATACATATATGATTTTCTGGTGGATAACTAATTCCTTGATAGAGTACAGGGCGCCAAGAGGAACCACAAAAAGGCCAATATAACAAGGGCATTATAAGGAGACAATTTCATGATTTGGTCAAACGATGGCAGTGATATTAGGATGAAAGCGCCAGCTGAAGGGCATGTGTATATGTCCACACTACTGAAATTTAAAGCAATGACTCAAAAACCATCACTAAGTAATGGATTTACAGCCCCAGCAGATTCAAAGCTATCCTAATGAAAATAGAATAACCACCCTAAAAGGACTCATTGAAACAGGAGCAACTCCTTAAAATGTATTTATGCACTTCAACTTACAGATCTCAAAGATGATCTTGAATGAAGCATATAAAATCTAACTACCTGATCTCTGGACAGGTATTTATGCACTTCCAACTTAGTAGTCTAAAAGGTGTTATAGGAGCATATCTGATGATGCTACAACAAACAGGGAGAAGTTCCATATTTTTCATCTTCAGGCATGTAATATATTGACAGAATAACAACATCAAGATGAAAATTCTCATACTTAATATTAATATGCATCTGTTTTACTTACTGCATCACGAAGATTGACTTGCCGTAGGTGTTAATGCCAGGTTTGCACTCTAAATTATCTTTACTCAACTTTGCACCCTGAAAATATAAGTGTTCCCATCGGGGCAAGCTAGCTGCACAAAACCCAAAGAGATCTATTTAACCTTGATCACCCAAATATAATCGAGATACAAAACAAAGAACAAAATTAAAATAGATTGATAAATGGGAATCCTACATTTTCTTCTTTAATTAACCTTTATCTGTACTCAAACAAGCTCCTTAAAAAGTCTGCATGAGGTTATAAGAAAAACTACACATCTAATTGAACAAAGCTTCTAAAATTATTGCCTAAAAACCCCACTCTGATTTTTCTATATAAGTTCTTCCCCACTTTCATTGCCTAGGATTTTACTGTTCTTTCTGTCTCTAACTCTGTTCATTACTTATCACAATCAAATCAAGCCATCAAAACTAATGCATCTACCTTGCATATTTCCCCACTTGAAAGGGCAAAAATGGAAGGCCGAGCCAGTCATAATGATCTGATCTCCATATGGCATACACAATGAAACACATGCACACACTCGTTAATCTGTTTTATCCAAAGTTTTTCTTCTAGTAGCCCTTGGATATTTTTGCTAACTCAAACTCAAACGCATTATGTAGAATAGAATTTTGACTCCTTCCATTCTCTATTCCTTTCAAGCCAATAATAATATAAATAAATAAAACAAATAAAGATGAGAAAAAGAGAGACAAAGAAAAGAAAAAGGATTTAGGTTGCAAGCCATTCCCCGAAAGTACCAGAAAGAAAGAAATTAAAGAAAATGATTTTCTGGCTGCTGGTTGTTCATAAAATTTTTTTAAGAAAAATCACATAAACATTACATAAAAATTCATACATTTTTAAATTATTTATTCTTTGTTATTAACATCGTTGTGCCAATATAAACAGTCTGAAGTAGCAAATAAAATAATACATCACATATAACTCTATTTTATTGTCTTTTCTTTCTTTCTTTCCTTATTTTTCCTCTCTATTTTTTTTCCATTGCATTTTCTTCAAATTTTCTAGAACCAAACATAGTCAACCAGAGGTAAAACCAAAAAAAAAAAAAAAAAAAGAAGAAGAAAATCTAGTGCCAACGAACAAACGACATCCTTTGAGAGAAAATCTTTTCTCCATTCACTTTGCTCTTAAGTCATCTTACACCACTACTCAGAGGCAGGAGGAGGAGAGAGATGAGTTTCTTGTGATTGCAACCTCCTGAACACCCACTTTCCCACTTCCTCAAATATATCTTACTTTGTCATAAACTAAAAAGGAATTCATTCTTAATACAGACTCTAGATTGTAATATAATTCCTTCTTCATCTTAAAAGTACCATGTTTCCTTATCTGCCTCAAGCCCAATTTTTTTGCTTCCTACCTATTTAGGCCCTTTCATCCCAAGTTAAAACAAAGAAAATTATGAAGAGAGTAAATACTGCTTCCAAGAAAAATATAAATTATATTCGCTTTGTGGAAAAGTAGGTCCTGAAACATTCTTACCACTTCTTGGCTTATAGCTAAATATGAGGTCAATATCAACTTTGTAAATAGTGGAACATCTTTAGACCTGAGTGGTGTGATGTGTCGGTAAGTATTACATAGTAGAACACCTTTCTTTCATTGAATAGTTATAGTTGTAAAAAGAAGGCCTAATACAGTACGGGTTCTGAGTGGTT
Source organism: Tetrastigma voinierianum (assembly GCA_016808115.1). NCBI lineage: Eukaryota > Viridiplantae > Streptophyta > Magnoliopsida > Vitales > Vitaceae > Tetrastigma > Tetrastigma voinierianum. Next base: position 2,361,445 of record JAEQBH010000433.1, on the reverse strand, counting down.
TACTCTTTGATGAGCCACCGGAAGCTGGACTTTGATGGTTCGTTGTAATATCCAATATAAATAAGCATTAGAACAGCTTCCATAATCTTAAGGGAGTGAGTGGTCATAGTTTTTCCCATGCCAAACAGGGATGGTGTCACATATTGCTATTGAGGCCAGGCCAGAGTCTAAGATTTGAGTAAGAAAATACTTTGGTCCTCCTCAACAGCTCTTGGGGGCCCATTCAGCAACAGTATAAGTGAAAGAGTCCATGAAGTTGAATAATTGTTGTGAGTATCATATTCAGCAATCAGTATGGTCTTTTTAGTAGATTATATGCCAAGCCGATCATCCATGGTTCAAAGTCAGGTATTGGTTGTTGGCTCAACAAGTCAGCATTAATCTTGACCTCTTGGATTAGTTTTGGGCAATGAGCAATTAAGATGACCTGATTAAGAAGTTCTAAAATGAAAATATTTTAGAAAAGTAACATGCAAAATACTTGAACTCAACAATTGTTATCATCATCATGATCATCTCTATAGTAAGTATATTAAAATTAAAAATATCAAAATTCCACTATTTCATTTCATCATCATATCAATGCTGTATAATCCATGAATGGTATTAAAAATTAAAAACATTAAAAAGTTTAGGTAATATGCTAAGTTAAAAGTTCTTGAAGTAATGAAAATATTTAGAACTAATTACAAATACTTGACTCAACAATTATTATCAGCCGTCACATCAATGTCATGATGGGGTGCCAGAGATTAAAAATACAGTTATGATTATTTCTTTTCTGCTAACGCTAAAAACCAGATATTTTTGGTAGCGTTGATATATCTTAAAATCAATTATTAAATGACAAAATTGATTAATGAAAAAGATTAATAATGGTTTGAAAATAGATCATTTTGAATTTCTTGTACATAACAAAACAAGTAATCTATTGACGAATCATTACAAGCTATTGTTTCTTTTTCCCTTAATAGATAAAGATAGATACATATCAAGTTAATTTATAAAGTGACATATGGGAGTCTATGATATATACATGGATTTTGGCTAAAAGAGAGGCCTTGAATCGAATTCAAACAAATAGAGGCCTTGAAAAGAGTCACAAAAACCACCTAACATTCTACAAGAGCTCGCCCAATCTAGAGAAACTACACACATCAAGGCATTTAGTCTTCTCTATTATGTACATGCTAACTCAAGATAAAGATTATAAAGGAAATGAATGTCTTAACTTTGCATCAGTTTGGTCCCTATTTTCAAAAGGTCTTGGATTTCATTCTCTTGAATGTAAGGTCCAAAGAAAGGCAGATAGGAGTAGCCTCATACATCTCTCTTCACATTTTTCTTTCATGGCCATGAGTTAAGGATCACACAAACTACATTGAATAATAAGAACAACAGTTGCATAGCAGAATCCTTCTTATTACAATGACGTGAGAAAATTACGGAAATCACTAGGACTCACAGTTTATTAAAAAACAATCGTCTCATTAATAATCATCTTCCTTACAGCTAACTAAACAAAAAATTTCCTAACTAGTTTTCAAATAAAAACAAGCCGTTGATGTGAATCATTAACACACTTTAAATGATGTTTGATAGAGGATTGAATCTCCGTTCGAAGACCACATAGTAAGGATTTGACTGAGGACTTTGCAATCCTTCAAATCATCCTATCATTTTTCTCAACCAACTTCACCTGCAAATGCCGAAACTCAACAAAGGTCAAACTCCCAAACATCAAGGTTAAGATAAGCATGATTTCAAATGAATCTTGCTCTAAACACAAATCTACATTCAGTTTCTCGATTGGCTAATCCACGCATCATGAAATGGTAGATTAACATGTCTCCTCATTAAAACCATTTATCCTTTCCAAAACTATGAACTTAACCACTATCCACTTCAAAAAGGTTTATCAAAGAAATAATCTCTGTTCCCTTCCTTATAGCTTCGACACCAACCCTGTATCCTTATCATACTTCACAAGTGTCAACAAGTTTCTTCCCGTATCATATTCCCTTTGCATCTTGCTTCCAAAAAAAAAAAAATCCTTGCCCATTCAGGAATATATCCATATCCTGCTGCATGATTCAATTAAATATGGAGGAAACGTTTAATACCTTGGTTCCTCTTCACTATATATAACCACTCAAATTAATCAATTCAGGCTTTTTCTCTCAAGTTCACCTCCCTCAAAGAAAATCTATTTAATCTTATTTAACCTTTCTCTAACCTTAGCTTGACTTAGGATATAACAAATATTACGTAGTAGACGATGGGCTATTGATGGGCTAGACAACATACTTTCTAATCAACATAAGCTTAGTTTTTAGAATATATCATTTTTCTTAAATCAACAACATAGCCATCTACAAACCCTTCTTTTCGAGTCCTGACTTTTGCCACCATTTAGCAAGATCAACAGATGGAATTCTTACCTTATACAGCTTCAATTTGCACAAAATCTTCTACCTTTAACCTCTCTAATTTGAATCTAATTCATATATGAAAAGCTTCAGAGCTTTTTTTAGGGAAATGCAAGCATCACAGGGTTATTCCTTCTCAAACTGGAAAATAGCAGATTTGTGAACAAAACAGCATCTGCTTCCTCCTGACGTTCTTCTCTTGTTCTTGGTTACATGAAAGCAGCGGTCAGAGACCTAATAAATAAAGTGTTTCCTTCTTAGAACAATCAAGCCTGCTTTTATTGCCTGAACTAGAGAAATAGGAAACAGGCCTTTCTTCTCACATTCCTTACAGAGAGCCCTCATTGAGTTATATTATTGCTTGAAACTGCACAATACCTGATTTGTGTCTCAGATATACTTTAAATTACCTTGGCTGACATAGATGCCATTAGTTCATTACAAAAATCTAAAAAACTTAAATGAGTATGACTATGTAAGATAGGCATGATTTAGTTTGTATAGAACTTTAGAAAGTTCTCAATATATTATTCATTAAATGAACTTATTCCTTACAATAAATGAGTAGAAGGAAACTAAGCTGTTGGTTTAATGTTCACAGATATATCAAGAACCAGAAAATTTTAAAATAATAAAATAAAAATTCAATACAAAAACAGCAATTATCATTATGACTAGATTATAAAAGATTGATATGGACAAAGAGAGACAAATTAAACTCAAAAACCACTCTCTAATTATTCGGTGCTTATTTAAAGATAATACAAGATCAAGAGAAGCAAATCAATTACATGTGGATAATCTAAGTGGAACTCTTGTCTCCAAATCCTAGCTGACTTAGTTAAAAGAATACTTCTTCAAGTTTATTAAAAGATAAGAGCTCTGTAGCGGGTTATATAGATATAGAATTCCACATTCTAGCTACATGCCTCTTTTGAGTGACTGAAAGATACAAACAAAATGCTGAAGAGAACAAAACCAAGTACATGGAAAGAATATGAAAAGATATTTCAAGAGAAAATAATAAAATAATAATAATACCACTCTAAAGAAATCGTTTTCATAGAAATCATATTATCAACAGATTTCAAAATAAAGGCCCTCTCAGAGTCTAGTAATAGATTTAATGATCCACACACAGACGAGTAGTTGTACAACCCACTTTATACACCCTCACCCTTAATCAAAGTTCTTTGTATGATTTTCAAAATATATCCTTTAACAATAATCCTGGATGCACAACCACAATGCTAAAAGGTTTGATGTCTTTAAATTTGCTCCTTCCAGATTAGCCTTTCTTAAGTTGGCATTGGTAAGATCAGCAGTCTGAAAATGAAGGGCAAACCAATTCAATACAACTAGACAAACCTCCTATAGCAGTCTATTAACCCTTCAATTGCTTTCTGCAAGGTCTGTAGGGGAAACATACTTTGATAACACTACACTGAAAAGTACAGAGCAAGCCCATATGTTAAAATGTTCACCTCCTCAATTATTTAATACCAACTTTAACATATTCATTTGAAGGTTGAAAATGAGGAAAACACAGACACTCACACTTTACCTTTTGTATTAGATACTTCTTATATATAGAATTTAGAATTTCAGAGCTATTTTCCGGCAGAATCATTGCTATGTGTTAATTATTTACTTAGTATATCAGAAATTCACTGCAAGCTGAATTGATATATTTAATCATGTAATAAATATTAGTATGCCAAACTCCATATTGGTTGCATCACCAATATTCTAAATTTGCAATATTACTCTTTTAAGGAACAAGCCTACCCCCTGTATAAAGAGAATGTTAAATTCCATGAAATTTGTGTTAATACATTGGTTGCAGTTTGCTTTTTGTTCCTTGGAAACCAGCTAAACGACACCTCTGTTTGCACTTTTTACTTGTAATACTTATGGGTTACTGAGTCCTTTCCTGCACTTCAAATACAGTATATGTTAAAATAAACAGGGCAGCTTCAGAAAAATCTTGCTTTTCCATTCAAATTTTTCTTATATTTTCCCTCTCTTTCCTTTCTTCAGTATTATTAAAAGGCATATAACTTAAAAGAATACAATTCATAACCACTCAAAATAATAAAAAAAAGAACTGATGGTCTGATCTTTTCAATATTCATAACTGCCTTTTTTAATGTTTCCTATCTTATTTGAAATCTTAAAAATGGTTGAATAAATTTGGTTTGATAGAAAATATCTTCCGAATGGTGAAAAAAAGAGAAAAGCTTAATTTATATAGAAACTATTGAAATATTTAAGGAGATTTGAACAGGCCAAACCTATGTAATCTAATCATTCACCAAGATAAAGAAGGCAAAACTTGCAGATCACATTATTTGTATGTTCTTCGTTTCTTTTTTCTCTTTAACATGTGTTATTTATCAAGTTTATAACTCCTGCATCAACCAATACCAATTTGTTTCACCTGAATTTACTAATATCAAGTTCAAACTGAGTACAGCACACGGGAAGTTGAAATAAAGTAGGTTTCAGTCTAATGACTACATATTGTTGTAGTGAAGACTCCAGGATAACATAGGAAATACATGTTGTATAAGAAAACCCAAGCCCACACATGCAGTTGGTATAATACAATCCTACTATTTTTAAATCCATACTTTTCCAGTCATAAAATTTTATCTTTGAGTAAACCATCAAGAAGCCCACATTTTTTTGAAAATGAGGAAACAACATATCCTTGAGACTTAAAAAGTATAAACTCTGTGGTGTGCATAATGTAGCCAGCCCGTACAGAAGCTACAATCAATCAAACAAGCAGATCTAAAAAGAAATCTTAATTCAAATTATTTTTCAAATGAAAAATGTCAGACTAAGTAAATGAATGAAACCAGTCATAAACATGGTGTTAACTATAAAACTTTGAAATTTGAAATCATCCTGAAGATAGAAGACAAAAGAGAATGAAATAAGATAATTTGACTGAAGACCAACCCAGATAATAGTAAAATTTTAACAGCAGTATGTTGGGTTCATTAAACATGGTTTCCTCTTCATTATTTTCCTCAAGATCCCTTAAGATCCCTATGAGTCAACTAAAGGGAAAAATCATCCGGTTTATAGAATTCACTTGTAGTACCTCAACCAAACCTTAGGCTTCAGGGTGAAATAATAATTCTGTCTTAGTATTCGTTTTATAAACTAGTCACAGAATCATGCCTAATTAAAATTACAGATTATTTTACAAGGAATTACAAATAAGCAAACCCTAAAAGATTACAGGTTCCATTGGCTTCTGTTCTGAAAATAAAATGCTTGTTTAAGAGCGGCAGATAAAAGGGAGAAGGGAGAATGAATAAATTTTTCTGTAGTTGTAGAGATAGAGTGAAAGAAATCAGGACCACGGTTTCATATTTTTGGAAACCTACTGCTCTAGCATCTAGAGAGTATAAATCCTTTTTTTTTTTCAAAAAATTATACATTCAATTACTATGAAATAATTAGGTAGAGGAGAAAAAAAAAAGATGAGAAATCTTTTCTTGTGAAAATCTTGCATCAATATGATAAAAAGCAGTACAAATGTTATCACCATAAGATCAATTCCTTGTAGAAAATCCCTATGTCACTCAATGTCAAGTTCCTCCACTGCAGCAATGAGTCTGCACTTGATTACTTAATCGAGGATCCAACAAAAGAAGCACCCTAACTCTCAAGCTATATGAAAATATTTGGAGAAGCCTCCTGTAATCAAAGATAATTGAAGGAAAAACTGTCTTTCATTGATCACAAACCACCTATTTATATACAAGACAATCCCAAATCAAATAGTAAAGAATATGAAGTTTCCTAACTCTACATGAATGCAAGTTTCCTTTTTCCAACGAAGTTTCTTCATCTCTACAATATAACACTCTCCTCGCCGACCACGACGCCGATCACGCCCAACTGTTAAGCAAAGATAACTAACCCGCTCACTAAAGGTTTTCCTGAGAAAATATTTCCTAACTGCTTCTCCGCCTTTACGACGTCCTTTAAAGATCAACCCTAACTCAGATCTTCTCAGCCTAACAAATGCATACAAATCTATCTCAATGTGTTTCATCTGTTTACGTAAATACGATAGAAGCTATATGCATGGCAGCCTGCTATATCACCAAAGCTTTACCGGTATCAGTTTCAATGCCCACCTCCATCAATGAAACTACAATATATCCAGAGTACGATCTCGCATACAGATTGCCGGCTGGCTGACACTGACTCGCACTGCACTCACAAGACAACCCTTTTGGTTTCTACTTCTTCCAGAGATCGCATCCCAAAGACATACTGATACTTGGTGTTGGGGATTCCTCCGGTCTTTCCTTAGATCTCGCCACCGAGTCCTGAAAAGCACTCAATTCCGGTATGCCCATGCTTCTTATACAATATTCCACATCCAAGGGCTTTTCATAAAGATAGACATGCTCCACAATGGCCTACAATGACTAACCTCCGTGAGATAACATACACGACTCAAACACTTCACGGATAAGCACATCCGAGCGAGTTAATGTAAGAAATTCACTTCTAACCGCCTTTCCTCTCAGATCTCTCGCATTTTAAATAGGTCTCCTTCCTTAGTGATTTGCACATTAGAGTCATAGAGTACTACACTCGCTTGACACCACTGCGTTGTCTCTATAGTCAAATCATATTTCACAGATAACAAAATTCTCTGCTTACTTCTTATGACTTCAACACCCAAGAAATAAATCCTTTGTGTGAAACTCACAATGAAGAAAAGATTTAAGAGATAATATGCCTTTTGGAGTCACTTCCAGTGATGACAATATCATCCACATACACTACCAGTGAATACAATAGAACTAGAAATCTTTATAAGACAGAGTGGTCACCGTTTCTCTTCTTCAGATGCCAAATGTCTCAATCCGGCCCGACCCGACTCACAAACCAAGACGATCATTCAAGGTAGATTTCCAAAGAAGACACACACTCTTCCCTATCACCCCAGGTAACAAAACCCCGAGGTTACCCAGCAAACTTCTTCCTCGAAGATCCAATGTAGAAAGACATCTTGACACATCGTTGATGCAGTCCCAACTCAAGCAAGAAGCAAGCAAGAGAAATAAACATATGAACAAATCTCAACTTAGCTACAAGAGAAAAAGTATCAAAATAATTAATTAAAGCCTCCGGTTGAGATGCCTCAAGAACAAGACGAGCCTTCAATGTAGCAATGTAATCTATCGGGGATTAAAACTTTAGTCAAACACTAAAGACAAATCACAATGGCCTTCTTTCCGCAGAGGTAAAGGCAGCACCAAGCCCCATAACATTGTCATTCCAAGTCATCATCCACTACAGCACTACGCCAACCAAGGTGAGAAACTCACGAACAAGGTTAGGGAAAAGAGAGGTTAGAACTGAAGTAGAGATGCAAATAAAGGAAAACAAGAGGCATCGATAAATGGTTATGTGGAAACAAAATCTAAGATATATAGAGCACTAACATTTACCTTATATAACTAAGATCATCATTCGACTGGATTATGATGACAAGCAAATTAAGGTTGGATTAGAGACCTGGAGGCTCAAGCAAAGAATGAACCCAGTAATGGAGGTTTAATCGAAATGGACAGAGTAGAGGCAGCAGAAAGCGGAGAAAAGTGGGCTATACCAATAAATCATCATCCTCCCTAACTGGTGAACTTATAAGAGCCGTAGAAACTGGGTAGTCTCAAAACAATATCTATAATACCCTGATCAACCACGTTGAGACATTAAGTCCCGCTTCTCGGTCCAAGGGGGCCTCAACAGTTATAAAACGCCTACTAGTCGAGAGGAGTTTATACTTATATAGCGCTGTGAAGCTCCCCTATCCAGAGCATTGATGCATACAAACACCCCTCCCATGCATTATCAACGCCCTATTGTGTCCCATGGGATTATAAATAAACAGACAAACACTTTCTCATCGGACCAAACTGGGAATAAACCCCACATCGGAGTCGGGATCAACTCATAACACTCAGAACGACTCAAACCCAATCACAGATATTGTCTCACTTTGACCAGTTTTTTACTTCTCACGACTTAAAAACCTCAGTCACTCAGTTATGAGTCCACTTATATGCTGCTCCGAAGTTTTTCCCATCCGATATGGATGTGACAAAAATACCTTCACAAGCCAAATCCAACAATCTCCCGCACATCTGGGTCGAATCGGTTCCCGATAACATTTGCAAATCACTTACCAAATCCACGTAGATATTGTTCACTTCAACCTAAGGCCTTTCACCCGCTTTAAATGCATCTACTAGTCGAGAGGAGCTCATACTTATATAGTGTTACAGTGAAGTTTTCCTCATCCACACATGGATGTGACATTTGTAACGACTCGGCCCAACCATGTAAATATTGTCCGCTTCAAACTCCATGCCTTCACGCTTTAAACGCATTCACAGGCAATATAACCTATACTTATATACGCCAGTGACGCTATCCCTATCCGATGCGAGAGAGAGATGTGACAACGCCTCTATTAGCGTAAAACATAAAATCACCCTTCGGGTTGTTTCACGATCGCGTCAAAACGAACAAACACCTACGAGCCAAACGAATGTAATTTTTACATCGTTACGTGACCGCTGGTGATACTTACTTGTAAACGACCACCCAACTATATATAGATATTGTCCCGTCTGCACTCCAAAGGGCCCTCACTACTTAAAACACGCTTCACTAGGGCCGAGAAGCCCATACTTATATAGTGTCAAGAAGTTTCTCCCATATCCGATATGGGATGTGACAAACACCCCTCCTATGCAGACACAACATCCTCGTTGTGTCCCATGTGATTATGGTTCAAATGCATAAACACCCTCCTACAGTACTAAACGGAATAATCCACACGGCTTCCAGGACCAGCCTCTCATACCATTTGTAATCCATCCGTACCCCAACCATGTAGATATCGTCTCGCAGACCTTGTGGGGCCCTCACGCTTTTAAAACGCGTCTGCCAAGGTCGAGGAGTCCATACTTATATAAGCATCACAAGCTTTCCCTTAATCGATGTGGGACAGAAATACGTATACACAAGGTAACGTCAAGAGTGAAACAATAACACTCTTATACCCTTAATGCAAGAATAGCCTACAAAGATACACTTTATGGACTTTGATCGCTTTTGGTGAGACTTATAGAGATGGTGGATCTCGAACAAAGCATGTGCATCCAAATGTTCAGTGGATCAATAGGAAATAAACGAATTATTTGGAAACAATCGATGGCAAGGAGTAGCCTAATTAAGAACCAACAAGTGGCATCCCGGCAATCAAAACAAGTCAGGAGAATGCACGTGCCAAAAATGTTAGGACATTCATCTCAATAAAAGGGCCCTACAATCAGAAGATGTATATTCTTTCTCTCAACACCCCATTCTCGAGAGTGCCAGATCAACACACGGCGACGCATTGTAGTAATCCATGTTGTAACATGAAGGACTAAAAAGGTTCTGACAAATACTTCTTGGCATTATCACTTCTCAATGTTTGAACATAGACATGGAATTGTGTTTGAATTTCAGCACACAAGGCACTAAAATGAGAAAAGCCTACAACGACTTTCATTATAGAGGTGCCAAGTGACACGAGAGAAATCACAACAAAAGCAATGAAATACTAAACCCAATGGGAGACATAATTAAACAAGGACCCCAACATCGTGAATCGAACTAACCTGTGCCGAGCTGGGCTCGTTTATCACTCAGTAGACTCCAAATGCACACGATGAAGTTAGCATACTGATTACCGACTCACGCTCAACGAACATACCGTATCACCGGCGCATATACTTTCATAGAGAGAGAAGGATGACCTGTTTGACAGTTGTAATTCAATGTAGTAACAACTCGGAAGCAACATTTTGGCACCTTCGTGTCGGGTGATGCTGTAGAGACCCCCATACCATGTCCTCTACTAATAATCCCGTCATTAAGATCCTAAATCAAACACAATCAAGAAATAATGAGATACTACAATTCGAAGTCAGACGATAGCTTTAACAAAGAAATTAAATTGGCAAAGAGAATCGTGGTAAACCTGGTAGCAATGTGAGGTCAAAGATTAGAAGGCTTAGATGAATTGTCCAGCGCGACCCAAAGACACAAGATGTTAACCACTAGTGAGCAGAAGCAAATAGAGTTAAGTGGGCGTGGACTGAATGATAGGAAGAACTGGAATTACCTGCCATGTGAATATGTGGCTCCAGTCAATGACCCATTCGGGAGGAAGAGGAAATAAGACATGTTGGTTTGACTAGTAACCTACCTAGTATAGTGATAGTAGATGCATCTTAAACATTTCTCGAACAAACCGCAAATCTTCGATTTTTATTCTACAATTTCTACACTTCTAGCGTAGACATGCCCTGATGGTGTTGCAATATTGACGACAACGCCCCTTCAGGGTTTCATAGTCATACAGAGTTCTAACTCAAAACCAACCTCCAAACTGTGTAACACATGTAAGATCTTGCAAGGAAAAAGACCAATCTTTCCACTAAAACACCGCACTTGAATAGAACTTGGTCCTCCTTAATCCAAAACACCTGATCTCAAGAACACATGTAGAAAAGTAACAACTGAAAAATGGTGGCGACGAATCACATAATGCTTTGAAAATCATCATGAGACTGGAGTGGTGAGGGCGATCAGGAGTGACCATCGACCACCGAGATGCGAGGAGGAGACATCGCCGCCTGAATCATGTCACATCATTTACCATCGCTGATGCGGGAGGAATAAGCACTGACAAAGAAGCCGAGGCCCGAGCCGTGGATGATTGGGATACAAAGATTCTTCCTCCGACGGCCGCATCGGGCGTGTGGATCCGTAGTGGTCACACCAGTGATAGGTCAGCTCAAAAAAGTCATTAAGATACCAACCAGCAGTGAGCTTTATTTTTCAAAATTCTCCAAAACTTAGGTTTTCTTTTTTAGGAAAATTCAAACACTGGCTCAATACCATGAAATCGCAGATAATTTGAAGGGAAAATTGTCTTTCATTGATCACAAACCACCTATTTATATATAAGACAATCTCAAATCAAATAGGAAAGAATATGAAGTTTCCTAACTCTACATGAATGCAAGTTTCCTTTTTCCAACTAGTTTCTAATTCTACAATACTATAACACCTCCCATCCAATTCCATAAACTTTTTATTAATTATTCATCCACAATATAAATATCATCAAATCTCTATCTGCTAGAAGATTGGAGAGGACCATGGCTTTAATAACTAGCTAGTCTTCAAATGCTGTCAAAGCTCTGCTTCTCCTCCGATTAGGTTTCTGAAGAATCCTCAATTGTCTTTTCTTTTTTTTTCTTTTTTTTTCATTTTTGCACGACATAGTGTTCCAATATTTCCTCGTACTAGTGTTCAAATTTTTTCATTTTTTATCTGTAAGACTCAACTAAACTTATAAACTCTATCCTGCCTCCTTTTGTTTTGACTGAACCAAATAGCCTTGCACTGTTTACAAATTAATATTATTCTAGTCGTTTCCTGATTTTACCTAAAGAACAATCTATTTAATATTTGCAAATACAACAAAGAGAGAGAGAGAGCGGCCCAATACTGGAGCATCTCTTCAGAGTAGATCAGAAGGGGAGATCAACATTCTATGTTCCAACCTAGCAATATAATGATCAAAAAGAGTGCCCTCAAACATTACACTGAACTACCACACAATACATGGGTGGATGATGATAAATAGAATAAATCTCACAAAGCCTCATGTTAGTCTGCATAATGATTAGTACCTGAATGCCTAATTCGATATCATCATTGAACATCGAACTAAATATACAACGATAGGCTCATTGCTCCAACACCCTCGGGACATGGTATAATATCGCGATATATCTATTGAGTCAATATATTCACGATAAATTCCGATTTCTACCGAGATATTTCCACATACTAAATTGGTAAAAAATGAATAAAAACGAGATTCATCAAATAGAGGATGGAAAAAAGGAAGAGAGAAAAGAAAAAAAAAAAGAAGAGAAGATGGGAATACGAGAGACAGCTTGTTGCTAGGACAAGAGAAAGAAGAAAAAGAAGATGGAAGAAGGCTTCAAAGCCGTTTGCAAGATGCGCCTAAAGACGGGGGAAGATGGAGAAAACAGACAAGAGAGAAAGTTCAAAACAATATATTGATTTTAGGTTTAAGATTAATGAATCCAGAGATTTGTTGAAGAAACATGAGTTGCACAAAGGACAAAATATTTTAAATGAAGACGACGTATCATGGCTTAAGCGCCAAATATTTTTTTTGAAAAGAAAAGGCCCAACAATTAAAAAAAAAAATATTTAAAATTAGTTATTTCTTTATATAATTTCACTTATGACTATTGTTTAAGTATACATTTTGTTTAAAACAAATTTGAGAAACTATAATTTTCCTGCTATATTATAAAATCATTATTTGATAATTTAAAATATGAAAATATTAGTAACAGTAGATAATATTAAGTTTATTAATAATTAAAAACTATTTATTTATGTGGTGTTTTAAGATAATTTTTGTTTAATTAATAATATTACTTTAAGATTATTTTTGTTTAATTTAATAATATTACTTAATAATAATAAATTATTTCTTTTAGTTATAATAAAAATTAACATTCTTTATTTAGCAAAAAACAATTAAGTAAAACTAAGTATAAACCCAAACAAAAATTTTGATTTAAAATACCAATAAAGTAATCTATGTTGTCTTTAAGAATAAATTTTTATTTACTATATATTTTTACATTTTCAATTATTTTTGTTAATTTTTACTTTCAATATTCATGTAAAAATATTCACGATATATCCTCGATATCCTCGATATCTCGTAAAATTCAACTTATCATATATTCGCCGATATCGATATTTTGATGACCCTGGCCCGATCAAGTCCCAATCCACAATTTCTAGCTCAAAATAATATGATACAGATGAGACTAGCAATTCCCAACGCTGCAGAATTAAATTTACCTTCAGTATATCAAAACAACTGCAGATAGTGCTGTCATCACAAACAATTCTACACTACTATGAATCCAAACCACAGACAGGTTAAGGAGGCTACTAACCATAAAGGGAAGGGTTCTTTGTGGTAAGAAGAGCATAAGGCTTGGAAGTCCATCCTGGCTGTGTGTGTTTTCTGGGTCTGTTTGGGAAGAGAGGAATCATATAGCATTCAAAGATAAGGTCTTTGCACAGGCCAGATTAAAGATTTCTTTGTTTATATACTCCAGGAGGTGAAATAGGGGATATTTAGGGGAAGGGGCTTCCTCTCTCTTAGGTTTCATGGAGTGGTTAGCCTCTAGTTGAGGCCTGGTGAGATTTTTTGTGTAGCCCCTGTTTTTGGGCTGCTTTGTATACTCCCTATATACGCTGCACTGTCTTGTTTTTATTAATGATCATCAAAAAAAATGGCAATGTGCAAACGAACAAGGTAGAAAAAGATCGATATTTATTTATTCCCATTCCTATATTATGACAATCATTCTATATGATCCTCTTTTAGAGGCAAGTTATTTGTATTAATCTTCTGATTTATATAACCAACCATGCAAAAAGGCCTTCACTTTGAAAGAGTTTTTGAGGATGTCATAGATAAATTCGGAGATGAGAACTAAAGCCAGAGGAAACAGAAAGTCTTAAAGAATTATCTAAACAAATCAATATCTCAAGGTCTCAGCTTAAATGCGCTAGAGAACGTTCAACAACAAAATTAATTTCAAACTTAAAACTATTTAAGCTTAAAAGCTTCAAGTAAGACAAAAATTAGAAGCCATTGTGAATTTTACAAGGATCACACTCATCTTACTTTATGCACTCAAGAAGACCAGAAAAGGGCAAACTCCTGATCTCAAAATCACTTAATTATAAGGGGTATCAAAACTCAACAAAATGTGAGAAAGAGAATCACTTAAATCCTTTAAAGCCTTAACTATCCGTTAGCCACCCATAATTTATATATAATTAATATTATATAAGATCACATAAACAAACACCACTGTAATAGCTCAGTGGGCTAAGAGAGTTGGGGTGGGTATAGAGGACTAAGTTCGAGTCCAAGAGGACAAAGAGATCAGAAAAAGAGAAAAAAAGTATTTAATTATCAAAATAAATAATTAAACAAGTATCTCAAATCATGCGACTTCATCTTCATCTCAAAGAACAAAACCTTTTCTTTTAATGCATGTTCCAAAACTTCAAATCAAACTGTCTTCTAAAGTAGGCATCCAATATCTTTCTACAATCCATCCAACAGATGTAGCAAACTGCATAAAGGGTCAATCAACCCATGTGCTTTTACATGTTCCAAAAATCTCAAATCAACACGTCTTCTAAAGCTAGGGCATCCAACACCTCAATCCCATCCATTAATAACTGGATGTGTTAACAAGGTATAAAGGGTCAATCAACCCATGTCTCATAATCTTAGGAAATTCCTTTAGTAAACCAAGCATTCAACCCCACCCTTTCATATCCACCTACCAAGATTAGGGATCCAAACATATTTTTAATCTGAAGTTACATTTATATATTATTCCTTTCTATTATCCCCACCGTGTATATATGCAACTACTATATATCAGCAAAATATATTTTTTAGGTTAGTTCTGAGTCTACTTAGAGGGTAGAACTCCCATTGTTATTTTATTTTATTTTATTTTATTTATTTTATTGTTTTTATAAGTAACTCACATTATATCTTTGTCTCCAGGTTGATCTTGTGGCAATAACATTATGAATGGTAAAATTTCATGTTATAGATATGCACAATAAAGATACATAGATAACTTACTCTATCAAAAAAAAGTGGAAGATTCATGACAGTTTCATTGCTTTGGTAAACAGAAGATTTCTTTCATAAGGATCACTGGTATACACATGTGCTTTAATGATACCAATACCAAACGGAAGATGCATTACAGTCATAAATTTGAGCATTAAAATAACCATATGTTCTTTTAGAAAACAATGTAAATCCAAAGAATAGGTATGATGTACATTCCATTACATTTCACCAAATGAACTCAAAGAAAAGAATATATGGATTGAATTACAGTGATATGCTAAACAGGACCACAAACACTAAGCAACAGTTAAGCAAATAAATGAAGATAATGCCTTAATCACAAATTTCCAGAGCATAATGGAATAAGGAAAACACTTATTAGCAGTAGCACTATGGTTAGAAGAATGATATAAAGATGATTACTGAGTATTATGAGAATAATAGAAAATCAATGTTAGGGTTTGCACTCAGATCCTGTCTATGAGCTTAGACAAAGTCACGAAGATTGAGCTCCCAGTAAATCTGCAAGTACACATCTCCTAGGTGATCATATCATTTTAGAAGGTGGTCCAAGAAATGCAAATGTGAACTAGAACTGTAGAAGGCAATGCTAATGTGAAAAATAGATCTAAATATACTAACAAATTTAGCTCCAGCAACAATAGCAAATTAGAGCAATCCAAATAAATCAAAATAGAAGTCCAGTAAATCTCTCCTCGAGGCTTACCACCCAGAGAGCATTATGAAAATGGAACCCCCAGACACCATACATCCTGTAATAAGACTACAGAAGCTTAAGCTTTGGTCATGATTAAGATGCAAAGAGGAAGTAAAGCAGAATAAGAAACTATAGGTAATAATTGTCAAACTTACACTTATCAATACAGATAGAGACAATGAATTGAATACTGATAATCACATTATCAACAATTGGTCCACCATAGAAACAATTTCTGTGGTCAGATCTTTACAGTTGGGAGGTGTTAGAGGGTGGCTAGTACGTCTTGATGAACATCATTAAATTACTAAACAAGAACCAAACAAACTCATGTGTTATAAACATTCAATGGCTCATGTTCATAATTTAATCCTAAATAAATAATAATGGATACAGTTTTTCTAAATTCTAAGCTTCTGGAAACAATACACACAAACCATTCATGACAAAGATATAGTCTCCTAAAAAAACACAAAGATATGTAAGTAAAGGAATAAGGCGTTTTCTTCCAAAATAGATATGGTCAGTAACTCATACTTGCCAACTTACCTTAAATTTTGCAACAATGTAAGGTTGGCACGGGAGAAAAAACATTTTGAGGCATGCATAGCAAGTCCACAAAACGAGAGGTCCCGATATATATTAAGGTAAGATGGATGCATCAAACGAAGCAAATAATAATAATAATAATAATATTTGTTGAGAAGCATGATATTCATATTAAACCCAAATCATACAAACTTGAACTTTTAGGAGAGTTGGTCGTTTAACATGATATCAGAGCTTGGTTTGGCAAGAGGTCTTGGGTTCGAACCCTCTACTTGCAATTTAATCCCCATTTGTTTATTTGAAAGTCCATGAAGGACTATTTGGTTTAGAGTTCTGATCACCTCCACATGTGGGAATGTGTCACACGTGAGGGATAGTGGTATTGAGAATCATGATATTCATATTAAACCCAAATCCTACAAGCTTGAGCTTTTAAGAGAGTTGGTCGTTTAACAATAATAATAATAATGTTATAGCATATATCTACTTTACATATAGATTTGTATCCTATTAGGAAACTTGTCTTATAGAGTTGTAATCTATTAGAATGTTAAATTGGTTTATATATATATATATATATATATATATATACATATAGATCAATGAAAGAGCACAAGGAATTTATTCCTCCAATTCTTTTGCCTTGTTGTCTACATGGTATCAGAACCTAGGATTCAAATTTAAGCCAAAACAAAAAAATTCTAGGACATCTCGGAATACATCGGTGTTTAGGATGGTGCTTTTGAAACACGCACTGAGAGGGAGATGGGGTGACATCGGCCGCATAAGAAGGTGCACCACCCACGACCAAGACCACCGGTCCAATGAACAAGGCGCAGCACGCGGAGCCACACGGTTACCGCCATGATTCGTTATGTTCCCCACGCGACCGGTGCTGGGTGCGCAGATGTGGCGCATGGAGCCACATCCAAATATCCAGACTCTTCCTCCAAGACGCTAAAACCGCCGACTGGCCCTCTTGGTATTGTGTTTTTAAACACGCGACGAGGAGCGTGGGGCACACCGCCAGACAAGGTACCACTCCACGTACTCGGCACTTCACTAAGTCCACTGAACATATGGTGGCGCACGTGAGCTACACGCGCTGACCACATACGATTCGTTTGCCTCTACACACCGGTAGGCTGCGCGGCATGGAGCCACATCCGCAACGACTCCTTCCTCAAAGACGCTGCAACCGGGCCGACGGCCCTCCCCGCCACCGCTCCTGTCCGATGCCCGTGCACAGCATTTTCAAATATTTTTGTGTCCGACCGCCATGTTTTCTGGGGAGCGCAAGTGCTCTTTCTCCTGATTTCTTCAGATTAGAGGTAGTTTTGTGGATCGAAGTATCAAGTTCTATTCCAGTGCAGTGTTTTAGGGGAAGGTGGTTCTTTTCATTGCAAGATCTCATTTAGGTTTTTCAGATTTTCTAGGCCGTCTGAGTTTAAATCAGTTTCTAAGATCACTAAACCTCTGGGAGAGGAGTCAGGTAGTCATTATTGCCACAATCCAAGCATATGAACCCTAAAATTGTAGGAAATCAGAGAATAAAAATCCAACATTTCAAACTCTATTCATCATCAAATCACTTCAATTCCAGATCTACTTTACTTCATGACACTCGTCGAGTCGTAAGTGTCCAAATACATGTTTTATTTCCCTTTCTCATATGGGTCATCAGAGCTACCACCAACACACATTGATAGACATACATTTCACAATAATCTTTCTACCTATATTGGTGCCACCCTTAGATGGGCCAACATCTTCGTGTCCTTGAGTCATAATAATCATCCAACTCCTCTAACTCACTTCAACTCCGTTATGAGCTACCACACCCTTTTAATTTAATTTATGTGAGTAAACTCAACTCAGATTTTAATCGCAAAGATCTCATTCTTCCCCATCACCTGATCTGCGATCTTCACTTGGCTTTGATCAATATCGGGTCGAGGACGCGAGTCTAGGGGTCTCTACATCCTTTAAACAAAGGTGACAAACCGTCGCTTGTTCCGGGATTGCCACCCATTCACTTTATACATCGTCATCCGGGTCATCCTTCTCTCTCCCCAGACAGCGGTTATATCCTCAATTTTCTAGTCTATCCTCATTAACTAAGAAATGGTCACATGTTAAGCTTCATCGAGGCATTTAAGTCCAGAGTCACACCCAGCTCCGCCTCGCTTGGAGCTAGTTTTATTCTGATACAAAGTGGGGCATAGTTCAATGGAAACCCCTAACCGGTTTCTGTGATTTTCGTTATAATATCGATGACTATTCTCGAAACAACTCGTGAGTTATTTTCTAACTGCATCTTCTTTGCCGAAATTCACACTCAGCTCATGTTTCATTCAAAATTTGAGAATAATAATGTTGAAAAGTGAATATCCGTCTCAACAATTGCACTATCCAGTTTAATGGAGACATCTTTAATCAGAGATCTACTACATTCAAAATGAGTTGTCGAAGAAAAGACATCTTCTTTGAAATCGCCTGAAGTCCATTGTTTCAAAATGCACGTGCCCAAGCATTTTTCGCCAGTTGTTTCCACAACTGTTTTTATTAATTCGAGGTCTCCTCCGTCTTGAAGAATCACCCGCTTTCAAACCCCTTTCCTAAATCTTTGTTTCCATTGAGCCGAGTGTTCGTGGTGTACTGGTTTATTCGAATGTTTGTTCATGCCCAAACTCCACAATCCTAAGTTTCACAAGATATATCTTCTTCTATATCGCTTCCTTCGAGTTCATAAGGGTATATAGGTGTTATTATCCCACTCTTCGACACGTTAATAGCCATCGTTAAATTCTTCGAGACTATCCCATTTTCTTTCTTTCTTGTTAAGTCGTGGGAGAGTCTACGATTTATTAGGCGTACACTAGCTGCCTCAATCGACTCCTACCCAAATCCCATTCATGCTAAACCTCATCACTCAAGTATTCTCGACGCTTATAACCCCATGCATTTCTGGGCCATAATGACCGCGCCGCTTTCTCACACGGCCTGCCTGCATCGACGATCTTCCGCACTTTTTCTTAGCGTGCCACGTTGCATCATCCACTTCTTTCATTTGCTCATAACATTCATGGTCGCCTTCCCTTGCTTTCTTTATTGCATCTCTTGATTCAATCTTCTTCCTCACACCACCGCGAGGCTTTATCTCACCTCAGTCGCCTAATATGCGATAAGAAATGGTCGGGCTTTAGATGAGAATGGTACTGAACTTATACAGCCTTACTCCATGGTGGAAGAAAGCCACTGATGCCGGTTTTTGCAAGCAGTTAATTCACTGTCATTAATTGCTCGATTAAAAGATCGACTTTATTAAGGGTGCCGCTTCATACCTATATAGTGACTATTTCACACCCTTTCCCCTATTGCTAAGATGACATTTGTTCGCTTTATTTCCCTAAAGCTACTACTTATCATCGACTTCCACTCAACTTGATATTAAGAATGTCTTTCTTCATGGCGACCTTCGAGAGCAGGTGTATATGGAGCAACCTCTGTGGTTTGCTACTGTGGGGAGATAGGAAAGTTTATCGCCTTCGAAGCTTTTGTAGCTATTTGAAATTGAGAGTCTCTCAGGCGTATTTGCAACCAGCTGCCGCTGAAGAATTCGGGAATGCAAAGAGTAAATCTGACCACTCCATCTTCTATAAGAACTCTAGTTTAGGTATCATTTTGTTGGTCGTGTATGTAGATGATATTATTATCACTAGGAGTGACTCTAAAGGCATCTCATCTCTTAAGTCCTTTCTTCGTAATCTACTCATACAAAGGACTTAGGAACGCTAAGATACTTTGCAACAAGAAATAAGAAATACTTTAATCTTCTTATCTCAAATGAACATGTTTCGATCTATCAGTTCGAGATTAGAAAGCTGGGTAGAGAAACTATGCAATTTCCCTATGGCTCCAAGCGCACACCTTACTAGAGAAGGCGAAACATTTGAAGATCCCGAGCCATAAGACTGGGTTTTAAGTCAATTACCTTCCAAAGAACTCATCCGTAATATTGCCCACTCGCAAGCTGCCAGGTCGTAAGACATGTCCGCTCCAACGTATCAATATTGCAAGTAGTCATTAGAACAGATTCTAATGCTACTGAAAAGCGTTCTGCGACGTCATATTTTTATACAAAGAATCACGCATAATGTAATCGGGAAAGTGTTTTCTCGACACAAATCAAGTGTGGATCTAAGTGAGGACATGAGTCCAATTTCTAATACTATGTGTTTGTCGAGGAATCTGGCCTCATAAAAGTAAGAAACAAAGTGTTAAGCCCTCATCTAGCAAGGGTGAGTCTAAATATGTGAAAGCAATGGCACAAATTCCAGTGTGTAAGATCATGTGAGTTCATCAACCTCACGAAAAGTCAAAGTATCGAGACACCCGTCCCAAAGAAACCTTTTGGTGTGACAACCAGTCGCCTTCATATCGCTTCTAATCCCATATGCCCAAGAACATAACCAAGCATGCTTGAGATAGATTGTCATTTCTGTCAGAAGAAAATACAACCCTAGCTTGGATTTCAAGGTGGATATAATGTGAGAACAATCGGGTGATATCTTTACAAAGGTCCTAAGTGGAGACTGGAGTGGGAGTGTTATAAGCATATATCTACTTTACATATAGACTGTGATCCTATTAGAAACTCTGCCTGATAGAGTCAGAATCTATTAGGAATGTTAGATTAGCTTTTGTATATATATATTCATAATGGATCAATGAAAGAGCACAAGGAATTTATTCCTCCAATTCTTTTGCCTTACTGTCTACAAATAATAATAATAATAATAACAATAACAATGATAATAACAATAAAGTCTCTCATCATTTCAGCATTTTGAATATTTAACTATCCAACTGGGGTTTTTGATAACAATAATCATAAATAAATAAATTTAAGGTCAGCAAAATGAAATCCTGTAGTTAATATTTTAGTAATACAGCCTACAACCTAACACTGTCAGTACAGGCCAGAAGGCTATCAAGTAATAGAGTAAATTTTTCCAGGTTCCATTTCTAGCCTGTCACTAAATGTCTAAGTGCTTACAAAAGTTTCTTCAAGCATTTAGAGTCGAAATTATTACCAGCTAGAAAGATCAAGGTCGTAAAGATTCAAATTTCTAATCTAACTTTCTGAGACTGTATGCATTTGATGATATCTGTGCGTGTTTGACCAAAGATCCAACTCCTCATTTTCCTTCTTGGTAAAAACACTATTAATCACCCACAATCTCGCAACCAAACACATACAGTTTTCATAACAAATACATATTACTTCCTGAAGAAAGCAGTGAGCAAAGAATCGCAATTGAGAGAATCACAACTTAATTTCAAAGAAAGAAAATAAAAATAAGGAACACAATAAACCTTATTCAATATTTCATATCCGTGCATAACATATGAAATCTCAAGACATCTTTAGATCAAGAGAAATTTGATCTTGTTAACCTTCAGTCAAGTTCAGAAACTCTACTTTCTCATGCCCTCCTGTAAAGATATGTGTTAGTCTGAAAGATAATGGTTCTTTCTACAATAAATTTGTCTTACAATTTCTTTCTAAAATTTATTTTCCTTCTACAAAGGTAAACTCATTTAGAAAAATAAAACTCACTAATAGTTCAAGCTTTTTTGTTTGATCAATTGCTAATATAGAAAGCTAAATGCTAATAACCCACTTTAGCTAAGTAGACCCCTTGAAACCGAAGGCCAACTTAGGGAATGAGAAATCTACAATTCATCTTTTCTAGTATCATCATCTTGCTTCGGTGTAGTGGCATAGACATTATTCAATAAAAGGGATAACCAGGTAACTCCTATAGGTACTTCCAAGGGGACAATCATATTCTTTCAAAGTTTTGTTAACCCGAGAAGTATGAGTTTAGACTACCTAGAAACTTTACGCTTATCTAATTTTGAAAGGGGAAGAGAAAAATAGGATGAGGTGAGAGCTTCTTTTGTGGTAGCTTCTTGATTTTGACTTAGCTAGAAACTAAAATTCAAAACATGATTTCAAAGGAGCGTTTTTCAGATATATATAGAAGTCTCATTAACTACAAACACTTTTTGTATAAGTTTAAAAAGGGGCTTCTATCCTTACTCCTTATTAAGTTCTTTTTCTAGATGTGCTTAGGTGATTGTAATAAAGAAGCTGTTTAATAAGAGTTATAAAGGGCTTCTAATTCTTTATATAGGAAAAATTAAGCTCCTTTTTATAAGCTCTTATTTAAGCCAAAAGCTTCTTTATTACAATCACCTAAACACATCTAGAAACAATTTCTAAGTCTTATTTGGGATAGCTTACTGTTTTTGCTTTAGTTAAAAGTTTAAGCCAAATTTCTTTTACTAAAATTACCTAAACAGATCTAGAAGCTTTCTCTAGAAACTAATCCAAACATGGCCTTATGAAGCTTAAAAAATATATTTTGGATTCCAAGAAGTCAATCCAAATAAACCCTGAGGGGTAGCTCAGTAGATGTAAAGCATTGGGTGGGGCTACCCAATGGTCGCTACTTCGAGTCTCCTCAAGGACACTAGAGGTTTTATCCGACAGTTAACTTCAGGGTCCCGTTAGATAAGTCTAGGTGCACACAAGCTGACTCAGACATCCACAGTTATCAAAAATAAATAAAAAATGAAGCCAATCCAAATAGGCCCTTGTTGTTAACCAGGAATGAGTCCTTGAAAAAGTTGTTTTTGGCATCATTTTAGAAGACCAAAGGTTGCCTACATCCCAATTGGGAAAGTGGTGGGGACATGAGCCAAGTGGGTTCTTTTGCTAGTAGGTATTTTGAAACTTAGTTTCAATGAATATTAGCTTGTATTTCTAATCCCTCTCTTGTATTTTCTTACTTAGGGTTCTCAAAAAAGTTAAATCTCGGGACAAGGTTAAAGCTTTTCTATTATATGATCATATTCATCCAAACAACCTTTCTTTTGCTAGTTATGTTTCAGCAGCATGCAAAATCACAATAACAAGAAAGTGAACAATAAAATAACATAGAAATAAAGGAAAAGGATAGGTAACAAACCACATTGCTCCTAATCTCATGTGCACCCAAAGTGCTAGACCAAATAATTCAAAGCATCCTAAAGAAATCACTGATCAATGGCATGCACTTAGCAAAAATGAATGCACCAGTTAATAAAACTAAACAAACAAAACCAAAGAGCAATGGAATGGAAACCATGGAAGTCATGGCAAAATAAATATTTCACAAATAGAAAGAAGCATTGTTTACAAGTAGTCATAATATCCACTTCCGCAAAACTCCTCGATGACACTTATAACACCCCACTATTCATTTAGAATACAAATAAATCCCAACAATAAATAATATTCATACATAATACACGGTTAACATGATTGATTCATGAACTTTGAATAAATAAGATAAATAGAGATACAAACAGAAAGATCAGCAGATTAGTGATTCGAACAAATATCTGAGAGTAACTTATTGACTGCAGTACTGAGGTTTTGAACCCATAACGGTATCACCATCAGTCTGGCTCAAGACCAATCGTGGAGGCTTCAATTCAGAGTGCCAAATCTGTGTATAATGTAGAATTAGTCGAGGTGCGCGCAAGATGGCCCAAACATCCACAGTTATCAAAAAATAGACTACAAAATATATGGAAACTCAAAGAGGGGCAATAATGAGAAATAGAGGGGCAATAATGAGAAACAGAGCATAAAAGTGTGACAAATGATACCAGCTATCAAATTAACCCAAAAGACAAGAACTATCCATAAAATGACATATCTTAGCAAATATTTTGCATATGGGAAAAAAAATCAATCCAAGAAGGAAAGAAATAATTCAATAAACAAGGAGGGGATTTTATCCAAAAAGGGAGGATAAGAAAATATTTATAAAAAGGTAAAAAAAACACAAGTAAAAACTAAAAATGAAAATAAAGAGAAGCTCAGATGGCATATAATCCATCTCTGCCCAACAACCTTGATAAGGACGCTCTAGATGACAAGCCCTAGGAACCCTTGATTTCAATGGAAGAGAATTGCTCCAAAACACTAAGAACGTATTTTTCGATGATCCGATTAGAACAAAAGGAAATTAAGTCCTTAAAAACTCTAACCTTGAGATGCCACGAGGTTGATCACCCCTTTGATAAGTAGGAGTTTCCATGCATTCGATCAAGAAACATGAGGAAAGAAGCAAAAGCTTCGAATAAACCTCATTAAAACATAAAAACTGCCTTTTACAATCAAATGGCAGCTGTTTTTTATAGTTACAATAAAGCCTAAAGAAAATTTTTTATCCATAAAAAACGATTGGGCCAATTGAAATGAATGGGGCCCAAAATAAATCAGCCGTTAGAACAAACTTAAAATGAAAAATTGAATTAAAAAAAGTTAATAAATAAGCTTTAGTGATATAAAAAGAAAGGTATTAATAAGATATATACCGTAATATACTAAATAATGTCTAAAAAGTCTTCTGTGTCTAATAGTCGAGGTTCTAATTAACTCATATCTATAATTAAATACATGACAAACATTATTTAATGAAAGAGTTAATAATTATTATAGAATTCATTTATTAGTATCGGGACATTGTTTAACATGGTCTTTTATTTAACAATTCTTTTCTTTTCGCTGTTCGTTAATGATTTATTTTAGGCCTAATCCATTTCAATTGGGACAAATTCATTTTTAAGGATTCAGGGTTTTCTTTGGGACTGTTTTAACTATAAACCGCTATTTGATTGTAAGATAGTTTTATGTTTGATGAAAGTTTATTCAAACGCTTTTGCTTTGTTTCCTTATGTTTTTAATCGAATGCATGGAAACTCGACTTATCAAGGGAATGATAAACTTTGTGGCGTCCCAAGATTAAGGTTTTAAGGACTTAGTTTCCTTTTTATTCTAATCAAATCATCCAAAAATCTGTTCTTGACATTTGGGAGCAATTCTCTTCCGCTGAATTCAAGGGTTCCTAGGACTCGTCATCTAGAGGGTCCGTATCAAACCTAAAGTCCAGCTTCCTTAGAAAGGAGACAAGTATTAGAATTAATGAATCTTATAATCAAGAATGCATTCATCTGAGTAGAACCCCTACCATCCAAACTGATAACATTAAACAATCTTACCAAAGAGCAGAGAATATTAGGAAATACGGTTTCATAAACTGGACAACAAGACATTCAACTACATTGCCACAATCTTTTAGGCAAAACGAAAAGTTAATAGTATTGACAGCCTCTAATCAAAAGAGGCGCAACAAAGTGCACAGGGAATATACAAAGTTGCCAAAAAAGCAATTAGATGGAGAGATTACAACTCCATTTCCACCATTACCCAGTTCAATCAACTAGCACATGTAAGCAAAATAAGGAAAATGAAAACCAGATACCTACTTACGAGCAAAAGGAGACATTCCTGAATACAAAATACAAAGCCATGAAAAAGCGCATCTGAGAAAACCGAATGGATAACTAATTACCAAGAAAAATCAAGTACCTTCTTAGAGTCCTGACAAACAGTATGGCGACCACTGAACATTGCTGCCAAAATGAACCCAGTCTCCCAAGGCTGGGTCAATGTATCAATAGTTGTGCAGAATTTCTTCCCCTCCTGCAAGTGAACTCCAATTACTATCGACTTGTCGACACATTCAGTAGCTACCCTCAAAATTTTCAGAAGAAAACTGAAAAAAATCCAACACCAGTGCTCCGTTTGGTTGCGGTGAAAAATATGCAAACAAAAGAGAATCGAAAGATTCGAAACAAAAATTGTGTGACTGGTGTGATTTCCATCTTTCGGAATCCTAGGAAAGAAAAACCACTGAGCTCAGTTGCAGTGAGCCATAATTTAACCAGAAAACAAAAGAAAGCATGAAATCACATTTCTTTTCCCTCGGATTCTTTGAAACCAAACAGGGGAAATCGAAGGTTAGGGTTTAGGAGTCATCAAGAACATACAAAAATGATGATCGATGGAAATGCTGAAGGAGAAACGGAGGCGGAAGGGGGGGAGATGGAGAGGAGTCTCACCGATGTTGAGGCGAACGAGAGAGGAAGAAGAATCGGCAGCGTACATGGCTGCTATTGCTCTGAGCCTGTGAGCTGCCAGCTACAGAATGGGCTTAAAAACGACTCCTCTCTAGTCTCTACCCACCGTTATGACTTTTTTTTTTTTTTTTTGTCAGATGAACGGCTCGTACATAATGAAAGACGATTTTAAGCTATATTATAATTAAACTAATTCTTATAAAAGCCATAAAAATCGAAAAGGATGATAAAAGATAATATAATTATATTGTAAAGGCTTGAACCTTGCCATTAATTGCTAAGACAAGCCCAACTAATCTCAACTCCATGATTGATGGTTAGTAAATTATAACATATTCACTACATCTTTACCGTGTTGCTTCTCTTCACACTTTACCTAGCGCGTGCTCCCTTCAGTCTTCACGGGCATCTTATTTACCACAAATATCTTTTTCTTTATTTAAACCTATGAAGCGAGACTGTTGGGTCTGCATCCAGAAACATGTGATTCGATCGAGTCAAGATTACATTAGAAGTAGTTTATTAAAAATCGGACGTTCGACTATAGCTGATAATATGGACTGTGTTTGATAGGTCAGTCCACTTTATTTCGAATTTTTGAAAGATTTAATTGTAAAATTTATTTATCTTGCATTAAATTCCTGATCAATTTGGGCCTAACCCGTTTTGCAGACGTAACCTCGTGCGGTTTGACCTACAAGTAACCGAGCTACCAAATTTTTTATTTAATTTTTTTAAGAACTAACTACAAGTAATTTATATTTTCAATTATTCATCTATAAAATTCGATATTTTAATATCTCTTTTAGAAGATAAGTGCTTTAAAAATAATAATTATTATAATATATGATTAATATATTAAACTTTGTTTTAACTATTTTATTTTCAATTTCTAAATGTATATTTTTAATATAATTTATATGGATAATTTAATATTTAAAATATTATATGAAAATTTAGAATTAAATAAATTACGCTTTAATAATATTAAATATATTTTTGTTTATCTCATTAATCATATTTTAAATATTTATAATTTCATTTTTTTTATTTATTCTTTAAATTTTATTCAATATATATATGTTTTTTTTATAAAAATGAAATTATACTAGTTTATAAATTTAATTTAATTTAATAACTAAATAATCAGTATATTTTAAATAATTTTATTACTTAAACTATTGTTAATGACAAAATAATGTTATTTTTAAAATACTCAATGAAAATTATATACTAATTTCTTTCCTAATATGATTATATTCTTTAGAAATATAGATTTTCAACAAATACGATATTTCATTATTATACTAATAAATGCATTTTTGAAAAATATTTTTTTTTTATTCCAAACATAAATTAAATTTATGTTGTAAACATTCTAAATTAATTAATTAATGACGATAACTCAACCACCATCAAGGATACACATATTTCTAATGTGGAATCACATGTTATTATTAGATATTGATGATGTTTTTTCAACTTGAAATGGGCTTCAGGCTGCTAGGATTTGTCGGTTCCGTCTAATCGACTCTTAGACGCGACTCCTCCTCGCAAAAACGAGAACAAAATTGACCCGCACGGCCGCCTCGTTATGCCTCTCCGACGCCTAAGTCGGGCCGAGCAGGAAGAGAAGATCAACTACTTGGCAAATGAAGTTTCAGGCATATAGCCATATGACCTTTCACCTGTGACAAGGCCCCAGATTTATAATAGATGATCATGATAATTTTCCTACGGATGACGACACGTACGCATTCTTCCTCGTTTGAGACGATATGATATTTCTCCCAGACGGTAGATTTTATTTCCCTTATCGAACCGCTTAATAAGTGATGATTGATAAGTAAATATCCCACTATCACGATCATGATTCCTTGGGCTACCGCCTTTAAAAGCGGTCAAGTCGTCCTCGCTTCAGCCCGGCATTTTCGGATACCATTAAGGATCTATCATAGTACTGGACCCGCGATCCTCGACGCTGGGCTTGATGATGCTTTTTCAACCTGAAATGGGCTTTTGGTATGCCGATTTGTCAGCCTGGCCCCAACACTGACATCGACTCCTCCCCGCAAAACGATAAACAAAAGATCGCGCCGCCTGCTTCGTTCCTCCTCCGACGCCCAAGTCGATCTTCGATAGAAGAGAAGATCAACTACTTAAATGAAGTTTTGTGCACATGTCCCGCTGCATCTTTCACATACGCTACCGGGTATTTATACGGATGATCATGATAATTTTCTTAGTCTCGATGATGACACAGTATCAATATCTTCCTGGGTCGAGACGATACGAGAGTCGCCTTATCAGCGAGAGATTCCATCGTAAACCGCTTAATAGCGGATGATCGATAGGCAATACTCAGAAAATATCCCACTTTCCCGATTGGTGGAGATTGGGTGCTTTCCCCCACGGATTCCTCGGGCACTCGCCTTTAAAGGGCGTAGTCAGCCCCCCGTTTCGGCCTACACTGGGGGATACAATTAAGGGCCCATTATTAGTACGCCCGCTTTAATCCCGACGTTGCCATAGCTCGGCCTCGAGCGCCATCATTTCAAAACCCCATTAGTTACCCCACTTTGACTAAGCGAATGGCAAGGGTTGTATCGTCGTATCGTTGATACACCACGTGTGGATACCAAAGAAGGGTTTGATTAGTGGCTATGCCGTCCCACGTCTATGATAATGATGGCTTCTCGATTTTCGCTGCTTATCACCGTGGCTCTTAGCCTTCCTTAAAACGGCCCCCGACCGCTTACACTTGCTCCCCTGCTCAAGCTTTTTTTCGCTCCTCGCAGTTTGTGACGAAATTCATCCTAGCCACTCCGACATTCGAGGTCATTACACGTAATGCTCGAGGTCAGGCCCCAATCGGGTCAAACCTTTGTACGGTAAGATCTTTACGGCTCGGTATGGGCCCCCGTTTGGGATCCGTGCTTGGTGCCCGAGACGTGCCGACCACCCACGCCGGCCCGCGCCCAAGATGGTGTGCTTTGAGGTGGCGTTCGAGAACGGCCTCCGCTTCCCTTTGCATCCTTTTATAAAAAAGGTTCTCGCGAAGATTTCGTCGTTCGCCTCTTCCCGCTTTCCCCCCAACTTCTGGGGTGTTCTAGTGGGACTGTTAGTCGCTTTTAGGGACAAAGGCCTGGGTGTTCCCAAAAGACGTCATTCTTGGGACTTTTCAAACAGAAAAGCCGAGGCCAGTCGAAGGCTTTCTTTATATCTCCAAGCGCTCCAACGCCAAGTTGATTATTTCGGACCTTCCATCTTCGCACAAGTTCTGGAAGAAAAATTGTTTTTTTGTTAGTGGTCGTCATTGGGAGTACAATCCCTTTGATCGAGACACAATTTTTCATGCCTCCTCGCCGTCCTCGGACTACCCTCGAGAACCCACGCGTGAGCCTCCCTTCACCTCGCCTCGTCTCGTTTCTCGTGAGATCATAAGATATTTCTGGGTAACATTGCTTCGTCGCATGGCTCCTTTAAGTGCTCGTCCCGATCCCGCCCCAGGACGAGGAGGTGAAGCGGAAGCTGGTGAAGTGCGCCCCGCGTGCCTATTCCGAGCTCATTAGGTCGGATATTCCTGGACCATCTGGTGCGAGGCCTGCCCGACTTCCTTTTCTGAGATCTTCTCCCCTCTCCGTCATGAAGCCTCCCATCCCCAAATCTTCCTCACCTTCTAGCTTCGGAGCCCCTTATTGCGAAGCCTACACAGGGAGAGCTTCGATCCCGCTTGGAGGTGCTGGCAAAGAAGAAGAGGAGCGTGAAACGGAAACCTCGAGCCCCCTGCAGGTCGCCCGCTCTCGGGTAAGATCCTGTAGTGCGTGGGGCCTCTTCTTCGAGGCTAGGAGACTCTGGGGAGGGCTGATGAGCCCCCGGAGTACCCTCCTATTTCGGTCCGGTTCCACGTCATGAGCTGCCGCGCCCCTCCCCGCAATGCCGATTAGCGACTCCGGGAATCGTGATCGCTCTGAGGCTGGCAGGATGAGGACTCAAGCTTTCTCATGAGCTTGTCAGCCGGGTCGCTTCTCCATCCCGCGCGATCTCGACCCGTGAGGTGGGTGCCCCGCCTGGCCGAGGAGGCTCGCCTTCGCTCGTGGAACCGCCTCAGACGCCCGCGCTTTCTGCCGACCTTTTCTTTATTGTTTCAAGCTTTGTTGGGTCGACTTTTGTTTTCTATTGTTGTTGTTTCTTTGTTTTTTGTTTTTTTAGGCGTGGCTACTTCTATGCGAAAGGCTTGGCAAAGGAGGGCCGCCCTTACCGAGGCTCCGGGCCTGTGGCGGCGAAGTTCCATACAAGGCTTCCCGACCACGAGAGGGCTGGTCTTCGAGCCTAGATAAGGGAACTGAATGAGGAACTCGTGAAGCACAGATATGACTTGAAGCATGCTTCGGTGGCGAGGGCGCGGGCCGAGGATAAAGAAAAGAAGGCCCGGAAGGACGCGAAGGTTACCGAAGATGAGCTGCGACTGGCCAGAGAGGAGTTGCAAGCCGTCAAGGGTGACCTATGGGCCAAGATGGCGGCCTTAGAGCGGGCCCGCCAAGAGGCTCTGGAGGCCGGTAACTCTGTGGAATGCTTAATGGAGGAGCTCAGCGGGCTTCGGATGGACCTTACGAGGCAGGAGGCTCGCTACGGAGGGCCAAGTGACGGGCGAGCTTAAAGATCGAGGCCCTGGTAATCTAATGGGCTTCCGTGGTTTCGCTTCAACGCCGGGCTTCCGAGATTTCCTGCACTGAGTTCAACATCCAAATTTCGATGAGGAGGTCATGATCCGCCAGGCCGAGGGCTGACGAGGCGCCGAGGTGTTTCGGGGGGTGGGCCCCCACCTGCTCCCCTCAAGGCTGAGATCCTCTGTGTTCCTCTTAAGGGCTAGCCCGTCGCATGTTGGGGCTCAGCTTTGACTCCTTACTTCCACAAGTCTAGTGGCCTAACGCCGTGTCTAGGCTTTCTTCTCTTTTTTTAAC
Organism: Tetrastigma voinierianum; assembly: GCA_016808115.1. Classification (NCBI taxonomy): domain Eukaryota; kingdom Viridiplantae; phylum Streptophyta; class Magnoliopsida; order Vitales; family Vitaceae; genus Tetrastigma; species Tetrastigma voinierianum. The sequence goes on along the minus strand of JAEQBH010000433.1, from coordinate 2,329,906 downwards.
AGATTCCGGGTTTTTATATTGCTCGATTCGACTTTTGTCGATATACCAAGATTCATCAATTAATTTCTTCGGCCCTTTTCCCTCGCTTTCGGGCCAATTTGAACTCAAGCGACCCCAAGCCAAGGTTTTCCTTAAGCAAAGCAGAATCAAGTAATCCGAGCTAATGGGTCTCTGAAAAGACCCTTCCGAAGCCGTTGCTGCAGATCGAGCTACCGGGCTCCGGGCGCCTAAGACCCTCCTCCCGAACGAGCTACCGGGCCCCCGGGCGCTAAGACCCTCCCGAGCCGCAAGCCTACGTACTGCCGCCAGGGCCCCCGGGTGCTAAGACCCTCCTCCGCGAACTGAGCTACTGGGCTCCGGGCGCTAAGACCCTCGGTCGTTAAGCTCGCAGACCGAAGCACGCTCCCCGGGTGCTAAGACCCTCCTCGAGCCGTTAAGCCTACGCACTAAGCTACCGGGCCTCAGGCGCTAAGACCCTCTTGAGATGTCTCGCAAACTGGTTACCGGGCTCCCGAGCGCCAAGACCCCCCGAGTCGTTAAGCTCAAGTAGACCGGAAGCATTGGCTTCTAAGGCAGCACCTCCTCCGCGGAATCTGCCCACAGCTCCCGGGCGCTAAGACCCCTCATGAGCCGTGCTTCCCGCAGACCGAGCCACCGGGCGCAAGACCCTCCTCCACGAATTGAGAGCTATCGGGCTCCGGGCGCAAAGACCCTCCCCGCACGACCGAGCTATCGCTCCTGAAAGACTAGCGACCCTCTGCACGAATCGAGTTACTAGGCTCCCGGGCACCAAGACCTCCCCGCGCGACCAAGCTATCGGGCCCCCGGGCGCTAAGACCCTCCCGCGTGAACTGAGTTACGGGCTCCCAGCGCCCAAGACCCTCATGAGCCGTTAAGCCTACGCATCGAGCCATCGGGCTCCCGCGCCAAGACCCTCCCTACGAACCGGAGCTACTACGCTCCTAGGCACTAGGACCCTCCCGCGCCGAATCGGAGCCATCGCTCTGGCGCTAAGACCCTCCCGATCGCAAGCTCAGACTGAGCTACTGGGCTCCTGGGCACTAAAACCCTTTCGTCTTCCTTCCCTTGGAAAGCGAGCATGGCTTTAATGCGAATCTATGGAGAATTGGAACGGATTGCGCGACTTCCCAAGCGCCCTGGCTTCCTTATAAATAGCGATCCCTCTGTGGTGGTGCTATGCTTCCAACCTTCGTCCTTTCATTGGCATAGTCGGAGTTCGCGCATGATGAAGCGTCAGGGTTTGGTCATCATCGCATGGGTATATCCGTGATCGTGGAGTCGACGCTTGCGTCGATGGTCTACCACTAGAGTTGTGTTTTTCCGCCTCTCCCCTTTGGAGTTGTGTTGCCCTTACTCCATGCCGAATGATGGAATCGGTATATGAACGCATCCTGGGGAGGGGCGTGTGCTTGAAAAAACTTTTAAGTACCGCTTTCTCCGTTTTTTCTTTCTTCTTTCTTCTCTTCTTTATCTTTCTCTCCCCTTCTCTTTCTCACACTCTCTTCCTCTCTTTCTTTTTCCCTTTCTTGTGGTTTTTTGCCTTGACAGGATGTAGGCCGATGTGAAGAACGGTTTTCACTTAACTGTAATTTTTGAGATGCAAAGGGAGATTTTGTAATTCTCTAAGGTGGTCAGAATCTCTATGTAATGAAATTTTCAGATTCAATGTGTAGCTCATTTGAAATAAATAAAAGAACAATCTGCGGAATCATGCGCCTTCTTCCACCTGTGCCCCTTCTCGAAATGCGGTTCATTTTTTATCATTATAACTTCATTGTTTGGTCCACCATAACATTAAACAACTTAAAATGGACATGTAGTTATTCGAAATCAATATGGTGGATCTTTATTACAGCTAATGCCCGAGGTCTTGATCGGGGTAGAACCGCGCTTTTGAGGTGTCTCTCACACTCCATGAGTGAGGCAGGGTTTTTCCTTCTTCCGTTTGGAGTTCATAGTTGTCGCCTGATTATGCGAGATACGAAGGTGTGGCCCTTCCCACTAGGTCCCGCCTTCCAATGTGTGGGTCCTTCGTTAGGCAAAGTTTTTTAAAAACCGTCAGCTCTCGCTTGTAACTCCGGCTTGACCCTTGGTCATAATACCGTTGTCTTCTTAAGGAGGTCCCCATACGCCTTTTGACCGCCACACGCTTTTCTTCTAGAGGATCCGTGTTTAGCTAGACCCCTCCCTCATTGTGTTCGATGTTTCATAGTTCAATCCTTTCGAGATTTGGCTCGACCGACCGATCTCATCGCTTTAGTGCCAAAGGCCGAGCTGAACGGGGTTTTCTGAAGCTGCCGATGTGCGCTGGTAGTTCTCACAGATGCCCATACTTCTGGGAGGTACTCACCCATTTTCCTTTTAGATCTTCTTAGTTCGGGTTTTCGTCGCCTCAGAGTCCTTATAGCGCCTCTGGTCACTCATCGACTACTTGGATGAGTCAGATGAGTAGTAGTTCTTGATTCGAGCTCAAGACACGTAAATCCTAACTTAGGTTATCGAATTATTTCCCATTATCGTATTAACATCGAGATCTCTGATCCAACCTACATATTATAAAGCGATCAAGTTTGTACCTTCTCAAGCCAGGGTTGTTGCTAAGTGGTTCTGGCCGCCCATTTGGTAAAATAGTCCACCACACAATAATTCTGTAATGGCCCCCTTCCAATGGGTAGGTCCCAATATGTCCAAATTTCTATTGTTGAAAAGGCCAGGGTCAGGACTCTATTACCGTTGGCTCCTGATGGGGAGATGAGAGAGATCTCGCATGCTCCCGACAAGCTTACATTTTCTAACCAAGCCTCACGCTTCGGTTACTGTGGGCCGCAGTACCCATGTCTCAATGTTTTCCCTGCCAAGGTCCGAGCTTCGATGTGGTTATCACATATGCCCTCGTGTACCTCCCTGAGTATGTAGTTGACGTCTTCCTTCCCTATGCACTTAAGAATGGGCGCAGAGAAGCCTCGTTTATAAAGGATCTCCGATGAATCCAAGTGAACTTGCCGACTGCTTCCCGAGTTTGACGCCTCCTTTGGGTCGCTTGGCAATGTACCATCTACCAAGTAATCCCAGATGGGGTCCATCCAACTCGGTTCGGACATCACAGGGGAGACTTCTCCGTTGTCGACGCCTCATCGAGGGTTCTGTAAGGCGCCGATGCACGGCCTCCGCCTAAGTCTTTCTTGAGGCTATCGCCAGCTTTGCCAAGGCATCAACTCGAATTCTCTGCTCTTGGTACATGTTTGACCCGAACTCGTATGAACTCAAGAAACTCGCACCTTTTGAGAGATATAAGATCATCTTCTCACCTCTGGCCTCGTAGGAGTCTTCTATATGTTTTACCACCAGTTGGGAGTCGCTGCTCACCTCCAACTGATTTGCTTCCATAAAGTAGGCGAGGTTGAGTCCAACTATGACAGCTTCATATTCGGCCTCGTTATCGAGGCTTGAAGCCGAACTGAGGGCGTATTCAGATTCTGGGTCCCTGGCCCGAGAGGCTCGGATCGCCCGCACCCTTCCCCTCAGCATTAGAGACCCTGCCGACGGACATAATCTCCAGATACATGGGGAGGTCGGGTGCCAGTTGGGTAGCCTCCGTAGACTATGCTGGAGTGAATTCCATGATGAAATCTGCCAAGATCTGCCCTTTTACCGCTGTCCTTGGTTTGTACCTAATGTCAAATTCACTCAGCTCTATAACCCACTTTATCAGCCTTCCAGAGGTTTCTGGTTTATGTAGTATTTGCTTCATCATATATTCGGTTGTGACTTCGACGGTATGAGCTTGGAAGTAAGGTCAGAGTTTTCTGGATGTGGTTACCAACCCCAGGATCAGCTTTTCCATCTGGGTACCTCTCCCCTCCGTCCCTCGCAGCTCTAGCCGCACAGACCGGGCCAAGCCGTAGCCCCGTCCCGTCTCTTACTAGTGGCGCACTAGCCGCAAAGTCCGAAACGACCGTAGAGAGTGAGGAGTTTCTCCTGAAGGGCTTACTGAGGAACGGGGGAGAGCTCGTAGGTTTTGAGTGCCGTGAACGCTCCGGTACTGCGGCGTCCCACTGGAAGGCATTTTTCGTAACCCGAAAGAAAGGTCGACATCGCCCTAGATATGAAACGGCCTCGCAGCCTATTCTCCCTATCGCGTTGAATGTCTTTGTAATTGCTCGACGCCTGAGGCGAGATATCAAGCACCACCTTTATTCCTCGGTTGTTGACTATAAAACCTAAGAACTTCCCGACGGAGACTCCGAAGGCGCATTTGGCTTGGTTTAACTTCATATCGTGAGTTTTTCTTTAGACCCTGGAATGCCTCGGGCAATGGGTTATGGAGCTCGGCTTATCGATTTTACAAGCATGTCATTTATATATACCTCCATAAATGTCCCACTTGTTTCGAACATCTTGTTCACCAAATTGGGTAGTGGCTCCCAAGGTTTTTAACAAGGGCACACTGATAACAAGAGGTTCCCGACCAGCTGACAAATGAGGTCTCTCTTGGTCAAGTTTGGGTCCATACCGATCCGGGCTTAGTCCCGAGAAGGCGTCCTACAGCCGAGGAGTTCATGACCCACTGCGACGCCTTACCATGAGATCAACCGAGGGGTAGGGGAAGCTATCCCCAGCAGCCCTCGTTGATGTCCTGGAACATGCAAAGCCGCCACTTGCCATTTGCTTTTTGACGCAGAACAAAGTTAGCCAACCATTCCCGGTAATTTCTACTTCTCTCGACATTGCCTTTGCTCGAGGAGCTTACCCGACCCTCTTCATTAATCGCCTTGCCTTTTTAGTGGCAAAACTCCTTCTCTTTGCCGACGCTAAAGGAGGGATCGACGCTCTTCAACCAGGGTGATCACGCCTGCCGACCCCACTCTATGTCTTCCTATTTCCAGGCGAATACCTCCATGTTCTGCTCTAGAAAACGGATGAGAGGGCTTCATGTCTTCCGCTAACTCACACCCATGTGTATCGAGGTGTTCCTCGGGTCGGGTCACCGAGTCAGACAGCTCTAATTCTAAGGGCGCTAGACGAGCGGTTACCCTCGTCTCGCATGTCGAGCTTCGTCCATGTAGATGTTGTCGACCGGCGGTTTCTGCTTCATCGACACCGAGTAACACATTCCCTATTATGCCGATTTCCCAAACCATTCCTACATCCATTCGCAATTGGAAATTTTGATAAACTACGCGATAAGCTCGAGTGGAACTAATTTTGCGCATGGGCATTGAGAGAGGGCCTACCTAGTAACATGTTGTAGGCCGATAGGGCATATACTATGAGAAATCTCACCATTGTTGTAGCCTGGCATGGGGGGTCTCCCAAAGTGAGCACTAGCTGTACTGATCCCAAGGGCGCACTTTTCTCCCCGAGAAACCCACAGTGTGCGCCGACCGGCTCGAGCTTCTCCTTTCCAATGCCCATTTTGTCGAAAGCCGATGCAAAGATGATGTCGGTCGAGCCCGCTTGTCACGCCCTAAACCCACCCTGTAAGTATGACCATGCCACTCCACACCCTCGCTTCTCACTTGAAGGTTTGAAGTATGAAACGACACTAACCTTCATTGTAACTAGATTTTGTTAAATTACCAAAACACATGTTCAAAGTAAATGCGCAACTTTCTAAATTCATCATTTCTCCAAATTCAAAATTACATGCCGACAAAAATTGTTTCTAAATATCCAAATCTCAATTATGAATCTCATATAAAGCCGTCATAACAATATTCGATCTCCCAAACTAACTTTGTAATAATATAAAACAAATGTGCCATCATCCAAGTGACTTTCTTCAATTAACTTTCAAACCCAACATCTCACATGTAAACATAAACTTATTAGTTCAACATGATCCAACATAAAGTTCTAATCAAATCCTAATGATGACCTAATCCCCCAACCTAGCCATCACTCATCACGAAAAACTAAAAGTAATTCAAAATATTTCAACGTATCGGAGCGGTATTTTTTAAAGCTCAATAAGAAATACTAATACATTTTCATGGATCAAAAATTTTTCAATCATATAACAAATTAGAGATGCTTTTTTTATCAAAACTTTGATTCAAAATAAGTTGAACATTAACAAAATATACAAACATTGTCACATCAATTTCAACTTAGTTCCATATCAAATGTGATCCAAAATAATTTCATATCAAATTTCTCGACCAAACATCTCCATATCAAATCCAAAATCAAATACATTTCAAATATATTTTTCTCCTGTCATCAAATATCAATGGTGCTCACCCATGTGGGACTTTCTCAAAATGGGTGGCTACCGCAAATTGTTCATTTTATGGGACGGAATCCAAACACTACTTCAAGTATTTCAGAACTTAACCCGAAAAACCCCTAGAGGTTAGTTCAAATCAATTACATTCCTCACTAAAGAATGTAAAGGTCAACTATATCCTCAAGACAATGGCCAAATAGTGTCAACTATTATTCCTCGACGTGGGCCGAATCCAATCTCAGAGTCAAATATTTTATTCAAAAATTTCAAAATTAAACATCATATCTCCACATTTTCTTTTCATAAACAAAACAAATCTCAAAAGTACAATCATGCAAAACTACTTTTTGATCAATGGATAATCAACAAAATAAAACAAGTAAAACTTTTCATAAACCAAGATTATATATACCCGCTTAAAACAATTTTCATCCTTAAATGAAGTAAAAACAAACAATTTTCTTTTTAAAAATCTGCATTAATATCCCTTACTTCAAAGGGGTACTCAAAAGCTTTGAAAGAGCTAATCCGAAGAATTTCACTTCAATGAAATATTTCTCCTAAAATAATAAAGAATAAACTATCATCATTACTTATTTATCCTTAAAACTTTCCTAATTTGATATTCTTAACAATGATATTATTTTTAATTTTTTAATCCATAATAATAAAAGTTAATGGGTTTCTAAATATTTTATAAAATTTGTGATTTATAAAGTTTATTTTATCAACATGATTTTCTTGCTCACCTGTAAAACATATTGACAACTATTCAAATGATAATTATTTGAATTAGGTAGTTTTATAAATTTTATAAAACTCATATTCCTTTTCTTGATCTTATTTTAATAATTTATTTATTTTTATGCTCTTAATCCGAACTAAATCTTTTTACTAGAAAGAAATAATATTAATACTATTTTACAAATTATATTATTACACAATACTCATCTAGCATTTTTACCTAACAATTATCATACTTGACAACAAGTATTATTAACTGATCTTATTTCCTATAATTGCTAAATAATTATTCTAATCATATTCCTTATCTAATAAATTCTCAATCCTTAATAAAATATTTACTTTGCCAAAATACATATATCTTTAAATACTTATCAAATACATACATATTTATACAAAATTCAAGATTAAATTTATCTTATTTGTTTATTATTATTTTCTTCAAAAATTATCCTTAAATACTTTTCATTCTCATACCAAAGTAATTTAGTATGACACCATCAATTTTATTTTATTTTATTTTTATTTTTTAAAGAATCCAGGAGCCGGGAATATAAATCGACTTTTCAGTATTCTCATCTTAAACTGAAAAGAAACATTAAAGAATCTGCATTAAAGAAATCTAGGAAAATAAAATAAGGGAAGATCTTACATAGAGAAATTGTTCTTCAAAACCCCTAGATCCGAAGTCGTACGTCCTGTAATTCTACCACTTAGGAATTCAAATGTGTTAATGGTAAATGATTTTCTTTTCATAATTCCAATTTATACCTAGGGTATCTATTAGAAAATTACCTTTTTACCCTCTTCATTAAATTAATTCAACTACTACAACTGAATTATCATTATTATTTTCATAACGCCTAATTGAATTATCATTATTATTTTCATAACGCCTTAATTAAATCATCATTATTATTTTCATAACGTATTTATAAAAAAAAATTTTTTGTCATTATTTTTTCCTTAACTTAGACCTATAAATTCATGGGTGTTGGCATTCGTCATCGATTTATAATCTCTCTCGCTTATTAGCTACCATGGTTTTTATCACAAGCGGGTCGTCATGGGGATGCCTTCCATGTCGAAGTCTGAAAAGGTTATGGTAGTATCCAGCCAAGGAAGTTTGGATACTGTTTGTACTTCTAAGGTTTCCCCCGATTTGATGCTGCGCAAGTGGGCCTTCTTGGCTGAGCTGGACTCTCCACCTCTTGCAAACCCTTCGGAGATTACATGGATTCTCCCAAGGCGGGCGTCTTTGGCCCCAGATTTGTTGTGAGGTGGTGGTGAGCTGAGACTCACTCTTGCCGCCACGAGGCCACGTAGCGGTGAGATGCCCATGTTGGATCGGTGTTCAATCTCCTTTTTAAATTTGGATCACGATCATGCAATTGGTATCCATGACCCTTGTGGAACTCACAATATTTGGTATCGTCTCTTTTAGCGGGGTCTAACTTCATCTGGGATGGCCACCTCAGAAACTTTCATGTTGCGCCGGCGTGGACTTGCGACGAAATTTGTCGGAGGGTGTATTCTTTGGTGAATCTGCTGCTTTGTGGCTCAGTGAGGTGGTCCCTTGCGATCCCTGACATTCCCTCTTCTTATCGGGGCCCGCTCTCTGTTTTATCTGCTCCTCCTTGGGGATCTGTCCTTGTTTGCTTGTCTCTTGGGGCTTCATTCTCTTTTTTTGTCACCCCTGCTCTTTTCCTTTTGAGTAGAAGAGCTTCTTTGCTTGGACATGAGGGCTTCTTCACCGTTGATATACTTATCTGTTTTGGCGATGTAAGACCCTAGAAAATTCCAATTTTCTGAAAAATGGCAAAATGGTAATTTCGATCAAAATCCAAAATTTTTCTAGATCTTATATGATGAAATGGACTTTACCGTTGGAATTGTCTTGCGAAATCTAGCTACCACGTCGATTCACTCAAATTCAGAATGTGAATTTAGCGTTTTGAGACAAGAGTGATCTGCATTAAAGCGGCTCGTGAAGACATGTGATATAATGAGAATCACTACTACATGTCTTCCGTGTGGCCGCGTTTGCGTGAGTAGAGAGGAGGAAATGAATGACTTAAATTGTGTCAAGTGTCAAAAATCAAGAAAATGGACATAGATGGAATTAATTGGAATGTTAATGAGAATAGAGACAAAATAGCAATAGTGTTATCTTCTCCATTTTGAAAGAGCAAAACGGCAGTGAGGTGCAGTGGCGTGGGATTTCATTTCTAAAGAGAGTGTGCTCCTTCTCTTTAGATTCAAGCCATTCGAATGTCGGTTCTCGGCCAGACAAGAAGCTAAGTCGATCTACAGCGAGACTACGCGTGGACCAGATTTGGTGGAGTTAAGCCCAGCTCAGAGGTAGGGATCTTTCTACTTGTGATATTATTTGGGTAAAAGTAATGTGAATGGATTAGGGATAGTCGGAGGCTTGATTTAGTCGTAGATTCGGTCCTCGAACCTTTGAGCCAGAGGTAGAAAAATCCCAAATTGAGTGGCCGTGAGCAGGTGCCCAGTAGAAGTTTCCTTTGTTCATGTGAATAATGTTTTATGATGATTTTTTTGAGAATTGTGATTTTATGATGTTAAATGGATTCAAAATGAATTAACTGAGAGACAGATTGTGGGACGACAGGAGTTATGTTAATATACCACATGTTTTATATATTAGCATGACTATTTTGGAATTGGCATAATGCATTCCATATGTACTGGAGCAACCTAGAATATTAGGTGTGAGTGCATGACATGGAAATTAAACAAAACGAAAATGTTTGTAGAGAAGATTTCGATGAAGATTTTCAGAAGAATTGCCTTGGAGAGTTGTCAGTTCATCTCGAGGAGGCGGACCCATGAGCATTTGAGATATCCGACCAATTCGCCTTTTCCGGAGAGTAGTCAATGTATTATTCTAGAAATTTGGTAGTGAGTTTTTTAGAACAAAAAACTTGTTTTAAAAATGCGGATATTTACTCGCATTTTGTCTCTTAGGCATATGTAAGAGGAGTCGATGAGACTAGGACAGTTAGTCTTGTAGACAGTGAGTGAGTTTATGTAATTGCTTGAATGTGATTGTTGCCATGGAATGTGTGCACTTAGGTGGAGAAGTAACCCATAGGGAAATTATCTCTCTTGAAGCTGCTACTTGTCGAGAGGATCACCATTTAAGTCTGGGAGCGATCGGGAAGCGGCACTCATTAGGCGGATTTGAGAGAAGAAAGTAGGCTTGGCTTTAATGTTGTTGTATAACATGTATTTAGAATATTGTAATTTTAATATATGTTGAATTAAGAGTGATTTATTAACTCTTGAACTACTGGTATATAGTTAATTGTATTATTTTTGTAGTGCGATGTAGGCCCCGAGTGGCAGTTTACTCATGTATTTGGGGTAGAGCTCCTGTCTGAAGGGACTCTGCGGGTTACACTCATAGTGGTGTCGGGATTACCCGACGTTGAATATTCTGCGGGTTGACCAGGTTGTCGGCAGTTTTGATTTTTGGGCGTCACGACAGTATCATTCGGATGGCGTTGCCGCGGATGGTGATGTAGTCATAAGTTTAATTGCAGTCTGACTGACAGTATCGAGCTAAGATTAACCGATTACCTTAGAGACTCGGTGGGTGTAGAGCTTAAATATACGACTACCTAGGGCTTAAGGGACTTGGGCTTAGGCCATGGTCATTAAGGTATAAGAACATCACAACTTGGTATAACTCAATGTTAGGGTTTAGGTATGTGATTGCCTAGGAAGTCACAACACAGGATTAGAACACTGCATGCATGGTGTTTTATGTGTGAATGGTGTGCATAACATGAATTGTTGTGTGAATTGTGTGATTTGTTTGCTTGGTGAATAGCACATAGTAAAAATGTTGAACACTAGGGTTTAGTGTGAGAACAAATTATTCAGAAATTTTAGACAAAATGGTAAAAACCAAGTAAGAAAAATGATATGAAGAATTTTTTAAATATAGTTTCAGATAAATAAAAGCTGGAAAAAAATGGATAAAATAAATTTAATAAATTATTTAGTTTCTTTTTGGAAAATGAAAAATTAATAAAAAAATATTTTTTGGTGTGGTTTCAGTGGTAAGAATGAAAAATTGATGCTGAAAAAAACGGTTGCGGAAGAGTGGAATGAGCTCACGCGCTCCCGATTTAGTCCACGATATAATTTTTTGTATCGTGACCGCGGCGGGCATCGGATGCGACCTGGGGCCACGTCACGGCGAGTCTCGGCGCGTGGCGACTGCGCCCGCGTCGGCCATCAGGAGGGCCGCGATCACGGGGCTTCTTGGCCTTGTGGAGTGGGAGAGCGTGGCGCACCGCGTGCCATGCTTTGGCGAGTCGCGATACAAAATATTGTATTGTGGTACGAGGGTAGACTTTGGGTTCGCGATCTGGTAGCGCCCGAGCGGCGTTCTGATCTTCGCGACCTGGCGCGCAGTGCTCAGCGACATGGATGGTCGGCGATGGTGCATGTTGGCCGGGGCAAAAAAGCGTTTCCCGGCTGCGACCACGGTAGCGAGGATGGGCGCGATATGGCGCCGGAGGGCCTGTGGCTGCGGCGCCTCGTGGCGATACAATCGCCACGGCGGGGGCGGCCGACACGGCGCCGTGTGGCGCGACCACTGGCCCGGCGCGTGGCGTGAGGCCTGGGGCGCGATCGCCGCGCGTGGGTCTTGCGGCTGGGCCAGGGTGTGCACCTGGTGCACCCGACTTAGTTTTGACTCGGTCTGCTGTTGAGTCCTTTGTTTGGGATACTTGTTCATGAACTCACTTGTTCATGAGCAAATTCACGAGTTTTCAAAAAAATAAAATAAAATAAAATAAAAAAATAAAATCAAATAAAATAAAATAAAATCAAATCAAATGAAATAAAATCAAATGAAATAAAATCTTTCAAAAATGAAATTTTCTAAAATAAAATTTTATTTAATATGATTTAATATATTAGATATTATCATATTACCTGAATGCATGGACATAGTGTATGAAATATTTTCGATATGAATAGTGTTTGAAGGGGGTTGTGTTTTACATGTGGAAGTCTGCATTGAATATTAACACCATTTGGCGTATGTAGATGGCTAGTCGAGGCGAGGACATGGGGCATCTGAGTGCGATCGAGGCACCACAGTGTTGAAACCGAATGAGGCGCTGTTGGTGCTGGGGATTCTGTTCTTTGCTATTGCACAAGCTAGTGCAGCGGGGTAACCGGAGGTCAGAGTAACCTCCGGTGGTTTGGGCATCATCGCCAGGCATTCACGGGAGGAGATCAAAGATGGTGGCGGACTACATTGGTTCATGCGGTCGAGGAAGGTGTTAGAGGCTATGGAGTTACCTCACGGCACGACCAGGTCAGAACTAAGCTACGTTCAACTAGAGGGTGGGGCAGTATGGTGGAGCCCCGGGCAGGAACCTCTCTGAGACTCTGGGGCAATGATATGGCGAGGAGTTCCGGGAGGTACATTCATGGGTAAGTATTTTCCTATCTTTTTCGTCACGAAGGCTCGGGAGTTCTGAAATTTGGGCGAGGGGCCGATGATTATGATGGATTATGTGGCTGGGTTGCGGAGATAGCCCGTTTTGTTGATGATTACGGCCCGCAGGACATGGCGAGGTCGGGAGATTCGAGAATGGAGCGAAGTTGTCCGAGACGAGTGCTCGGGACAAGGGTTATAGGACTTCGCTACGGGACATGGACTCCATGGTTGGGACGGCTTTGACCATAGAGAGAGATCGAGGATGCTTTCGAACTTTCGGGATGCGGGTGTGTAGCAAGAGGAAGGAGATTCGAGTCTTCCTAGTTCGGAAAGAAGCGGGAGGCTTCCTGGTTCCACGAGGTTCCGGGGTCGTGGCCATTACGGCGGGACGAGATCGGGGTTCTTGGTCGGATGGTGTGCTACCATTGCGGAAGCTGGACATATGAGGTGGGATTGCCCCGAGAGGCGGGGATCCCGAGGTTTCGGGATGGCGCCGGTCCCGGTCAGCGGTAGACGGGAGAGGGATACAGCCTGCGCCTCCACGGCCAGTATAGACGGAGGGCAGTTTCGGTCTGGGAGGCACACTTGCGGGCACCTCCCCGTTACACGGTAGGCGGGAGGCCGGACTATGAGCCTAGGCGGAGGATGGGGCCCATAGGCGGGGACATCAAGGATCTGGGCGTGTCACGCCGTTATCTGGCCGGTGGTCGTGGTCGATGGATTATACGAGGTGCGTTTGCCTGTATCTCGCTGTGGGCGAGTGTTATTTGATTCTAGTGCGTCGCATTCATTCATAGCTGCGTCAGTGGTGATAGAGTTGGGCTTAGAGGTTGGGGCCTTGGGCTGAGCCTTATGTGTGGAGTTCTCCTAGGGATTAGGCGAGAATAGGGATGATATGTAGGTAGTTGCGAGTTAGGATCTCGGGGACTCTACTCATAGTGGACTTAAGGGATCATGAATGGTCAGTTCAACGTCATCCCAAGGAATGGATTGGTGACAACTTGCAGTCGTTATCGATTGTGAGCGTATGGGGTTACGCTACCGCAGCGGGCGTGCCGTGTTGTATTTCGAGACAAGCATGATATTTTGCCCGAGCGAGTGTACGAGTCAGTGTCGAGGACAGTTAAGCGGGTTGGCTAAGCAGGCCTTACTGAAGGGCGAGAGTGAGGCCAGAACTTAGATCTACCTCGAGGTAGTTTTGCGAGAGTGCGAGGATGTTTTCGGATGAGCTCACGGGATTGCACCTCAGTAGAGGTTGTAGACTTCGGTATCTAGTTACCCTAGTACTTCGCCCATCTCTATGACTCTCCAGCATTAGGATGGCCACGATTGAGTTCACGAGACTTCGAGTCCATCACGGGAGCTCTTTGGACAAAGGGGTTCGATGAACTGGTACTTCACCATGGGAGCTCCGGTCTGTTGCGAAAAGACAGAGACCCTTATTTATCATTATTCTGAGACGGAGTTGAACAAGGTTACGATCAGAATCGGTACGTTGCGGGTGTGATGATTTGTTTTGTAGCGCCCCATTCAGGGTGTCTGTGACAACGTCGCCAGCGGAATACTTGTGGACCTTGGGTAACCCGACACCACTCCACCAGTCGGTAGAGTCTCGCTTATGCGGGAGGCTCTGCCCCGTCCTAAACCTGTCGACTCGATCATAGGAACAAATACACTTGAGTAAACGGCCTTGGGCCCATACGACCAATACTCGTCAATAAACATCAACTATCACACCATAGTTTCCAAGAGTTAATAATTTACTCTTCTTCTTATATATTAAAATTCTAGAATTCTAATACATCGCAATACATCATAAAACACCAAGCACAACTTGAGCTTTCTTGATCAGGCCTCTGGATGGCGTCTCCTCGTGCTCCTTGTACGAAATAATATAATTCCCTCGGCCAGGGGTGAGCTAATGCCAGTAGTGGAATCACCTAAATGAGTTACTCCCGCTAAGTGCATATGCCATGATCCTATGTAAGCATTTCAAGCAAATCGTGATCCTGCCAGACTGTCTAAAATGACTGACCAGCTATCCAGGAGTCTGTTGACTCCTTCACACTTATCCCCCAAGCCGTATATGAGAAACATTATTTTCAAAACAAAGGTATTTGTTTTTAATTGTGGACAACCCTCTGATATAAGTAGTGGACTGACTCCGATTATCTATTTAGTGGACAACCCTCCGATGTATATCAATTGGTAGGCTCAGACTGATTGATATTTTTCTATGGACTACCCTCAGATATTGTAATGGACACTCAGGTAATTATTGTATTAGTCAGCCCTCAGCAATTCTCTCAATAAACCACCTCATGCACTCCCACTCCTGTTCTAGAAGTGCCCCAGTGCATATGGAATGCATGATGCCAATTTCAATACAATTTATATAACACATGCAAATATATATAACATGATATACATTTACATAATTTAATCACACAAACATGTTATGCAATTTCACAATCCATTACACCAAAAATTAGCTAAAGTGGGCTCAATTAACAACCACGAGCAATTAGTTTGGTTTTCGACCAAACACGTTTTTTCTCACAAAATTTATTTCGTGAACCTTATTCATGTGAATAAAGTAAAACCCTCGGGTGCGATTATTACCACTACATCGGTTCCGCCCGTGAACTTGAATTCATAGCCATTCGGAGCCTCATACACATCCGCAATCTGATTTATTTCGCAAGCTATGATAAGCACCCAAAACAGCCCCTACGGTCATGAACATCCCGATGAGCTCCCAAAATTTCAATAGTCGGTCCCGAGTTTTAGGACCGATCAAACGGCCGTTCGAGGCCTCAAACCAACCGAAACATCCACAAAACACTTAAACAAAGTGTAACTTCAAGTAGGGTGAAACCCCTACCTCACAGAGTTTGTCGGAAACTCCTTAAAACCGGAGCCCACGCTTAGGCCTCGCTGCGTAGAGCAACTTTCCTTCTTGCTCCAAAGAAATCCGACGGTCGGATTAACCAGAAATCTAGAGATGGTCTTTCTCTCTCTCTTCTGAAAATCAAAAATGCGCTCTTGCATCTCCCCCATTAGCACACTACACGTTTGGTCTTCATTTTGAAGGAAGAAGATGACTACTATGCATTATTTTGTCATTTTCCTCATTTAAAATTTCCAAAATGACATCTGTCCCTTCTTTTCACTATTTTGACATTTGGCACAATCTCGGCCGTCCATTTCCATCATCTCTTTAATATTGTAACATGTTTCACAAGAGTACATGTTATAGGTGACTTTTGTCATATCACATGTCGTTTTACGGCACCTGATACTCGATGCCTCGAAAAACGTGCAAATTTTGACTATCTCGGAATTTGACGAAATTCAACGTGTTAGCTAGATTTCGCGAGAAAAATCCAACGGTGAAATCCGTTTCATCATCCGAGATCTAGAAAAATTTTGAATTTTTACCGAAATTACGATTTTGCCATTTTTCGAGAAAATTGGATTTTCTCGGGGTTTCACATGTTTGATCAGTTGAGAGGAGCGCGTGTCTACTCCAAGATAGACCTTATACTTTGGTTTACCATCGGATGAGGGTTAGGAAGACAAATATCCCTAAGGCCGGTTGGGACAGCGTTATGGGCACTTTGAAGGTTTTAAGTGATGCCCTTTGGATTGTGAATGCGGCTGTTCATGGACATGCCATAGGGTATTCAGCCCCTATCCCCGTCAGGATTTGTCGTAGTCTTACGTGGATGACATTTTGATCCTCCCGGTCGAGTGGAGCATGAGTATCATATGAGGATTATTACGATTGTTGAGAGATTTGTGTGATTCGGTAAGTGCGGGTTTTGGCTGCGGGGGTGAAGTTTTGGGACACATGGTGTCGGCATCGAGCGTGTAGTGGACTGAAGGTTGGGGTCGTGATGAGTTGGGAGGCGAAGTGGGTCTGAGATCTGCGGTTTCTTGGGATTGGTGGTACACTCGGGAGATTCATTGAGGATTTATCTAGATTAGCGCTTTTTATGAGTTGACCGAAGGAGGTTAAGTTTGATTGGGATGGCGATGCGAGGGGCATTCCCGGGGAGTTGAAGAGGAACTTACTGCCTATCTTGATAGTCCCGGACAGGGAGACCCAGGGGTACACAGTGTATTGTGATGCCTCGAGGCGGGCCCAGGATGTGTTTGATCTGTCAGGGAGGGTAATAACTTATGGTTCCGTCGGTTGAAGAATCGCATGTAGTGCCCCACACGACATGGAGTTGGCGGTAGTAGTCTTCGCCTTGAAGATTTGGCGCCATTATTTGCTATGGTGGCGGTTCAAGGTGTACTTTCGGACCACAAAAAAGTTTGAAGTATATTTTCCACGTAAGCGGGACCTCGACGAAGCGGCGAGATGGATCATTCTAGAGAGGATTATGACTTCACTTTGCATTACCATCCTGGTAAGATAAATGTAGTGGCTGATGCACTCAGTCGAAAGTCAGGGGAGCATTGGCTAGTATAGCTTCGGGAGTGGTGGATCTTTCGAGAGCGTAAGGACGAGTTTAGACTCTGATCACAATGGCGAGCTCCGAAATACGTTAAGGATTTTAATGCTTCTACCGTCACATTGAAGCGATGTCAGATCTTAGTGGGCGAGTTAGGTGTCGTGGATGAGCAATCAGAATCGGAGTGCGGGGGTTGGATAATCCGTGGATGTGAGTCTGGTCATGGGACGAGGTGGTGACCAGGTGTGAGTGAGGGGTCTCTCAGGAGTTTCACTTTGCTCGATTTGTTGTGCATCAGTGGCACGAAGATGTACGGGATCTTCGTCACAGTCTTACTAAACGGGATGAAGAGACACGTAGGGGACCTTGTTCGACGATGTCTCACGTGTCAGCAGGTTAAGGCTGAGCACCAGAAGCCAGCAGGGCTACGCCGACCATTGGAGTGCGCGTGAGTGGAAGTGAGACACGTCACGATGGATTTTGTGACCCACTTGCCACGAGCGAAGTAAGGACATGATGCGATCTGGTGATAGTGGACCGGCTCACGAAGTCGGAACATTTCCTAGCCGTGCGGATTACCTTCACATTGGAGAGATGCATCGGTTGTATATCGAGAGATCGTCCGTTTACATAAGATACCGGTATCCATAGTGTCGGATAGGGACCGGGTTTGCGAACTGCTTTTGGAAGAGTTTCAAGCTATGGGTGACGGTACACGACCATGAGTACAGCTTTCCACCCCGGACGGATGGTCGGTCGAGAGAGGACTATAGGTGTTAGAGGACATCACTGCTGAGCATGCGTCACGGATCATGGGAGTAGTTTGGGAAGAGCATTGCCCTTAGTGGGTCCTTTCTGGCCCAGCGAGTTATCGAGGTGAGTATACGGATGGCGCGTGCGGGACGTTGTATGGGAGGCGGCGTCTGCAGTCGCGTTATGTTGGACCGAGGTGGGAGAGAGCTCTATCAATGGTCCTGATCTGATTAGAGACACCTCCGAGAATGTGAGCTTGATACGATAGCGTCTTCTCATGTCTCAGAGCCGGCAGAAGAGCTATGCGGATGTACGACGTCGACCCTTAGAGTTCGAGGTTGGAGATCATGTCTTCTTGAAGGTGATGCCTAAGAGATGAGTGGTCAGGTTCGACGGCCGCGGGGCCCATCGTCGGGTTTGTGGTATCGAGATACTCGAGAGGGTAGGCCTGATAGCGTCTTAGGTTAGCTTCTGCTTGACATGTCGGTGTCTACGAGGTGTTTCATCTCCATGCTCGGTACACTCCGGATCCGGCTCATGTAGTGGATTGGGAGAGATTGAGATTGACACAGATGGGACCCAGCCGAGGGACCGGTGTGCATTATGGATAGCGGGATCGGGTTTTGCGTAGCAAGACCGTGAGGCTAGTGAGGTTACATCGCGACGCGGAGTGGAGTGGAGGAGTCAACGTGGGAGCGGGGACACGATGGGCCACCTATCCCTTCTTGTTTAGGGATTAAGGTACGTGGTTTAGTCGTTTAATACTTAAATGACTGGTTACATGCATGGTATAGTGCATGTGTTGCATATGCATGTGGTGGTTGTGATTGTGCAATTTGGGCGAAATTCCTTTTAGGAAGGAGAATGTAAGACAGAAAATTCCAATTTTACGAAAAAGGGCAAAATGGTAATTTGATTGAAATCCAAAATTTTTCTAGATTTCGGATGTGAAATATAAGACTTCAGATTGGAATCGTCTCGCGAAATCTAGTTACCACGTCGAATTTTGTCGGTCTGAGACAATCTGAATTTCATTTTTCGGCGTCGGAAGTAGAGTCTTTGTAAACGGCTCGTGAAGACATGTGATGTGACAAAGTCACCCTCTTACATATGCTCATGTGACACATGTTGCATGAGTAGAGAGAGGAGGAAATAAATGAAACTAAATTGTGCGAGTGTCAAAAATCAAGAAAGGGACATAGATGGAGTGTAGTGGAATGTTGTGAGAATAGAGACAAAATATGATAGTGTTATCTTCTCCATTTTGAAGAGCAAAGCGGCAGTGAGGTGCAGTGGGCGTGGGATTTCATTTCTAGAAAGGGGTATGCTCCTTATACAGATTAAGGCCATTGGGCCAGTGGGTTCTCGGCCCAGACAATAAACAAAGTTGATCTACGCGGCGAGGGCTACAAGTGGACACTAATTTGGTGGGTTCGACAACTCCAAGAGGTAGGGATCTTTTTCTACTTGCCCAGTATTATTTGGTAAGAAACCGTGTGAATGGTTAGGGATAGTCGAGGCTTGATTGCTTAAGTAAGTCGGTCTCAAAAACAACCTTTGAGCCGAGTGGAAAATCCCAGGTGGTGGCGTGAGCGATTGCCAACCGAGGTTTTCCCTTTGTTCATGTGAATAATCACATGATTTTTGGTGTGATTTTTATGATGTTAAGTGATTCAAAATAAATTGTTTGTGTTTGTTAATTAGCCCATGTGAGCTAATTTTTGTGTTATTGATGGTGAATTTGCATAACATGATTTATGTGATTTAATTATGTTAATATATCTACATGTTTTATATATTAGCATGACTATTTTGGAATTGGCATAATGCATTTCATATGCATTGGGGCAACCTAGAATATTAGGTGTGAGTGCATGACATGAAATGAAACAAAAACGAAAATGTTTGTGAAAGGAATTTCGACGGAAGATTTTCAGAAGAATTGCCTTTGAGTTGTCAGCGAGTTTATCTCGGAGGCGGACCCATAGCATTTTGAGGAGAAATATCCGGCAATTCGCCTCGAAGGGTAGTCAATGTATTTCACAGAAATTCGGTAGTGAGTTTCGAACAAAAGCTTTGTTTTATTTGGATTTACTCGCATTCGGCTTAGGCATATGTGAGGAAGTCGGTGAGGACTCGGGACATGAGATTGGTCATGTAGACATTCGAGTAGGTTCATGTAATTGCTTGAATGTGATTGTTTGCCATTGCATGTGCACTTAGGTGGGGAGTAACCCATATACGAAATTATCTCTACTAGGCTTTGCTCACTCTGTCGAGGGATCACCATTTCAGGTACAGGGAGCGATCGGGAAGGCGGCACTCATTAGAGGCCGTTTGAGAAGAAAGCCGACTTGTGGCTTTATTGTTGTTGTATAACATGTATTATAATGTAATAATTTTAATATATGTTGAATTAAGAGTGATTTATTAACTCTTGAACTATGATATATAGTTGGTGTATTTTTGATGAGTATTGATGTATGGGCCCAAGTGGCCGTTTTTACTCATGTACATGTCTCATGATATTAATGTTTGGGACAGGTTGTATTTTGGTAGAACTCCAAGTACAAAGGAGACTATGCCCGATTTTCGTGAGTGGTGTAGGGTTACCGGACATCCACGAATATTTTGCGAGTTGACGGGTTGTCGGCGAACCGAGGTTTTAGGCGTCACGGCGAGGACCTGAAGCCGTACTTGTAGCGGTTCTTTAAGATAGAGAGCGTTAGGTCTTTATTGGCTGAAGCCTATGATGAAAGCGATAATACTTGAACTACGTGAGAATATCCACCTTCGGCTGACTAGTGTTAAACCACCTCCCCGAACATATGGCCTCGGGCTTTCTTGAGAGCTACGTTTTGTAATTCGGTGATAACTTCGACTTCTGTGCGTCCTTGCTCCGATAAGTGGGAAACGAATCACGATGGAAATACGTGAGCAATGAGATGGAGGGCGGCGGGAGTCTGTTAAACCCGGGTAATCTTTGGGCCCTTTAATTAATGATAAGCGAAGGCTACATCGTACGGGGTCACGATGTCAGTGTAGTTATCGATTTTGTACATATTGAGGTGGTCTATGGGGTCTTTTGTTCCGTCGAACGTCTCGATCTGCGACATTATGAACTTTGCCAGAAGAGGGAAGTGCAGCACCTCGGTTGTGAATGGAGATTCGGTTTGTTGTACCAGGGCGTCCATGGAGACTAGAGCTTGGCCCTTTATCGCTTCCTTCATGTGGCTGATTTCTTGCTGGATGTCCCTGAACCTCTGCTCCCACGACCTCTCCTCTGTCTCCTGCTGATAAAGGAGGGGCCCATCGCCTTTGTTGTTCCTGCCTCTCCTCATTGCGATCCTCTCCTGGGGGTTGGTAAGGATCATGCTCCCTAGTGTGGCTAGTTTCTCCTTCTCTATCCGCTTCTCGACGAGGGTCGAGGTGTTGCTCTTCTCGGGTAACAAGGTTTTGGTCTTTTCGGGCCTATCGTCTCTCCTAGGGGCATTGTATTTGCCTGGTGAGTTTCTCCAACTCTTTTAGCAAGTGTTGGTTGGTGGCCTTGAGTGCCAGCGCCGTTCGTGTTCTTTTGAGTTTCTAGCATCTCGGGAGGTCGGTTGTCAGTGCTGGCTGGTCTTGCATCAGCAGGGGATTGGCGTGGCTCCTCTTGAGTTGATACTGATAGTCAGCTAAGAGGTCGAGTTTATTTGTAAAGAGGCGTCGTTCCCACGGATAGCGCTGGCGGTGATGCTTTTTCAATGTCGGGCCCCGGGCGGCGTCTTTGAATTTGTTAAGTGCAGTCGACTGCGGGCGTTGGACTCCTCACGCAAAAAACGAGAAACAAGGATCGCGGATTACCTCTTGATGTCTAAGTCAGGTTCTTTGGGTGGAAGAAGATCAACTAACTAGGAATGAAGTTTTTGTGCGTATGTGCAACGTACCTTTCGCGATGGGGGTGGCTGGTATTTATAATTGATAATCATGATGAATTTTCCTAGTTGGATGATGGCCACGGAGGTAGTATCTTTCCTTGTTGGAGGATGATACGATATTTCTCCCATTAGGTGAGAGTTTTTTCTTTCCTTATGTGCTTAAGCTTAATAAGGGATAGATTGGTAGCCAATAATTAGGAAATATCCTACTTTCCTGATTGGTGGAGATTGAGTGTTTTCTGTCTGATTGTAGGCTGATGCTTTTAAAGGGGCGAAGTTAAGAGTACTCGTTTGATTTGCATTTGGGGGATACCATTAAGGGCCTATTGCTAGTACTGGGCCCGCTTTTAATCCTGAATTTTGGGCTTGCATCTTGGGCCTGAGCGCCTATTATTTCAAACCCCATCAGATATAATGAGGATGAATATTAAGATTAGAGGCATATGAGATTTCATTTGATATTTTGGAATTGTTTTTCTCATATATGTTATTAAGTTGTTGCTTTATTGTTTTTGTACTATTTAACTATTAGTTTGGTACTTTGGTTATAACAATATTATAATATTATTTATTTATTTAAGTTTGTTTACTATTATTATATTATTTAGACTCAATTATTTTATATCTTTATTATTATTATATATTTGTATATTGTTATTTTATTTGAAGAATGATAAATTTATAAATTATTTTTGCTTATTTTGAGTTTTGACCTATTTTAGCACTTAACCCCACTTTGGTGGATTTAATTTGGTGACCAACTGGAAAATAGAAATTAGTCTTTATCTGTTTTGACTCTGACTTGAAATTAGTTGGGCTAACCCATTTACTAGCTCTACGTTCAACCCATTTTCAGGTTCGATTTTACCTCATTGATTAGATTTAAATCGTTTGAACTGACGATTGATTTGGACAATTCAGCTTGAACCAAGTGCTTCACGTATACCCTATTAACCATTAGGGGGCATTTTGTTTTTTGTTTTACTTAGTATTGGATAAAACTTTTATTTATTAGATGAAAATTTATATCATAAGTACTTTATTCTATAAGTTATTTGTGTTTTGATACATATTTTATAAAGCGCTTATATATTATTTTAAGATATTTAGATGCATTACTATACAAGCACTTATTATCAATGGCGGACCCAGAAAGTATAGTCGGTAAAATATTTTAAGGGGGCATTATAGCCCAGCGATAGTTAGTAATTTGTTTATAATCTGAGATCAGGGATCAATTCCCTATTAGAAGGGTGCTGACCCCGCTTCTTAGGCACACTTTTAGGTCCACCCACCTTATTATAATTGGAAATTCTTAAAAATTTATCATAAATACTTATAAAATTGAATTATATGAATAAATAAGCACTTGTCATACTTTTTAAAAAGTTAAAAACTAAATAACTTAAAATTAATATATATCCTTGAAACCATAATCAAAATTAAAAATTCAATTTATATATTTGAAATCGTTATAGTTCGCATGTAATCCCGAATATAAAAAATATCTAATAAATCATTCTATCATCTTTACTTTTGTTTCATATGCATCAAAGAGATTATAAGAACTAAAATATTATAGGTTTTTTTTCTTCATTAGAATATTTGGAATTGCTTTCTATATAAATTGGAATATGATGTACCATGAACTCATAGTTATTTAAGGCACCCTACATAATATAAATAAAAATTATATATGTCACTAAATATTATATATAGTTTTTATCTAATAATAAAATGCAATAAAGTAAATGACATCAAACATAAAAATCAAACATCATTAGTGCTTCTCATCATCACAAACATTTCCAAAACAAAATAACAAACATCATTAGTACTTTCCATCATCACAAAAATTATAAGTTACAAAACAAAATAAACATTAGGGATCTGCATCAATTTCTAAATTAAGAAAATCATCATTAATATGATTCTTCATATTGTAAATATAATTTTTTTTTATATATCTTTAATTATATGTCATAATTATTTTCTTATTTTTTACATAATTTTTTTCAAAAAAATTACCTATTTTTTCGGAATTTGTTTTCGATTTTTTGGCTTTCATATAAGCTTTTTTTACAAGCTTCTCCATGAAATAAGCTAAAATTGGCCTATAAGAGGGTCATAAATTATTCTAAACACCTATCATTTTTATTAAAGTATTATATGAGAAAATAAGCTTAAATAAGTTGTAAATAAGCTATTTCAAACGTAACCAAAATCAGCATCTTAAATATATTAAAAAATAATTTAAATGAATATTTATTTGTGTAATGATGATATAACTTTGATTGTTTTTATATAATATAAATATTTGGTTAAAATACCTTAAATAACTCAAAATTTGTAAAGATAATATTTTCCATGTTTTTTTCTTGAAAAATGACTCATAATAGACAAAAATGTTATTTGTCATTTCATGTATTTACATATTTCTTTGAAAGGAAATAGTTATTTTTACAAGAAAATAATAAGGATGTTTTTGTTAAAATGAGGTAAAAAATTAATGAATAATTAGATTTTCGAAATTTAGTTATCAAAAGGTATTTTCATCAAATCACTTTTATTATTATGATAAAATAAAAAATATATATTTTTATAATATATGTATAACATATTTACAAAAAATTAAAATGATAAATAATTAATTATTATCATTCCTACAAAAAATAATTGTTTTATTTATTTATTATATATATAGTTATATATATATATATATATATATATATATATATATATATATATATATATATATATACATATATATATATATATATATATATATATATATATATATATTTAAAAATAATAATAGATTGAGTAGAAAACAGAATTAAAAATATTTAAAGTTTTTTATAATATTTTAAAATATTCTATATGGTTTAAAGATTTCAAATATTTTATACAGATTCTATGACTTTTTCTGAATATTTTGATTTTCTATTCATAAAGAATTTCAAAAATTCATAAATAAATATAAACGTCTTAATGTGGCCCACACCTCAACGGTCCAATTATAAAATAATTACTTTAATTAATTGGACAAGTCAACACCATAATTGGTAATAAATTTACCGAGGGGCAATAAAATATTGAGGTGTCTTAGGGGCAAATGGGTCTCATAATTCATCGAAGTCATATGAAACTACCCAAATTAAGCCTAAGGATATATATATGTTGAAAAGACAAAAATGCCCATAACCAACCCTATCTCCTCCACACCCGTGTTTCCCCAACTAAGTTTATGAATATAAATGCATTTCGTCATTCATTATATTTGAGTTAAATATAACATCTATCATATCAATGCGTATAAAAAATATTTTAAATGTATATTAACATACGATCTAAGAAAAATACCCATTACCCCTTAAAAAATTAATTTTTTCCCCATCACCCCACCACCCAACACCCCATCGAGTCTCCCACCCAACACCCCATCAGGTCTCCTACCATAGCACCCCATTCAACCCACCCCACATTCTTTCCTTTTTTTTTTCTCTTTTATATGCACCAATTTTATGATTTTTAATTTTTAATTAATTTGATAAGATAATATCTTAGAACCTATAGCAATAAATAATTTAATAAATATGTAAATAAATTCTAATATTTTAAATTTTATATATATATATATATATATATATATATATATTATATATATATATATATATATATATTGTATTCATAATACTTTTTATTTATAATATTTGCATAATTTTCAAATATAATCTTATTTTTGTAATTTTATATTTTAAAATTTTAATAAACCTAAAATTTTAAAAATAAAGCATACACACATTGTAACATTTGCCTTATTTTTTTCATTATTAAATAATATCCTAGGTTGGTGTATAACATACAACTTAGGAAATATATTTGGGATAAAAAAAATATTTCAATCCTATAAGAAATGCAAGTTTGTACACAAGTTAGTTCATTTGTCTTATACATTTAATATAATCACCTTATATAATATAAGAAATAAACCCATTTTTTTTTTCTTATTAAAGAGTAATACATGCATGTTGTCATTGTTTGGTTAAAAGAAATAAAGGCAAAATGACATTATCTATATCTTCCATATTTTTTAATTGTGGAAGTTTATGAATAAATATACACTAGGTTATTCATTATTTGAGTTAAGTATGATATCCACCGATGAGTATAAAGATTGTTATAAGTTGGTGTATTAGCATACGACCTAACAAAGAGATTCAGAATAAAAAAAATATTTAAATTTTATAAGAAATGAAACCTTGTACATCTCTTATACAGTTAGTATATTTGTCTTGTAACCTATACATTATAAAAAAAACCCATATCTTTTCTTATTAAAGACTAAAGCTCATGTTTCCATTTTACAATTTAATGTTATGATTTTATTTTATGTTTTTATATTTAAAAATTTATAAATCATATACTATCCACATAAGTTTTGAAACTATTGATAAATAAAATAAAAAGAAATATTTAATAACTTCAATTTTATTTAACAAAAAATTAATAATAATAATTTGAATATTAAATTTTGATAATAATATTTAAAATTAGAAATAACAAATGTTACAAATAAAAAAAATAAATCTTTATTACTTTTAATTATTAATGTTATTGCTGCATTTTATTGATTGAAATATTAATTTTAAAATTAAGTATTAAAATGGTATATTAATTTTTTCTTTGAATATTTAATATTTTTATATAATACTTGCCTATATTTAAAAAATAATTTAACTTATGATGATCGTATGTCTAGCCGTATTGGTAGAGCATTCAGCGTTTAAATGGGTAGTACGGGGAGGGGAGGTCTGAGTTTGAGTTTAATGAGGACCAGGTTTAACTACGATTTGTAAAGCCCAAAATGTTTAGTTATAAAAAAAACTTATGGATAGTATTTCTTATTTTTATTTTTTAAATATATATATATATAAAATGTATATATTTGCTATAAGTGAATGTATTCCAATATAATGAATAAATAAATTAAAAAAAAATTATTTAATTACATTTTCAAAAAAAGTGAAAATAAGATTTTATCTTATAAAATTAATTAAAAATTTTAATATTTAATTTATATAAATGACGGAAATGAAGGATGATTTCTTTGAAAAAGCAGAATTTAATAAAAAAATAAAAGAATTTGGAGGCAAAAAATAAAAAATTAAAAGGAAGCTAGGCTGGTGAATGAGGAGTTCGTAGAATGGGAGAGAAGGGGCAGGGTGTGTGGAATGAGAGGGTAGTTCTGACATTTTGAAAAATTCATAGTCTTAATGTTAATTTTACATGTTGTTATGGGTTATGGGTCTCATTTTGATGCTTTTATAGAGCTTTTGTTAAATAAGAGGTTAAATGCTTGCCACATGGTGCTCTTTTTATATTTTAAGAAATTATTAATTGTGGTTTCAAGCTTAAATTTAAAGTCATCGACTGCAATTTTAATCAATTTAATAAAAAATAATAATTTGAAATTGTAATAACCAACTAGGTTTTATATATGGATATTTTTAACATAGTGAAAATTCTCTAGATTAGGAATTGTCTTACAATTTGATCTTTTTTTTATATATATAGCATTGCTACTGTGACGCCGCCAACCCGACACCCGGTGTCAAGCGAGGGTGTTATCATATATATATTTTTTTAACTTTATAACGCAAAGACACATTAAATTCGTATAATGTTAAACGCTTAATTTGTACTATATTATGTAGCGGTTAAAAAATATATATAAGCTCGAAAATGCATTGGAAGTGTTCAGCGTTGATATTTACATTCTTCATTTGTTTACAAACAACAAAAGGATATTACATATCATGTAGATCAAAGTCTTCAGCGGGCACTAATGATGTGTTGGCCCAGGGGCGGTACGGATTGTCTTGTCCTCTTGCATTTGCTTCCGTACTACGGATGAAAACCGATGCTAAAGGCTTTTACACTTAGTGGGAATAAATACATATAGGCGACCTCACAATCAAAGATCATCAAGCATTCAGGCAATTTGCATATAACTTTAACATTCATTTACATATCTAGCATCTTAATTCATGTTTTGAACATATCATTTATAGATATGCTTCATATATCATACTTATTCGTCTTATCATGTTTCATTATATCATTTTCATTTGCGTTTTTTTTTTTTTTTTTTGTTCTTATCTTATCATTGTTCATTATCATCACATAACAATCTTTATGCTTCTCATGTCATGTGTATCGTTTGCGTAATGCTTGTCATTTATCCTTATGTTTTATGCATAACGTAAAAGCTTAGAAGTGGATCTGAGGAAAGCGTATGTACCAGAAAGTACTATCGCTATACGAGACAGTGATCTTTATCTGTATGTACCTGAAGGTACTATCACCGTATGAAACAATGATCTCTATCTGTATGACCTAAACGGGGCTGCTATAATGATCCAAATGAGATGCAATGTCATCGTGCGCAGTTCTCGATATCGTAAAGCGTATCTTTGCAGCAACTATATCCTTTATGGGCATGCTATCTACATCCAGCTACACAGTGTACTTGAGACAGTGAACTTTTATTATGTTTTCTTAACGATCTTTCGGGTATTAGAAAAAGATATCTCATATACATGAATACCAAGCGATATCATGTATATTTATAGGATATTCATTTTCAAAATCATCTGCTATAAACATTTGTACTTTTCATATAACAATTATATATGTATTATCTTTAACTTTCATAACACATGTTATCATAATCCTTATTACTATGATGCATTATTTAATATAACAATACATCTATATAACCTTTAGTAATTTTAGTTTCTATAATGATCTGCTGTGAGCAGTTCTAAGCAGCTCCTAAGTCCATTTTCATTTAAATTTGAGCTTTCACTTTCTTCATGAAAGTTATTCTCCCCGATGTCTAGTTTGTACAGAAATTTGAATCATCTCATTTGGATGAGTATAACTCAAGTTATGATTTAAACAATCGGAATTACTCCAGTTCATTGGACTGTTTGGAGACAGATTTCAGGACCAAATTGTTCCCTTAATTTGACTAATTTTCTAGGTCTAATGAAGTCTAAATTTGGATATACTTATTTCAAGAAGATTTGTTCTCCTAGAAGTCTAGTTTACCTAGAAATTTGAATAACTCAATTTGGATGAGTGAAACTCAACTTATGGTATAAATAAAGCGTTAGGAGCCGCGTATCGAGTGTGCAGCAGGCATTACTTTGTGAATTTTACGGGTCCCATAGATCTAAATTTGGATATACTTATTTCAGGAAGATTTGTTCTCCTAGAAGTCTAGGTTATTTAGAAATTTGAATCACTCAATTTAGATGAGTGATGACCAAGTTATGGCAAAAAAAAAACATGAGTTGAAAAAAAACGGATAGCATCTCACACAAACTGAACATTTTACCATATAATCTTTCATACATTGAGGACCACAGTGAACCAACAAAGGATTCTTCTACAAACAAAGAGGTATTCCAAACCTCCAACAAGTATCCATAAAAAATCCCATACTAACAAGTCCATACAAATTTCATACAAGTTCTATACTATAATCCATAGAAAACCATACATATATTTTATCATTTAGTTTTTATCCCAACCCAACTCTCATCAAATCCAAGGTTAGGAGAGAATTCTAACAAAACCCTAGAAATATCAAGCATGAGCAAGAAATCCTTACATCAGTGGTTATTTAACTAAAACATGTATCCGTACAAAGTTCCTTACCTTAAACTTGGCTTCTTCTTCGCCTTCTTCTTCTTCTTCTTCTTCTCCTTCCCTTCTTCTTCTTCTTCTCTTCTTCTTCTTCTCTCTTTCTCTCTCTACGGGTTTGCTCTCCCCCAAAATGAGACCAAATTTGGTCTTAAATCAAATCTCTCTACAGGCCGTGTTTTGGCTCCCAAAAACCCGTTATTAGGTTAAGTTTTAATTTATTTCGCTAGTCCTTAAGTTCTCTCTTTGCAAATCAAAGTTAGGCATATTTCTGTAACCCATAGCCTTCTTGTTTTATGACACATGTGGTACGGTAAATTACATGTTACCTTTGTTTATCTATATACAAATTCCGGGTTTAGTTTTATTTTTTGATATGTTTTTATTAGGAAAAAAATATACATTACTTTATTATACTAAAGCATGGTATACGCTATGAAGTGTAATTTGATTATTACGGCTACGACATACCTAATTTTCTTGAGTGGAATGGGATGTCATTCTGCATGAGTCAAATTCTCATGTTTGGATGAATTCAAGCAAAAGGAAATGAAATAAAAACTAATTCAAAGGGGAATCAAATTCTACTTTTAAGTAGTATTTGAATTCCTTAGATATAAGTGGTATTCTGATTCACCATTCTCTTTTTTTTGATAACTATTCATCATTCTTTTTAAAATGACTATTTTACCTCTAATTGTTCTTCAAGCCCTATAATTCTAGTTAGTAATTTAAAGTATTTTATGAAAGTTATGTGATTGAAAATCCAAAAAATTGTCTTGGATGTGTTTTGAATTTTTTTTATTCACATTTTTTTTGTGAGAAAGTGCGTTAACATTTTATGTATTATTAAATTTATAATCTCGATAAAACATTTTTATTAAATTGTTACATAAAAACTAAGAAGATGTTTAATAACGGTTCTATAAACCAATTCTGAAAATTATTTATATTTTAAAAATAATTTTAATTTCTAATATTTTATTTTTAATCATATGATTATAATTATTTTAAAAAAACTTTAAAAATGAAAACATTAGAGAATAATTAAAATATATTTTCTAACAATAAATGACGTTTTTGAAAGAAAAATGAAATAAAGATTATTTAAAATCATGTGGTAGGGTATTATTATCAACTTATTTCATTTTAATTCCAATTCCTAGTATAACCAAATATTAAAATAAATATAAATAATTATTCTCATGTAAGATTCATAAACTAATCCAAACATTAAGAATAAAATCAAATTATTGATTATATTCTATGAGAAATAAGAATGGAAAGGGATTTTTCATTCTCATTCCTCATTCTAATGTACCAAATATACCCTAAACACATCTTTAACCTAGCAAAAAATTTACTAAGAAAAATGGTGGAGAAATTGGATTAAAATGGGCAAACAGCAAAAATATTTGCAAGAATGAACTCATGCAAAAATAATTTAAAAAATTTCACCCTTGCCAAAATGATTTTGAAAATGTCATCTTTTCCTACAAAAATGTTCCTCAAAATTTAGAGATAAATCCCATCATAACTAAAATGTTCCTAAAATGTCACCCAATGGATATTTTGTCTCATTTCCCATATTATAATTATATCCTGGGGTATTTTTGTCCAAAGGAGTTTTAAACGAAATCTTAATTTTTGTGATAACACTTTCAAGTATTTGGAAGTAGTTTCTAGGTTTCAAAATCAATTCCACTTAAAAATAAGTAAGTTTTCGAAAATGCTTCTCTTTAATTTTTGAAATAGCATGCCTGCTTTCTTAAAGTTTCCTTTTAAGTTCAGAATACCCAATAATTTTGATAAGAAACATTTGGTTAAAAAACCTCAAAATATTCAAAATTCATAAATCTAACCATTCTATCTTTCTTGAAAAAAAATTGTTCTTTGCCCTCGTAAGCATACATATAAAGGAAAAAATTATTTTTACAAGAAAACGTGAGAGACTTAGATTTTCGGGTCTGTCACTGGCCACAGTATTAATTTTTATCAAAATAAGGTTAAAAATTACTAAAGGGTTTAGAATTTCCAAATTCAGTTTTCAAATGATCTTTTAATCCAACCTTTCTTTTGATAACCTGTGGCAAGTGGGAAAAAACTTCCTTTATCCATGCCTGGTACTCATATATTCCCATTACATACAAACAACTGAGAAAGACTGAATTGAAGTGCCTGCTTACAGTAAGTATACAGTATTTTCTACTCTTGTCAGTTTCATTATCATTTAGTTAACAATTAATTCCATTGGAGATTAAAGAATTTTTCAATAGAAAAAACAAAGCAGGGTAGTGGATGGATCAAACCTACAACAAATCAAGAAGATGTTTCCTACCAGTACTACTGTTGCTGTTGATGATCACTAATCAAATTTGAGGATCTTCCATATTTACTCTTGATAGGGTTTGAAAAAATGGGCTCATGAGCTACTTCGCTAAATACCGAGGAAAGTATGTTGAGCATTCGAACTTTGTGTCGGCCTGGGAATGAAGGCCCCGTCCATTTCCCGATCGAAAGGTCGATTATGGGTGGTGAAAGCGTATTCTGCCAAATCAGTAAATCCGTAGATAAGGGAAATAGAATAATCCCGATAATATATTATCCTGTGAATCTGCTTAAATACCATGATAAGGAAATAAGATAATTCACGATATATGACTCATCCTGCGGATCTGGCGGATCCATCAGCGAGAAGAAGGTTAATTCTAAATGCGCTGGCTCTTTATATCAAATCCGATCTAGATAATATGAGAAATATCATTAATGGGATAGAATCCTAATCACCATCTAACGGGAAAACAAGCCTTTATAAATACCAAGCCACCCGTCGGTGAAAGATGCGCAAACACTCCTTAACCACATTCGCCCTCTAAGCGATTATATTTTCTCTTAGAAAGAGGCGCTTAGGCATCGGAGCGGCGGTAGCTCTCGCCGACCCCACTTCTTTCTTAACTACAGAGGGCGCCACGTCAGGCGCGGTAGCGCGGTAATCCCTGCCGGCCAGGCGATCCGAGAGCTGCGGGCCGGTAAGCGGCGGTCTAGGTCCAACTGGCGACCTCGACCGCGCTCCGACCAGTTCGGTTGAAAAAGCATCATCGGTTGGCGCGATGCGTAGGAGCAGCCGGTTCCTTGATAAATAAGGCGATAACTCGATTCTTGATTGTAACACCCCAAAACATACCCTGGCATTTTATATCATGTTTCGGGTATCATAAAAGTAAAAGTATCTTTTTCGGAAATAAAATAAGGCTAAAAATAAAATAAGCAAAACCCGGAATTTGTACAAGATATAAGGATAAAAGTGTAATTTGTGAAAAGAGGGGTATAAAATTTAGAAGTTGTTAAGATTAGAGATCAAAGTGGAAATAACTTTAAGTTGTAGTGGGAATAAGGAAATGAAGGAGGACTAGATGGCAAATAAGAGAAACTTAAATTGTAAAAAGGGGATGGAGACAAAAATGACTCATTTTTGTCTCAATTATAAGAACTCCTCTGGGTTTGGGAGGAAGAGGAAGAAGAAGAAGAGGAAGGAGGAGGAAGCAAGCAAAGGTATGGAAGTTAAGAGTTTTTGTATGGAATTCTCAAGTTTTGTGTGAATGTCCATGCAATTGTATGGTTAGGAGCTTGCCCCAAACCTAGGGTTTGTTAGGATTTCATCCTAACCAAAGTTTTCTTGAAAGTAGGGTTGGTAAAACTCTAAATGGCACAAGATGAGTATGAAATCCTCCTTTTGAGGAGGGATTCATGGTTAAATAGCAAGTAATTGAGTTAGGGTTTAGAACAAACCCTAATTAACCTTTATAATTGGTTTATGTATGGGTTATAACCCATATTATAGTTGTTTTGGGAGGAATTCATGATAGGTTTTTGGTGTAAGATAAGTATAGAGTTGATTTGGGTAGCAAAATATGGAAAAATGGGGGGAAACCACCATTTCTGGTCATTCCCGAAGACACCGATGCGAGCAGTGGTACCGGTGCGGGATGGACCACAGTCATTTTGGTCAGCACATGCGGTCTGGTCGGGGCGGCTGCCGGTGCGAGGTGGTGCTCTGTTTTCTATTCGACCAACATTCATTATTTTGTTATAACCTCATTTTCTGATCCGATTTGAGTGATTCAAGTTTCTGGTTAAAATAGACTTCAAGGAGAACCAAACATCCTCAAATAGGTACTTTCAAATTCTGATTCTAGGTAGCCTAAAAATTTACTCAAAGTGGGGCTATGTTCAAGCCAAGTCACGGATTCGAGTTTTGGCAGACATACCGTTAGCCTCGGTTTGTTTAGGGTCATTAACTGAGGTTTCGGTGCTCGATTTGGGTGATTCCAGTTGGAGGAGAACCCTTAGCACCTTAGATTTAAAGGAATACAAAGAACTAGTGTCAAATATGGAGTTAAGGCACTGGAAAATAAGTATTGCAAACTGTCCCTCGGGTAAAATTGGTAAATTGACTAGTTTGGCATGAAAATGCCATAACTTGAGTTTGGATGATCCAATTGGAATGATTCCAATTTTTAAGTAAAGTAGATTCATAGAGGAACAAGAATACATAGGTTTGATAATATACAAGTATAGGTATAAATTTAATATATGAAGCTAAAGAATATATGTATAATTTGGTTATATGAAAAGTATAGTAACATGTTTATAAGAGATGCTATTTGATAACAGATATCATCTCATATGTATAAATGATATCAGAGTAGATATTCATGTATATGGGATATCATTGTATAATACATGAAAGAAAACATAATACAAACCGATTGCACCTTTAGTGGGTAGATGGATAGATAGGCATACATAGGGAAGATACAGTTCTTTATGACATATGAATACATATATCGGGCTTGGATTTAGGTCGGTGACATAGATCCCGTTTGGATCACGGTGGCCCCGAAAGGGTCACTACATAGCACATGGAATAGGTCACTGTCTCGTACAATGTTGCAGGCATGACTATAAAAGAAAATGAAAAGTATACACAAAAGAAATGTATATGCAAAGTATATGATTTGATATGATATGAGAAACATAGCATTGCTATGCGATGGTAATATACATGACAAGAACACGAAGGAAAGTATAAATGACATTAAAAGCCTATGGAATGAAACATGTTATGAAAGATAGATATGACAAATGAAATAGTATATGTAAAGGTTATAATTGTCATAAGTATATGTCTAAAGTGAGATGATCATTATTAGGGGTTGTCTATTTGAGTTTATTCCCACTAAGCGTAAAGCTTAGCACTGGTGTTTCATCCGTGTAGGTACAGGAGAAGAGGAAACTAGAGGATGGGACGATCCACATCATCAGCAGCCGAGGTCAACACATCAATAGGGGTCCATTGGAAGATTTTTGGTATAATGTATATGTCTTTTTGTTTCTTTTTGCAAACAATGTAAATGTTGAATGCTATTAAATATGGAACTTGTATATGTATTTTGTAACCTTTGCGATAGAATAGAAAACAAGTTTAATAGTCACAAGTTAGTGGTTATAGTTAACTGATCACAGAGCCCCAACTGGGGGCATCACAATTTAGTGAGCATCCCGGATCTGGTTCAGACTCGTAATACAGTGCATTCGGATCGGAGAAGTGTCCTGGCAGTGTATCAAATGTCGAACACAAGCAGAACAACGCTAAATCCTTCGAGGATCACCCAGGGACCAGCCGGGCAAGGATGGCGGAGCCTCCGGCGCGTTAGAGCCGCCTTGAAGCTTGGCCACGAGAGCGGGGTGGAGCCTTGCGCCTCTGACGGCCTTTGATGGAAGAGTGAGGCAGCTCACCAGGCGGATACAACTTGCACGGGCGCAGTGAACAAGGGAAGATCACAACCTTCTCATGAGGGTAACACAATCCCAGGCATTCCCAGGAGTCTTTGAAAGCGAGAGCGAGTCTAGCCGAACGGGAGGCACGAACCAGTGGCCACGGAGAGGAGCGATAAGCAGCACTCGGAGGGCATCGCAGGGAACGGCAGGCTCGCAACCCTCGGTAAGGGCCCAGGCAATCATGGGACGAGGTTCAAGAGCCTCCGGCCAAGGCTCGGCCGTGTGAAGGAAGTGAGTGAGGACGCCTCTTGATATGGACACCTTGAGTCTGACAAAGCGAGTCACCCTTCCGTGAGGTGCTTCACTTCCCTCTTCCAGTAAAATTTAGAATGCCACAAGTGGAAGCATTCGATGGTGTTAGAGATCCGGTCGATCATCTCAACACTTACAAAAACCAAATGGAGCTGCATGGGTATCAAGATCCGGTGCGATGCAGAGCTTTCGCTATCACATTAAAAGGCCCAGCCTTGGCCTGGTTTAATAGGCTTCCGTCATCAATCTCCTCGTGGAGAGCTATCCATTGCGTTCGTCTCACTTCGTTGGGGTCGGGACGTATAGAAAGCCAGAAGTTATTATCGATGGCGGGTTAAGCGAGCTCGGGAAAGCACGAGGTCTTATGTCCGGAAGTTGATCTTAGGGTCTCTGAAGGTAGATCTACGACGAAGTTCGCGATCCTTTGCATTCATTCTTTGGCTTAGGGTTCAGTCGAAAGACTTGATGTTTTCCATCTCCAAAAATCCCCAAGCAAGCATGGTTGAGGTGCTCGCAAAAGCAGAGAAGTATATTAACGGTGAAGAAGCCCTCATATCCAAGAAAGAGAGCTTTGCCACCCATAAAAAAAAAAAAAAAAACTCTCAAGAAGGGAAGAGGAAAGGAAAATGAGGTGGAAAAGAGGAGAAGAAGAAAAAAGGGATGGAAAGAGTTTGTGCGAAAGAGGGAGAATCAGATGTGGAAGAAAAGAAGAAATAAAAGGGAATGAGATGTGGAAGAAAAGAAAAGAAGGAAGAGAATGAGGAGAAAGAGAAGAAACGAAAGGAGAGGAAGAGAAGAAAGAGCAGGAAAATAGAAAGCTGACCTGAAATATAGCCTCCAGGACATTCCTAGCATGAAGCTAGGGAATAACACGACTCCCATAAAGGGAGACTAGGGGAAAAACCGCAAACTCCCACGAAGAAGTCGACAAAGGCGAGACGGAATCTTGGTGGATCCCGAAGCGAGCGATCAAGCTTTGGCGCTTCATCTCATACGGATCTCGATCAAACGCACGAGAAGAGGCAGAATATCCAAAGTATAAGCTCCTTAGCGGTGAAGCCGCCATTTATAAGAAGGCCAAAGCACTCGGAAATTCACGCAAACGCTTCAAATTCTCCATAAATCGGCATTAAAGGCGCTCGCACCTTTCCAATAAAATTAGAAGTCGAATGGTTGCATGCAATGACTCACTTTGACGAGCTCGACTACTCTGCCGCGAGACCCACGCCTTTGGGAGTCAGATCATTTCCGAATTTGGATCGCTGTGGTTCCGGCGCCGGGCCCGGTAGCTCCTTTGGCGAGTATTTACTCTGCGTAGGCCACCTTTGACCTAAGGAGTCGGATCATTTCCCGAAATTTGGATCGCGCCCGAAATAAGACCTCGGCGCCGGAGCCCGGAGTGGCTCACTTTGATGGGCTTAGTACTGCGGGCCCTTGCGACTGGGAGTCGGATCGACTCGGTGGATCGCCCAGACAAGGCCTCGGCACCGGGCCCGGTGGCTCACTTTGTGAGCTTTCGACTGCGCACAGGCCACGTGGCCTGGGAGTCGGATCGGCTCGGGTTGGATCGCCCGACAAGACCTCGGCGCCGGAGCCTAGTTGCTCACTTTGGCGAGTTCGACTACTACGCACGGCCGCAGCGCTGGGGAGTCGGATCATTCCGGGTTGGTTCATGATAAGGCCTTAGCCGGGCTGAATGTGCTCATTTGATGAGCTCGACTACTCTGCAGGCCACGCCGCCCTAAGTCAGGATCATTTCGAATTTGGATCATGTGAGGCCTCGGCGCCGGGCCTAGTAGCTCACTTTGACGGGCTCATTACTCTACCTGACCCACGTGGCTGGGAGTCGGACAGTTCAAGTTGGATCGCCCGTGAGGCCTCGGGCCGGAGCCTAGTAGCTCACTTTGTCGAGCTCGACTACTCTGCACGGGCCGCGGCTAAGGAGTCGGATTAGCTCAGTTTGGATCGCCAATAGGCCTCGGCGCTGAACTGGTGCTCACTTTGACTGAGCTCGACGCTACTGCGCACAGGGCCCGTGAAGCTGGAGTCGGTCGACAGGGTGGATCGCCAACAAGGCCTCGGCGCCGGGCCCGGTGGCTCGCGATAGATTCGACTAGTGCGCAAGCCCACCTTGACTGGGGAGTCGGATCGGCTCGGTGCAGATTGCAGTAGGCCTTAGTGCTCGGAGCCAGGTAGCTCACTTTGCCAGGCTGTGACTACTCTGCACGAGGCCTCACCTTGACCTAAAGTCGGATCATTTCGGTGGATCCTTAATGAGGCCTCGGCCCTTTGGAGCCTAGTAGCTCACTTTGTGAGCTCGGCTACTCTGCCACACGGGCCACGCGATCTAAGGAGTCGGATCGGCTCGGGTTGGATCGTGACAAGGCCTCGGCGCCGGGCCAGTAGCTCACTGGCCAGGCTCGACTACCTACTGCCACGGGCCAGAAGCATCCTGGGTCGGATCATTTCGAGAATTTGGATCCTGACAAGGCCTTAAGCGCCGAAGCCCGATGCTTCCTTTGTGGGCGTGACTACTACGCACATGCCACGCGGCCTAGGAGTGGATCATTTCCGGGCTACTCTCGCCAACAAGACCTCAGGTGCCAGGTGATGCTCCTTTAATGACTCGACTACTCTTCATAGGCCATACAACCTAAGAATTCCCGGATTGCTTTCGAGTTGGATCGCTGACAAGGCCTCGGCGCCGGGCCCGGTGGCTCACTTTGGCTAATTTCACGACTACTCACGCACAGACCCGCATGACCCTGGGAGTCAGATCAGCTCAAGCTGGATCGCCACCAAGGCTTTAGCGCCAGACGATGCTTCCTTTGTGAGCTCGACTACTCTGCACCTGCAGCGGCTAAGGAGTTCGATTAGCTAAAAATTTGAATCCTTGACAAGGCCTCGGCCGGGCTAGTAAGCTCACTTTGGCCAGGCCGACTACTATGCACGAGGCCATGCGGCTTAGGAGTCAGATCAGCTCCGGTTGGATAGCCAACAAGGCCTCGGCGCCGAGCCAATGGCTCGGTTTGACAAACTGACTATTACGCTGAAGCCACGGCTGAGGGTGGATAAGCTCCCGGTATATCGCCCAGCGAGGCCCGCAGCGCTGCAGGCCCGGTAGCTCCGCTGCCAGGCCGAGCTCGATTACTGCCCCGCAGACCCGCGTGGCCTAGAGTCGGATTGGCTCGAGCTATGGCGCTGGAGCCAACTGGCTCGGTTGACGAACTCGGCTATTACGCCTGAAGCCGTGCGGCTAGAGTCGGATCGACTTAGGTTATTTAGCCGCGAGGCCTCGGCACCGGGAGCCCATTTCGGTTGGCGACCTTGACCACATTACTCGAGGCTATGCGGCCTAAAGTGCGTCGGCCCAATGAGCGGCCCGCCAGAGTTCCCGGCGACCCGATTCGAAGAGCTCAGCGCTCGACTCGGTATCGAATGGTACTCGACTCGGGGAACTGATGTAGCGAATCAATACAATTCATGTAGAACAGCGTGAATGGAAAAAGTAGAGACAAAAGTAGTAAAAAGAATCGATTATTAAGGAAAAGACTACATATGTCCAGGGTCCCAGGCCCAGCAAAAAAAAAAATAATAAGCAAAACAAGAAAAAGAAAAAACGGCGTCGACACACGCCCAGCGGTCGCAGCGAAGGAAGAGCGGAGGGTGAAGAAGGAGAGTGGACTTGAGCAGGGGTGCCCGGTTCTCGAATAATCAACAGAGAGGGATCCTTCATCCTCCTGCGTCATTGGGAAGGTGAAGTGAAGTCGATTCGAAATAGGCACTAGCGGCTTTCTTACGAAGCGAAGCCACCTGAAACCCATTGAGTACAAGCCTCGACCCTCAATCTTCCTATAACCTCGCATCCGTGAGCAAGCTAGAGTTGCGGTGATGGAGGTCCCCACAGCGAGCCAGGGCGCTCTCGGTCGGGCGTTAGCGAGCTTGCGACCTCGGAGGCCTGGCGGCGAGAGCCCACGGATTCGAGGCGCCCAGTCTTATCACGCGGTCGTCTTTGATCGCCTTAATTTCTTCCTTGAACTCCGTGACTTGCCTTAGGATGTAGAAGCTCATCCCTAACCATCACGAAGTTCATATTGGGCGGGTTGCAGCCCGTCCTAATACAGCAAGTCATTACGTACCGGCCGCGACTCATCCGAGACCTCCTGAGCTGCATGCCCGGTCGACCTCAAATTTGTTTGGGCCTCGTCCTCCTACCCTGCGCCGAGGAGCACTTGCCCAGAGAGCCGTGGTGTGCTTCAGAGTGGGTCGAGCTGCGCCTCCTTGGTCATACGTTGCGACCCGCGACTCGGCCAGCTCGGATGTGAGGAAGCCACCCTACGCCTTAAGCGGCGCTTGGCATGACTTTCATTGGTTGGCCTTTTGGCGAGCCGCTATGTTAGCCACGCACCCGACATAGAATCAACATCAAACCTGAAGTTCCAACACTCAACTCAAAATTTAATCAGACACGACAAGGTATGGGAACTTACGGAGGCAACCCCTTGGAGAGATAGGGCCAAAGCCTCATCAACGGGCAGCGCACTCGACCTCTTGAGATCAGAATCCTTAAGAATGGACGAGACTGCGCCTGCCGCGAGTTCGGCATTGAGAAGCAAAGAGTTCCCATCTCCGCCAATTTCGGATGGATCTTTCCTCCTCAACCCTTCCGCCCTTCGAGAAGGTGACCTAACACTCTTCGTTGGCCGGATTCGGACTTCAGCTGACTCCACGAGGACCTTTTGCCTTCGCGACGGACCAGGCAGATTTGTGAACTGAACTATAGGAGCCTCGACCGAGAGGCGGCTGCGCCACGCTCCGCTTTAGGACATGAGTAGACGGAGAAGATGAAAACGCCCCAATTTCGGAGCGTTAGCAAAGTCGGCGGTCTTTCTCGGCGAGGAGTCGAGTTTCGTTTCACGCTCGGGGCTTCCGAGACAGCGTCTCCAACTGAGCCAGTAGTTCTCCCTTAGTGGGTTTAGCAGCGGAGGGCCTAATGGGAGAAACTTTCATGGTGGAAGGAGGCGAAGGCCTCAAAGCAACAGAGCGGGCCGACCTCGAGCTCGAAGGGCCGGGAATGTCTGACTTGATCAGCTCCGCGTAGGGGCGAGGAGGACCTCCGGCCAGCGCCCGACACTATAGCGTTATCTTCGGTCTTGGGGTCGATTCGGCGCACGAGAGGTATGTAAGCAATCAGGAATTAAATACCATATAACCTATAAGGTTATACCAAAAGCAGGCGAACACTTCACGAAGATTCTTGGGGGGTGATCCATGCGACAACGCCCGGTGTCGTCCTTGTCGAGGTCGTATTCCCGATTGCGACTATTTGACGAAGAAATTACGATCCCTTCAGCTGTGGGAAGAGGGAATATCGGAAATCACCAGAGGAGCGCCAGAGCGTCGAGAAAAATAGAGGAAGCCCTCAGAGGTTTCCTTCGCGCTAAAAATATAAAGGAACAAAGCTATCTTTGGGAGACACGAGTCCCACAATCCTAAAGAAAACCAATAGGCCCGAGCCAAAATACCCCGATCATTGGGCGAGGCGAAGGATAGACATTGAAATCTTCTTGAAATCCTTTTCATGAAAGGATCTGGAGGAAGCGAAGACCATTATCGAAGGCGGCACGAAGAAGCACACCATCTTAGGCACGAAACCACATAGGAGGTCAAGCGTCGGGGACCACACTCGAACGTAAAGGAGGTCGATAGCGATCTAGCAAGGTGGGGCCAGTATGAGGACCCGACTTCGGCCACGATTAAAGCATGCTGAATGGCGGATTTCAAGTATTCTAACCCTCGAGGATATTTGATCAAGTCTACTTTCTTCTTACCCTTGTCGAGGGAAAGGCGCCCACAGAGCGTCGAAGTTCAACCAGGCGGAGGAGACGGCGGAGGCGTTGTGTGATCCCCTTGGAGCGGGCAACGATCGAAGAGTCACCTCCAATACGCAGAGAAGTAGAGCGACCTGGACCCATGATGAAAGCAAATAATGAAAACAAAACTTGGCCAACCTAATCCTAGCGCCTCGTCGTATTAGTCGAAAAAAGACCAAAGGGATAAGGACACGGTGGTCGGGAATAAAGCGAAAACTATCTCGGGAAGAGCGCTGAAAAGTCAAAAGCAAGAAGAGGTTTGAATCGAGGAGCATACAAGACGAGGAGGAGGTCTCTGAAAAGGAGCGAAAGAAGCGAAAAGTGGGAAAGATGAGCGCGAAAACTAAAATTAAATCATTATCATGCAGAGACATATGAAGCGATCAAGCCTTAACTAACCCGATACGGCGGACACGTGGAAATTGCATCCGTCACGAGAAGCGTTGACCCTTGCCCTTACGTCGTACCGAGGGTGGGGGCAAGCGATAGGGTTTGAAAAATGGGCTCGCAGGTCCACTCGCTAGACCCCAAAGAGGTATGCCCATTGAAGCATTCAGGCCGTTTGACGCCAGCCCAGAATGAAGGCCGAATCCGCTCGATCCAAAGGTCGATTATGGGTGGTCAAGAAAGCCCATGTTCTGCAAATCAAGCCAAATCCCATAGATAAGGGAAATAACATAATCCCCAATAATATATTATCTTGCGAATCCAACTAAATCTCACCAATAAGGAAATAAGATAATTCACGATATAACATCTCATCCTGCGGATCAAAGCGGATCCATCAGCGAAGAGTTAATTCTAATCATTTGCTCTTTCCATATCAAATCGATCTGGAGTAATAGCGAAATATCGTACTCCAGTAGGATAGAATCTAATCACCATCTAGCGGGAAAACAAACACTATAAATACCAAGCCACCCCATCGGTGAAGATGCGCAAACGCTTTGGCGACACGTTCGCCCTACAGCGATCCGTTTTCTCTCGGAAAGCGACTTAGGCATCGGGTACGCCATGGTAAATACCATGACCCCTTCTTTCTTGTTTACAGGAGCGCGTCAGGAGCTACGGACCCGACCTTTGCGATAATCCTACTTCAACCACGGCTGATCCGAGGCACGCGAGACCCGGCCGACAGCGATGCAAGTCAGGCTGGCGACCGGGCAAGCTCGGCCAGTTCGGTTGAAAAAAGCATCATTAACTCTTCTCCATGTATCAACATTCACTTAGCAGTATGTATTTCTCTGCATACATTCTTGGCTGACCTTCATTCTCAAAATTAAACCTGCATGAGTAATAAGTACAAATATTAGTGTTAGAGAATTTATCCACCCGTTAACTTCATGTAAAAATGGCATCAGAGTTGCATTTTTCGAGTTCCCACCTTGCATGTAATGAGATGAGTATGAGATTAATGTTATCATGTTTTTGGTGGATTTGGATTAATATTATTAGTTTTTGAAGGTATGTAGTGGGTTCGGGTATTGTTTAATCCCATCCTAATTATATAAAAAATGATTGTCATTTTAATTTTATTTTATATTTAATATATAATGATAATAAAAATTTTAATAAAATAAAATTATAAAAAATTTAACATTTTATGTATTTATAGTATATATTATTTATAATATAATAAAATATTAAAGTAAAAGTTGAAAGGGATGAGTATGGAAGTTTCCCATTCCTACCAAATCTATCCTTCTCTATTTATTTTTTAAATGGGACGGGAATGTGATGTGCCTGTCCTGCCCCATTTCCATTCCTTACATCAAGGTCCTATGGGTTTAATTAAGGTATACACAAACTGTAAAGCCAAGTATTCTAGGTCATGTAAGATCTACACAAACCCTAAAGCCAAGTATTCTAGGTCATGTAAGATCTTTCGAATCGAGAAAACTTTACCAAATAAGAGCGGTTGAAAAGTCAAAAGGTAAATTGAAAACACGTGTTGATTTAGGAGTGACAAAAAATTTAAGGCTTTTAGCAGTCAATGGAGGAGGTTGGATTTTGTCATGTTGGCTTAAAAAAAAAATTAATGATTAAGGTATAAAATAAAACTAGGTATTAATAATATAAATTATGTTGTTTGGGATAAGTATGTGTACGTAGATTATCATTATTAGTATTATTGTTTTTGCTATTAGTACTTATTATTAATGCTTTTCTATAAATAATAATAATAAATAAATTATTTGTTATGAGAAACATTATTTGAAAAATATATGTATAGTAATATGTATTTATATAATGAAAAACATGGTGAGGAAATAAAATGTATTGGGTTTGATAGTTATTTGTGTAAAAGAAAATAATAATAAAAATAAATAAATAAAATATTCAAACAAATAGG
This sequence comes from Tetrastigma voinierianum, assembly GCA_016808115.1. Classification (NCBI taxonomy): domain Eukaryota; kingdom Viridiplantae; phylum Streptophyta; class Magnoliopsida; order Vitales; family Vitaceae; genus Tetrastigma; species Tetrastigma voinierianum. The sequence goes on along the minus strand of JAEQBH010000433.1, from coordinate 2,286,259 downwards.
AATGTGTAAGGATATAAGATAAAAAAAAAAAGAAAAAAAGAAAAAAAAAAGGGAGTTAGAAGAGGAGGAGTTGGGCAGGGAGATTGTAGGGCAGGGAAGGAAAAATGGGGAAATCCCTGTGTCCAAATAACTTTCGATCAATCCTAAACTTTGAAGGGTTATCATATTCGATATAAGAGGCGATAGTGTGGTGGTTATTCACGATTAAATTTTAGATGTAAGTGAAATTGATTCCAACCACAGAAACTTTTATTTTGTAATTTTTGGAAAAACCATTGCTTAATATACTTCATTGGATTGATGTTTGCCTTGTGATGGATGTTTGATGTTGTATTGAAGTTGGTGGGATTTTTATTTCTTAATATTGATGTCTTGCTTTTGGGTTTTTATGATATTTGTATAGTTTAGGAGAGATTTTGTTGCTTTGTGAGATTGTTGGATTATTAGAAACATTTGAATGTTGGAGTTAATTATTTGAAGCCTTGGTAGTGTGTATTATTATGAATTTAATGTCCTTAAGTGTATCTTGGGGTGATGAAAGGTGCAGAAGGTTGGGAAATTTTGTTGGGTTGAATATGAATATTTATATTAATTATTTGAGGATTGTGTAATGTGTCTGAATATGGAAATAATGATATTAGCATTAATGTAAGGTTATGGAATTTCCTTGAAGGGTTGAAAAATTGTTTGGTTGTTTATGAGTTATTTGAAAAATGTTGAAATGGAACCTTTGTAATTGTTGTATGGCATATACGTCATGTCGGTAAAAAGACCGACAAAGGGGAAAGAGGCCCGGGGAGAGGCAAATTAAGGAAGGAATCTCACAATTAGTGAAAGACACAAAACCTTACCTCGAGAAGACTCCAAATGGGGAGTGTATTAGGGTATGAACGCATATCATTCGGTGAAAGCCCTAGAACAATAGTGCATTGCATAACATCTCAATTGCATTTCATTCACAATTTTTTCTGCATCATGTTGGTTGTTAAATCATTAGGTGAATGATGTGAGTGTGCTGGTGGTGAGTTGATGCTTGTGCCGCTTGACTATATGTGAACTATTTATCTCATTTTTCCTTGTTTGGGTATTTAGCCACTTGTATTTATATTTATTTCTAGCTATATTTCTCATAGCCCCCACCCAACTGAGCAATGTGGCAATGCTCACCCCTTCCTTTATATGAACTTTAGATGCAGATGTAACTCCTGATGATCAACAAACAGTACTAAAAAGGGTTCAAAATACCTTGGGAGTCTGGGATCGACTTAGGAGGATTAGTGTAATGCTCACCTTATGTCATTTGTTATAATACTAGTATTTTGGTTATTTATAATGGATTGTATGTGAATGTATTTTTGAGGGGGTGCCTTATTTGCCCACACAAACCTATATTATGGACTTGGGGAGATGATCCCTTTCCTAATAGATGATGTATGTCCTCTTGTTTGCTAAAGTAATAGCGTAGCCGTGGAGCTTAGTAGTGGTTAATAATAGAAGTCAGGATTGATTGTCGACTTGGAGCAGAGTATCCTTGTAGGTGAACCTTTGACACAGGGTCATAGACAGGTTTAGGTTGCCCAATCCAAGTCATGTGATCTGGTATTCGAGCTGGGAATCTGGACGACCTTGGCATTTTATTTATTCTATTACCTATTATTATTATTTATTTATTTACTTATTTATTATTATTATTATTTTGAGTGTGATACTATGCATTGTTAAACTCTTGTTCATAGAATTCCCTCTTTGTGGAAACAACAAACTGAGTAGTTATTTGGTGCTATTTGTATGGTTGGAGTTTTATGTTTGTAGATTCTCAAATTGTAGTTAATAGATAAATTTGACTGTGTATTGTTTATGTTTGTGTTTTTGTTGTTGTGTTGGGTTGATATTTGTGAACTTAAAGGTGTGATCAATGAATGGTTTGACATGACAATTATTTTTTGTTTTGATGTTGAGGAATCTTGGCATGATATTTGTTGGTATTCACTTTGGGCTTGTGGCATTGATATTGATGAAATGTACCTGTTGATGTGTTATCAAATGGATTTATGTAAATTTATTTTACTCACCTTAAATTGGTTGATTTAGACATCATAAAAAAATTGAGAGATGCGTGAGGGATGAAGGGAGAAGTGAAAAAGATGAAGTAGGAACAATCGAAAAGCAATAGAAGAAATGAAGAGAGAGATGAGAAAGTTCAAGGCGTGGAAACCCTATATATGATGGCGCCCGAGGATCATGGAGTTAGGTGGCTCGAATTTTAGGGTATTTCAGACCATTCCCAAGGCCTCTGACTAGAGCATGAGTGGAATGGAGCTATGAAGATATTCTTAGTGCAACCCTATCTTTTGTTTGGGGAACTAGACGTAAGGTAGAAAAGAGAATTGGTTGAGCGTATCAAGAGTTTTGATGGGTTACCGATATCACAAGGAGAGATGAGTTGGTTTATTAGCTTATATGCCCAGTGGTCTGGGAGCGTGAGATTTTGGTGGAAACTATGACGGGCTCCATAACACTTTGAAGTGATACTTAGGACCAATTTGAGGGAGGGATCTTCCATGATAAATACTTTGGAGAAATTGGCTAAGCACACCTAAGGATGGAGTTTGAACATCTCATCAGGGACTATATAATGGTGATGAACAGGTCCCATTTTTAAACATACCCAGATTTGCAGCTGGCCATGCTCACTTGGAGGGAGGCAAGGAGATTCAATAGGGATTGGTGCACCTCATAAATAGGTTAGTCCCATTGGCCATCATGGATTACTTGGAGTGGAAGGCCCTACTTGTGGGATGGGACATTGAAGACACTTATTAAATCCGAATAGAAAGGGGATAGGAAATGGAGAAATAGAATGTGGAGAAAGTTCTGAAAGAAAGCTCAAATCAACAGCAAAGACAGCAGAGCTACTTAGTGTGGGGGACCCTCACATTGTTTCATGGGAGAGAGGTAGACAAGATTCTCCAATGGTAACAACCAACAAAAGAAGCATGCTATGGGTTATTTAGGCAGGAGTCATTTATGGAGGGCTTGCCCACATTGAGGAGTGCCTCTCGGAATGAATTCAATCTAGAGACATAACCTTGCTTCCCGACTTTACCATTTCAGTCTCCTCAGTTTCAGTTGCCCAATTATCAAGCACCTCAATTTCCCTTAGCTAAGCAGGGAGCTAGGACACTTCCTACGGGTAGTCAGACACGATCATCTCAGGCCCGAGAGTCAGGCGAGGAAGGGAGACAAGAGCTATGGTTTATACTCCCCAACCCCATCAGGAGTGGAGGAGGATGCTCTCTGGTGGAAGATCTTGAGTATATAGCACTTGGATGCATGTTTTATTTGTTCTTGGTGCTACTCATTCTTTTATTTCGCATCTTGTGTTGACTCATTGTTGGGATTAGAAAGCGAGTGAAAACTCACTACTTGACCCAAGGTTTCATAGGGTATGTGTCACACCAGGATTCCGTCAGGCCGAATGGCGGATCAGAGCCCAGTCAGGCGCTGAGACTATATCTGGGACTCTCATTGGCCGGTTCTTCTCAGGCTGAACTTGTACTTTGTGGTTACAAACAATTCTGTAATGCAAAATCTCCTGTTCACTGGATTCACAAAAGAACTACCACCCGGAGTGGTGTCCCTCAATCTGCACATATCTTGGGTCCCGTTTACTTGCTTGACACTTATACTTGTATTATCTATCTGAGACATGTGAGGTGAGGCAGTCATGGTGAGAACCTATCTCTGAGTTGGCCTGCTCTGCTAATGTAGGATGTCCTGTCCTCTATCCTTGTCTTTTGCTTCTGTACCTACGAATTAGACTTGCCGAGTCTTCAGCTTTGAGTGGGACACCATATGGACAACCACTAATGGTGGTGCTGTGAGAGCACATACGTATGCGTTGTATATCTATCTGATTTCATATAGCACGATTCACTTATCATCTTTACCTTCCTATTGCATGTCACATGTTCTCTGTCTTTGCCATATCTCCTATCTATACTTTTATTGTATTCCTGTGCATGTCATATTCTTATACATATATTACTTTCATGGTTATATACTATACCATTTGTTATGTTCTATTTTCATGTACTGTTATCATATACTGTGATCATGTACTGTTTCATGTACTATGTTCATATACTGTTTTCCTGTTATACTTTTCATATTACTTTCTCTTTCATGCCTGTAAATACCAAAGAAGTGGATATAGGAAACTTATAAGGGCCCGAAGGCATTTGCCTCACTTTGTATGAAGCAGTGGTCTTATCAGAGCGGGAGCGACATTATCTGATATGCGAAACCGATCATCTTATAAAAGGCTGAAGAAGTATTTGTGGTGACCCTTCGGGGCCACAGTGATCCAAACGGGGATCTATGTCATATTCGACATGGGGCCTCGATATGAGCGGGCTTGCATGCCGGGACCTTTATAAATGCGATCATCCATATGCGATGACCGGGCAATCAGTTTTGTGTTGTTATATCTCATAACATGAATAACTATTATTATCATGATTGCTTATACAATATATACTATCATTACTTTAATCTGTATTCGTTATCATATTTGTAGCTTCATATTACGGTTCTCATATTTCTCCATAATGCATATATTCCTATATTTTTATCATGCATGCATTTACTCATTCTTATACTCATATATGCCTATCATTCATGTACAAGTATTCATTCCTCATGTCTTATATCTTGTTAACTTATATTTTCATGTACTTTATCAGGTACATCTATCTCAGTAGGAGTCTGTAGAGCATAGACTTCTTCCTTTGTACCATAGGTACCCTTCATGTCAAAGCCATTTGCCTGCATCATTTTCTTATTCGGATACACACATATAAACATTTAGCTTGCTTGAGTTGGAGATAAAGAATGAGACGAAACTCGGTACAGCATACACGAAGTGCGATGCGATGAGGCATTGCACGCGGCGTAATGAAGTGTCGAAACAACTAGCGGTATTGAAGCAGCGGTCATGTCGTGCGAAAGCAGCGATCATATGGCACATGCTTACAACGCATTGATAGAAGCGGCGGCGCTTTCAGCGAAGTGCTGAAGCACTGATCATATGTCTTGTCATTCAATATAGGTCTTAGCGGTCTATCTGTTATCATTATTCTCACGAGCTTATCATTTTATTCTTTTCTTATATTCCTTTACACATCAAATCTACTTATGTTGCTATTTCTTGTTCATATCTGCTCTTTTCTTGTATCATGTATTCTAATTGACTTTACCCATATCACGTCTACTTATGTTGCTATTTCTTGTTCATATCTATCCTTTCTTACCATATCCGATTATCACTTTAGCAGCGATTAAACACACTTGTTGCAAACAATTCAATTTCAGTAAACTAGGTATAACACCTCGGTCTGACATCTACTAGTCTCCTCAGGCATATGAATGGATTTTTGACTCAATTGGCTTTCCATAGAGTCCAGAACACGAAAGCGGAGTTCGGACCCGAAGTTATGACCTTAGAAGTTGGAGGTCATCGTAGTCAAATCTGGCGGCGGCGACCTCGGTGAGCTCAGTATAACACCTCGTTCTAACACTTATATATCCTCCTCAGGCATATGAATGTATTTTGACTAAATGGGCTTTCCATAGAGTCTAAGAACACCCGAAACGGAGTTCGGACGAAGGAGTTATGACCTTAGGGTTCTTGGAGGGTCATGCGTAGTTAACCCGGCAGAAATTTGACTCTACGGGCCAGTGGCGACTCTGTGGACGAGTGAACCTCTACAGTATGTAAAGTGCGCTGGCCTCTTGCATGAAGTCACCTTTGACCTCTGGGATGAGTGCACTGACCTCTGCCCGCGTGGTCTGGCCGACCTCCTCTTAGAGCGTGAGGTCTGGCGACCTCTGCAGCGTAGTCTGTGACAGCATGACCTCATCAGGTGACCTCTGCCGCATGACCTCATCGGTGACCTCTCGCCCCGGACTGTTCCAGATTAAAAAAGACCTGCTTGGTCTACGAGGGGTCTAATTGAGAATTCAAACTGACACATCAATTTCATTGATGTGGCTACAATTACAGAGGACTGCGCGAATTCCTTTATTTATGACCCAAGGAAATCCCTTCTAAGGTCCATTTACTGAGTATGATCAAAATGGGAAATTCTCTTGGTTCAACTTCACGCTAGACCCTTCCAAACACAACTAGGAGCCTTACAACTCTTCTCAACTCAACCCCAACAAAGAAATGAGGTTTGGGTTTTTAAACCAAACCATACACGAGATAGAGGGTTTGAGCCATGTATCTATCTTTCTATAACTTCTACAAACCCATACTATTGTACAAACATCGATACTTTTCCATACACCCATAGTTTTTCCATATAAATATTCCCTGGATTCCCTTACACTCATACTTTCATACTTTCAGGTGAAGTAGTTCCATACACCGTGATCTTCTCTTTTCTTTTCCTTCTTTCTTCTTTTCTTTTCTCTTCTTTACTTCTTAACTACTTTCTCTTCTCCTTCTCTCTTATTCGTTTTTGCTCTCTTTTCCCGGACCAAAATGAGATATTTATTTTGGTCTTATTCTTGGCTGATCTTATCCCACTTTTATTTCACTTTCTATCCTCTTTCCTTGACCACTTGTCTCTTCCCGCAAATTTTCTTCCTTATTTTATTCTAATATCTTTCTTTTATTACTCTTTGGTCCTCCAACTCTTTGTTACTCTTAATTTAACTTATGCATACTTTGACATATGAACTTATTAAATTATGACCCTTGGATCCTGAAATGGGTAAATTATTAATTTACCATTAGCCCCATTATTAATTCCAAGTTCTTGCTTATTATTTTATTTTATTAGGACGGATATACTTTTACTTTTATTATACCACTAACCGTTATAAAAGCATTGGGGTATAATTTAAGTGTCTGATATGAACTGTCTAAGTAGACAAGATTTGTAAGAAATGTGCTGATTATAGACATTAGAGCCTTTCGTGTTGATTTGAGAGTTTTAGACATGTTTGGGTATGATGTCATCTTGGGAATGGATTGGTTATCAATGTATAGGGCTCTTATTGATTGTCATCGCCTCAAGATAATATTCTAGTTGCTAGATGGTTTTGAGATTTGCTTTGTTGGGGGAAAGTGCGTTAGTTCACCATTCATACCTTTTGACCTATGTTATTAGTAAGTGTTGAGAAAGGGGTCAATAAGCTTTTTAGCTTGCCTTCACAATAAGGAGAAAGTGCAGAAGGACATCGTAGATATTCTAGTGGTGAGGAAGCTTCAGGATGTCTTTCCAGATGAGCTACCAGGTTTACCACCTCATAGGGAGTTTGATTTCTCTATTGAAGTCTATCAAGGATAGATCCTATCTCAATAACCCCTTACAGAATGACCCTTGTTGAATTGAAGGAGCTAAAAAAGAATTTGGAAGAATTATTTGATAAGGGCTTTATTTGTCCAAGTACATCTGACTGCGCCCTCTCGTACAGGCGACCAGTTGTATTTGGATCAAGGGGCGTGGACCCGATTACCATATATAAATTTTCGAATATTGTAGAAATAAATGTCGCGTAATCTGTTTCGGTTAAAGAGGGATATAGTTTTGTGTCCAAACACTTTCATTAAATATGAGTATGTGCCCTTTCAACATTATCATTTTACAAAACATTATCGATGCATCTTCACAAATAATATAAATCAAATATGTTCTTCCCTTGAAAACTTATACATTTTTGGTTTCATTACAAAAATGATCAAATAATGTCATGGGATGAAATGTATGCGAGAGCAGTGTTTACTTATACTCATACGATTTGACTATGACTACGAATACGTGATCTTTGCTTTTGTTCCTAGTCACTCGGTACCTGTGCGATGATAAAAACAACGCGCTAAGCATTTTCATGCTTAGTGGTTCTATGCAATTCTCTCTTCATTTCAATTAAACACAAATATGCAGCTTTTCTGAAACAATGTTTTGTATAGTTCAATAATTACATGCAATATACACATTATATATATGTGCTTATTTACTGCTTTCATTTGCAAATCATTTGATATCTTCAAAGTATACAATTTCATATGCAATATTTCATTCGAAACTCAAATCATGCATTTCACACATTTACTTATAATTTTTCCCTTAAACAAATTTAACCATTTCTTTCGATCTGTAGATAGCGAATTCTGGCATGGTCTAGTTGAAATTCTGATGATAAATTTTTATAACACTGATACGGTCCGTGAGGCTGTGGTAGTTGTTAAATCATTATGTGTATACTAAATCTGATCCAGTTAATTTCTGGATATACCCTTATATTTCATTTTAAGTTCCATGATCTGCTAGTTTGACCCTTATTGGTACTCTGTCATCGCCTTTCGAATATGACGGACTAACATTCTCTTAAAATTGTAATACTCAGTCAAAGTAATTTACAATATTGTACTCTCCATTTTATACCCAAAATAATACATTTGATGCTTATACAATTTTTTTTGTAATGCATTTTGAAATCAATTTTCCTAAATAAGCAAAACAAATCACATATAGTTTTCTTGAAAATCATTTTCAACCAATCACAAACTTGAAATAAGAAGAGAGGTATGGAGAACAAACCAGAAAATGTTGTCGTCCTCTGTTACATCACTCGAATCTAGTTCTTGGTTCAAGCTACATCACCAGCTAATCATCAGCGATTAGAGAAAAGAAACCCAGTTGGTTTTGTTTTAGGTTTCTAGTTAGGAGTTGTTTTTCTCTCAAACTTCGGCCCGAGTAAAATTTATCGGAACAAATGAGTCTACATTTTGACTTCCTTCAAGTCCATTGTTCCTACTATAAATATATTTTATTCAGAAATTGGAATCATCCGATTCAGACAGGCTTCCAAGATATGTTCAAAACAGCAGGGATTATTCTATTTTCAAAACATAACTTGAGTGCTCGAAAATGAGGCTTCACTTTGTGGTCTAGGTCGATGATTCCCGAATTTGGGCCACTTATTTTCGAAGTTTTTCACAAAGTCCAGTTTACCCAGAAATTTGAATCACTCCAATTTGGATGAGTGAAACTCATTTATGATCTAAATACCTGGCTTGTTCAAAACGCCTAAAGCGTACTAGAATTGAACCAAAATTTGCTCCAAAATAGAGCCTCAGTTTGACAAATTTCTAGGTCTAATGTGGTCCAAATTGAATACAATTATTTCAAGAAAATTTGTTCTCCTAGAAGTCTAGTTTACCCAGAAATTTGAATAACTCAATTTGAATGAGTGAAACTCAACTTATAGTCTAAATACTAAAACTGTCCCAAAACACCAAAATTGGACCAAACCAGAACCATTATTTGCCCCAAAATAGAGCCACATTTTGATGAATTTCTAGGTCCAATGGCGTCCAAATTTGATTATTCTTATTGCAAAAAAATTTGTTCCCCTAGAAGTCTAGTTTACCAAAAAATTTGAATAACTAAATTTGGATGAGTAATGACCAAGTTATGGCCAAAACGAAAATATGGGTTTTGGAAAATTTTGACAGCATCTCCCCTAAAACCCCAACATTTCATTTGAACAAAAATTCTTCAAAACCAATCCTAACCCAAAAGCACTTTGAAACTTAACCCAAAACAACCCAAAGACTGATCTGCAACCATTTAAAACACTTCGATTCAGGTTGGGGTTTCATCAAACCAAACCTGACATTAAAGGGGGTTAGGGTTAATTTCGCATTTAATCTCTTTCTTTTGACTTCCTTCTTCTTCCTTCTTCCTTGTTTGGCTCACCGAGGGAAGAGGGCAGAGAGGGGGCAGGGAAAAGGAGGAAATGTAATATTCTACCCACATTTACCTCACACTACGAAAGAAGAAACTTCTTTACCTCCCTTTCAGCAGAGCACAAAACCAACTTGGTCTCCTCTCTCACTCCCATTGCCGTGCCCCTAGTTCTCAATGTGAAGATATACAGAATGAGATGCTGTTAAAGACCAATTTTTGGTCTTAACTCAAAACCCACTAGGCCTTGTTTAGCTAGCACATTCATCTTCTCCTTCTGTTTTTCACTTTTAATCATTCTTTTCTCTTATTTATATTAATATATGCCCTTTTGTTTAGCTCATTTATTATTTACTGTGTTTTGGATATTTATTTTGATGTTTACCAAGTTGTCTTAATTGTTTATGTTTCAGGTTTTATCTTTGTTTTTTGTTCTTTAACAATGTAAGAATTTAAGAAAAATACAACATAACTTAATTTATATAAACATTATGCATTCTTCAGTTATTTTGTTTGGCATTACAACATCTCTTTTAACTAGAGAATTTTACTAATATTACCAGAAATTATCCACCAATGAGTTTCATCTTTTTTTGTTTAAAAATATAATAAAGTAAATATATCTTTTTTGAACTAAAAATATTATTTAAAAATAAAATAATAAACAGAATTAATAAAAATTAAGGTAGAAAATTAATGGGAGTGTATGATCAGGACTGAATGACATAAGAAGAAAAAGTTTATATACCAAAAATGAGACTTAGTCAGTTAAGTGAGAATAACAGAGGAGTGAAAGACTAAATGCAAAAATGGGAAAATTCAGAAAGCTGTGTGATAAGGCTAAACATGGCCCTTATCTTAAGCAAAAAAAAATATCTTTTGGTCTTTGGGGATAGGAGCAAAACGGATAAGAGAAAGAAGAGAAGGAGAGAAGAAGAAAATAAGAAGGAGAAGAGAAGGAAGAAGGAAGAAAGAAGAAGCGAAAGGTATGGATTAGTATGATTTCTATGGAACTTGTTAGGAACTTTTGTATAGATTTTTTGTATGGATTTTGATATGAATTTTTGTATGGATCTTGTTTGGGGTTGGAATACCTCTTTTGTGTAGACTCCTGCATTTTTTTGGTTGTGGTCCTCGATGGAGGAAAAATTTGTATAGAAAATGTTGGGTTTTGAGGAGATGTTGTCCTTTTTTTAAACCCATTTTTTTTTTGGCCCATAAGCAGCCTGCTCATCAATTAAGTGATTCAAATTTACGAGGTAATTAGACTTTAAGAAAATATATAAATATTCTGAAATAAGTATACAATTGGAGCTCCATTGGACCTAGAAAATTCATAGTAAAGGGATAATTCGGTCACGAAATTTGTCTAAAAGCAGTCCTTGAGCGGAGTAATTTCGATTGTTTAAATCATAACTTGAGTTATCCTAGTCCAAATGAGGTGATTCAAATTTTTGTGCAAACTAGACATTTGGGAGAATAACTTTCATGAAGAAAGTATGATCAAATTATGTCTTTAACATTCCCAGAAAATTTTCAAATATAAGACAGAATTTCATATTATGTTCCTAGAAATTGTCCGAGGAAGCGATTCGAATGTTTAGACCACTATATCTCCCAAAATTAAAGTCGAATGACATGATGTTTGAACCATAAGAAACTTAAGACATAGGGGTATATTGGGTTAGAATCCACTTTCTCTAACAATTCAGTTTACGGTGTTCGACAATTGTAGTCAAAAATGGACTTGAGGGGCGCCTAGAACTTTAGGCGAAATTGGTTATGGAAGCGAGAATTGTATAAAAGGTTATATAATTGTATTGTTATATGAAATAATGCATCGTGATAATATGATCGTGATAGCATGTGTTATGAAAGTTAAGAGAATACATAATTTTTGTTATATGAAAAAAAATTTACTGGTTAAATGCTTATAAGAGATTATTTGATAATGAATATCTCATAAGTATACATGATATTATGAGATATCTTTTTATAATACCTGAAAGATTGTTAAGAAAACATAATAAAACTGATCATACCTTATGGCCCAAGATGGATTGGATAGATAAGCGTGCACATAGAATGCGATTCTTTGCAACATACAGTTTATAGATGCTCCCGAGGCCTCGTTGGGTCGATGACATAGATTAGTTTAGATCATTATAGTGGCAGTTTGGGTCATATAGATAGATATCGTATCTCGTACGAGTGATGATGCATTTGGAGTGCATGCGGTTCTTTCTGTATCCCTTCCCAGGTTTATGCGTGCGTAAACGTAAAGAAAATGACAAGTATCGTAAATGAAATGTATATAATATATGACATGATATGAGAAGCATATGCTTGCTATGTGATATGATATACGATTACAAGAACAAAGTAAAGTGTAGATGAGAGAAGCTTAGTATATGAAATATGATGTGAAACATGTTATGAAAAAAGTAGATGTAGAAATGGATAAGTATATGTAAATGTTATATTTGTCGTAAGTATATGCGTAATAAAGTGAGATGATTAGATTAGGGGTCGTCCAGTATTATTCCCCGGCTGGTATAAGGCTTGCGTAGGTGTTTCGTTGTGTAGGTACGAGAAGGAAAGCAGGAGAGACGAGCCGGTCGCATCGGCCCGATCAAAGTCAACACGCTAGGTACCCCCGTTGAAAGACCATTTGAATGCAATGTATGTATGTATTTTGTTTAACTATGGCAAGTATGAAATATTGTAAATGTTGAACACTTCCATATATGGAGCTTGTATATATTTTGTAATCCACTGCTACAGAATATATTACAAGTGAATGAACAAGCTTAAAGTTCATAAGTTTATAGTAAAAAAAAAAAAAAAAATGATCCCCTCGCTTGACACCGGGTGCCGAGTTGGGGGCGTCACAGCCCCTGTATTGTTTATGAAGAAGAAAGATGGCACCTTAAGATTGTGCACTGGTACATAGGAAGTTTGCGACCTTGAAACCGGGGTGTCCATTGTGACTCCAGCGGAATACCTGGTGAATGTCGGGTGGCAGGCCGCAGCTCATGAAATCGGGCGGAGTCTCCTTGCTGTACGGGGCTCCTTGAGGTACAAACCTGTCCCAACAAGTTTACAATGACCGCACAGGGTCCACATAGAATAAAATGAGTAAATGGCCACTTGGGCCCTGCATCAATACTCATCAAAATATATCCCAACGAATATCATGGATTCGAGTTTTACATTGCTCTTACTTCAACATATATTAAATTATAAAACTCTAATACATGTTATACAGAATAAAATGCCAAAGCCACAAGTGACTTTCTTAACCTACGGCCTCACAGTGAGTGCCGCCTTCCCGTCGCTCCTTGTACGAAATGATGATCCTCGACGGGGTGAGCAAAGCCGTCGAGGTCAATTTTCTACGGGTTACTTCGCGCAAGTCTGCTTGTCGTGGCCAGTGATCGCGTTCAATGATTTCATGGGCCTGCTTGGATATGCATGTACTGATCCATTGTATCGAGTCCTCACCAGGCTCCTCACATATGCGTAACCGAATGCGAGTAAAATATCAAGTTTTGAAACAAAAGCTTTTTGTTCTCCAAGAAACTAAGCTCTGAATTTATTCAAAAATGTTAATTTGCCCTCCCATTCGAATTGGTTAGAGAACTTTCGAAACATTCATAGTCCTCATCGAAGTGATGTTGGGCCAGTCTCGACCTGATTCTCGGAGAAAATCTTTTCGTGAAATTCCCGAACATTTTCATTTAACTTTCAATTTCATGTCATGCACTCGCTCTAATATTCTAGGGTGCCGTGCATATGGAATGCATAATGTGATCAAATAGCGTTAAATGTAATATATTCGCGAATGCGTATATATTAACATAATTAAATCACATAAAGCATGTTATGTAAATTCTCATTGATTACAAAAATTATCACATGGGCTAATTAACAAATACAAACAATTCATTTTGAATCACTCAACACCATAAAATTCACACAAAAATATTCACAGCACTATTCACATAAATAGTAAAACCCTCGGGTTACTGTTCACAACCACACAAAATAAGAATTTTCTCCACTCGGTTCAAAGCTTTTGAGACCTAGTTCACAATTCAGCTCTCAGTCTGACGTTCCTAACCATTTACATGGTTCTTAAACAAGGATTAACACAAGTAGGAAAGATCCCTACCTCTTGGAGTTGTTAGAACTCCACACAGGCTGATCTTACGCGTAGCCTCGGCTGCGTGAAACGACTTTCCTTCTTGCTCAGTCGAAGGGCGTGGTCATAATAGGAAATCTAGAGAGAAGGAGCACACTCTCTCTCTAAAACCCAAAACCAGCAGCTACTGCATCCTCCTTCACGTTTTTTTGGCTTTTCAATTTGAGAAGACAACTATTCATTCTTTTGTCTTATCTCATTAACATTTCATTTAATACCATCCATGTCCTTAAGTCTTGGATTTTTGGCACCTGACACTATCTCGGCCATCTATTTCCATCCTCTCTCTACTCATAAACCTTGTGTCACATGAGTACATGTTATAGGTGACTTTGTCACATCACATGTCGTTCTGGCACGATACACTGTGCCTCGACGTCTGAGTCGTATCTCGAGGGTCGACGAAATTCTACATGATTGCTAGATTTCGTGAGACGATTCTAAGGTGAAATCTGTTTCATCATCCGAGATCTAGAAAAATTTTGGATTTTTACCGAAATGACCATTTTACCCTTTTTTAGAAAATTGGAATTTTCTCGGGTCTTACAAAGTTGAATAGAGTTATTGTGAAGAACAAGTACCCTCTTCCAAGAATAGATGATTTATTTGACTAGTTGAAGGAAGCAAGGTATTTTAGCAACATTGACCTACGAACGGGGTATCATCAACTAAGGATTCTGAAGAAAGATGTCCCACCGCATTTTAGAACAAGATATGGACACTTTGAGTTCCTAGTCATGCCTTTTGGGTTGACAAATACCCCTGCTGCTTTCATGGATCTGATGAATAGAGTGTTTCGTGCTTACTTGAACCAGTTTGTGATTGTCTTTGTGGATGACATATTAATTTACTCAAGGAGTTTGGAGAAGCATAAGCAACATTTAGTGACCATCCTTAAAAATCTAAGAAGACATCCGTTGTATGGGAAATTGGATAAAAGTTAATTTTGGCTTACAGAAGTGAAATTATTAGGCCACGTGGTTTTTGAGACAAGGATAACAATGGATCATTCTAAGGTAGAAGCTGTCCAGAATTGGAAAAGGCCTACTAACATCTTAGAGGTTAGATGTTTCTTGGGGTTAGTTAGGCATTACAGAAGATTTATACAGGATTTCTCGATGATTGCAGCGCCTATGACTAGATTGACTCGAAAAGGGGTGAAGTTCGAATGGGATGAGGAATGTGAAGAGGCTTTCCTAGAGTTGAAGTAGAGGTTAATCACTGCTCCAATGTTGACTACCCCCATTAGTAGAGAACCATTCACAGTTTATTGTGATGCTTCTACGGTTGGACTAGGGTGTGTACTTATGCAACAAGGCAAGGTGGTAGCGTATGCCTTAAGACAGTTAAAGTAGCATGAAAGTAAATATCCAACACATGACTTGGAGCCTGTAGCAGTAGTGTTTGCTCTTAAAACCTAGAGACACTACTTGTATGGGAAGAAGTTTGAATTGTACTCAGATCATAAAAGTTTGAAATATATTTTTTCCTTTCGAAAGAGTTGACTCTAGACAACGGAGATGGATGGAGACATTAGAGGACTATGATTTTACTCTTCACTACCACCTAGGAAGGCAAATGTTGTGGCGGAAGCATTGAGCGGGTAGAATCATGATCAATTATCTAGCTTACGGATGAAAGAGTATGAGATGTATGGAGTTATTGAGGATTTTGAGTTGTACCTTGGATGCGAGGGGCAAGGCCCATGCTTATCTGATATGTCAGATTAGACCCGATGATCATCGGGTAGTGAAGCAAATTCATGATGATGAGCTTTTAGGAAGAGTTAAAGCCTAGTTGGTAGAAGGTGAAGAGGGTGGAAATTGGTTGATGCATGCTGATGGGAGCATAAGATTCAAAGGGAGATTATGTGTTCCAAGGAATGTAGAGTTAAGGAATGAACTTTTAGCATGCTTTCATGGGCGAACATACTATACACTAGAGTACAAGATGTCAAGACCTTAAAGAGAGATTCTGAGGTGGGATGAAGAGGGACATTGCTCAGTATGTAGCAAAATGTGAAATTTGTCAACAAGTAAAGGCGGACCATCAGAAACCTGCAGGATTGTTGCAACCTCTACCTATACCAGAGTGGAAGTGGGATCATATCACCATGGGCTTCGTGGTAGGATTTCCAAGGACTATAAGTAAGAAGAATGGAGTTTGGGTAATTGTGAGTATACTTACAAAGTCGATTTAATTTTCTAGCCATGAAGACTATTGACTCCAGGAATTCCTTGGCTAAGTTGTACATACAGGAGATTGTGAGGCTGCATGGGATGCCCTTATCTATAGTGTCTGATAGAGATCCCAAGTTCACCTCCTAATTTTGGTAGAGTTTGCAAAGGGCCATGGGTACTCATTTGAATTTTAGTACTGCTTTTCATCCCTAAACAAATGGTCAGTCAGAGTGAGTAATCCAAAATTTAGAAGACATGTTGAGGGCATGTGTCTTAGTCTTTGGAGGGAGTTGGGTAGATTACTTACCCTTGGCATAATTTTCTTATAACAACAGCTATCAATCTAGCGTTGGCATGGCACCTTATGAAACACTTTATGGAAGACCTTGTAGATCCCCCTTATGTTGGACTGAGATGGGGGAGAGTCGTTTGTTGGGGCTCAAAATTGTCAAGAAATAATAGAAAAGCTTCGTATTATTAAGGAGAAACTTAAAATTGCCCAAGATAGACAAAAAAAGTTATGCAAATAAGAGGAGAAGACCCTCGGAGTTTGAAGAAGGAGATTAAGTCTTTGTGAAAGTATCACCTCAAAAAGGTGAATTTCATTTTGGGCAGAAGGGGAAGCTAGCCCCTAGGTTTGTTGGGCCTTTTCAGATTGTTGAGAGAATTGGCCCAGTAGCGTATAAGTTAATATTGCCCCCGCAGCTTTCGCATGTGCATAACGTCTTCCATGTGTCGATGTTAAGGAAATGCACCCCAGATCCAACTTGGTTAGTTGACTTGCAAGAAGTCCATATTGATGCAGATACGTCCTATATAGAAGAACCTTTATAGATTTTAGAATTTGGAGAACATGGGTTTCGAAACAAAATAATCCCTGCAGTCAAGGTGTGGTGGCAACATCATGGGATAGAGAAGAAACAGCAGGAACCCAGAAGAAGAGTGGCGACAACATCCTGACTATTTAGCAAATTTTGAGGTAAGTTGGTTAAATTTAGGAATGGGTTCTTTTGAGAGTAGGATGTAAAGCCCAAGTGTTTTAGGCCACGTAGGATCTTCTGAATTGAGAAAACTTTACCAAATAAGAGTGGTTGAAAAGTCAAAAGGTGAATTGAGAACAAGTGTTGACTTAGGAGTGATAGAAAATTTAAGGCTTTTAGTAGTCAATGGAGAACGTTAGATTTTGTTACGTTGGCTTAAAAATAAAATAAAAAAATAAAATAAAATTGATGATTAAGGTATAAAATAAACTAGGTATTAACGTAATATAAATTATGTTGTTTGTGATAAGTATTTGTCAAGTAGATTGTCATTTATTAGTATTGTGTTTTGTTATTAATAATACTTATTATTATTGTTCTTCTAAAAATATGTAATAATAAATAAATTATTTATTATGAGAAACACATTATTTGAAAAATATATGTAGCAAAGTAATATGTATTTATATAATAGAAAACGAGAAATAAAAATGTATTGGTTTGCAGTTATTTGTGTAAAAAAATGAAAATAAATAAATAAAATATTAAAACCAAATAGGAATGTATAAGATATAAGGCAAGGAAAAAAAATGGAGTTGAAGAGGAGGAGTTGGGCAGGGAGCTTGTGGCGCATAGAAGGAAAAAGGGGGGAAATCTCCATAGAGTTAGGGCTTATGATTTTGTGCCCAAATAACTTCCAATCAACTTTAAACTTTGAAGGGTTATCATATTCAATGCAAGGAACGATTGTGTGGTGACGAATTTCCATTCCAACTATTAGATTTTATGGATTTGAGGTAGGGTAGTTTAACCCTAAAACTTTTATTTTATAATTTTTGGAAAAATCGTCGCTTAATATGCTTCATTGGATTGATGTTTGCCTTGTGATGGATATTTGACATCATATTGAAGTTGATGAGATTTTTATTTGTTAATATTGATGTCTTGCTTTTGGGTTTTTGTGATATTTGTATAGTTTAGGAAATTTTGTTGCTTTGGCAAGAGATTGTTCGTTATTAGAAACATTTGAATGTTGAAGTTAATTATTTGAAGCCTTGGTAGTATGTATTATTATGAATTTAATGTTCTTAAGTGTATCTTGGGGTGATGAAGGTGCCTTAAAGATTTGAAAATTTTGTTGGGTTGAATGTGAATATTTATATTCATTATTTGGGAACTTTGTAATGTGTTTGAATGTAAAATAGAGATTTTAGTGCGTCTGAGGTTATGGATATCCCTTGAATGTTTGAAAAATTGTTTTGGGTTGAATGTGAATATTTATATTAATTATTTGGGGATTGTGTAATGTGTTTGAATATGGAAATAATGACTTTAGCATTGATAATAAGGTTATGGAATTTCCTTGAAGGGTTGAAAAATTGTTTGGTTGTTTAGAGTTATTTGAAAATGTTGAAATAGAACCTTTGAAATTGTTGTATGACATATGCATCATGCCGGTGAAAGAACGACAAAAGGAAAAGGCCTAGGAGAGGCAAATTAAGAAGGGAATGATATCCCTAGTGTGAAAGACACAAAACCTTACCCCGGGAAAACTCCGAATGGAGATTGTATTAGGGTATGGATGCATATCATTCGGTGAAAGCCCTAGAACAATAGTGCATTACATAACATCTCAATTGCATTTCATTCACATTTTTTTCTACATCATGTTGGTTGTTAAATCATTAGGTGAATGATGTGAGTGTGTTGATGGTGAGTTGATGCTTGTGCAGCTTGACTTTATGTGAACTATTTATCCCATTTTTCCTTGTTTAGGTATTTAATCACTTGTATTTATATTTATTTATGAATCTTAGCTATATTTCCTATACCCTCTTGAGGGTTAGGGCATCCTACTGAGCAATATGACAATGCTCACCCCTTCCTTTAGATGACTTTTAGATACAGGTGTAACTCTTGAAGACCAACAAACAGTACCAAAAAGGGTTCAAAATACCCCGGGAGGTCTTGGAGCAGCTTGAAGGGAGGATTGGTGTATTGCCTCACCTTGTAGTCACATTATATTATTATACTAGTATTTTGGTTATTTATAATGAATTGTATGTAGAATGCATTTTTGAGGGGTGCCTTATTGCCCTAAACTTGTATTATAGGCTTGGGAGATGATCCTAACTTTCTATTATATGATGTTATGCCCTTTTGTTTGCTAAAGTAATAACGTAGCTTGAGTAAGACTTAGTAGTGGTCAATAACAAGAAAAAAAAAAGGATTGATTGTTAGCTTGGAACATGAGTATCCCTTAAGGTCAAACCTTTGACTTATGGTCATGGCCCAAGTTTTGGGATACCCAAAATCCGGGTTGTGACACAAACTGTCCCGACTCCCGACACTCCTGGTTTTAAATAAAAGCTCAAATATTAAAACCTAAACTCAGAGGAAAACAAGAAGGGAAGTAATGATAATTCTTACAATCCTCCATCAACATACATTCCACAATTCCTAGAGTGGATATGAGACAATTCCACTGGAATCCCCTCTAATTTCATCTTTAATCCTGGTGGAAAATCTAGACTCCCTCCTCCATAATCGAACTGAGTGGGGATCTGAGAATTCCTCCTTCGCTATTTCCAGATTGTACCTACATCAATAAACACATAGGTTAAATATGCATTAGTTTTCTTAATTGTTTTCCATGAAAAGATTTGAGTTACGTTTGGTTCCCAAGAAATTTAAGAAGAAATACAAGAGAAAGAAAATAGAGAGACAAAGTAAAAAGGAAAAAAAAAATAAAGAAAAGTAAAAGGAAAAAGAGGATCGGTTAAGCCTGCTCCACAAAATTTGAGAAAAATGCAAGAAGAAAATAAAGGAAAAGTAAAGGGAGAGAAAGAATCAAGGAAATAAAAATAGAAGTAAAATCCAACACATTATTTTATTTAATCTTTAAATTGATGAATTAAAATAAATAAAATAAGTTTTGAGTTATTATATTAAAATAATATATTAGGTTGAATTAAAGAATATATAAGTTTTATAAGTAATTTAAATTATATTTGATTTACCTAGAAATTTTCGTTAGGCAACCAAAAAAAATAAAAATCATTTCCTTAAAAGATTTTTTCTTTCCTTAGAACATTTCAGAACCAAAAACATTGACCTTCATATTTTTCCTTCTTTCCTTATAACTTTCACGGATTCAACTACAACTTTAGAAAACCAACAAGAAAAGCCTTACCCTATTTGGAAAAAAGGCAATGAACAAATTGATTATTATGAACTAAAACTCTTACATTTAGAAGGAAAACATGTACCAACCAGCATCGGCAGTCGCATGGTGTTCCAAGATCCTCCCACAATGCAATAATACCTAAACAATTAGGAATTAATGTTAGGAATATAAACTTTCAATGATTATTTATAATCAAAGAGAAAGATAAAAGTTCCTTAAAAAAAAAAGAAGAAAAGAGAGAGAGAGAGAAGATAAGAATGTATTTGGAAAAGACACAGGTAGAAGAAGAGGTAAGCCCAGATTTGTTATGAGTCTGTACAAATAACATTTTGAGGATCAAGAAAAACATTTTACTGAGTTGTATATATATATATATATATATATGCCATGTTGATGGTAGGCTTCCTAATTCTTTATTTCAAAAGCCTAGAAATATTTAATTATGTTTGTCTCCTGATAATAAATTCTAGAGAGAAAATGCAGTGGAAAGAAAAAATGAAATTAATTAATAAATTTATTTTCATAAAAAACAAAAGAAAGTAAAAGTAGAAGGAAATGAACAACTATAGAAAATAACAAATAGATTTAAAGTTTGTAAGTTATTTTTCTCTGTTTTTCAAATTTATGTTACATATTTTCCTCGGTTATATATTAAATGTTATATAATTTTTAGAATTTAAGAACAAACATAGAAGAAAAGAAAAAACATAAAATAAAAAATAGATTTATAATTAATAAATTATTTTGTATATTTTTCAACTTTATAATACATATTTTCACCTGTTCTAAAAAATATTATGTAATTTTAAATTTTATTTATTTTTAAATTTTTTAATTGTTATTTTCTTTTGTACTTTCGTTAGTGAAGCCAAAAAAGAAAAATAATTTTCTTAAGTTGTGTTTGGTTTTTGTAAAGTATTAACAAAAGAAAAAAATGTTGAAGAAAATAATTTTCTTATATTTGACTCTCTAATGAAAAATCTCAAAAAAAATTAAATATATATACAATCACTTAAAAATGTATATATTGTTAATCATTTAATCTTTAATATTCTTTAATATTGCTTTGGAGTTCTTCTCTAGAAGTCTTTACTCTGGCTTTGACCACTTATTGTTAGAGAGGTGGAATTTTGACAGTTTTGACTCAATTCAACAGTTCTGTGTTTCCCGTTCCTACCTTCTGGATCTGCATTCCTTTTGTGGAAATATTGGTTATTTAGACGCTCTAGTCTTTGTTTTGTCTTGTTTTTCGTTGTGTTTGCCGGCGTGTTTCTCTGACATTCAGTGGATGTGGTTCATTGGCTGTTAAATTGGTTCTTTTGCTTTTGGTGGCTGCAGGTAGTGTTTTTAGCTCCGGTTACATTCTTAACTGAATTAATGATTTATTTTATTTAAAAAAGCGGGTAAGATTAAATAAAATAAATAGTTATATATACCTTATATATATAACCTGTATATATATATATATATATATATATATATATATATATATATATCTCTCTCTCTATATATATATTTCTTGTTTTCCTTTCCGCCCATAACACTTACTTTCCTATTTCAACCTTCTTTCCCTCAAATTTTCCTCACTTAATTAATATAGCAACAATGTATCGGTTAAGTCACTCCCTTTACAGGAGTAAGTGAATTAATGTTTAGATGGATTTTTATGCATCAAAGGGATATCTGATCACGACCATGTAGTTTTATAGCAATTTTACCACATTACACCACCATGATGATGAGTCTAGACTAATGTAGATTGAAACAAGAGAATGAGTTCAAATTTTTTAAATAACTAAATAAATAGATATTCAATTACATTAAAATATTACAGTTTTCTCTTCATCATAACTATATCTTTACATTTAACTTTACATATCAAATATAAAAAAGTGAATATTATTAAAAATTTAAATTTTATAATTTTTAGTTTAATACAAGCCTCAAATTTATATATTTGCCGCATCATTGATTGATCCACCAGGATCTAACCGACTGAATCGTAAACCAATTAAAGTTTGAATCAATATAGCTATTAATTAGCAAAGCATTGGCTTTCACTAAATGAATCCACAGATATCTTATTCATGTTGCCTGGTAATCTTCCTAGGTGCCCAGGTTTAGGTACTCACTTGCTTTTATTTGAATTCACGCCTGTCTTTGAAAGTATATTCTGGCACCGAATCCTACTTTGGCTCTTACACCTAAGTTACATTTGGAATCAGATGTGAAAA
This sequence comes from Tetrastigma voinierianum, assembly GCA_016808115.1. NCBI lineage: Eukaryota > Viridiplantae > Streptophyta > Magnoliopsida > Vitales > Vitaceae > Tetrastigma > Tetrastigma voinierianum. The sequence continues at coordinate 2,263,713 of JAEQBH010000433.1, read as the reverse complement.
GAAAACATGAAGAAAATAAAAAAGAAAAAGTGAGTAAAAGAATTTGAAGGAAAATAAATAAAAGGTTAAAATTAATAAATTAATTATATATGTTTACATTGCAGCGCCCGATTTGGGTCCGGGTTGACAACCGTCGACGTGAAACACTGTGGATATCAGATTGCTGATATCCCTCACATATCTTATATATTGAGACTATTCCTGTATAATTTTCTTACTAATAACCTATTTCTTGTAAAGATTCACAAGGTTTGATGTACAGCTCTTATAAACTATTTTAGTCTTAAACTCGTTAAGTTATTCAGCTATATTTTACAAAGGAATGATTCTCAAGGCCACAGCCTGGCGTGCCGTCTCCTGAGCCCTCGAGAGGGCATTGTCTTACCCAGATGTCTGCAGAAAGGGATCCCGTGATGGGGTGACGATGCCGATGGTTGGATAATCCTAGGACTACTCCCCACTAAAAATGCACATACAATGACACATTGACATCCACGTTCATACAGTTTACAATGCATGGAATGATTTGTATCATATGAAATATTTCCACATCTTTATGCCACTGAGTCACTCCAGCTCATACATGTACTATGCCTTACATGTGGCAAATCATAGATACCAATGACGCCCTTATCTTGAGCCTTTGTCGGCTCCACGGCACTGATACAGATTTATGACTGGGCATTCAATCTCGGGAGTTAGTCACAGGCTACCTATCACTCCCAAACCTCTAGATTACAGAGTGATAAACATGATAAGATAATGTTTCTTTAGACGAATGAGCTTTTCCGAAACACAGCAGATTCTACTACACACGGAAACTTTTGGATAAGCGGCACTGCGATCTTTGCATTGCATAAAGACCTTTCGGATATCCACCCCACAGGGTCTCCTACACCCCAAATTCTAGGCTTTCACGAGGGATTAACGGCCCCTTCTTTCTTCGTCCGACACACATTACTTATGTATTTTTCATTTTGCCGAGCAGACATGAGTGGTTTTGTTGTATTTGTCTTAAACAGCACACAGGCTCATCTGCACATTTCACATGACGGTGAGCAGCTGCCTTCACCCACTTTTTGGAAGCTCGTAGTGGCAGCCATTAGCATAGATATAATGATACGAATCCTTATATTCCATTCCACACGTTCTGCCATTTCATATAATTTCAAGCATCCCATATTAGCCACATGAGATTGCCATTAACAATTCTCATTCTCACATCAAACATACTATCCATATCAGCAATAATGCATAAGATCTAATTTGGGATCTCAGTCCATGGGGCTTTGCATTGTCAGCCTCACACATTTAAACGATCCAGTTCACCCATTTCATTTTTCTTTTTGTTTTTTTCGACTGCACCAAATAGCTGGCACTAACGCAACGCGTATTCCCATTTCCCACCAATAACATGAAAACCAATTTCCACGCTGAACACTTTCGGTCAAAATATTTTGGTATCTGACATAATCTACAAGTATCTGGCAGGCAGAGCATCGAGAGAGCGTTCCCTTAACATCAGTCCATTTCATGGGATGAAATGCTCCTGCTAATCAAACCATAAGCTCCCAAACTGCTTGCATTTCATGGCATTTTAAGCAGTAACGAGTAGGAGGCTCTTGCACCCAGGTGTAGGAAACTCCACCGATATCATTACCCCATGGCATGGCTGCCCCGGTGGGGACAACTTCACACCTATCTTGTCTGTTGAGATTTGATGGGCGATCAGCTGAAACCTAGGGATAAGTGAGAGCTTCTCACTCTAAAATCTCTCATCCTTCTCTCTCTCTCGAGTCTCCGCATCTTTCCACGTATTCTCCCCCCCGAATGGGTTGGGGAGAAGATAGTGAGTGATGGGATGTCATCACCGACTTTATGCATTATCTCGCGAATTCTTATTGGCTCAACGGATTTCCCTCTCTGTCAGCCATCCTTAATGATGGATTTTGTACCACTCCTTGAGATGTCACGCTTCGCTCATTTTCGCCGAGCTCTCATTGTTTGACCTCATCCCTACCTTGACGCATGGGTACCGATGTGAAATTCTTTCGGCGCTCAAAGTGTCTCGAGTACTACTCTGAGTGTCTCGAAGCGGCCAAATTTCCTCTTGTTTCGAATTTGGCCAGAGGTCGACGTGATGATAATTTGGAAATTTCCGTGACGATTTAGCAGGTGAAGTCTAGTTTCATCATGTCAGGGATACAGAAAAATTCGATTTTGACCGAATTTACAGTTTCTACCATTCATGAAATCTGGATGCCAAGGGTTTCCACGTATTTAAACTTATTTTATTTGTTTTTCTAGGACTGAAATTTAAAAATATGTAAAAATTAAAAAAATTATTGTATTTGATTTTTTTTAATAGCTCCATGAAGAACAAATATGATAATTATTTTTCCTTAAGTATTTTTCTTTTCGATACTTTTGGATTCTAAACGGAATACATGGCATCTTGTTTTTTAAAAAGCCCTATGGTATCTGTAAATTATGATTTTGTTCATATTTCCTAGTAATTATGATTTCTTATTAATTATTATAGTTTCTTTCACTAATTGCTTGAAGTGCTTATGATTATCTTCTTATTAAGTAATATAACAATCACTGATTTCCACATATGTCTTTAAAGAGTCACTTTAGAATTTTATATTTTATTTTATTTTCTTGTAAAAATAAACAAGAACACTACTAAAATCCACTTTAAGATTACCGACCAATTTTTGGTGATGGCGTCTATTTTAATTACGATGAAGTATTCACAGACCAGTTCTGGAGTAAGATATTTGAGTCGCAATTTTCTATCGATAATTATTGCGACAAAAATCAATTAATTGATGAAATGCGACCATTTCACCAAACCATTGACCATTTGCGAAACCAAACCATTTCCGCTATTTTAGAATACATTTCTGACCATTTACCCGGCGAAGAATTTTTGGTAGTGGATGATCTTGGTGATCGATAATTACGATATTTAGAGGATCATTTACTGACGAATTTAATTCATCCGTGATAAATGAATCTCAAATGTTCCGATGATTAAAACCATTTGGAGACCATTTGCAAAACAAAATTTTTTAATACACATTGGTAGGTAAATGGTCTCAAATGATCGATGAGTACGAACCATTTAGAGACACCATTTTACGAAATGAGTGCTATTGTGGCGATGATGGGGTATCCGCTAGATCTCAAATGATCGACCAATTAATTAAAAAATTTTTTTAGTATTTGCCAATTATTATTAAATGTGTGCATGATTTTTTTAGTTTAATTAATTTTAAAAAATTTTTTTTTGAGTCGATTTAGTATGATTCTGATTCGGTAAATGCAAGTACATTTTTGGTTTGCTTTATATATATATATATATATATATATATATATAAAACAAACAAGATATCAAACTCAAAATGGCAATTAAATATATATATATATACCTATATATATATATATATATATATATATATATATATATATATATATATATATATATATATATACATATTAAGATTACAAAACAAAGAAAAGCACAATGAATTGCATGCGTATTATAAAGTAAAATATAAACTTTTTAAAACAAACTAAAAAAACTAATATATATCTACATATATATAGTAAATAGAGTCGAGAAAATAAACATGATTTTGAGATCAAAGTATAAGAAAAAAGGAAATTATTGCAATAAATCAATCATCAACCTAATTAATAAATCATCGTGATCTTTGAGGATGTATAATTAAAGTATGGTGAGGATGCTCTAGTCACTGGGAGTGGCGCGCCACTAACGGCACGCTAAATCCTGATATCTTTGGTTCGCTGCGGTCTTTGCTATAGATGCTGGGCGATGCTGTAGGCTGGAGCATTACGGCCCAGAACAATCCGAGGTAGATCATGAGGGGTTGGTATGATCACCTTCACTGCGTACTTCTTTGTAAGCCCGATCAAACGACGCAACTCTTCCTATCATCCTCGGTCGATCGGTGTCGCTCGGTATCGGACAAGTAATCTTGTATCGCATTTCGCACGCGTGCAGTGCCTCCGCTTCGTGAGAACCGTTGAAAATAGTCCACGAGATGGGCTTCATAGCCTCTGATGGATGTCGGTAGAATGATGATGATGATGACGACGCCATGGGCGAGCATCTTTCTCCTTGCCATCCATGACCTGCGTACAAATCGATTAAGCGCCTCAGCGTGTGACGCAGAACTACTGTTGCACCATCACATGAAGTGATGGTAGGAATCGCTTGGGTCGCATTGCATTTCTGCCTATCTACTTTGATAAACATGCAAATAAGTATTTTAATTTATCGCAAAAAAATAAAAGAGAGAGTATAAGCGAATCTTTGGATTATGTTTTTACATGTTTCAGGGTCATTGACAACCCGTCGGCTCGCGAATCTTCATTGGATGTGGGTAACGGAGCACACTTCATTGAGGTCACTTTCACCTCAGGGCTGAGTTTCGCGAAAATGGGCGAGTCTCGCTGTCACGAGCTCTGCAAGGCCTAACATGTCTGATAACCGCAGCTTTGTCCTAACATTTAAACACAACCACCAAGATTGCACATATGGATAAAAATGAAAATGGCCATAGAGGCCCATACATCACTACTCACCAAAGGAAATATATCAATTAACTTCTCTGGAGTGCAGTTCAAGTGTTAATAAATAAAAATAATTCAGACATATAATAGGCTTTGTGATCACAATATTTAGGGAATGATATGTGTAACTTGATCACTTGTGACTAACATTTCCTATTATCTTATCTAATAAACATATAAAATAAGTATTTTAATTGATCACTTCAAAAATAAAGAGAAAAAATCTTTTCATTATATTTTTTACATGTCTGATACAGAATCAACATTTCACATAACCTGGGTCCACATACGGATATAAAATGAGTAAAATAAGTATTTAAATTTATCTTGTTAAGTAATTTTGTTTTAAAGAGCACATTTTCTTTACTTACGAGATCTCACGATCCAACAAAGTGGAAATCATCATGCCGCCATTATGTGTGTCCCGAATAAGCGAGAGCAACGGGCTTCTTACCCTCCTTGCGTGTCTTTATTAAACAATACATACGTTAATTCAAATGAAAAAATCCTTACGAGAAATGAAAAATAGGCATAATTGAGACACAATTCACAAAGTAATAAACATAAGAAATTATGAAATTAAATCATACCAATGCTCTGATTACGTGCTCACATAGAAGCGAGATCCGCAGTGTAATAATAGACATGCCTTTACCCTCTCAGCCCGCTTCTGAGCGGCGGTGCAGCTCTGTTTCTCACCTCTTCTATAATGGGGATCTTCCCATCTTCTCGCCCTCCTGGAAAACATGATCGGGACACTCAAATCTGCTCTTTCTTCTTCAGCGACTTTATCTTTGACCTCGTACACGATGTCTTTATCTGGTAGTGTGACATGTTTGCTTAGAGCACCCTTTTAGCCGCCTCCTTTAATTTGTGTCCACTTTAAACTTTACGCAATTATAATTTAAACATATTTCACTTCCAGTGAACAAAAGAAACAAATAATTAATTAAAATGTTAAGTAGTAATATATGTAAATTCTCTCGAATCATCAATCGGTCTCTATACGCCGGTGACTTCAATTATATCCATGAGGTTTAAAAGACTTTACGAGGGTATCCTCGAGAACCACAAAAATTGGACAGGAACCCAGCTCTGCAAATCACGCATAACCCAAAATTTCATAGCAGTAAGAAATAAATTAAGAAATGGATAAATCATTAGTTGAAGTTTCATATCTCTTACAGTTATCAGTGTCGCTCAGGCGACGATAGGGGAAGTCTCTAAATGCAGCCAGGGTGCTACACGGGGAGACTCTCGACATCCTCCATCATCTCCCTCCCCAGTATCTCTTGATCATTCATCCTGATCTCGGAGACGCAGTGGCAAATTCGGTCTGCGCGATCCGATCTTTGCTGGTACGTCACTGATCTCCTCTGCATGCTGCTTTGTGGGGGTCTGAAGCGACCCTTTGACCCTCTAACGAGGATCGGGCATGCACGGGGCATTGACCTTTCGCGAGGAACTTATGCGACTGTGACGTATTTGCCTCTACATAAATCCACGTACCACTTCTCTACATTAAAAATAATAAACAACTTTACATTGGCCAGTTATTGGCATCAGTAAAATACCATGAAGCCAGTGAAAATAAACAAACATGATTAACGATTGAAATAATAACTAAAACTCACTAACTACTCATTTATATGGAATCATCTAAATCTGATTTGTGCCCTTTGTAGGATATAGTAACGCATCATTTTCAAACTCCTCTTCATCCATACGTTTAACTTCCATAAATTTATCAATTAAATGTTCATGAACATCTACATCCACTTGTATCCATCTAGAGGATTAAACTAAGGAGCGTATAGTCCCGCCCCTGGCTTGATTATAACATCGTCATCATTTTGAAAGAAAATTTGGTTCTATGACGCCATTACTTGGTGATGCGGGGATGTCAATTGAGCCCTAGCTTTACGATCTTGCACAGCTTTCAATCCATTCTAGGACCGAGTCGGGCGGATTCTGATAATAAACTGTGATGCTTGTCTTCTTTAAGGTGAAAGGTTCGTACTTATTGAATCGTTTTTATCATTTTGTCAACCAGTTTATATCGGATGAATGACCATACCGACATGTGGTGTTAGGTGGGCAATTTCACATTTGAATAACACGGTTCTTTTAGCGGAAGCTTCAGATTCTAACTTCGATCGCCGACGGAGTCCGTAATAGTGATTCGATTTCATTGTATCACGGATCCTTTATTCATACCGTGTGCTAATACATTGCGGTAACTTTCCCATACGATTCGGTGTAAGGTGAAACCACATTCACACATAGTAACGTTGCCAAAGTTCCCTACAACCTCTCTTGAGGACCTCATTACTATAGTTCGAAGATAATGATTGGAAATTTTATTTGCGATTATGAACTACATAATAAATCAATGTATTATTAAAGATTACAATTATAAATTTGTATCGAGAACATTGTTATTTTATGATTTTTCATATTTAGTAAACATACGTATTTTTCAAACCACGATGGAAATTCTTGCTCGATCTGAGGGGCCGGTAGCGACTTGTCCCATTGGAGTTTGGAGGCCCATTTTAAGTTTTCTTATGTGAATACACTTAAAATAGAAGTAAATTAGAATGGATACATTGAGAAATAGTAAATTAACATGCTAAATATCTCATTTGACTTTTAGCAACTCTTACTTTACTTATGAATGGTTGAACCTCTGGACAATTCATTGGGACATATAGATGGCTGGAGTATGTTCATTGTCTTGCGAATCCCAGTTCCACCTCGACAGGTGCTTTACCAGGAACAAAAATTTCCCAAAACGCATGTAAGCCACGGCCCATGTCGAACAGAAACTTTGTTTCATTTTCATGCAAAGTGGAAGAGTTGGATCTCTTCTTTGAAATAGAATGATCACAGATTTGGCGACCTCATCCATAATATACCCAATTGATATAGGGAACCACCACAGGCCTTGTTAGCGATTTTACCTTAACTATTTTCCTCGAGTATCTACAAGGAAGTTATTGAATGTTATAAGTCAATGTATGTGTCACGTGTGTATATATATATATATATATATATATATATATATATATATATATATATACCTATATATATATATGTAACTATATATATATATAGAGGAAAGAATTAGTTGAGTGAATTAATATTACCTTTTACGGAGGATCGTCGAGCGATATTAGGTGAGGACCGACAATCTTAGCCGTAAACCCGAGTGCAACTGGAAGATGTTCCATTGGAGTCAAAAAACTTGGAGGAAGATCTTCTCAAAGTTGCATAAGATAACGAGGAATTTGTTCAATGAGATTCCTCGACTCCTCATGATCGAATGCAAGAAGTCGATTTACTTGAAAGACAAAATCTAGTTATCGGCTCCAGTATTCTATTTGGCGGAATTCTCGAAGACCGTTGGCATTAACAACCTTTGCATAGACTACGCAGCAATCATGCTTGTGACTCTTCCGCTACCCAAAACATCTTAAGATTTTTCCGCGCATCACACATCTCCCAGTTAGAAGCATAACCATGCAAATCTCGGTTTTTACCGGCTCGACACATCCTTCTTACATGATTTGTCGAGGAACAAATGGCACATCGAGGGTGTTATTGGTGATGACAAGATTTTGTACGGAATTGAGGGCCCGGCGACGGTATTTATTCAACTGCATCTCTTGACTTACATGCGTGTCATAGTTTTCCTTGGAATGTTAAACCTTTGTATTGAAAATATTGTCGAACACATTCTTCTCGATATGCGTAACATCGAGATTGTGCACACAGAGCAAATTATTCACGCCGTTAGAGTAAGATCGAATATACTTCTCTTATTCCACCCCCACAAGTCATAGATATGGCTGCATTCCCAACCTACGGCATGCGACATCTATCACCTTCCTCGACCCTACATTATTGAATCCTTGATTTCATCCCCCGGATCTAAGAGTGACTTTGTAGCAACTACAATATAGTGAGTCTTTGGTGTTCTACGTCATTGATACAACGGATGATTCATAGGCAAGCTTTGATGGTTATGCCGAACCCGGGGCTACATTTCCAGCTCTTAATTAATCTAAAGCAGCCAGTCTTCCTCTGATGCGGACATGCAACATACCAGAGTACTCACCCAGGACATCATAGAATCTGTTTGGAAGTCATTTATGGTCCCACATGAGACGGTAGCGCATCCCGAAATTTTACCGTTGGAAATATCATAAGTTGAACTGACACCCACGGGGACTTTTCCAGCTCCGCTATGATGCGTTTGCCGCGAAGAGCAATATCTTCCTTTGGTGGATCGTGGCCCAAACCATGGCACGGTCAGGCGCCGATTCCTCCTTCATACATGAGTGCGGAGGCCAGTGCCGGCGTCACCACACAGTACAAAAGAACTAACACATCGGATTGACCGCGAGCTGAAAACCATCGACCAAATAAACCGACCTAACATTTGAACTTGATGAAAATCGAGAAGCACCCATCAAAATGTTTCCGGCGGGGGGCATCGAGGAAGGGTGAAGCCGTCTGCTACCGTCCTCCGTATAGTGCTCTGCCGAATGCCCACCTCCTTTGTTTCATTAAATTTGACTGCAGTTGAGTGCATGTCTCTGCCAACCTAGGTGTTATTGGAAAATAGTGCATCTTCTTATCGACACCTTGACTTCCGTATATACAATCTATTCCTAGAACCCTAACCTTTTGCGTATCGAGCATGCATTTTACAATTTGGTAAGTCCTTTGTCATCACGATTATATCATCTGGACATTCACACAACAATATAGAATGACTGTCTGGGTAATCTGACCCTACAACTAACTATGCCGTCTTTGTAGAAATCAATGGCATCGATTATCTTGTGCAGCCAGTTTCTTGAATAAAAATTAGACATATCATCAAACCATGCACACAAAGGCACGTATGCGCGCTGGCTCACTTTCATCCTCACCATTTGAGATAGTTGAGTATGCTTAAATTTCCCTCATACTCTGTGAGGTTGTCTCCATTTCGAATCATATCATAGAAATTCCTTGCTTGGCATTGGGTTCCTAAATCAAGGTTAGATTAGGGACCTGTGACATCCACAAACCATTCTATGGTATGTGGTATGATTCATATTATGGGACAAATCGATCAGTTTCTGCTAGCGACATCCGTCTTGAACTTGAACACCTCTGGTGGGTTGCTTCTCACCATGGTATATCGAACCGCAGTAATCAAGCTGAAACCATTTCTATACAAATGCATTCCACGGTCCCTACGACATTGAAAGCTGTATTGACGTTTTAACTAAAGTGCGAGATTTTATATATTGTACCACCATTCCACCTCGGGATGTCTCGGAGGCGAGCCTTAACAATTGCATCAACTATCCCATTCATTAGAGAACATTCCATTCACTATCGCCCCTCATTACACATCCATTCACGGTAATCTTTTATAACTAGTCACAAAAAAAAGAAATCAATTTAGTAAACAAACCACTTTGATTGTCCTCAATTTATTTTTAATATTTCATTAACCATCCATTTATGGATTGGAAGTAAAAGTTATATTTATACGTGTGATATCAACCTACTACACATCCTCCACCTCACTTCCACACACAAATCCAGCGGTTCTTCTCTTGATAGGTTTGAGAGTCCCTAATCCATTTTACAAAGTCGTTAAGATCACGATTGCACTATTTCGCGTGTATGCATTTGGCAGCCTCCGTGGTTCTCCAAGTACACTCGGCCAGATATATAAATAATAATGCATAATCGGCAATTTAGCAAATTGCATTACCTATTTTATATATCCTAATGTGCACCGGAGAACAAACGAGAAGCCAGAAGAGGCACCAAAATGGCGCATAATATATGAAAATTCATTAAATCGCTGATCATTTAGTGCGTCCTTTTCGTAAAAGCCCCATCCAGCAGGACAATCGGTGCCTCTGAGAGCCGTTGTAATACTGCTGGGCGGGATGCTGTTCTACGGCTAGCTATATATCCTTGAAAGGCAATAGCTATATTCAGTTTTACGATGATGCATTTCAAAATCGTTTACTTCTAAGAGGATGCAGCTGATTTACGTCGATATTATAGGAAAAATTTTAGTTTTAGATATATTTAAACGATTTCTTCATTAAAATCTATCACATGTTGACCCATATGTCATATCATTCATAAATTCCTTACTATCTCCTTATAATCAACTCCATATATTTCCTATAAATTTCCATTTCATTGATTTAGTACACTTGGTACTCTAATCAATTCAAAAAATATAGGTGCCAATGCTATTAAATAGCATAGATTAGGCAGCTAACTCAATGGGCTTTCCATAGGTCGCCGAACACCCCAAATCAAGTTTTTTGTAGAGGAGTTATATGTTTCAAATCATGAAAAAATCAGCACACTGCAGTAATTTACAGCCTTAGGTAGGAGCCACTGATTTTCTTCTGTTTTAGGATGAGATATGACCTCAATTTTATCAAGCTATATTTGGTGGATTAGACTCAAAGGGATTTCCATAGAGTCATAGAACACCAAATCAAGTTTTATGAAGGAGTTAGTATGACTTTCCAAATCATGAAAAAATTCAGCACACTTCACTTGATGAATTACAGCAACAGGTAGGGCCACTGATTTTCTTATTTTAGGATAGGATATGACCTCAATTTTATCAGAGCTATATTTACAGGTGGATTCTAGACTACAAAAGGGCCTCCATGAGTCACTTGAACACACTGATCGAGTTCTTTATGAAGGGAATTTATGCATGTTTCAAATCCTTAGAAAAGTCTGGCACCTGCAGTAATTTGGCAACAGGTAAGACCACTGATTTTCTTCATTTAGGATGGGATACTGATATAATTTTTATCAGACTATATTTTAGGTGGATTCTAGACTCAAATGGGCTCATAGAGTGTAGAACACCCAAATCAAGTTCCTTATGAAGGAGTTATGCATAACAATCATGAAAATCAGCACACTGCAGTACTGCAGCAGCAGGTAGGGCCACTGATTTTCTTCATTTTAGGATAGGATATGACCTCACTTTATCAAGCTATATTTGGTGGATTCTAGACTCAATGGGGCTTTCCATAGAGTCATAGAACACCCAAATCCAAGTTCTTATGAAGGAGTTATATGATGAAACAAAATCATGAAAAATCAGCACACTGCAGTAATTGCAGCAGCAGGTAGGGCCACTGATTTTCTTCATTTTAGGATAGGATATGACCTCAATTTTTATCAAGCTATATTTGGGTGGATTCTAGACTCAAAGGGCTTTCCATAGAGTCATAGAACACCCAAATCCAAGTTCTTATGAAGGAGTTATGCATGTTTCAAATCATGAAAAAAGCACACTGCAATTGCAGCAGCAGGTAGGCCACGATTTTTCTTCTATTTTAGGATAGGATATGACCTCAATTTTTATCAAGCTATATTTTGGTGATTCTAGACTAAAGGGCTTCCATAGAGTCATAGAACACCCAAACTTAAGTTCTTATGAAGGAGTTATGCATAAAGCCAAATCATGAAGAAAATCAGCACACTGTCATCAAGTAGAAAGCAGCAGGGCCACTGATTTTCTTCATTTTCGGATAGGATATTACCTCAATTTTTATCAAGCTATATATGGAAGGATTCTACACTCAAGGGGCTTTTCATAGAGTCATAGAACACCCAAATCCAAGTTCTAATGAAGGAGTTATGCATGTTTCAAATCATGAAGAAAATCAGCACACTGCAGTAATTGTAGCAGCAAGGCCGCTGATTTTTTTTCTATTTTAGGATGATATGACCTCAATACGCGTAAAGCTATATATGGGTGGATTCTGACTCAAAGGGCTTTCCATGTAGCCCGTATCAATCTGACCCAAGTTCTAATGAAGGCTATGCATGTTTCAAATCATGAAGAAAATCAGCACATCAAGTAGCACTGCGCTAGCCAGGCCACCGATTATATATGCATGGTTATATATGCATTTCTTGGACTCATAAATAAAGGTCAAGGATAATTAATTTTTACCGTGATATCAGGGAGTGGAAATAATTATGTTTTGCAAGACTCAAACTTCAACAATTTACACAAAGTGAAACTGATGGTTTGTGTAAGCAATGACATTGCACCAAAGCAATTGCCCATTCTCAAAGGATATGGACGCAGCTTTAAAAATACACAAAGCCAACTACCAAATAACAAATTCGAAGTGCATGATCATGTTTGCATATATCTAGTGCATATCAATGGCCCATTCTTGTTCAAGGAAAAGAAATATTGAATGATACTTGGGAGCCGAGCCAAATAAACAACAAGTCGTAAGAGAGAAACTTACCCGGGTCAGCCTTCAACAAAGCCAAGCCTTGAATACCGTAAGTCACGCTGTGAAAGCTCCGATTCCACTATTACTCGTTGTATGTGCCTCAGATCCAAGTTTTCTAAATCCTTAAACAGAGGAATGGACTGAACTCAATACCATTTAGGAAGTATATGCCCTAACTCTCAACCAACAAATGCACTCAGGAATGACTAAGTAACAACATTCTCAATATTGGAACAAAGGAATCTTATTCTATAACCTACGATATCTAAAATCTCCGCTAATTTCATTTCAATTCCAAAAAAAGGCAAAAAGAAAAGTTGAAATCAACAAGTAGAATAACGATGAATGCATCAAAACAACCTATTTCAGGTTAATAAAGTTCACCAAAAATTCACATCTTGGAGAACATGGGATATTAGTGTGTGTGGACAAGTCTAAAAGAATGACACATCAAATCCTTCCATTGCCAATCAAGAAATAAAATGAAATTTCACTTAAATATTCAAATTCAGGCCTGAATTGACTCAATCTCCAGAATACTACAAATTCCAAAATCATTTCTAGTGAAAGAACAAAAAGAAAAAAATTCATGAATATTACACTTTTTAAACTTAATGTTACCCCAAAGTAAAACATCTACCAACCGCCAAGAATCATCGTCACTTAAATTACGATATGTTGTTACTCCATTTTGTCCCCAATTCCACCATTTTAGAACAAAGGTAATAATTTTTTTCCTTAACGTAACGTTATTCTTCTAATTAGAGTGGAGATCAATTATAATGTAAAGGGTGCAAAACCAAGGTCAGAACACAATATATTGAAAATACAAGGACAAACAAAAAAGCCAACTATAGTAGCTACAACTCTATTTTAAGAAGAAGAGACCAACCAATCTATAAAGATAACGAAGAAGTCGGGCTTTTCGTCCATATCCCAGTACGAACTCTTGAGACCACATATATGCATATGTTATGAGGGAATCCTAAAGATCTTAGATAGCACACGCCTCACCTTCAAAAGTTCTTTGATTTTTCTCCTCCCAAACTGCTCATAAATTTAGAGGAAACCCAACCGAGCCATTCTCTGATGAGAATGCCTTTTCCGTTTAAGAAAAAGAAAAAGAAAGCACCTACAACTTAATTATTGTATTCAAACATTTTGTATCTCCAAATTGGTGCTATCGCCCACTTAGAGATCATTATCTTCTATGCAACATAAATAAAACATAAATAAAATTAAATATAGAAGAAATAATAGTCCATGAGTAAAGCATTTGAAGAAATTCTTGGACCATCTAAGAAACCTGCACTAATTTAATTGGAACCAAGATGCTGGTTATTATGAACTATATGATATGTGGGTTCTTTAGGGTTTTCGCTCCCACACTTCTTTATCATATCTCACATGAACCCAATTTCATCTTTCTTTTTTCTGGTTCTCCTCATTGAAATTTGCATCTTTTATAACTCCGTGGATGTCTCGGGGCCGCCTTACGTGAATATAATTTTATAATGACTAAAGGGTTTAACACAAGGAAGGAAGCGTGTCTACATCTTCAATCGCTAAACTCAAATCTATCAAGGGCTCATCAGTGGTTGGAAATATGTCACAATTAAAAGATCGGGGTTTATATTCAAAATGCCGAGGTTAAGAAACCATTAATAGGACTACAATAAGTAAACTCTATTTGAAACTAACATCAAGTTCATATTGGTATTCAAAGAAAGTGGATGTTAGAAAGGGAAATTTGCAGTTAGTTTCAAGTCCAAACCTTGCTGATGAGACGACCACCAAAAATATGTTGCACTAAGTTATCATCTGGGGAAGGCGAGTCTCTATCCTGATTCATCAAGTAAAAATTATCAAGTCTACCTAACAGGCACTGCAAGAATTCATGAGCATCTTCCCGTCGGTATCTCCGAAACAAGATGAAATTCTGGTAATTTAAAAGTTAAGAGTCACAAAAGAAAGGACAAAGCCCTTGAAAATTCTAGCATCGAAATCTCAAACGGATCTTAAAAACAAGTATAAATGTAATAAATGAAAGATTAAAATCACAATCCCATCAGTCATAAGTGAGGAGAAGGTCAGACACAAAGATAGAAAAATGACTCAAACTAACAAGTTTTATGTTCTAAAAATTAAATAGCTATATAATTGTAGTAATAAGTGATTTTTATATATATATATAATTGTAGTAATAAGTCCTCTCAGGTTTTGTAGCTATATAATTACTGCTACATGTCGAATGCTAAATACATGGTTCCAAGTGTCACTGTGTTCCATTCCAAGGCGTAGGACACACCAATGACCCTTTTAGCTTCGACTCGCTATTGTGGAAAATTCGCCTTGTGACACGTAGCCGATATTCCGTAATTCTTGGTGTCGGACGTGGTTCAACCTTTGTTTTAAAATATCTCTTCACTTTTGTACAAGAATACTTTAATTGGTAGATATCAAAACTATTCCTATTTGTCTTATTTGCTTTTCTTTGTCATCATATATATATATATATATATATATATATATATATATATATATGATATATATATATATATAGTAAAAATTATATTAAAGGAAATGTTTTGAAAATCTCTAAAAGAAATCGAAATCGAATATACTTAAAAAATAGGAATGTACGCTATAAAACCGAACTTTTGGATGAACTGACTTGAGAGGACTTATTACTACAGTTATAAAAATAAAATAAAATAATTATATAAAGTTAATGGCAAAGTAAACCTACAGTGACCCTGAGAGGACTCGAATTGGTGACCATTGAGTTAAACCCCAATGCAATGCCTTAGACCAACTGAGCTACCCCTCAGGGTTATTGAAATTTGCATCTTAAGAACGATATTAACTAGCTTTCGAAGTTACACACCTGGATTTTTTTCGCACTGATCTTAATATTACATTTTCTAGTTGTTATAAATAATACTATCAGATTGATGGTGTGATGAAAAAAATCAAATAGCTTGAAAATAATGACCTTAAGTCCCTTTCTGGCTGGTTAATAAGTACCCAACTTCAAAATATTGGCAAATAAATAACTAAAGCAAACATGCACAATGGTAACATTTACTCAGCCAGGTCACAATCACAAACATGTTAAATTCTCTATCTATCTCGTATATCTGAAGGCGCCTAAGCACGCCAACCTTCTTCTTTTGCTTTCCGTAGTAGATATCCCGCAAACTAAACAACCTTAACTAAAAAAAAAAAAACCCAAAATGAAAATGCACTTTAAATGAAACAGAAGAACAAATTAAATGAGAAATTGCTAACGCACCTCCATCCCTTGAAGCTTTGCCCGTGCTTTAAATAACACCCTACAGCTTTGCAGGTAGTGAAACAGGAAATACTCCCGCTAACTGCATTCATGGAAAGATGTAGTTTAGTCATAATGCTTTTTCTTTCTTTGATAGGTAAAATGTAATGTGGTTTAGTCATGTATGCTTTGAAACAAAGAAATACTAATAAAATGCTATCACTACGCTTTTTAACAAGAAATTTATCACCGATATGCCACAATTTTAGGTGGATAGAAATCGAATGCACCAGTGAGAAGGTGTTCTATGATCAAGCAAAGTCCAGCAACGCCTCTAAGTAACGACAAAGCTGCTCACCATTTAGCATGGCAGATTGATTCAATTGATTCAAGCAAGTGTACATGACATTGAGGATAAATAAAGAAATCAAGATAAGATTAAAAGAACCTAACTTTCTATAGCCACTTCCCAAAACAATCTACAGACCATCTCCAAATTCTCTTATACTTCTCATTGATCTGGTTAATAAACAAACATCATAATCCTTGTGCTCCCATTTTCCCTTGAGTTTTTCTCGAGAACCAAACTGCGGACTGAAGTACGGCATTTCACCTGGCTCGAGACCGCCTCTGATATTATTCCCATGCGCCTATGAAACCCAAACAGCGCAGTGGCAAAGCTCCCAAAAAGCTACTGCCTCGTGAGCTTCAAATACAGAGCCACGTTAGTGACACTAACCCATTTATGAACTATGAAATGGTTAAAAAAAGAATGAAAGAAAAGAAATAAAAAGAGGTAATGCTAAAGAGAGACAGTGTTGATTATGAGAGGAGGTGGGGCGTCGTGGTGGTGGTGGTCCTGGGGTCCGATCGATATAGAACCGAAACAAGAAATCAAGCAACAGGTAAACTTTCAAATATGGTTCATTATCATCCCCAAACACATTACCGTTAAGCAATCGTGTTACCAAATATCTAAATCAAGGGAAAACCTTAAACAAAACCAAAACAAGTGGAGGAACTGAAAGCCAAGGTTTGGCTAAATAACTAACCAAACTGTGAAAATCCAAAAAACACAAAGATACCCACAAAGAACCGAAATGAGTGGAACAAACTAAAGGTAGAAGACTTACCAATATGAAATAAATAGGTTCGGTTAGCAAAAACAAGTATGCAATCAAGCAAAGAAAAACAAGGCGAACTCAAGCCCTAGCCATGGATTACCGAAAGCAAAGGGATGGACAAGGATCGAAAACTTACAGATTTAAGGGAGAAACTACCGACCATTTACCGACCACATATTTGGCCGGTAATTAAAAATTTTTGATTTACCGACCAATTTTAATGTTAATTTATTTTTGGTCTTTAATTATCTGGGAATTACTTTAATTGTCGATTTCATTTACCGACCAAATAATTGGCTCCAGAATTAATGTGTTAAATTTTTGTCAAAGCCTGCTTACCGACCATTTTTCATGTAAATTTATTTTTAATGCGAATTGTCGGTACTTTTGGCGCCATTTCCCGCCTAATTTACAGACCAATTTATGACCAAAATTATTTGGTCTGAGTAATTATGATCGTATTTAATTAGGAAATTTATTTTTGACCAAACCCTTTTTGGTCTCTAAATGAGTGATTTGGTCGATAATTACCGACCAATTTTAGGTCGATAATTTGGTCGACCAATGCGGTTATTTTTAGTAGTGAATATGTTAGAATTTTAATCCTTTAAAGAATAGTTTTTGTATTTTTTTACTATAAAGTGAGTCTTAATGTGATCGCAAAGATGCATATAAAAAAAAAGGTTTTCAGTCAATATGAAAACTTTAAAATTTTCATGAGATTATTGAATATTAAAAATAGAGAAATTTTGATAAATTAATTTCTAATCTCCAAATTTTATGATTTTTAATTAAAAAATAATAATTCACAATTACAATTAATAAATATTTTATTTAAAACTTGTTTTTAAAGAAACTTTAGAGGTTACTTGGTTCCTGTTTTTGAAACTGTTATGAAAGCACGAAAATGGTGTTTTGTTCCATTTTTGGTCTGAAAGCATGAAAAGCATGGAAAATATTGAAAATATGTTTGGTTCAATTTTTTTTTGTTCTAAAAAATACGTAGAATACCAAAACCCGTTATTTTCGGATAACGCCATTTACTTTAGAGGTTGTTTGGTTCCTTGTTTTAAAATTGTTTTAAAAGCACAAAAATGGTGTTTGGTTCCATTTTTGTTTTGAAAGCAAGGAAAGCACGAAAAATATTGAAAATATTTTTGGTTCCATTTTTTATGTTCTAAAAAAATGTAGAATATAAATACCCCTTATTTTCAGAGAATACCATTTACTTTAGAGGTTGTTTGGTTTCTGTTTTTGAAACTGTTTTGAAAGCACGGAAATGGTGTTTGGTTCCATTTTTGTTCTGAAAGCACAAAAAACACGGAAAATATTTAAAATTTGTTTGGTTCCAATTTTTATGTTTAAAAAAAACAACCTAGAATAGCAAAATCCCTTATTTTCAAAGAACACCAAAATGGTATTCTTTGTGTTTCCAAAAACTGTTTTCTAAAATAGTTTTCAAAAACAAAAAATCAAACAAGGCCTTATTTCCTTTAAGTGTTAGAAACTTATTTCCCTTAAGCATTAATTATACTTTTGTTAAAATATGTCTCAAATTTCTAATTTATGTTAATTCTTTTTTTGTAAATAATATTTTATAGGATAATTTTTATTTGTTATATTGTAATATTAGGATTTCCTAATAGAATAAGGAAAACTTTAGAGAATATCCCAATAAATAATGCAGTCACGAGAGAAAAAAGTTATGATGAAAGATTTGGTGTAAGAATTTGAGACATTGAGAGTTTTGTGAGGTATTTTCTCGATAAGCATCTTAAAGTTTTGTGATTTTCCTAGTTGATACTCCAATCTTGTTCTCCGTGTTTTCAAGAATAGTAAAAATATTCTCTTATCCGTGAATATAGACATAATTGATCGAACTACGTTAAAACCTTTCGTGTAATCTTTATGAATATTTATTTATCTTTGTGTTATTGAATTCATATTCTTCCTCATCAAAGTTTTCTCAGTTATAACAATTTTAATAATACTTTTTTTTAAATGAATGATAAATTATCTATAAAATACTTATTTATTTTGAATTTTAGGAATTGTGATGTAATAAAAAAGAATAAGGAATTATGAGATTTTGAAAACCTTAATAGCACCTTATCTAAGAAACACTTTAGCTTTTATATTCAAAATTCCTCACAAATCTACTATACTTATCCCTAAAAGTTCCCAAACTTAATAACTATTCTCAAATAATCTAATTTAAATAATAATTTATTATATTAAAAATACCAAACTCAAAACTTTGTTATTTTTTAATATACTTCTAAAAAATTAAACATTGTATTTTGAAAAGTAATTTTGACAATTTTTTCTCACTCTTATTTAAATTAATAAAACTTTCAAAAATATTTTGGTAATAGTTCTTATTATAAATTTTTTACTATGAGATATTTTAAAACTTTTATTTATTACTTGAATTAGAACATTTGTACTACATAGATTTTTTAACCTGTTAACACACCAAACACTGAGCCACAAATTTAGCAATATCTCTCTTCATACTTGACCACCAATAGTTATGTTTCAAGTCCTTATACATCTTGGTCCCTCCTAGATGGATGACAAGCCTAGATCAATGAGCTTCCTCCAAAAGCTCCCTCCTTAAGTCCTCATCACTTGGGACACAAAGTCGAGTTCCAAACCTCAAAATCCCATCATTAGATAAAACAAAGTTGGACTTGCCACCTTCTTGTATCCACAAGTTGCACCAATTGCAAGTCCATCTTTTGATTGAATTCTCCCCGACCAATTCGGTTGTACTCATTAGCCACAAGTGTTCACTTGAGTCATGTACACTAATGTGGACTCATAGACTCCTCGAGTCGTCAATGCTTGTCTGCGACAACCTTCCAAATTGTTGCTAAAAGAAGCCAGCGACTTCACCTTTCGAAAGCATCAATTACTACATTTTCCTTCCTTGGATGGTACTGAATAATACAATCATAATCCTTCAGTAACTCTAACCACCGTCTTTGCCTCAGGTCAATTCCTTTTGAGAAAACAAATACTTTAAACTTTTATGATCTGTGTTTATCTTGCAAGTTTCACTAAATAGAAAGTGTCTCCCAAATCTTAAGAGTAAAATTACATTAACTCAAAATCATGAGTGGGATAATTTCTCTCATAAGGCTCCATCTGCTTAGAAGCATAAGCCATAACCTTACCATGTATAAGGACGGCCTAAACCCTGGTTTGCATCGCTGCCCTACAAATGTCTGCTGAGCTTGAAGGAATGGTCAAAATAGGAGTTGTCACCAATATGTCATTCAACTCTTTGAAGCTATGTTCACACTCATCAGACCACTCAAATTTAACTCCTTTCTCCGTCAATCTAGTCAAAGGTAAGGCAATCTTAGAGAAACCCTTAATTAATAAAACGTTTGTAATAACCAACAAGTCCTAAGAAGCTCCTAATCTCAATTATTATGGTAGGTCTGCTCCAATTTGCTATAGCATCTACTTTCCTAGGATCAACTGAGATACCATCCTTAGTCACCACATGTCTAAGAAAAGAGACTCTGTCCATCCAAAATGAACACTTACTCAACTTAGCATACAATTGTTTACCCCTTAAGGTTTGCAACACAATACTCAAATGGTATTCATGCTCCTCTACTCCTTGAGTACGCCAAAATATCATCTATAAAAACTACTACAAACTGATCCAAATATTGTTTGAATACCCTGTTCATTAGGTCCATAAAAAGGGCAAGTGCATTAGTCAAACCAAAGAGCATAACCAAGAACTCATAATGCCCATATCTAGTCCGAAAGGCCGTCTTGGGTACGTCCTCACTTTTCACCCTCAATTGATGATACCCAGAGCGAAGGTCAATCTTAGAGAACACACATGCACCCCGTAACTAATCAAACAAATCATTGATTCGAGGGAGAGGATACTTGTTCCTCACTGCCACCTTATTCAACTCTCTATATTCAATACACAACCTCATAGACCCATCCTTCTTCTTCCTTCTTCTTCTCAAATAAAGCTGGTGCTCCCCAAGGTGAAACACTGGGTCTGATAAAACCCTTATCTAACAATTCTTGAAGTTGAACCTTTAACTCCTTCAGTTCTATGGGTGCCATCCTATATGGCGCTTTAGAGATAGGAGTTGTTTCTGGCACCAAATCAATGGTGAATTCCACCTCTCTATCTAATGGTAATCTTGGTAAATCATTTGGAAAGACAACTGGAAAGATGTGACTTAGTATTAGTGTGTCTTCGATCTCACCTCATTCTCATTACATATCACATAGGCTAAAAAGCCTTGATAACCCTACTTGAGTAAGGAATTAGCTCATAGAGCCGAAATGTATAACATACAATGACTTATCCACATGGCTCCCCTCAAAGATAAACTCAGGCTGACTTGGAATACTAAAGGTCACACATTTCCCAAAGCGATTAACATAAGCATAATAAGAGTTTATCAATCCATCCCCAAAATTACATCAAGGTCTTGGAGGTCCAGAAGAACTAAGTCTACTGGAATCTCTTGATAACCAATCATTACCAGGGCGGTTTTCGACATTTTACTAGCCCTGTGAAGTCTCCCATAGGGGTAGCATGGATCAAATCAAATCCATAGTAGTGACATGCACCATCCCAACAAACCAGTGAGCCTTTGAAAGCAAAATAGTGCGTTGAACGGGATCAATCAAAACTCTAGCAAATAAAGGTGAATTCTAAAATTTTTGTCACTACATTGAAGTAGCACAGGTATCTCTATGGAGGGTCATAAGCAGTCTTCCGCTAAACTCTGTTATCTATCCATCACATTATCATCTTTAGATCCCCTAACTATAAGCTTCTTATTTTTTGGACAATCTCGATTCATATGCCCTTGCTTCCCACAACCAAAGCAAGCTCCTGTCCCTCTATAACATGGCTTGTTCCCATGCCTCTTACCACAAGTAGGACAAACAATATCTGAGTTCTACCCTGCCTTCCCTTTGCTCTAATTTCTATTTAGAAGACTTAATACATGATTACCACCAGGCACTATCACTCCTATTCCTCTTATTTTGCTGCCCTCTATATTGATAAAGCTTTTCAGAATCCCTCTTTGAAATAAGATCTTTATTCACTACCTCTGAATACACACCTAACTTCAGAATGGATATCTTCAAGTAGGGCTTCAACCCATCTTGAAACTTCATTGTCTTATCCACCTTTATAGCAATCAAATGTAGAAGTAAGCAGAGATAACCAAGTAAATTTGGCCTCATCACTAGCCACGATCATTTCCCTTATTCTAAACGAATGAACTCTCTGTCTTTTGTCGCCTCACCTTATAAGGAAATACTTCATGTAAATATATGATCATTCTCAAGTAATGGGCTCCACAGGCCTCCAAGCAGTCTCTTGGTCATACACCACAGTAGTTTAGCCTCATATCTAACATGAATGTTGCATAAGAGGCCTTCTACTCATCAGAATGATCAATGACATAAAAAAATTTCTCTATTTTTATTATCCAAGCCTCCGCCTTTGTTGGGTCCGATGTCCGAGAAAAATAAGGAGGTCCCAACCTCTTAAAATCATCAAAGGAGCTACCCCTAGTAGTAGTAGATTGCCCTTGCCCATTAGTCTTAACAACATGAAGGCCCTAGCAGCTCAACCCTGACCTAGCAATAGTCCCCAAATATCTATAAAGCCCTTCTACATTCATAGGGCCCACATTCTCAAATTGAGGAGGTACATTGTCATTAGCCTGACTAGTTTGGCAAGATAAATCCCTCCTTGGTGGCATTGTGTCCTATACAACAATGTTATAGCTAAGTTAGTCTCTAGGAAGCCAAATAAGCAAATTGGAACTGAAAAAAATAACATAATCCAGCTAGACAAACTTGAAACTTAACTAATGTGTTACTCATCTATTCCCAAATGTAAACTAAACAAATTCTCATTAAGATCATAACCTAATGCTCTGATACCACTCTGTCACGCTCTAATACTACTCTGTCACGCCCTGAAACCCGGTCCAAGGGCATGACTGTCATTTCACACCTTAAGTCCGAAGGGACACAGCCATGTCTACGTAATTAATTTAAATCAATTACCTACATACATTCAAAGTAAGCGGAAAGGGAATTTAACATCACAAATTCCAAATTTCCATACTAAGCAAAAGACTTTCTAAATCTCCACCTTCAATTATGAGCTAACATAAGAAGTCCAAAACAATTATCTAAACACTTTAACAACTCACACGAAATCAAATAATCCAAAATGAACAAAAATCCATCAACTAAACAAGGTCAATGATGAAATTCAAAATAAAAAAATCCTAATAAATACAAATCATCTAGCCAATGCTCCTCACATTGAGTGCACGAAAAATGATCAACAAAGGGGATGACTAGAAGCCCAATAAGATGAATTAATAATGCAGTTCATAGATCAAACATTTTCAAATCACTGACAAAAATAAAAGATATTATCGTTAGTCATTTTCATAATAATAATAATAATTATTATTATTATTTTTGCGAATACATTCAAATATTTAAGCAAAATTCTTTCACTTCGGATCCAAGCATTTTCATATCAAATTCATTTTCAGATATTTAAATCAAAACTTTTACTCTGGTCACAAATATCGAATGGTGCCTAGCCATGTGAGACTTTCAAATGGGTGGTAGCGCAAAAATTGTTTAACCCAAGGTGGAATGAAACCAAGCGCTCTTAGTATTAGTAACCTTTAACTGAGCCTAAGGTTGAGGTTGAATCAATTACATTATTACCAAGGAATATAAAGGTCAACTATTATTCCCGTAGATAATGACCGAATAGTGTCAACTATTATTTCCATTGACAGGGCCGAACTAACTAGAGTAAAATATTTACTTCAAAAATTAAAATCACAAAACATTATATCTCAACATTTTCTTTCATAAACAAAACAAATTTCAAAATACTTTCATGCAAAATCTCTATTTGATCTATGGACAATCAAAGGAATAAAACAAATCAAACTTTTCCTTATTCAAATTACATAAAAGGCAAATAAATATATTTTAAAAAAACTATATAGATAATTTTTACGCAAAAACATATAAAATATTTTCTTTTGCAAAAGCTGTATTAATCCCTTACCTCAAAGCAAATTCGATATCCTCATCGCTAACCTCGAAAATCAATTAACAACTTATTCACCTAAAACAAATAACAAAAGAATTTATTAACAAATGACCATTTTTCTTAGATTATTTATTTATTAATTATTTTCTAAGAACTTATCTCTCAAATAATTGTTTACTCTATTTTTTTAAATATCTAGAATTATTTCTTTATTTATCCAAAATGTTCACTAATACTTAGAGTTTTAACCATACCATACTTAAGGTTTTCAGGACACATTTTAAGTAGGTTTTAGACCTATAAATATTTTTCTACTACATACCCCCTATCACAAAAGACAAACTACTTTTTGACATTTTCCAAATCCATTTATATTCACAAGCACCATATGGTTTATGTTTTTTTTTCTTTCCATACTCTCTAAGTGTAATTGATGCGACTCTCTCTAAAGCGTAGTGGTCTTCGACTCTCCTTTCCCTTTTATATATAAAGGTTTTCAAGACCTGTTTTAAGTAGGTTTTTAGACCTATAAATATTTTTTTTTCTACTACATACCCCTATCACAAAAGAAAAACTACGTTTTGACATTTTTCAAATCCATTTATATTCACACAAAGCACCATACGGTTTTATGTTTTTTTTTTTCTTTTCCATTCTCTCTCTAAATATAGTGGTATGCGACTCTCTCTCTAAGTATAGTGGTCTCCGACTCTCCTTTCCATATATATATATATATATATATATAAGGTACAGTCATCCCCCACTCTCCCTTTCTTTTTTTTTATTCTTTTGATTTCCAATTTCAAGTTATGGTTACTATTCTTTCTTTCTTTTTTTTTTTAAGAAAAATCATCTAGATCTAATCAAACCAAAAAAAATATTCATGATCTATAATAAAAAGAAATCTAGAATTTTCTAGGAAGGGACGTTTACCATTTGAATTGCTTTTTAACCTTAGATATGATGTTTAGATCTTTTTGAAATATTCTAGGAACCCGAAAGAACTTAAAACTGTTCAGAAAAGAATGAAACTATCTATAACTGATTACTAATGCAATATCATTTTATTCGAAAGAGACCTGGGAAGAAAAAACTCACATTTGACGACCTTCTTTAGCCTTAGTGTGACACCCCAAATCCGGGGGTCCAGTCAACCCGTCGACCTGCAGAATTCCTATGGATTTCGAGTGATCCGATACCACACTATTGTGTCCCATTTATCGGGATCCATATTTTCACAACAATCGGGCAGAGTCTCCTTTGTTCGGGGAGCTCTATCCAACATACAACTTGTATAACAGTATAATCATAACCTATCTAGAGTCTCACTTGAGTAAGTATTGACCACTATGGGGTCCCACGTCATCCAATATCACGATATATACATCGCTTTTCAGGGACCAATCCATTAACATTTAAATCTAAAATATGAAAATAAGCGGCAATTACGGTCCATAAGAGTCAGATCCACGACCCTCTTACCATAATTACATGCCGAGCTATTTAGATAATAGTCTCAAAAGAATTGAATTCTGATTCTTTTATATAAAATACTTTTTACAAAGGAAATACCAAGGCCACACATCGACCTTCTTCATAATCACGGCCTCGTCGGAGCTCCGTCTCCCTGTACACCCCCTGTACCTAAAAGGGGTCCCACGACGGGGTGAGCAATGCCTAGTAGAAAATTTCTCCTACAAGGGCTACTCCTAGCCTAAATGGACATGCAATGACATACATAAAACATCAAATTATATTCCATATAAATAATGCAATTCTATATAGAATGTTCCGTGTCATGCATGAGATGAGACTCCTCATGCCCATAACTCGAGGAATCGTGACTCTCACACCTACAACGCCAAGTGTGAAAAATCAATCATTGGTGTTTCACCGAATGTCTTAAACCATTGGACAACCCTCAAATTTTAATTTATCAAATCCTGTGTGTTTATTCATGGGCCACATCTTTTTCAGAGTCACACCGCAGGATCGACGCATACCTTCCGACATTTTTACGGGCTTTCACTGCCGGTGATCATGTCTAACGACATATAAATTTGGGTCTTTCACCTGGGAGAAGTGCAGCGAAAATGCCCCAGCTGCCTTGACAGCGTGATTTATATTTATTATAGTTTTATACTACCATGAGTCTCGATTTTGGACATGGTCCCATTTCCGAGCTCACCACACATTCATAAAAAATTGTGAATAACAGTACCATGCACCCACACCCGACTCGACACGATGTGACCGTGCATATGAAATGCAATCATGCCATTTCATGCGGTGTCATGCTACATGCATAATAAGAGCTACGCTACAACATTTATAAATTTAGATAATTATATTTCCCTACATATAATTTCCATTTTATCATAATTTTTTCATGTTATCGTCAAATAGTATATATAAACATGATTTTTTTTTACACACAACAACATGTTATTTATCTTTCCAATAATAACACACAAAATGGCCTAAATCTTGGACTCACATAAATAGGGCACCTCTCGATCCCTTCACGACCATGAACCATTTTTGGTTCAATTTATCAACAAATTTAAGTGATATCGAAAAACTCAACATAACCCAAAGACATCAGTCTCGGGATTAAATAACGTAACGGTCGGGAGCTACTTGCAGAACAGTCGAAAAATTTCGATATTCGAATACGAAATCTTGTCCGGATTGTTCGAAACAGTTCCAAAAATTCAACCCGAACTATCCAAAAACAATCCCGAAAATTTAGCCCGGACTGTCCGAAAATAGTCCCAAAAATTCCTAAAAATTCCTACAAGCAGTCCTAAAAATTTGGGACTGAAATTTACGGCTTCTTACGACCTCTAAGAAAACCCCAAGCCATTAAATGACCTTTAGGCTAGAAATAACCCAAGTAGGAAAATTCTCTACCTCATGGAGTTTGACATAACTCTAAAATTTGATGCCGCATGGGTAGCCGCCGTTGCGTGAACCCGACTTTACATTTTGCTCGGCGAAGCAAACGGCGTAGTTTGTGATCTGAACGCTTTTCTTTCTCTCTCATATTCTCTGTCTCCTTTTGTTGATTTCCTCCTCTTTCTTTCTTATCCTTTTTTAATTTTACCATGTTAAATCTCTCATTGACCCGTTTTTACTCAAAAATAATTTATTTATTTTGATTCGATTTATTTTTAAATGAAGCTTGCTTCGAGTAATTTCACATTTTGAGATTTTAAGTAAAAATTCGTCACAAGTGGCAGCGACTTATCGCTCGAAACTTGTAAAATATCCCTAAGCTATACCGGAAATTAAGCGAAACTTTTCTACGTCCTTTGGATTTCAAGAGGCAGATCAGCGTCTGATCCGTTTAGATCATCCAGAAATCTTAGAGGATTTTCTGAAGCTACCCACTGACTGTTATGACAATTTATTATTATTATTTATTATTATTATCATTTGCCATTTTGAAAATTTTAATTTTCGGGTTTATACTGAGGTGTGGAGATTCTAGAGCCCGACAATCCCTACGAGAGAAAAACTAAAATAAGGGTTTTAGTACTATTATTTTTTATTTATATTAAGGCTTCATAAAAGAAATTACTAATTTTCCATTCGTTAGAAATTACTAATTCTTTTAAGGCTTCATAAAAGAAATTACTAATTTTTTACCCAGTGTTACAATTAAAGTGTCGTTTTTACCTCAAAAATCTCTATACATAGAGATAGATTAAAAAATAGTGCATTGCTAGAGATGTTCTAAGAAATTTAAAAATATGCCTTTAAATAAAAAGAAATTTAAAAATATTTAAAAATTTGAAGAATTTTTATTGTATTTGATTTTTTTTTAATTTTCCATGGTGAATTAAACACGAGAAAATTATTCCCTTAATATTTTTTTTCTTTCCTAACGGAGCCCTATGGTATCTTATTAATTATGATTTTTCTCCTATTTCATAGTAATCATGATTTACTTGTTAATTTATTATAGTTACAAAAGTTACTTTCATTTTTAATAAGAGTTGAATTAAAGTTTGTTTCTATTATATAAGTAGAATTTACAATTTATATATATATATATCTAAGAATCAAAATTTCTTTTAGGGTATGAATTAATTAAATCCTAGTAATACAAAAACGTTAGAATTGTTAACGTTATTATTTTCATCCAATCTAACAGCTAATGAAGGCTTTATAGCCTCTTCCATGTGACTTCTGGGGCTATCAGGAGGAATATTTGTGGGAATCTAACAGAAAATTCATATTCATAAGTAGAAATTCACATAGATTTCATGGACAAGAAGAACCATTATGTGAAATACGTGAAAATAAGTGAAAATAAGCAGTAAAAAAATCGGCAGTATGAAGTTCTCATCGGAACCATTATGAAGTATGTTGTTGGTGAACATGACCGGATTCTGACTCTCTTACTCATCTTCGGCTTTGTCCTCGTCATGGGATGGCTGGGAGGGTTGTAGAGGCTCTAAGCTGTGAAAAGATGGATTTGTCTCTGATGCAATATCAAAATTGGAGGTGAAAGTCCAGCTATTGATGAGATTATTTGATGCAGCTGAATTGTTTGAGTAAGCCGGCTGCAACACTGCCATCTGCTGCGAGCTCGAGCTCTGCAATGCGTTCGCCATGGCAAGCCGACTGTTTATCAGTTGCGTATGAACCATCGCCAGCTCCGCTTGCAGTGACGCCACCTGGGAAACAAACAGATAACCACCCACATGAAATGAACCAAAAAAGTTTAATTCCTGAGAAACAAACAGAAATACGGCGCCACCCAGATGAATAAATGAACCAAAAAAAAAAACCTGTTGTTGTAAAGCAAGTATGGTGGAGACGCAGCCATAAACCGGGTCGGACAGCCTGGCTTGAGCTTGGTAAGATATGGTGACGACGGCGTCGTGGCGACGATTGACAGGAATGGGGAGCAATAGCTTGTAGACATTGCTGGCGCCGAAAACCTTGTGGATGCGCGAACTGCCGATCAGATAAAGTCAGGGCAAGATTGCGTGGGCGGTGCCCCTCTGAACGAGCAAAGTCCAGCAGATCTGTGCAATCTTCGTCTGATGTGACTGCTGATGCGAGAGGCAGGGGTGGGGTTAAATAGAGATAGATGTGGGACTGAGGATGAATATATTAATGGGAAGGGGGGGAAAGACATGTTAGTCTCGTGAGAGAAAGAGAGTTGCAAGTGCAAAGGGAGTGTTTATGATATTAGTAACAAAAAGGGGAGAAATAGTTTGGCTCAAGATTTGTGATGCCCGTTGCTTATGGGATGCTTGCTTCACTCCCCCATTCCTCTCTCACTCTCTCTCTCTAACCCTTCTAATTCTCGCCTTTCTTCCTTGTATGTTTCTTGGATAAATTTGCCTCTAACTTCCCAAATTTTCTTTCTTTCTTTTTTTTTTCTTTCTTTCTTTTTCTTTAATCTTTTGATAATTGTGAGTGTTACCGTATTTGGGTCAGTTTTCTTGTACCTCAACTAACCTTACATGATCCTAAGACAATGGGAAAAGGAAAACCTCCCATGGCCCTTTTTTTTTATAATCATGAATGTTTAGGTTAGTTTGCTCCTACCTCCAATTTTTTTTATTGTTTGTTTGATGTTTTCCTCAAAAATTTCAGAACGAAACATAGCCTAAAAATATAGTGGATATTGTTAAATTTTTGGATTTTGCATAGTGTGATTCATCATAATGATTAAACATAGACATATAAACTACGAAATATAAACTATGCAATTTATCAAAGAAGATATTTTAATTGTTTTTCAGTTATTTTTAATGCTATTTTGAAAAATAATTATACAAATATATTAAATTATTAAAAATAAACTACAAAATATAAATTATTACTAAAACATATTTAGATATTAAAAATAAGTACAAAAATATTTTGGGTTTTTCAAATAAACTTTGTTCACAATGGCATAGAATAGTTTCAGCAACTATTCCTAAAAATTGTTTTTCAATAATGTTTTCAAAAATAATAAACAAAAAAATCATAATTTATTTCTTTTTTTTTGAAAAATTTAGCCTCAGAAAACACCAATCAAATATTGGTATATATTTTATAAATTTGTTTTTACATCCCATTCACCCAAATTAGTTTATAAGAAAATATACATTACAGAGTTAAAAAATAAAAATAAAATGAACATTAAAAATAATAAATAAAAAATCATTATAAATTTTTTTTTCATAAATACATTCAAATGTAAAAATTCATTCAAATGCAAAACCACCGGCAGAGGATCAAAAAAATTCCATGGGGATGTTATTATATGGTTGGGAATGGGCCAATTCGGTCCAAATGGGTCGAGCCCATTAGGATCAATACAACCCACTTTTATTTGGACCTATTTTCGGGTAATCCAATTCGACCCTATACAAGGCATGGGTCAAAACAAGCCAAAATGGGTTAGACATTAAAAATTAAAAATAATAATTTGTAAATTTTATATTTTATAAAATAAAATTTCTTTGAAAAACATATAATTTATTCTTATGTTCTTAAAAGATTATATAAAATAATTTGTTTTAGTTACATATATATATATATATATATATATATATATATATATATATATATATATATATATATATATATATATATATAATTTTATTTTAATTACTTTTCATACTAGTACTATTTTATTTTATTAAAAATAATTATTTTTTCTATAAAAAACTATTCTATATTTTTCATAATAAAAACTAATATTTCTAATAATTAGAAAATATTATGTAGCCATTAAAAAATTTAAAATAAAAAACGGTCAAAATAGACCAAGTGGGCCGGCCCGGATCAAGCCGAATGGATTGTAGGCCTATTCGAGGCGGGGCCAATAGGCCCTAGTTCTATTTTTTTCCACCATTTTCTCGGTCCGACAATTAAAAAATACGAGCTAAATGGGGCCTTTGGCCTGCAGTTGGGCCATTATCCCAAAGTCTAGATGGCATGATAATTGTTTTACTATATATATGAACTAGAAATCATACCTAGTAGCATATATATATATATATATATATTAGCCCTTTCCCACCCCTTTACCATTTGAACCAAACCTCTAGGGCTATTAATGTTGATATTAAAAATATAAATATTAATATAATTATCATAATTAATTTATAATAATTACAACCCCTGAGTAATTAGAATAATTATTTTTAAAGATTTAGGTTATATTTGATTTCGAAAAATTTGAGGAAAAATATAAATAGAATAAAAGAAAAATAAATAAATAAAATAAGAAAATTAGCTAGAATTCAAGTTGAATTAATTTTCACTCATCTAATAAAAAATAAATAATTTATAAATATGTAAATTTGTAACTAGTTTTATTCAATTTGATTTTCTTAAGTAATTTTAATAATAACATTAAAATTCATTTTTCTTAATATTATTTCTTTTTTCTTAGAATTAATTACTCAACTCATGAATAAGAATCCTCTGAAGATGATTCGAGAAGTGTTCCCAAAATTTGAACACTATGAGAATTTGAAGATTCTCAATTGTAGATCAAAAAGTTTTTATGAGAGTGAAGATTTTTAAAATAATAATTTAAAAATAAAAGATTTTTCATAATCAAATTTAATAATAGAAAATTTTATTTATATTTAATTTTTGTGCATATTTAAAAAATAAAATAAAATAAAAATAGTACAGAAAGGAAGAGTGATGTTAAAGCTCTATAGTAGGAGAGAACTTAATACTACTATTGACCTTGAAGAATGTATTTACATAATTAGCCCCACAAGCCAAAGATGATAGACCACACTTGAATATTAACAAACTCTTATTATGTTCTTAATCAAGAACTCTATGAAAACTAAGCAGATTTGTTGGTTATTTTGAAAAATTATTTTAAAACGAGTTTTGAAAATATAGAATATTATTTTAGTGTTTTCTAGCTTGCTCTTGTCCCTTTAATTTAGTGTTTTACGTATTATAAAATTGTTTTTCGAATAAAGAAAATAAGAACCAAACATGTTTATATGTTTTTCTTGTTCTCCTTATTTTTCAAAACAAAAAACAGTTTTGGAAAATTATAACCAAACAAGCCCTAACAAACCATTTATATTTTCCAATTTAGACTGGTGCACTTAGTGCTGCATATGATATGTACAATCAATTTAAATAATAATTAAAGAATGATTAAATGATGCTTAAATTTTAAAATGACAACCCGAAACTAAAATTTGTTTGGAAGAGCCGAGTTCCTTCCACGACAATTTTTCCTTGCTTCTCTAATGCAAACTAGAGCCCAAAATGATTTTGTTTTCCTTATCCAAGCCCATGGGGTTTATAGGAATTTATGAGGTGGGGGTTTATGAGGTATACAATTATGAGTGGTTTTAAATTCATGGCATAACTGTGACACCCCAAACCCGGGGGTCCATTGACAATCCGTCAACTCACGGAATACATGTAGCCATTGAGTGTCTCAATGCCACAAAATGAGTGTCTCTCTTTGAAGACTCAAACATGGTAAAATGGCCACGTCGGGCCGTATATATACTAAGCAAAATATAACGATTATATTCTGATAGTTTAGGAGTTAATTACACTCCTATACAAGCATCACCAATCGGAATGTTTCACATGTTTTACAAAATATATAATCAAAGCCACATATGGCTTTCTTCTCAAGCGGCTCCCAGTGACGTCGTCTTTCACGAATCTCCTGTCTTGAAAGGGGATCGCGATAGGGTGAGCAATGCCCGATGGTTAGATTCTCCCTCTGAGGGCTACTCCCTACCTAAAATGCACATGCAATGACACATCACAACATCCACATTCCATACAATTTACAATTCATACATGGAAAGGTTTCTATCATGCATGAAATGTTTCCATGCCATAAAGTCACTCACCCAGACTCCTCACATGCTTATGCCAAGTGTGGCAATGCGTCGTGGTAATACCAATGACACCCGCTATCTGAGAGCCTTTGTCGGCTCACCCGACACCAATGCAATTTGCCAATGGGTAACCAATCCTAAGTCAATCCCGACTCCTATCACTCAACTCTTGGTCTAAGTGATAAACATGACTGTGTGTTTTCTTTTGGGCAACAGAAATTTCGACTTACACCTCGGGTCTCTTACACCCAAACAGAATGTCTCGGATAACACCGTGGGTCTCTTACACCCATACAGAATTTTTGGACGATACCGCGGGTCTCTTACACCCAAGTTCCAGGCTTTTCACCTAAGGGGATTAAAGGCCCCATTCTTGCTTCGCCCAACACACATTAATTACTTTTCATTTTATAGTTTAGGCCCCATGAGTCTTTATTGGGCGTAGTCCCAACTCAACCCATTCACCAAAGTGGTGAACAACCATACCATGCACCCACACCCCAACTCTGCTTGATGTACGTGTACATGAATGCAATGATGCCAATTCATATATCCAATTCCAATGCCTCATACACAATTATATTTCATATAATTCAAACAATCATGTTAACACATCAATTAACATGCATTAACATATCATTTTCCATACACATTTCAAGCCATTCAATTCAAAAAAATTCACATGGACAATTTCGGTCCAACAAGAAAATCGAATTTGTTTAACAGTCCCGAACTAATCGTGGTGTCGAGGAAGGCCCCCTCATCGACATTGGTTCGGCTTCTTGGGCAGGAATCCGCGTAATGCACTCACAGCACTAAAACCATTTTCATGGCTTTTAGACAAAAGAATATCAGTAGAAGAAAGGCACTACGCACCTAGGAGTTTGTGAAACATGATCTTGGTACCACTGTTAGCTCTTAGGTAGGGATCAGCACACCCCTCTTGTCTCGCTAAGTTTAACGGACCGATCGGCAGAAAAATCTAAGAAGGTAGAAAAAAAAAAAAAAAAAAAAAAAAGGGGATTCATATATACAAATCCTCCCTCCCTCTCTCTCTCTTCTCTCTCTCTTTCTCTCCTCAACCGATTGGGCCGAGTGGGGTCAAGAGAACTATCCCTCTCACTTCTTTACATGTCACATTCTAAATTAATTACTTGGATTCTGGCATATCACTTCCAATACCATAGATTTCCACCGCAATCTGTGTTGCCACATGTCTTTCATGGGTCCCATTTGAGCTCGATGTTTGACTTGCTCTCAGCCGGCATGTGGCACCGCTGTGAGCCCTCATCTCATGCGAGTGTCGATTACTCTCTCGGTGCCTCGACGTGAAATTTTGGTATGCCAGATTCGACGGGGGTGGAATATGGTAGCTGAATTTCGGTAGGGCGATTCCTGCCAGTGAAGTCTGTTTTGTCATCGAGATCTAGAAAAATTTCAGATTTTGACCATTACCATTACCTTTCTTGAGGAAGTTTTAATTTCCTCGGGTTTTCTGCCCCTCGTTACCCATTAATTATGGTAGAACGCTTGTCAAAGAGGATGAGGAAACGTGTTCTTCTCATATGCCGGAAAAGATTTGACTAATCGAGCGCTCGACCCCATGTGCTTCAATGCCCAAGGCGACTAAGATGGGGGGTTCAAGCACCGATCTAAGGCACGCATAAGCGAGCTCCTCATCACATGGTCATTGCGATGACCGCCAACATGGAGGTACAACTTAATCCCATTCCACTAGTCCCCTAGAAGGATTTCATGCCATATTAGGGTCTTCGAATAATCAGAACCTTTTGGTCTTGGTATGTCACAAACATCATCGCACTAACAACCCACATCTCATTTCACAAGTGGAAATCTGATTCGCCAGGTCGGCAGTGCTTCTCCATACGACCAATACCTTTAATTTTGATTTTGAATACCCCGCCATAGTGTCGGTGTCTCCCTCTGGTTTTAAATATCTCCCAAGTTCATTTGAGGGGATTTCGCCTCGCTATCGAAGGTTCCTTGCCAGCGTATTCCCACTGAGGCTATTAATTCTTCAGTCGCTTCTTCACTCGAATTATTCATGTAGTCATGACTCCCGCTCTTTCATCCATTTGCAAGTAAAGACAGAACTTTGACCTGGGAAAACTCCAAACTGTGTTTCCTTAGTGCTTTGTGAGTTTTGTCATTGGTGTTCTCTGGGATTTTTATTGCTCTTGCTCTTTTTTATAGTCTTTTTCCCAGCATCTAATAGGCTACTCCTGATTTTCAAAGCCAGACGGTGATCAAGACACCCCAAAGGGAAGCCAAAGTGTGAAAAGTAATGTAGACGCCGTGGTGGACTAAGATCCGCCTTCACGCTTGAGGAGGCTCTTTCACAGGCGATGCAACCAAATACAACGTGGCTTAGGACCCGCTGGGAGCTCTAGGGTAGATGCTTTTTGGAAGAAATTTTCCTTTCTTCTTAACATTCGGGTTTCCTTTCCTTCCTCAGGGCCTTATTATGTGGACTGACCCGGCCACTTTGCAAGAGGATCGAGGTGGTTCGGAACCCCAATCACCGGCCTGAGATCCATTAGCGAGGACTTCGGAGACCCCTCCCATACACCAGCTGGCCACCCACCCGACCAAACATGTCCATGCCTCTACGTGAACATTATCCGTGGTCAGACTAGCGGTGTGTTGGGGGCAGAAAATACGAAACAGTCTAGGCTCGAAAGGAGGTCCTATGCGCCATACACCTCATGGGCATGAACCCGTGAAGGACACTTTACGACGCAAAAACTGTTGCACGGTAATCTAAATTTCCCACAAACTGGCCAAGCATCAGTCACGTAGAACGGTTATCGCTCAAGGCCTTCTGGGATGCGTAAGTGGGATCCCATGCTCAGAGAGTTTTCTCAGAATATGATCCCTGATGTATCTAGCTAACATGGATCTCGACCTTATTCTATCCTCTACTTAAGCTTACTTAGATAAAGGAAACTAACTTTAATCTTTAATTCCTCGTTTAATATAGTTTGTGTGTAGGTACTTTCGTGGGGAAACTCGAGGATGACCTATATCCGTCCTAAATACCCCTCATTGGTGAAGGTATCGAGCCTCCCAAGCTTCAGCAGGGACTTGACATCTCTGATGTGAAACTCGTGTGGAGGCATTTTGATCATCCAGGAGTTTATACTCAAGGTCCCAGATATGAACTTACAGGGTCCTGAGGGGACCCGAGTAAAGGGAGTAGATCTAACCGCCTTATTTCCTGCATTTAGGTGAAGTCCAAGACCCGAACTCAAGAGGTGTCCAAGGCCCGAACTCAGGAGGCGTCCGAGGAGATGGTTGGGGGTGACGGTGGCAATGATTTTCTGTTCATCCCTCCCTTCTTGGCTCTTGAGAACCCCCGGCTAACCCTGCTTGAAAAGACACCAAGGTATCTCTGAGCTAGAGACCATGTCCAAGTCATAAAATGGGCACCCACTCTAGGAGACCCCGCAATGTAGGGGAGAGAGTTGTAATTCCCCAACCAAGGGAGGCTGCTTGAGTCCCTAAGGCTGCTCGAGTTTCCACAGCACCAGCCAAGGAGAGCCGTCCTTCCTCCCAACCTCGAGGAAGGATAAGAATTATGGAGAGTGGCTAGTCGCCTCGTAGGGGTCCTAACCGGTCACTGGCGGGGAAGTGGGAAGACAAAGATTACCCTCTTCGTAACCTTTCCATTTAAGTGGAGAAGCCGACATCCCCTCCTTCCATGAGGCTTACGCCTAATTCGCCATTGTTCAAGGAGCTGGGCTTTAAAGGACTCGAACGAGGAGGTTATCTCCTCATTAGGATCTGTGTATGGGAAGTGAGGTGACGGCGAAAGGGAGGACTCCTCAAGGATTCAACCTTCAAAATGGCAAAGATTTCCAGAAGCATCCTCCTTTATCTTTGTCGATCATTTCTATTTTCTATGCGACAACTGCGATTCTTTGCGGATGAACATTTTAGTGCTATATGGTGGCTCTGAGAACCCGGCTCAAACCACATATCCCATTTGAAGGAGGGGCAGGAGATGCATGGTAAGGTCTGAGAAGATTCTCGGGTTCCTTAGGCTAGAAGGATTTGGAGGCTTGGCAAAAGTGGTGATCTTCTTAGGCGGTCGACTTGGCGTAG
This sequence comes from Tetrastigma voinierianum, assembly GCA_016808115.1. NCBI lineage: Eukaryota > Viridiplantae > Streptophyta > Magnoliopsida > Vitales > Vitaceae > Tetrastigma > Tetrastigma voinierianum. Next base: position 2,226,319 of record JAEQBH010000433.1, on the reverse strand, counting down.
AGTGAAGAAGAAGGTGACCAAGCTAGAGGTCGAGGTGGATGAATTGAAGCATAACATATCAAAGTTACGCAATGTCCACCCAGTAGAGGTAGAGAGGACTCATCTGACTCCTGGGCGAAAGGGTTGAAAGACTATGTGGGCTTCACTTAATGGAGATAGAATGTAAAAACTCTTTCTCTGGCCCGTGGTGCGGGTGCTATCGAGCTGCGGGTCTCGTCTGACAAGCTGCACGGTCTCTGCAGGGACCAAGGCCTCTTTGGGCGGTTATGAGAAGCTGGCGGTGCGGGCGACCCGAGGTTGTCAGGTCAGGATTCTCCTGAGCCCACTTGTAGTATGGAGTCTGTTGAGCCGAGCAGTGCAAGGGAAGAAGCTCGGGTCATGCTTGCACAGCGGAAGGATTTACGAGAGGTGTGAGTGGCGGCTAAGTATGGCAGTCGTTTATTGACTGCGGGGTTTTGAATGTTGTGTCAGACCACGGACCTCCTCCTTTCTTAGAATGTACCTTGACCTTTAAATTGGTTTGTTCCCGGAACATTCCTTTTGTTTTGAATGAAGATATCTTTTGTGGCATTAGTATCACATCTGCTCTCCTTCAGTCATACCACATGTTGTAGGTGCTATGTTGTGGGGTCTAGAGCGATCGATGGTTGCTTGACTCGGGGCTTTAAAATAATCATCTCATTAAAAAGGATAAATATTGGCTATAAGGGCGTGATACGTAACATCAGAAATATACCTGACGGTTTTCGGACTTGTTTAGATATATTAAAAGTTAAATAAATTTTAAAAACTAAAATAGAGACCCAGGAATTAATAATGGGCAATTAAGTGGTCATTTACCACTTAGGATTTAATTGTCATAAAATGAAAAGATGGATCACGAAGTAGAAATTTAATAAGTTATGGGATTGAAGACAATTAGAAAAGATAGAATAGAAATAATAAAAGAATGGAAGGGCTTAAGTGCAAAAATGGGAAAAGAAGCCAAAAAAATGGGTTTTTATTGTTTTATTGAAACATAGCCTTAACAAGCATGGGTTTTAAGGCAATTTGGTCTCGAATAGAGAAGAAGTAGAGAGAGAGAGGAGAGCAAAAGGAGAAAAGAAGAGAAGAGGAAGAGGAAGAAGAGAAGAGGAAGAAGGAGGAACCAAGATCAAAGGTATGGAAACTCACCTTGATTATGAATTCTAGGTGATTATGTATGAATTTCCATGCTTGGTTGGTTAGTAGTTTGTCCCCAAACATGGGGTTTTGCTAGGGTTTCATCTTAACCCAAAAATGATGGCAAGTAAGGTGGGTAAAACCCCATATGGCACAATAAGCTCATGAAATCCTCTCTTTGAGGATGAATTCATGGTTAATTGAGAATAATTGAATTAGGGTTTAGAATAAATCCTAACAAATCCTTGAGTTTGATTTGTGTATGATTTACCAACCCATATTGGAATGGGTTTTGAAGTAATTCATGATAGGTCTTTGAAGCCCAGATAAGTATTGAAGGAAGAATTGAATAGAAAAGAGATTCAGGTGAATTAGAAATGGTTTTTTTTGATGTGTGTTTGAAGTATAGAGTTGAATTGGGTAGTAGTATGGAAAAATGTGAAAAACACACATTGGGCGCACCCCGTTGACGTAATACCGGTACACCTTGAACATGTACCGGTACATGTTAAGTTCTGGTCATTTGGCGACGTAATATGCCGTACATGTTAGACGTATCTGGGTACACCTGATACATTTCCAATTTTGACCAGTTTTCGTATTTTGGCCATAACTTCCTCATTTCTTATCCGATTTGAGTGATTCAAGTGGCAAATTAAAATAGACTTCAAGGAAAACCATCCATATAGAAATAGATATCATCAAATTCTGACTCTAAGTGGTAGACAAATCCACTAAAAGTGGGACAATGTGCAAAATAAAATTCTGGTTTCAGTGTTGAACATAGAGAAGTCCGGGTTGTTTCGGACGTAGCGAGTTCAGTGCCAGGTGGGTGATTCAGTTGGAATAGAACCCTTAGCACCTTAGATTTAAGTAGGTGTAAGGACATATTGTCAAAATGAAGTTAAGACCCCTTAAAAATAAGTAATACAAAGCGTCCCTAGAAAAATCGGTGGAATAACTAGTTGGCATAAAATGCCATAGCTTTATTTTGGATGGTAGGTGGATTGATTCCAATTCTAAGTGAAATATAGATTCATAGAGGGAATAAGAATATAGGAATAAGGTTTGATTTCATAGACATCATACTTTACAAGTATATGAAGTGCATATGAAATAGGCATGAAAAACAAGGAGAAAACATAGAAAATACAATATATATATAGATGTGTTCATGAAAATGAAAATGACATGAATATAGGATTATATGATAGATATACTTAAATGAATAGATAGAACATACTAAGAACAAATGATAGGAATACGTAAAGATGTAGGTATATGATAGACATCTTAGAAAGGAATAAGATGGAATTCTGGCCCCAGGAACATATGATAAAAAGACATAAATGATAAGAACGATAGAGATAAGCAAAAGATGACAAAGCATAGGAATGAGAACATGTACATAATGATAGGTACATATATGAAAATGTGAATGAGTAAAAGCCTACATGATAGGAATATAGAGAGTCTGAGAATAGCTAAAACATGATAGAAAGAAATGTGCCAAATGATATAAGAGATATGAATATATGTATTATATAGATATATGAGAACCTTAATATGAAACTACGGATATGAGAACTAATACGGAGAAAAGTAATGATAGTTGCATAAGCAATTATGATAACAATAGTTATTCATGCTTATGAGATATGTACGTTAAAATGTAATAAAGCCGATTGGTCAGCTTAGAACCCGGTAGAGTGGATAGATGTGCACGCCATAGTAAGATACGCTGTCGCAACATATTCATAGACAAATATTGAGGTCTCGTTGTCGATGATATAGATCCCGCTTGATCAGTGGCTCAGCAAGGGTCACCATTAATAGACCGAAATCACTGCCTCGGCACAGCTGATAGTACCTTCTAGTACACATAGACGTAAATCACTGCCTCGCATGTTGATGCGACTCTTCGGGTACACATAGACAATCAATCGCCCGCATGCTGGATAAGACTCTTCAGTACACATAGTTATTTCCTCATATCCGCCCCTAAGGTATCTTCGTAGAGATGAAACTAACAGAAATGATATGTATAAAATATATGACATGATAAGGAGAAGCATAGCATTACATGCGATGAAAGTATAGACAATTACAAGAACAAGAAGTACAGTATAACTTGATATGAAAATAAGTATATAAACACAAGAAAAGTACAGAAAGTATACAAAAACACAAAGTATTGGATAGATAGAATAAGAATGTACCAATGTATATGAAGTATAAGTGAATGGGGACAGATAATGTGATATGAAAAGTGGGCCAAGATGAACGCATATAACAGGAAAGTATACGATAGTATAAGTATGAAAGTGAAGAATGCAATAAATCATAGAACCGAAAGATGAAAAAGACATAGACTAGAGATATGATAAGTATAGGAATAGAAAAAGTTCATTATGCAAATAGGAATATAAAATGATAAGGAAATTAAGTTATAGAAATATGTCTATATATATATATATATATATATATATATATATATATATATATATATATATATATATATAATGCATATGTATAAGCTTGTGACAATAGCTTATCAGGATCACCCATGCTTATGTTCCCACTTGCTGCAGTTTAGCATGTGTGTGTTCAATCCGTGTAGGTACAAGAGAAGAGGAAAGCAGAGTACCTAGCCGATCCACATCAAGAAATTCGAGGTCAACACATCAATAGGGTCCATTGGAAGATTTTTGTATAATGTATAAGTCTTTGCTTTTGAAACAATGTAAATGTCAACACTATTAAATATGTACATATATAAGTAATTGTATAAGTAATGTGACCCGTATATGCGTATAAATCATGACGACACTACTCCTATGGTAGTTTTGTATATGTACAAATGATTTTTTTATTATTGAATTGTTTGTGCACCAATAGGTACAAGATGCTCTCCGAGAAAGAACAGTCAATGAGAGTCCCATAAGATAGATAGTGACGCGCCGACTTCGGTCTCTGATCCGCCTAATCGGGTCTGACCGGATCCCGCGTGACATATCTCGCCCGAGGTTTAGGGACAAATTGTAATGCTTGAGGCCAAGAATAGCCTGTAGGAGCTTTTGCTACCGAGGTCTAGGACAATCATCTCAACAATGGAGAAACAATCATCTCAAGCAAAAGATGGAGAAATAATCATCTCATAAAAACGGAGAAAGAATCATCTCAAGCATCTCATAAAAATGGATAAAGAATCATCTCAAGCATCATAAAAATGGATAAATAATCTTCTCATGTATCTCATAAAAATGGAGAAATAATCCTCTCGTGCATCTCAAGCAAAAGATGGAGAAATAATCATCTCATAAAACCGGAGAAAAATAACCTTCTCATGCATCTCAAGCAAAACATGGAGAAATAATCATCTCATAAAAATAGAGAAATAATCATCTCAAGCATCTCATAAAAATGGAGAAACCCTATAGCTTTTATTGGTTCATTAGAACAGACATCTCATGATAGCAGAGAATTAATGAAAATAATTTTTCAAATAAGCCGAGTTCCAGGGGCGAGCCTTCACCTTTCCGCACAAGGATTGTATTTTGTACGCACCTTTGGATCCATCATCAGCAATGACGAAGGGACCTTCCCAATTTGGTTTCAGTTTTACCTCGTCAAAAGTTCATCGAAGGATAAGATCCCCTTTACTGAAAGCCCTGGCTTGATGAGCTTCTCCCTTGGCAATGGCTCGCGACTAAGATTTCAGCCACTTTGATGGTTGCTCGATTCGCTTCTCTTCGAGCTCGGTCCAAGGCCCGAGAGAGCTCCTGAGGTGTCATTAAGGCGCAGGTTTCGAAATCCAAACTTAATGGGAATCACTACCTTCAGCTTCAAACACACATGCATTTGCTTCCTGTGGGTCGCTTCTGAGTGGTGCAATAGGCCCAAAGTACAATAGGTAGCTTGTCAACCCACTTTCCTTTTCTGATGCCAACCATTTCTTCAAATAAATTGCGCAATGTTCGCTCGTGACTCAACTCGCCACTGGATCGGGATACCAAGCGCGTATAGTATATACATTTTTTATCCCATACCGCATAGAATCAGTTGGAAAGGGGCTTGCTAATGAATCGCGGGACCATTGTCTCAAACGATGGAACGGGGCACCCGAATCGACATATAATGCGTTCCTCTACACAAACCGTGGTGAGCTGGTACCGCAAATGCCTCCGACTTGTTCACGATTCATTTCGCCTTCGCCGTGTGGGATTACACTTAGTATGGACCAGAAAATGACCGTCTATACATAATATCATTTTTCAAGGTTTACTTGGTTGCTCGAGCTCTTACTTTCACAGTCTCACTTTTGTCCGTGGGCAGGGTCCTGTTTCTTAAGTAGTTCGAGATAGGGGATATTGATGAGTGCCTAAAAACACTCATTACAAACCCTCGATTTAGCGAGATTCAAGACGCTTTCATATATATATATATGGCCGTGTTTTGATTACTTTTCTAATAATTAGTTTTTATTTGGTTTTCAGAGAGAAACATGGGAAATGCCGAAAAGGAGCCTCAGAGGACTAGAGAAGAGCGGTGCGTAGTGCTAGCTTTAATGTAGCGACAGCTCCCATGTCGCGACATTGCAAATATCGCGGAAAGTCTCAACAAAACTTATCTCTGGAGAGGCTATAAAGGAACAAGAGAATTGCCATCAAGGGGTTCAAATTCACCCAGAGCTGTGGCTCGAGGAATCGGAGCTCGAACAAGAGAGAAAGAAGACTAAGACCGACCCTCGAGAGAAGACTCTCAAGAACCCTGAGATCACTGTTCCCTCGACACTTGGAAGTTTTCTATTCCTGCTCTATGTCTGCTTTTTATTTGTATTGGAAAAGAACATAATGAGGTTCTAAATTCGTGGTTTAGGTGTTGGCAGAGTTTTGGACATGAATACTATGTTAAAGCTTTAAATTTTTATAATTCCATTATTTTGTATATACTGTTTTCACCATTAACTCATGCTTCGATAAAACTATATTAATTTCGATCAATCTTAATATGTGAGTGTCTTTGTAAGATCCGAGAAGTGAATAAAGAATTAGACATAGTCAAGTTAACTCCTAATAAACTTTGTACATGTGATTATCAAAGATTGGGGAGGCTTAGGAGCCAGACTCTATGCACCTTTTGCTTAGGTCGAGCCAAGAGCAAGAAACCTGATGAGGGAGGTCAAATGACCTCGAAAGGCTTTGATTACATTGTAGAAGAGCCGCCTTGAAAACACTATATTAGATAATGGAATGGTCTCAACATTACATAAAACTGTGGATTGTCCAACAACACCAACACCCTAACCTTGCATCTTTAATCACTTTTACATCCGAAATAAACAATCACTTTAGTAATAGTCTAAATTGCTTTTAGTTCCCGCCTAATCACTTATCAAGTAGTTTGAATATTAACCGAGTATTGTAATTTTGGTACTTTCAGATACTATGACATATGCTCAGGATCGACAACCGTACTCTAGGTACATTTTACTACTCGACCAGCGTATACTTGCTCGAATAGACACTTAGTAATTTAATTGCATGTACGCAAAACACAATCACGTGAACAATCTATCAAGTTTTTGGCATCGTTGCCGGGGAACGACTATTTATTCGTAGTGTTTGTGCTAATATCGATACTAAGTACTTCTTTGGTACTTCAGACATTTGTTTAGCTTAAATTTTTGACGCTTTATTTTTTTTCTTTTGCTTTATGACAAACTTACAGGTACGTTAGGTTGCATGCGACGGGAACCTGTTGAAAATCTTATTCCTTCGATCCTAAATAGAGAGAATCTGAAAAGATCCCTGAGGACAAGAGAGAGAAGCAGCCTTAGAATGAACAACTACCTATGGGACCGATGGAAGGAAATAGAGACGATGATGTTGGTTCGACTAGAGGAGGTAGTATATATCCTGATGCGACAAATATGGATAATTTGTCACACCTTATCGGATTATGGTCGCCCATCCGCTACTCGCCGTGATTGAGACCGAAGAACATGCTCGAACAACTTCGAGCTCAAGTCCATCACCCTCCGCCATCAGAAGGAATTTCGTCTACCTGGCTTGCACATGAGGACTCGAATGCTCATATCCTAACTTTTGAAGTGTGATACAATGAAATATAATCTGGGTGAGCGATGATGTTATTCTGGCCGACAAGTTCCATTCTCATTTAAGGATAAAGCTAAGCAAAGGCTAATTGTGAATCGCCCCGATTCAATAACATCATGGGATGACTTGTCAAACAAATTTCTGCCTAGATTCTTTCCACCAACAAAAGCGGCAAAGTTGAGAATTGACATTAGTAGCTTTTATCAGTATGAAGGAGAGTCGTTCTATGAAGCGTGGGAGAGATTCAAATATCTGTTGAGAAAGTGCCCTCACCATAGTTTCACTAAATGGATGCAAGTCCATCATTTTTACATTGGTCAGCCATTCCACTAGGACTCTTATCATGCTTATGCTTGGAGTGAGGATTTTTACATGGGGAAGAACGAAGTGGAGGCTTATCAAATTCTTGAGAACATATCCTTAAATGATTGTCAATGGCCAGTTAAGAGAGCAGCACCGAAGACACCAACTAGGGTGTTTGATTTAGACATGTTCACAAACTTGTCTACTCAAGTGTCTACACTCTCCAAGCAATTACAAGCTTCTCAATAATTAGATTCTCAAGTCTCCATGCATAAAGTTGAAGAAAGCCCATCCGCATACATGAACCTTATCCTACCTCTCAGTGCCTAATGATGAATGCCATGGGGGATTTGACTATTGAACAAGCTCAATATATGGCGAAGTTCCCCCAAAACCAGAACTTCAACCCATATGGTCGACCATAATCCGGAAAAACCATCCTAATTTCTCATGGAAAAACTTAGAATGCTATAATCCATGGAGCAAGCCAAACCTCTCCAACCACCTCAAGAGAAGAAGTCGAGTTTAGATATGGAAATGGAACAGCGAATGATATGTGATAAGGAGCATGATGGAAGTTGCATGACAAGCCTGAGAATGAGACTAGGACATCATTGAACCATCAAGGCCACTCTCAAATTGAGGTCCAAATTGAACAAATGGCTTCATTATTGAGCCGAGTGCCACCTGAAATCTACCTAGTACTTCTGAGGTCAACCCAAGGAGGGAAGGAAAGGAGCACTGCAAAGCCGTAACCTTGAGGAGTGGTAAAGCTCTGGATCAGTCAGTTGAGGCCCAAGAAGAGGATGAAAACCCTGGGGGAGATGAGAAAAGCAGTGATGAGATCGCTAAAGAGATTGAAAGGTTAGTAAAGAAACTAGTCTCAGATACACTAGAGAAAGTTGAAGTCCAGAGACCTAAGTATGATGAGAAGCCTATTATCCCGTATCCTTAGTGACTGAGAAAGAACAGATTGGATAAGCAGTTTGGCAGGTTCATGGATATCTTCAAAAAGCTTCACATAAACATCCCATTTGCTGAAGCACTTGAGCAAATGCCGGGATACGTGAAATTCATGAAGGACATCTTGTAGAAAGAAAAGGAAGTTGGGAGACTATGAGATTGTCGCTTTATCAGAAGAGTGTAGTGCCATATTGCAAAAGAAACTACCTCTTAAGTTAAAAGATCCAGGTAGCTTCACAATCCCATGTGCTTTTGGGAACGCAAGATTCAAAGAGCCTCAGGTGATTTAGGTGTTGGCATTAATGTTATGCCGTGTCGATCTTTAAGAAACCGAAATCGGGAGAAGCGTCCACAACAAATACTTCTAGTTACAGATCTGGCCACTAACTCATCCACGTGGTATCATAGAGGATGTGTTAGTCAAAGTGGACAAATTTATCTTCCCCGCAAATTTGATTATTCTAGACATGCAAGAAGATAAAGAGGTCCCCATTATCCTTGGACGACCATTCTTGGTCACAGGAAGGGCAATGATTGATGTGCAAAAGGGTGAATTGAGGTTGAGAGTTCAAGAAGAGGAAGTGACATTCAATGTCTTTAATGCCATAAAGCATCCACATGATATCGACAATTGCTTCCGAGTGGATATGTTGTAGGCTATAAGTTCAGCCAATTGGTTCCTTAAGAACCATTGGAGATTAGCTTGACCTATGATGATCCTGCCTCTTATGAAGATGAGACGGTTCAAGAGTATGTAAAATGGATGGACTCTTTTGACCCGAATAGAAGGAAGTATTTTGAATCATTGGGAGCTAGCCTGCCGTGACAACTTCTATCGAGAAGCCCCTATCAGGGAAGAAAGCACCCCGTCATTTGAGATATGCCTTATCTCGGGGAAGAATCTACACTCCCAGTGATCATCTCATCCTCCCTCTCTAACATGGAGGAGAAAAAATTGTTAAAGATCCTTAAGGAGCACAAAGAAGTAATTGGATGGTCCCTAGCTGACATAAAGGGGATAAGGCCATCTATGTGTATGCACATAATATTACTGGAGGAAGAAAACAAGCCAACAGTGGATGCCTAAAGACACTTAAATCCTTCCATGAAAGAGGTAGTTAGGAAGGAGGTACATAAATGGTTAGATGTTGGAGTGATATATCCTATCTCTGACAGTGCATGGGTAAGCCTTGTCCAGGTGGTGCCCAAGAAAGGAGGGACTACTGTGGTAGTAAATGAGAAAATGAATCGTCCCCGACCGCATCGCTATAGGTTGGAGGATTTGTATCGACCACCGGAGTATTTAACAAAGGATCAGGAAAGACCATTTCCCACCGCCATTCATCGATCGATGTTAGATAGATTCAGCGGGAATGAGTACTTCGCTTTTCGACTCGGGATACTCGATATAACCAGATCACCATAGCTCCGTAAGATCAGAAAGACCACCTTCACATGCCCCGAAGCGGCACATTCGCTATCGAAGAATGCCATTTCCTGGCTGCGGTAACGCCGAACCTTTCAAAGATGTGTATGATGGCAATATTTTATTACGGTCGAAAAATCCTATCAAGTCTTCATGGATGATTTTCAGCTGATCGATCTACATTTGATGACCACCTATTATTCCTGGGCGTTGGAAGCAAGAGGTATGGAAACCACCCTAGTGTTAAATTTCAGAAAAGTGCTAATTATGGGTGAGAGAAGGTATAGCATTAGGCATTCAGATATCCAGGTGAGAACTGTAGGTCAATTGTTTCTCAAGATCGAGATCATAGAAACCGCCTCCTCCTAGTATCAAGAAAGGAGTACTGAGTTTTCAGCCACTTGTGCTTTATAAACTGGGCCTCATCTGAGATTTCTAAAGTTTCCAAACCATTGTCTAATCTTTATGCAAGGTGTGCCGTGAATTTAATGGAACCATGCCCCGCATGCTTTCGAGTCGAAAAGAAGTTGACTTCGTACTCTATGGTCGCTCCAGACAGAACCTTCCATTTGAACTCATGTGCTATGCAAGCGACTCTTGCGCTTGGGGCCGTTTTGGGGCCAGAAAGAAAAGGTCCCAGTTACTCCATATGCCAACGAACGCTGAATTTACAGATCACTCAATTATGCTACAACAGAAAGAATTGTTAGCTATTGTGTTTGTTGATATAATGACCTTATCTTATAGTGGAACAAGGTTATCATGAACACATCATTCTCAAGAATCAAATACTAATGACTAAGAAAGACTGAAACCTAGACTCTATTCAATGGGTGCTCATAAGAATTTGATGTGGAGATTCAGATAAGAAGGGACTAAATATATTTACACTGAAGACTGAAACTCCAAAAACCAAGGCTTAAAAAACATCATTTCATGTGATCACACTCTCAGATGAACAGATATTATCTTTGATGTTCATATTGAAACATCACGGCCTGCGTATATAGCCACTACATCTATCCTACTCTGAGATTACCCCCACTTGACCTCACTATATCAAATGTTAGATTCTTGCGGCATGAAGCAACACTATTGAAGACCCCAATCCTCTTTCAACATAACATCGATCATTCCAGTGTGTGCCTGAAAGCAGCGGTGAGATACTCGATTTACTGCCACTCCTTAGAGTGTGGGGCTCATTTCAATGGATGAGAACAAACGACTGTATTGAAAATCAAAGTTTTCGCTGGCCTTCTATATTCAAAGATGCCCACTTGTTTGCAAAGTCCTGTGATCGATGTCAAAGGACCAAGAACATTGGACGACGAAATGAAATGCCATTGACGAAGATTCTAGACGTAGAACTTTTTGATGTCTGGGGCATTGACTTTATGGGTCTGTTTCCATCATCTTATGGGCATAAGTACATACTTTAGGTAGTAGATTACATGTCCAAGTGGGTGGAAGCCATTCCAACCATTACTTGTGATGCCAAAGTAGTAATCGCGCCCATCGATAACATCTTTCAAGGCTCCTCACTGGGACCCTAGAGTGGTAATCGTTGATGAAGGCTCCCATTTTTGCAACAAGCCTGCTTGCACTCGCCTCGCCAAATATGGTGAAGCATCACGACACTTGCATATCACCCCCAAAGCAATGGGCAAGCTGAGGTATCAAACAGAGAGATCATGAAAATCTCAAAAGACAATTAATGACAAGAAAAAGACTGGCGAACAAATTACGATAGCTATAGCTATCAGACAGCCTTCAAGACCCATTAGGCATGAAGTCCCTGCACCGACCTGCCAGGTAAGGCTTGCCACCTACCTAAGAAAACTGTGAGCACAAAGCATACTAGGCAACTATAATGCTAAACTTGAATTTCGAAATGGCCGGGAAAAAGAGGATGCTTCGGCTGAATGAGCTGGATGAGCTTAGGTAGAACGCATATGATAGTTCGAGAATCTATAAGGAGAAGACCAAGGCTTGGCATGACAAGCACCTACTGCATAATAAGTTGAAACTGGGACAACAAGTATTACTATTCAATTCACGGCTAAAATTGTTCCCAAGAAAACTCAAGTCAAGATGGTATGGACCATTTGTGATCACTCAAGTCTTCTTGTCAATGCCTGCATTCCCTATCTATTCGAATGACATCCAACCGAAGTTCCTGAGCGCGAGACTATATACTGGGACTCTTTACCTATTTTTTTTTCCTCGTAGCCGAACTCAGACTGCGGCATACAAACAATTTCTATAATAACAAAATCATTTACATATACAAAAGAACTACTAACGGAGTGGTGTCTATCAAAAATCTATACACATATACCGAGTCCCATTTACATATACGTAAATCGGTGACTTTTATATTTACAAATCGTAGCGCTTAAACTATACGTAGCGAACCCCTACTAGTGTAGCGCCCAGCCAAAGATAAGTTTTCTGACGCCTTTCTCCTATACCTATTACGCATTAAACCCGTGCTAAGCTTTACGCTAGTGGGAAAATGTATGACTTATATGTAAAACACATGCACTTATACTCGAATCATAATAAACATATAACAAGAATATATATCATAATCTTCATGCATTCATATAACACATTTACATACATAATTATCCTTGTAACAAACTTATGCTTGTTTAGATTTCTCGTATATGGTACTGAACTTATACTTATAACAAACTTATACTTACTCAGATCTTACACTTATGGTAGACTTATACTTATTTCGATCTCCCGTAGGTCACATACTTATACTTATCTCCCGTAGGACACATACTTATATAGATTTCCTCGTATGCGGTACTGAGCTTATACATATACTTCTACTTATCTCCCGTAGGAGTTACAAAGCTTATGCGTATACAGAGGTACCCTTAGGTACTACAAAGCTTATACTTATACCATAGGGCTATATCACATACATGAGACTGATATCTGTTTGAGGTATCAGAGGGGTTTAAGCAATATGGTTATTTAATTTTATTCTCTACATTGAAGGCTCCTGTAACACATTGTTCAAATGTCCAAAAGATAAGGACATTTGAAGTATATCAAACTTGGTATATTATTGCAAAATCAGAAAGTTTCATTAATCTATATACTACATCTGTAGGTGCACTGTAGGGTACTAATGAAGCTTTTTCCTTATCCGGGAGCTTAGACGGCTGGTACCTTAGATAATTACGTAACCTATACTTATACGCAGGTACTGAGGTACTACATAATGTAATCAAAGTACGTAGGTACTGTGAGGTACCATAGAACATATACTTATATGCAGTACTTCATCTTATACTCAGACCACGAGCATATCCTGTCTTTACGGATCTTATACTCTACAGGTTACTGAGTTTATTCATGTATTTCGATCTTATACTTGTATTATGGAGCATACTGTATTCGGATCTTATACTCTGTATTACTTTAACTTATTCTGTAATTTCTGATCTTATACTTGTATTACGAGCATATACTTGTATTTCTGGATCTTATCCTCAGATACGCGGGAGCATATACTGCCTTACTTATCTTATACTTGTATTACAGATCTTATGCCTGTATTACGAGACTTATTCTTATATTACCGATACTAAGATCTTTGGGTGAGGTACTATAGGAGATTTTATCAGACAAAAGTGCAACCGTAGGTACTACGTAACATATATACTCTATATAGAGTGTACCCATAGTACTACGTAACTTTTACTTATACAAGAGGTAATTCAAAGAGGTGCATTCCTCGATCATGCAATGTACATTTCTTTATTCTCGATTCTTATTCAAATTCCTTCATTTAAATGTTCGACTATTCAAAACCAATCATAAGAAATGAGAGTATACAAAGACAATAAGCACTGAAGGTCCAAGACAAGATCGAGGTGTCAGAGCACAAAGCAAAAGAGTGTCAAGCACTACCGTAGAGTGCCGTCGCACTAATCAAAGAGTACCGAAATACTAAATCGCAGAGCCCGGGCACTAATGTGACGAAGATCGGCCGAGTGCCGTCGCACTAATAAGAGAGTACCGAAGTACTAATGTGCCAAGCACGAAAGTGCGCTTGCACTAATCGAGAGTACTGGCACTATACGCAATTCGCCCACGAATGCAGGTGCTATGTCATTCGACATATCTAGTCTTAGGTAGTCTTACAATTATATGATGAGTTCAGTAACCTACTATCCTATAATAGGCATTCTTAGCCACATTATGTGTTTATGACATATCATTTACATATTCAGTTCATGTTTCATTGCTTTCAGCCATATCATATTCCTCGTGTTTCATGAACACATTCTTATACATATCGTGATTTCCTATACTTTTCGTTCTCTACGAATCTATTTTACTTAGAAATCGAATCATCCAAACTCGTTATGGCATTTTCATGCCAAACTAGTCTGGCTACCCAGATTACACTAGAACAATTGGTAATACCCCATTTTCTCAGGATCTTAACTCCATATTTGACATCGGTTCTTTTATATTCCTTGAAGATAAGGTGCTAAGGGTTCTTCTCCAACTGACCACCTAAATCGAGCACCAAAATCCTCGAGTTATGTCCTAAACAACCCTGACTACTCTATGATCAAAACTCGAAGCAGAATTTGCTTGAACATGTACTCTCTTGGAGGAATTTTCAAGCCACATAGAGTCGACCGAAGGTAGCTGGTTTCAGGTGTTTTATTCTCCTTGAAGTCTAGTTTAACCATCAACTCAATCACTCAAATCGGATAAGAATGACCGTTATGGCTAAATACGAACGTGGGTCAAAATAGAAAATGTAATTTATGGTACCTGACACTCGTTGCACGCAGAACTTCGAAAATTGCCTCGTATCGTGTGTTTTTCTTCCCTTTTTTCCATATAGTTCCAATTCAAACCAACCCAATACTCAATACATACATCAAAACCACTTATTCATATCTTGTAACGGTGGTTTAGAACTTCACATACCTAAACCTAGGTAAAGTCCAAGAACCCATACCAAAGTTCCATCATCTTTATACAAAAAATATAGAATTAAGGGGGATTCCATGCTTATATTCACCAAGATAGAGTTTTTCAACTCAATTTCATTCAAATCTCAGTATTAGGATCAATTCCTAACTAAAACCCTAGGCTCGAACCCATAAAAATCCCTACCAAAGTCCAAAATACACATAATCCATATTCAAAGTCAAAAATCATGGAAATCCTTACTAGAATCCATACAAAACTTTAGAATTTCCATACCTTTTGCAAACTTCTCCTCTTCTTCTTCTCCTTCTCCTCTCTTCTTGGCCTTCACGTTGGAGTTTCTTGTTTGAGACAAAATGAGTTATTTTGTCTCCCTTCCTTTTTATAATTATACTTTCTTTATTTGCCTTATTAGTCCTCCCCACTCTACCATTCGCACTCACCATTTATATTACTTCCACTTCGCCTCCCTCACTATCAACTACTAGACTTTAGCCCCTTACAAATTACAATTTTGTTCCACAGGCAATTTCCGGCTTCACTTCAATTTTGTATTTAATTTACTTAAAATCTAATTTATGCCTACAAAATATCCTAAATACGTCGAAACGACTGGGGTATATTCGTGGCATTACACTTCCCCCACGACAAGCACGAAATTAATGCACCTGAGAGGCCGACCAAGGTGAATGGGCAGAGGAGTGAAGATTTATCTAGGTGGTCAATTTGAGAAGCATACCTCCATCACAAGTTTGAACTCGCCATAAGAAATGCGTGGGAGCACGAAATTGCGGGTTAGCCTTAATCGTCTGCGGGTCGGGCGCCACCAGCGCATTAATGCTGGTCGAGCTAACGGCATTGAACAAAGCGCTACTGGGAGGCAACCCAAGCCTTTAAATTTTTGTGGGTCTTCGCTTTTTCGATTTTAAGTTCCTAGGTTTACTTGCTCGTTTTTAAGTTTATCGTATCTTGTTGTAGTTCTCGAGGGTTCCGAGGTTGCAATGGCAAAGGAGAGATAGCACGATGTGCTTCCTCAGGCAAGCTTCTAGAGGAGAGATCTAATGTAGGGAGTTTTTTTCAATACTTAGAAAAATTTTCATAAAATTTCCTGTGTGTTAGTCTCGGGAACGTCGCGACGTTGGCCTCAATGTCGACCTTGGCCTCAATGTCACGACGTTGGATTTTAACCTCTCTGGCATGTCGCGACGTTGGTTTCTAACGCCGCGACGTTGAAAACATCATCATCTGCAACGTCATTGCGACGTTGGACTTCAACGTCGGTGGTATTACTGAAAATACACCTCTCAGAACGCCGCGACGTTAGGTCATAACGCCGCTGCATGATAAATCCAGCCTTCTTCCGTAATGTCGCAACGCGGGTCTCTAATGTCGCAAAGATTGAATTTTAAACTTTAGGAATGTCGTACGCCAGCTCGCTTTTAGCCCGCTGTAAATGCTCATATTTCCCTCCCCATTTCCCAAACCCTAAGTGCTCTCCCCAGCTTGTAGGTTTTCCTGCTAGATTTTGATCCCAACACTTCCAAACGCTCCGATTAGGCGTCCTTAGCACCCTCCTCAGCCCTAGGCCCGTCCCAACTCCTGTCCCACCTAGAGTTCCTGTCCACTGAACTCCTCCTACTCCGCCCGCCTTGGCTCCGCTCAAGTTTGGTCTCCCACTCATCATTCTTTGGGCATTTTGTCTCGTAACATCTTGTGGCCAATCGGGGGTTCTGCATCCGTCGTAAGGCCGCTTCCTAGCCCACTTTGTGCCCACTATGTGTTTGGTAGTTGGCCTTAGTGGCTTTCGGGATGCCTCGTGTTCTTTTGCTCAGTAATCCCACTAGGGTGTGGTGAAGCATTATGTCCTTTCACCTTTACGCTCAATTCCTGGACTCGAACCCGCAGCCTAATGTCGAGCAAAAAGAGAAAAATAAGCTCAAAGGGTAGTCGAGCCAATGACGAACCTTCTCAGGCCTACAATCACAGTAAATTCGTCAATGAGAGCACGGCCGAGAAGTTCAGCCTCATCTCTGCCAATCGCTCCTTCATTAAGGAGAAGGGATTTCAACATCCCGACTATTTTTTTAGGGAAGACCATCGCACTTAAGGGTCGGGGGTGCATTATGCCAACCCTCGGCGACCGCGGACCACGATTGTTAAAGTGAATTCCCACGCCAACCTATTGGCCCACGTGGCTCAAAAGGTCCACGCCCATGGGTGTTCAGACTTCGCATAAGTTTATCAACCGCCATTACAACCTAAGCCTGGGCCAACTCGAGGCCTGACGGCTTCACGAGCACCCTAATTATCCCGAAGTGTCCTTCTGCTGCTCACAAATGGTGCAGGGTGAGTGGAAATTGAATAAATGAGGGTCGCAGAAGCACTTCAAGGCCAAACATTTGGCCTATATACCTAAGGTGTGGCACAATTTTATCACCTCTTGTCTCATCCCGATGACGAACGTTTGCGAGGTGACGGCGAAACGGGCTTTGCTTAATTTCTCCATCATTCAAGACATCTTGTTTGATGTTGGTTAGGTTATGGAGGACGCCATCCTCTAAAATCGGGACGCTAAGATGAACCTCGGGCACCCTCTTTCTCATCTATGGCCTATACAAGAATGTAGGTGCTGCAGTTATAAATCAGGCCCCGATCCACTCCCATCAAGGCCATCGTGAGGAAAAAAGATAGTCGGAGGTCCCTCGATTCGACGCTGACATGACTCCCGGTCATGAACCTTCGAATGAGGATTGGACGACATACCAGCACTTACTGGGTAAGGAGTAAGGAGACCCCCGTGTGAGGTCAGCCCCCATCCATCCACCTCCCAGCCAACCCCTCCTCCCCTTCCGCGAGTCACATCACTACCCTTCGCTCTACCTCAGGACTGTGTTCAAGACCTCACTACCCGGCCGATAGTTATGGGACGAGACCTCAAGAGCACGGTCACCTTGAGCCGTAATATGGATGCACTACGCCGACATGTGATAGTCCAGAACCATCAGTCATCCAAGAAGAAACACCCACTATACAATTAACACCACTCAATACCACCGCCACTCACGTTGATCCCCGGATTGGACAGGAGTTCCTTTATTTTTTTTACTTGCCAATTCCTGACATTGTCCATTTTATTTGGGTAGGGGGTCGATTGGCACCATTTACTTCAGGTTTCTGATATGTTTATGCTTATTTATACGTTGTTTACATATGTTTATGCTATGTCTATGTTCGTGTTTAGATATGTTTAGGTTAGTTATGTTCGCACGCTCACTTTTTCGCTCAGGTTTGTGGGTAGGATGTCTTAGTAATTTTTTTGTTCTAGGTTTGTGTTAAGTAGTATGTGCGTGATATGTTTGCCAATCAAGGATTTTTTTACCTCTCCAAAACTTTTGAAAATTACTACACAAGTAACACTCGAAAGGATCCTTCGCTGTTAGATGCTCGAAATTACATGCTCGATAGGTAGGAATGACATAGTGGTCACCTCCTTAATGCTCAAGAAACCGATTCCGCAGTAGTCTACCACACACCCAATAGTGTGATCTCCAGATATGCCTTAGTTTCTGACCGACTCACTAATGTTCAACGAGCCTTCAACGCCTCTTAAATACCCGTGATGGGACACCGTAGAAAAGAGGATTGCCATTGAGCCCCAATATTAAAAAAAAATAAAAAATAAAATAACAATAGTAAAAAGAATAAAAAAAAAAGAGAAAAGAGAAAAATAAAAAAGAAAGTGTGAATAGAATAAGTGGGACCTTCTAATTGGAATCCCGGGCACAGTCCGAGGTAGGGATGGCAATGGGGCGGGTTTGGGACGGGCACCCCTATCCCATACCCGTCCTAAAATATTTAATTATTTCCCATCCCCGTCCCAAACCCAAAACGGGCTGGTCCTCATTCCCATCCCCCGATTAAATGTGCCCTTAAAATCCCATACCCGCTCCGTCCGCCCGCCCCGCCCCGCCGCCTGCCCGGCTCCTGTTCCTTATACCATACATTTCAAATAAGCCAAAAATTATTCTCGTATCAGGAAATCACATAACACAAATTATGCTTTACAAGAATAACCAAAATACAAATTTTATACATGATATCTTGAAAGACAATTTGAAATCAATTATCATGGTCATTATGCCAAATACATATCTAATAACTCAAAATTTATTTCCGTGGATAGATAAACACATAATATAAATTATGCTTTACAAGAATATCTAGAATATAAACCTGCACATGATATTCTGGAAAAAGACTATAAAAAATCAATTATTCTAGTTATTATTCAAATACATTTCTAATAGCTCAAAAAAAATTTCCAGAGTAGGATAAACACATAATATAAATTAACCAGAATATAAATTTGCACATGATATCTCGAAAAGACCATATCAAAATCAACTATCTGGTCATTATGCCAAATACATTTCAAATAGCTCAAAATATACTTCCAAAATAGGTAAAGCACATAATATAAATTTTGCTTTGCCAAGAACCTAAAATAAATACTCACATAATATTGCTTTTAGACTATCCAAAATCAAATGTTCCTCATGAATGACATCCCAAAGTGCATCTTTAATACTAGCTTCTCAAAAAAGAGCCTATAGGCTATAGCAAATTGCTCCATTAATATAACAACATTAAAATAAAAGGAGCATCAAATATAAATTGTTGATAACACCAACACAGAAAAAGAAAACAAAAAATAAATTGTTCTTGTGAATCACATCCCAAAATGCATCTCCAAGACTAGCTTCATCTCAAGAAAGAGCCTATAACATGAGTGCTTCACCATCTTCATCCATATTTGTGATATCAACTCCTAAAATTTAGCAATCAAAGAACTACCCAATATAAGCAAACATAGTAGAAAGACAAGAAATTATATTTAAAGAAAATATAAAACATTCAAAGTTGAAAATAAATTAACTACCTTTATCTTAACAAAGAGCCTATAGCATGAGTGTTTCTTCATCTTCATCCATACTTGTGAGATCAACCCCTAAATTAGCAATAAAAGAATTACCCAATATAAGCAAATATAATAGAGTTACAAGCAATTATATTTGTGCAAATATTAACATTCATAGTTGAAGATATGAAATTCCGCTACCTTCATTTCACTCTAACCAACTTTGAGTGCACATTAATGCCTCCAAAGTATGTGGGTGGAGTCTGCTATGATGTTTTGATACCATCCTACCACTGGTACTAAAAGCCGACTCAGATGCAACTGTAGATATCGGAATGGCATAGATATCTCGAACAATCTTTTGTAAAATTAGATACTTAATCCCATTTGTTTTCCACCAACCCAAAACATCGAAATCTGAAATCCTTGGTAAAACAGGCTCATCAAGGTAATAGTCTAACTCAGATTTCACACCACTTTCTCTAATAGTACTATGAACAAATAAATCATACTGAGAAAGTGGATCTTGTTCATCATAATCGGTGTCAAAGAGACTTGAACTTGATTCCAAAGTTTTTTCACCAATTTTAGAGCTCTGATTGGTACTGTAAAGAAAATCATAACATATTTGACGAATTTTCCAATCTCACTCAAAGCTTCTCGCACCCATACACATCTGAAATAAAACTCTAAAATCTTAATCTTGTATCTGTCCAATACAGCCACATCGCTTATTATTAATTTGACACCCACTCCAATACTTGTCAAATTTTTTCCAACATACTTGATGCCATATTGTCGACAACTTCATTGGTTATTACCAACTAATCATATAATGCTTGTTTAATCTCACACACTTTGATGAAAAGTATTTGGCAGCTTGGATAATTTTTGTCCTCGAGAACAACTTTGTTATATTATAAACAATTTCAATCTTTCGACAAATTTCTTTTGCTAGATCTCCATTCCTCCGATGCCACTATAGTGTAGAGTTTCTCACGTTGCTTCAAACTTGGGAAGACATCTTTATAGGCTATAGCTATTGACAACATCAAGTATGTGGAATTCCATCGTGTTTTACAATCAAGACATAATTTCTTATTACATGGAATCCGTAATTGACGAAGCCATCTTCAAACTTTTCCAATTTTGATGGTGTTGTCGACCAAAATGCAACATTGTCACGAATTTTTTCAATTTCCAACTCTAATGACATCTAGACCTCTTCACACAACCAAATTCAAAATATAAAAGGTACACGCATGTGAAAGACTTTTCCATTCAATAAAAGAGAATTGTTCAAGGATAATTTCTCGCGAAGAATATCAATCATACCATCATTGCTTGAGCAGTTATCAACAGTTATTGTAGATATTTTTCCATCCATATTCCAATCCAACAAAAAGTCCAATAACACATCAGAAAGATTTTTTTCGTATGAGGAGGGAGGCACATATACAAATCTAGAAAAAAACAAATATAGAAAACATAGTATAAATAAGTCATGTATCATCAAAATGACAAAAATAAATAAAATTGAAAGTTAAACAAATATCATATCTAACCTTACAACATACGATGGTGCAGCAACCAAGATTCATCAACGTAATGCGCAGTAATAGCCATGTAGCCTTTCTTTTGGTTGGATGTCCACATACGCTTGTTATAGCAATCTTAAGCTCAGTTTTTCCAAGTATGCCTATTTTCCCTTTCTCAACCTCATAAATTTTCATTATGTCATCCTTGGATTGTATTGAGGAGACCATTTTAAACAAGGGTTGCAAGTTACCGGGCAAATCAGAATGCCACATGATCAACAATTGAGAGGATATCCTGCAATGACAGAACAAACATGTCTTCTAGATATTTTGATCAAATGTGAAACTCCAATTTGCAATCGTTCCACAACCCTTCTCTCTACTTCTAACAATTGTTGCTTAATATCAACATTTTTTTCAAGGATAGACTTGGCCTAAATGGATATGAAAATGCTTATCCCATTCTTACTCCCACTTAAGTCTTGAATTACAATGCTTACAAATAAGGCATAACTTGTCCATCCACTATGACTTTCAAAACTATTCCAGATAATCGATGTTAATTTTCTTTCTGGGGATAAAGAATGTCACACCCGCAGTTGAGTTACCACCGCATTCGTAGCTTGATTAGAATCAGTTCTTGGCATGGACAAATTTTCTACTTCTTCTTATGCCATTTGATTGCTATTATGAAATAATTTGAAAACACTTTGATCAAAAATTGCTTTCTGGTATTAATAGACAAATATTGAAAATTGAATGCAAATATTAATCACGAAAGTGGGTATCAACATTCACTATTCATTATCTATTATTTGTTATCCAAGCCAAAAAGTTTGAATCCAAGATGTTGATTCTACCCGACATGTTTTAAAAAATTTAATAACTGCTGTGAAATTAAAATTTTGTTTATAAAACAAAAAAAAATTAAAAGGAAGCAAAAATGTTTTTCAAGATTCAAGAGCATGTTTTCAAAATGGGACAACAGGAAGGAAGTTACCTTCCTCCAGCATGTTGAGTTGACCCAAATACTCTCGTATTGACGAGACGCCTCAGACGTGTGGTTCTCGCGAGCAACCGGTGCGTAACGGACATTTTTGGTAAATCACCTTTTTTTTTTTTTTTTAATTTTCATTTTGATGCACTAAATTCACTGGGCTTAAGTTTCTTAATTTTCTTTTGGAAAATCTCTTGTTTTGCAGAAAGGAGTAGAGCTAGGTTCGCATCGCCCGGGTTTTGCATCAGTTTGGCCACCCTGGGCCGACGCTCTTCAACTTTGCAGAATTCTCAGGTTCCGTTATGTTGGAAACAAATTTAGAGGCGCATGAAGCCGGGCGCCGGGATCATCCGAGAAGGGAGTAGAGCTAGGGTTTGGATTGAGGAATTTGAAAGCTTATTGGATTTGGAGAATGGAGTGGAGTGTGTGGAGCAAGGTTAGTGGCAAAACTAAACAGAGTTTATATATATATATATAGGGTATTACTGGCCAATTTAAAAATATAACAGGGGTATATTAGTACTCAGATATATTAAGGGTATGTAACTAGTCCCATACCCGCCCCAAACCCGAGCCTAAGCTTGTGGAGCAGTACTTCCATACCTCTGGTCCCATACTGAATATAATATTTCCATACCTATCCTAAACTGGTTATTTACTGGGCAGACCTAAGTTTCCCCAATAACTTGCCATCCCTAGTCCGAGGGGTCTTTTAAAGCCTAATGCCCTGAGCCAACTGGTCGGGAGCTATATACTTCACTATCTGTTACATGGGACAGAGGATGGTTTCTACGCCCC
Source organism: Tetrastigma voinierianum (assembly GCA_016808115.1). Lineage (NCBI taxonomy): Eukaryota > Viridiplantae > Streptophyta > Magnoliopsida > Vitales > Vitaceae > Tetrastigma > Tetrastigma voinierianum. Next base: position 2,203,122 of record JAEQBH010000433.1, on the reverse strand, counting down.
AGGCTCTTAGGCTCGGCCGAGTGTCTCGGGGTGAAGCCTGAGGGAATTGTATACCTGTGCCCTTAACCAACTCGGGTGGGGAGTCACCAATGGATCCCCGCACGTAACACTCAACCAAACTTTCACACAAGTACTCCAGGGAGTTCTTTCATGAGTAGGTAGGTTAGTATGCATACAAACGGCGCTCTTATCCTCAGAGTTAGACTCTTCCAAATAAAGTAAAGTTGAATTCAAGTTCGGGTACTGTGAACTGAAGAGTATGCTAGAGATCATGTATCCAACGCACATAGACTTCCTGGAACAGGCCATTGAAAAACCTAGGAGGTGAGTCACTTGTCGACCAAACCGTTCAACCAATTGTTTCCCGGAAGTCGAACAACAACCTTAAGGATCCTCTAAAATTAGAAACAAAGGGCTAGATTTTTGAGTTTGGTTCATTTTGATCCTTCATCTTGGCAACATGTGTATCACCCTCATATTGTTAAGTTTAGTATATTATTATCCGTGTTTCTGGTTCAGAGTATGTTTCTTGCTTGGGGACAAGCAAGAAGCTGGGTGCTTAGTGACGAGCGCCAAAATACTCATTACAAACCCGATATTTAGCGAGATTCAGTGATCGCTTCATATATATGGCCGTGTTTTGATTACTTTTATAATATCTATTTTTTATTTGGTTTTTGTAGGAGAAACATGAAAAAATGCTGAAAAGGGAGCCTTACAGGAGGCTTGGAGAAGAGTGGTGCAAAAAGCAGCCCAACGTCGCGACGTTCAGGAAAAGTCTCAACAAACCTTATCTCTTGGAGAGGCTATAAAAGGAACGGGAGAATCACATTGAAGGGGTTCGAAATTAATTTGCAGAGCTAGGGTTTGATGAATTAAAGCTTGGAACAAGAGAAAGAAGACTAGAAGATCAGAATTCCTCGGGAGAGAAGACTTGAAGAACCCTGAGTATCATCATTCCCTGATACTAAGTTTTCTCATTCCTGCTCTTATGTCTTGCTTTTATTTGTATTGAAAAGAAACATAATGAGGTTCTAAATTTGTGGTTTAGGTGTTGCAGAGTTTTGGACATGAATACTATGTTAAAGTTTTAGCCTTTTTATAAATCCATTATCTTGTATATACTTGTTTCACCATTAACTCATGCTTAGATGAAATCATATTAATTTCTGATCAATCTTAATATGTGAGTGGTTCTTTGTAAGATTTGAGAAATGAATAAAGAATTAGACATAGTTGGTTTAGCCTAATAAACTTGGTAATATAAGATTATCAATGATTAGGAGGCTTAGGAGTTCTTTGCACTCTATGCACCTTTAATGCTTGGGGTTGAGCCAAGGAGCCAAGAACCTGATAGAGGGAGGTCAAATGACCTTGAGAAAGGCTTTGATTACATTAGAGAAGAGCTACCTTGGAAAACACTATATTAGATAATGGAATGGAATCATAACATTACATAGTAGGATTGTCTAACAACACCAACACCCTAACCTTTTTGCATCGTTAATCACTTTTACATCTGAAACAAACAATCACTTTAGTAATAGTCTAAATTCGTTTTTAGTTTCACCTAGTCATCACGATTGCTAGTTTGAATATTAAAGGAGTATTGTAATTTTGGTACTTAGCATACTACGATTAAGGTGTTCCTTGTGGATCGATAACCGTACTTAGGTACACTTTACTTGACAAGATTATACTTGTGCAGAATAGGCACTTAGCACTTCTAATTGCATGTACGTAAAAGCACAATCACGTGAACGCCTATGTACGCAAAAACACAACCGTTCCTATGTCTTGCTTTTTATTTGTATTGGAAAAGAACATAATGAGGTTCTAAATTTGTGGTTTAGGTACTGCAGAGTTTCTCGACATGAATACTATGTTAAAGTTTTAGCCTTTTTTTTATAATCTGTTTATCTTGTATATACTTGTTTCACCATTAACTCATGCTTGGATGAAATCATATTAATTTCTGATCAATCTTAATATGTGAGTGGTTCTTCGTAAGATATGAGGAATGAATAAAGAATTAGACATAGTTAGGTTAACCTAATAAACTTGATAATATAGGATTATCAATTATTAGGAGGCTTAGGAGTTCTTTGTACTCTATGCACCTTTAATGCTTGGGGTTGAGCCAAGGAGCAAGAAACCTAGTGATAGAGGGAGGTCAAATGACCTTGAGAAAGGCTTTGATTACATTAGAGAAGAGCTACCTTGGAAAACACTATATTAGATAATGGAATGGAATCGTAACATTACATAGTAGGATTGTCCAACACCAACACCTCTAACTCCAGATCTTAATCACTTTTACATCTGAAACAAACAATCACTTTAGTAATAGTCTAAATTCGTTTTTAGTTCCACCTAGCCATCACGATTGCTAGTTTGAATATTAAAGGAGTATTGTAATTTCTTTTGGTACTTAAAGATACTACGACATGTTCCCAGATCGATAACCGTATTTTAGGTACACTTTACTTCGATGCTTATACTTAAGTGCCAGCACAGGTACTTAGCACTTTAATTGCATGTACGTAAAGCACAATCACGTGAACGCCATGTACGCAAAACACAAACTGCCTTATGTCTTGCTTTCTTTTTATTTCTTGTATTGGAAAAGAAATATACGAGGTTCTAAATTTGTGGTTTAGTGGTGTCGGGTAGAGTTTTCGGGACATGAATACTATGTTAAAGTTTTAGCCTTTTTATAATTCCATTATTCGTATATACTTGTTTCACTATTAACTTATGTCGATGAAATCATACACTTCCGATTAATCTTAATATGAGTGGTTCTTTTGTAAGATATGAGGAATGAACAGTAATAGACATAGTCAAGTTAACTACAAACTTGCACATAGATTATCAATGATTAGGAGGCTTAGGAGTTCTTTATACTCTATGCACCTTTAATGCTTGGGGTTGAGCCAAGGAGCAAGAAACCTAGTGATAGAGGGAGGTCAAATGACCTTGAGAAAGGCCTTTGATTACATTAGAGAAGAGCCGCCTTGGAAAACACTATATTAGATAATGGAATGGAATCACAGCATTACATAGTAGAATTGTCCAACAACACCAACACCCTAACCTTTTTGCATCTTTAATCACTTTTACATCTGAAACAAACAATCACTTTAGTAATAGTCTAAATTCGTTTTTAGTTCCGCCTAGTCACCATGATTGCTAGTTTGAATATTAAAGGAGTATTGTAATTTTGATACTTAGCATACTACGACATGTGTTCCTTGTGGATCGAGCAACTCGTACTTCTAGGTACACCCATTAACAAGCGTATATTTCGCTGCATTGTGGGGCACTTAGCACTTCTAATTGCATGTACGCAAAAACATAATCACGTGAACGCCTATAAGATATCCATGAGTTTCCATCCTAATTCTCGGCTGTGAGGATCGTCGCATTATAAATAGATGGATGGTCCATTATACTCAACTCTATGTGGCAAGGGTATGGAGCGCTGGATGCTAAATTGGCTAGAGCGTTGACTATTTGGTTTTCTACTATGTGGACCTGGGCTACTATGAACTAAGTGAATCCAACCATTAGGGACTGAGCCAACTTCAAATATTGCTCCATTCTCCCATTTCTAGCCTCATACTCCCCTCGTAACTGGGATGCTACCAACTGTGAGTCACACTGGAGCTCCAAGTTCGCAATCGAGAGTTCTTAGCTAGCCGCAACACGAGCAACACAACTTTATATTTGGCTTCATTATTTGGTGCAAGAATGCGACTTTATCGCCTGCTACCATTAAGTCTTTCCTGTGGATTGTAGACCATACCAAATTCCTCCCATTGCCCTGATGAGCCGTTTGCCTCAAGGATTCCATAACATTTCACCGAGGTCTCGGGTCGCACATCTCGACAACCTCGACTATAAAGTCGCAGCGACTTGGCCTTTATAGCCGATCTCTGGATACTTGATGCCGAACTCAATTTAACTCAATAGCCTATTTGGGCGAGCCACTCAAGCATCCGGGGTTTATGGAGTATGGCTTTGATCAAATAGCTAGTGAGTACAACTATAGTGTGAGCTTGGAAGTACAGGCGTAGCTTCTTCGCTGCCATTCTAAGAGCCAACGTGATTCGCTCAAAGTCATTGTATCTAATTTCAGCATCTGTTAACATCTTACTCACAAAGTAAACCGACTTCTACTTGCCATCTACGTTCGACCTTACTAAAGCTGCGCTCACGGCAGTAGCCGAGGCGTCTAGATATAGGTAAAGCTCATCACCATCAACTGGTTGAGACAAAGATAGAGGGGAGGTGATGTACTCCTTTATAGAGTGAAAGGCCTTATCACATTCTAGTCCTCATCCCTTCGTGGAAGCTAATTTCAACGCTGTGAAGAATGATCGAAGACGATCTGAGTATTTGGAGATGAATCTATTTAGTGTCGCTAACTTTCCTATGAGTTTGTATCTGCTTCTTGGTGACAGGGGGCTGCATTTGCTCAATGGCTTTGGCTTGTCCAAGGGCTATTTCGATCCCCCTTTGGCTTACCAGGAACCCAAGTAAATTCCCAAACCCGACCCCAAATGCATACTTGTTTGGATTCAAGCGCAAGTGATGCAACCTCATTAATTGAAACACATCTCGCAAGTGAGCTATATGGTCTTCCCGCGACTTTGATTTGACCAAATAGAATGGCCGATATACGCTTCCATGCTTCTTCCCAACAAAGGCTCCAAAGATACGGACATCATGCGCCGGGTAGGTGGCTCCCAAGATTTTAAGGCCAAAAGGCACCACGCTAAAAGAATGCATATCTGCTGAGTAATGAATGTTGTGTTTGCCGAATCGGGGGGATACATCGAGATCTAATTGTAGCCAAAGTACACGTCGAGGAAGGATAGGAGTTGATGGCCAGTTGTTGCATCTACTATCTGATCGATATAAGGGAGGGGAAGTATGTCCTTCAAGCAAGCATAATTTAGATTAGAATAATCGACGCACATGCGCCATTTTCCATTCTTCTTGGGGACGACTACAACGTTAGATAGCCATTCGGGGTATTGAATCTCTTTGATGAAATCGGCCGTGAGGAGTTTGTTAACTTCTTGTTTTATGACTTCTCGGCATGCCGGATGAAATTTTCTCAATTTATAACGTATTGGCTTCCATTCTTTTTGAAGGTTTAGGTAGTGTTGAGCCATAGTAGGAGAATCTCGTGTGCATGCCTGGGCGTGGGACCATGCAAAAGATTAGAGAACCCCGCAGAGGATAAGAAGGAGTAACCTTTTCTTATGAAAGGGGCCTCTAAGAAAACCCGCTTTCGCATGTTTCCGGGGCTGAATAGCCGGATGCAAGCTGTAGAGGCTCGCATTCGGGATCATCATGCTCGAGGCGCCTCTGTCGTCATGTTACTCGTCAGTATATCCTTATGTTTGACCTTGAGCGTGTCTTACAATTACCGGGTCTCCCCTTATGTCAATCTGGCCCCTTAGAGTCAAGAAACTTAACATTTGGTGGTACGAGGATGGTAATGCCTTCATCACGTGGATCTAGGGTAAGGCCCCAAAATGGTGTCAGCGATGAAGGCTCATCGATCGTGAGCTGACCGTGCGGTGTAGGTCCACCGAACCAACAACACTATTTTTCCTAATGAATTGGTCTGCCGATCCATTGAAGCTGACCAACACCCTTAGGGGAGACTCGGAGAAGGTAATGAGGCCATCAATGGGTCAGATGCTACTCGGGGCGAAAGTGTAGTCAACTCCAGCCACAAAATGTTCCGAGCCGGCCGTCTCTGGCTCAGGTGACGTCAGCCAACGAGAATCAGATTCATCACAAGGTGAGAGCCAGGTGTGGCAAGCTGGGATTGTGAACTATTCGAGGCCGCCTCCTCAATGTATTCTCGGAGATGTCCCTTCTTAACCAAGTAATTCAGCATCCCATAGAGTTGGTACCAGTCATTGGTCCGATGCCCGACGTGCCTATGATACTCATAAAATCGAGACTTGTCTCTCCCCTCCAGATCTCTCATCTAAGGCCTAGGCCACTCGAACCCTTGAAGCGACTGAATAATTGAGAGGATGGCAACGTGAACCTTGTTTGCTCTACCCCGCCATCCCGCTCGATTCTCGCTACCGAACACCGAATTTCAGCCTTCATTGCCAAGGATCGGTTCACCTTGATCTCTAGAGTCGCCAGGATTCTTCTATCCTAAGAAGCCTCGAATTCTCTTCCCTTTACTTCCATCGTATCGTTTAGCATCCAATGTAATGGCGTACTGGTTTACTCGATGGAACAGCTTGTCGATAGTTGCAAGGGGATGTAAGGATAGGAAATCAAAAAATTAGGTATTAGGGCGAATAGTTTGTTTCACCGCCTGCAGGATAGTATTGAGGCTTACGACGTCAAGTTGGAGGATTACAACCTCAAAACGTTTCATAGAGTCCCTGATGGACTTGAATCTCCCCATTTGGCTATGGAAAAGACTAATGACACTCTGTTTTCTCCTGATTGAACACATGTATTGATTAACAAACTTTTCAGATAGGCAACAGAAGGAGGTTATTGTATTTGAGGCTAATCGAAGGAACCATGACAGCGCGTGGCCCACTGCTTCAAGGAAGACTTTACACGTGAGGGCATACCCGCCCTGGCGTCATTATCTGGCGGAAGTGCATAAGATGGTCAAATGGGTAAGGCCATCATACATCTGGAATTTTGATAAGACAAAGTTCAGTGAGGCCTCTTGGTTCAAGATGGACGGGACAAATGAGGAGGATGACAGATCGTCCAACGCGCACAATGCAGGATCTAGATTTCGTCGAGGTGATGGAGTCCGGATTAGTCGGGAGTTATTGATGGGAGGATGATCTTAACAAGACGTAAGGAAAAAGTTATCTCGTGGGATTCGTAACGCATAAAGGCTCAATGTTACATTTTCTTCACGCAAGGCTGTGTTAGCCGTTAAGAAGGAAGCCAACTGTTGTTGGTGGGACTCTTGCTGATCTTTTAGCATTTGTTCCAATGATAGCAGTCGTTGCTCCAGCTTAGGATCAAAACTAGAAGGGGGGATTTCGCCCATTTAAAAGGTTGGAAATGAGTTTTCGAATGTCTTTTCAACAGTTTAGAGAAGCGTGGGGTTTTCTTCCCACAGACAGGCCAATGGAAGAGCTTCGAGTTCCTTCCACAACAATTTTTTTCCTTGCTTCTCTAATGCAAACTAGAGCCCAAAAGGATTTTTTTTTTCTTCATCCAAGCCCATGGGCTTTTTAGGAACTTAGTGAGTAGAGGTTATAAGGTATACAATTATGAGTGGTTTTAGATCTCATGACATAACGCCTACATTACATATTAATCAGGGTATAAAGTTTGTCTAAGGCATGAGGAAACATATTCTTCTCAGATGCTTGAGGCGATTTGACTAATCGAGCACCTGACCCCATGCGCTTCGATGCTCGAGGCGACTGAGATGGGTTCGATGCCCAATCTTAGTGGGCTGCGTGCCAAGCGGGTCTCTATTGAGTTCAGGCCGTCCACGTGACTAACACGTGAGGTACAACTTATCCCATTCCAGTTTGGTTCCTGTTTTTGAAAACGGTTCTAGAATATATTTTTTGAAAACATAAAAAACATCATTTTAATGTTCTCTAGATTTTCTCATTTTCTTTAACAGCTAAACGCTTTAGTTATAATGTAGTTAAACTGTCCCCAGTGAGACTCTGAACCCGAGACCCCTCCATATACCTTCCCTTCTTGAAACATTGAGCGCTCTACCACATGAGATAGACACGATGGTATTCTCCGGATTTTCTCCTTGTTCTCTAAATTACGTGTTTTCTTTGTTCTCCGAAGCCAAACGTGTTTTCCATATTCTTCTTGTTCTCTTGGTTTTTCAAGAAAAAAAAATATTGAGTTTCTAAAAACCGTAACCAAACAAGCTCTAATTCATCAACTTGGGTTTTTCCATTACCTCACTGCAATCCAGTATTTTCAGAAGGCAGAACTCCAAAACAAGAAGAGCTACCACAAAAACAAGGCAAGCCCTCTTCCCTGATTCTAATAATCTCCCCATAGCTGAAAGTGAGCTCTTCATCTTCTTGTATATTCCTAGAAGCTTAAAAAAACAAAGATGAGGTAACAGAGCCCTTCAGTCTAACTAATACCGTCAACAAATTGCCACCATCACAAGAATGGTTTATGAATCGGGCAACGTTCCCTATTCTTGTTCCATCTATGTTCATCCTCAGGCATGCTTTCCCAGATGGAAGATGCTCCCTCACAACCAAAAGAGCAGACGCAAATCGATTACCTGAACTAAGTTCATCATCATATATTCGTTGCCGTCTTCTTGCTTGTTCAGTTGTCAAGAGTTCACCTATTCAAGACAAATACAATTGAATTCAATACATACTCATACTCGAAGAACTATTTTCAAAGGGCCGAAAAGAGAAAAATTATTATGCAATAATGATAAAAGAACAGAAGTGAATAATTTCACTGTAACAGTCCATCTGATTTGTAACTCTTTAAGAATCATTTCCCACATGAGTTTTGCACTCTTTTTATAAAGTAGATATTGGAATTTTATTGTATTCTCCAAATGTTAGCAACCTTTTACCAATGGATTTGTTCTAATTAATTAAGTTTCAAATCTTATCACCAGCACTAGCGTATTCAAAACACAAGAAATTCCAAATGATAATAACGCAATTTATTTCCTCTGAAAATTTGACCACCTTGGGCATTAATAATAATAATCTAGCTTTATATTAGTTGATTCCCACATTTTAAAACATAAAAAACATTTTAAGTCACTCTTAACTAACTAAATAATACCTTAGAACCTCCCCTAATAAAGCTTTGCAACTTTCCCTACGAAGGATGGAATTTCTGAATAATATTCTGTAGTTGTGAGGAAATTGTGTTTCAAATTTATGATAACCAAAAAACATTAACAAGTGAATGATTTCCATTTGTTAAATTTAAGTTCTAACTGTTGCTTAACCCTTTAATTATGTAGGAAAATTTGAAGAAAAAGTTCAAAGACTATGAACAGTTGAGAAACCATAAAAGTGAACAAAAGAAATCGGGGGTTCTTTATTGATTCATGGAACCTCCATATAGCAGTAGCAAATATGACATTTACACGTTAATATGGATTCTCTACCATCTCACAACATTTGAAATGGTAAAAATAGAGAACGAAATCCATGTTAGAGGGTAAATCTCTTTTGGTTAAGCCCTATCTTGTTTTCCCATTTAAATAAACATTCAGAACTTAACTAACCCAAAACTGTACCTACCTCTCAGATCACAAGATTGCCACCGATGTTCCTTTCCTTTACTCACTTGCAAACCATGTGTATCACCAACTTCACTTCATTAAATATTTAAAAAAAAAAACACTTATCAAGCGAAGAAAGGTATCTAACATCCAAGAACCCCCCCTTCTTTCCTCTATGCAAACAATCAACCACTTCTCACCACGAGTTTTCCTGCCGTCGCCCACCCTAAAGAAGATGTCCTTAACCTTCGTAGGCCTCAATTTCGGTGGATAGGAACACAAACTGTTGAGCCGAAGATGGAAAGTGATTATTTATGCCTCAGATCGAGCCTAAAATATATTCCCCAATGTGATGGTTATCATCTATGTTTCAGTGCATCAAGTGTGGTGCACAAAGGTGGAGTCTTCAAGCTTAGAGTTGAGTACTTGAAAGACATTGAAGAAAGTTTGATATATGGTTCATCATTGAGTGCTCAAATATAGGAAACCTCTACTAGAATTTACTGTTTCCGTGTTGAATGTTGATTGGAGGTTATTGGACTAAGATAGGAAAACCCCAAGTTGGTTGCATGAAGCTTGGTCCTCTGGTTCTGTGCATTTGTGTTTACCATTAGGTGCAAAAGTTTTGGGTCAACAAACAAATGAATAAGCTCTTCTTTATGAAACCAAGTGTTTTCATCAAGAACACTTGGAGAAGAACAACAAAGTAATTGAAGAGAAGGTGGACACTCCTCTTGCTTTGACACCTCCTACTTCTTACACATAAAATACTCTTCACTATAAGTTCTCATCATTAGAAGAACATTTTAATTGGTTCACTTACAAGAAGGTACCTTCACCAAAATGTCTAGGCTGGATCGGTTTCTAATTGATGAGGATTGGGACAGCATGTTTGGTAATGTGGTGCAGTGGTTGCTCCCAAAGCCTGATTCATACCATTTCCCTATCTCATTAGAGGGTGGAGGGGTTATGGTTAGAGGCCCGTCTCCTTTCCACTTTGAGAATATGTAGTAGAAGGAAAAAGGCTCCAAAGACTTGATAAGAGGTTAGTGGCAAGGTTTCATCTTTAGAGGATTCAGCGGCTACATCCATGCACAAAATATTGAAGCCTCTCAAAGCTAACCTCAAAGTCTGGAATAAAGAGGTCATTGGGAAGGTATACCAATAAAGGGATGGCCCTCAATTGTGGCAGGTACTGGGAATAGCAGGAGAGTTGGAGGGTTTTGACATTAGAGGAGATACAGGAAAGGCATGCAACAAGGGATGATTTTAAAAAATGGGCATTAATGGAGGAAATCTCTTGGAGACAAAAGTCAAGACAGATTTGGCTAAGGAGGGGGACAGAAACACGAGCCTTTTTCATAGAACTGCCAACTCTCAAAGGAGGAGAAACTTGTGCAAAAGATTAAGATTAGTGAACTGATATTGTATGTCAATCCAAGAGTTTTATTCTTCCTTTGAGAATCTTTGGACTAAATATATTGATATTGTATATGCAAGTGTTCCTCCCAAAGGACTCATTGCTATCCAAAGTGTGCATGAGACTAGCAAGCGTGACCAATTTTTAATGAAGTTAAGAGGGTAGTTTGAAGCAATTAGGTCCAACTTAATGAACAAAGATCCGGTTCCTCTATTGGATATTTGTATATGGAGCTTCTTAGGGAAGAACAACGACTCATTACACAAGTTGTCATGGAGCAAAAAGCTCAAAATTCTACTCCCATTCATGTTGCCTATACTGCTCAGGGGAAGTCTAAAAGAGGCCTTTACTCGCGATGTTATCCCTCTTCCTCATCGGCACTATTGATCTTCAACTAGCTAATGTCTTAACAAAAGTTTAACACGCCAATGACACCAATTTCTCGATAGCAAATTGATGCTAATAGAGTTACCCGCATCAATTTGAGGGGGGATGTCAATGGAATTGGTAGAAAATATTCATACTTTCCTAGATTACGTGAATAATCAGAATTATCTGTTGTTGATTTGGTAGTTACCGCAGATTGCAGCTTTTTTTATAAGTTTTCTACATGAAAAGTTGTAACCTATCTTATGGTTGCTTTGGTAGTTATGGGTAGTTATTAGTAGTTTATTTTCCTAGATTTTCCTTGTTTTGTGGACTAGAATGCTAGCCAAATATTTAAGAGGATCCTATGATTGTATTTTGTACATGCAAGGAAATTCAAAAAAGGCATTTTATTTTTTGCAGTGAAATGAAAATTCAAAAGTTTATTTCATGATTGACGCATAGTGGAGGACTTGTTGGACACTTTGGCAAAGACAATACCTTAATCTTGGTGCATGAAAACTGCTATTGACCTAAGTTGTGTTACTTGTCACAAAGCCAAGATACATGGGAGTAATGCTGGATTATATACTCCTCTTCCAATTCCAACATCGCCTTAGGAGGACGTGAGCATGAATTTCATTGTGGGTTGGTGACTTTACCACACCGACTTCATCCGACCTGACTCGAAGGTCGAACCTGGACCCAAGGATGCGATCCTCACTTTTTTTTTTTTTTTAAAACATTTCGAATAATCCAAATACAATTACTTTTGCAAACACATTTCAAATACTCAATGAATATATATATATATATATATATATATATACGTAAATGCCACTTTAACATATTAAGGCCCATCATTTGTTTGAAATTCACATTTTCATTCAATATGGCATTATATGCCCATTTGCTATATTTCCCCACTTTTATACAATACGGCATTAAAAGTCGTTTTCAATATCAAAATATTTACAAAAAGAGTCAAATTAATTTCATGTATGCATGTGACGAAGCTTTAGTTATCCTCCGTGTGACTTTGACGATGATTTTGATTCACTGCGGCTTCACGCTCTTTCGCACTGTTTTCTCGATACCCACGGATGAGAAAACAACGCTACAAACAAAGATTTAGCGCGGTTCTATATAGTTCTCTCTTCCATTTCAGTTTAAAACAAATCATGCAATTTTTCTAAACAATGCTTTTTAACCTTTTTAAATGATCAATGCAATAAAATACATACATTCATTTCATATACATTCACTTACAGTTTATTGATCATTCCAAATATGCACTTTCATATGCAATAAATCATTCAAAACACAAATCATGCATTTCACAATTTTCTTATCATTTCAATTTGCCCAAATAATTTTAACCTATGCTTTTCTTGGTAATGTGATAATCTGAATCACCGACATAGTCCTCGCTGGCCGCAGTCGATATAAAAACATTTGCTTTATAACACAGCATTTATCCCGCTGGCCGCTGACTGGTTATTAAAAATCAATTCGTGAACACTACCGATACTGTCCCACTGGGCTACAGATCGGAGTGACACATCTTACGTTCATTTGTAGTACTACTAATTTAACCCTTATTGGCATACTAATATATCCTCAACTCGAATTTAACGGTTAACATTCTATTAAGGGCGTTTAAATCATTCATAGCAAAATATAGTATAGTATGTACATTTATACAAACAATTCATTTTCAATACTCATACAATTTTTCATATGCAATCATTTCACAATCAATTGTCTCAAATCAATTAAAACAAATCGATATGTTTTTTCTTATAAATCATTTCAGCAATTCAAATCAGTTTGTAATCATTCAAACGCTTTGGAATTAGAGAGAGAGAGAAGTAGAGAACAAACCATAAAGATTTTCATCCTTTGATTCCCGCTCCTCTAATCTCGACCTCACCTCATTTTCTCCCTACTTTTAATCCATCACAAATGACAATCATATATTAGTCGGGTATTCGTGGTTTCTATTTAGTCTTATTTCTACCCGAATTTCCCTTCCGGTACATTGCCTTTCATTTTTCCCCCATTTCATCCTGAGATCGCCTTATCATTCTTGTGCACGATATGCCTCATTTTGACGAATTTCTAGGTTCAATGGGATCCAAATTTGGATGCACTTATATCAGGGAGATTTGTTCTACTAGAAGTCTAGTTTACCCATAAATTTGAATTACTCAATTTGGATGAGTGATGGCCAAGTTATGACATAAATACTGAAACTGCTCCAAACACCAAAACTGTGATCGAACTGAATGTAATTGACCAAATGTGAGCCTCACTTCACTTAATTTTCAGGTTCAATAGTCCACTGAGGAGACTTATTTCGTGGAGATTTGTCTAATAGAAGTCTAGTTTTACCCAAAAATTTGAATCACTTAATTCGATGAGTGACGGCCAAGTTATTACTAAATACCAAACTCAAGCCCAAACACCCTACAAAACTATACCGCACTGACCAAACACAGTAGCTCACTTTTGACGAATTTCGGTCTTAATAGGTCCAAATTTGGATACACTTATTTTGGGAGATTTGTTCTCCTAGAAGTCTAGTTTACCTAGAAATTTGAATCACTCAATTCGGATGAGTGATGACCAAAACAAAAACATGGGTTTTGGAAAAATAATGACAACATCTCCCCTAAAAACCCAACATTTCCTTTATACAAAAATTCCTCATTTGAGGACCACAACCAATCAAATAACCAAAAACAACTTAGAGCAACCAATAAAAACAATTTTATTCAAATTTGGGGTTTTCTCCAACCCAAACACAAGAAAATTGGGGTTAGGGTTAGGGTTTGGTTTACTTACCTCAAATCTCTTTCAATCTCCTTATTTCTTCTTCTTTCTCTTTTTGATCACCTAAATCCTTGATCATATGGAGGAAAATCACCAAGTTCTTCTTTTCTTCCTCAACCGTAGTGTGCCCTAACTCTCCTCCCCTTTGCCAAATGTGGGCCTGGTGGCATTCAAAGACCAAAATTGGTCTTTTAATCATTAAATGACTAAGGCCATGTTTCTGGCTACACACTCAATTCATCATTTCTTTTTTTTCATTTTTTTAAAGCTTCCATTTCAATTTCATTTCATTTCATCTCATTTATACTTTGGCACTTACATTACCATTTTATGACCTTTTAGGTCCCCATTTTGACAATTTTACCAAATTTATCTGGGCTCCTGTAAAATTTTCTGTTTTATCATTTTTTCGTTTTTTAGTCATTTAAACCTTAAAATATAATTTAATTTATTTTACACCCTAAACATGTTATAAAATGCCAGCAGCATTTTCTATGGCGTGCTACACCGCCTGTAACTCAAAGAGGGAAGGATTCAATTATGGTGGTAGTGAGATAGATTTTCTAAATGGATCATTTTATTCCATGCAATAAAACTGGATGCCACTCACATTGTTGGCCCATACTAAAGAAATTGTTAGGTTTCATGGCATCTCTAATCCATTACTTTTGGATAGAAATTCCAAATTCTGAAATCATTTTAGAGGACTCTGAAGAATTAATCAACTCATCTAGTTCATCTCATCATCCACAAGCAAAATGGACAAACCCAAGAGTCTTTGGAAGCTTTATGCAGGAAGCTTGGTGTAGCAGAATGTTAGAGAATGGAGAGCTTATCGGCTTCATGCCAAGTTTGTTACAATCGTTCAACAAGTCAAACTACTTGTTGTTCACCTGGGGCAGCTCATGGAATGAACTGGCTAACCCTTCGTTTATCTCCTAATTAACTTTGACACCCATTTTAATGAAGCCGATAAAAGGCTCAATTCATCAAGAAGAGATTCATGAGCATGTGTAAGAGTTGTTTTCAACAAAGGAGATTTGATACGGATACAACTATGCAAAGAAAGGTTTCCTAATAGGAAGTATGCTAAACTTCAACCTAGAGTTGATGGTCCATTCAAGATCGTTAAGAAGATTAATGACAATGCTTACAAGGTGGAGCATCCTGACGGCTATGGAGTGTCAGCAACTTTCAATGTCTCTGATTTATCACCATACCATGAAGATGATCAACTAGACTCAAGGATCGGTTTTCTTCAACAGGGAAGAATGATGCATGGAAGGAGCCTGACACTAGGCCATTTAAAGATGCAAAGAATGATGCATGAAAGCTGCCCAATAGCAGCTTAATTGAAAATAAGTAGGTTGATAGAAGACATAACTCCATTTAGTCTAATGGTCCAAGAAGTTATTAGAGGCCAAAATTTCCCGTTGACAACCCATCAATGCATGGAATACTTAGGTATCACATATCGCGATACCACCATATCGTGTCCCATTCACCAAGACCCATTCATGCTTATATATTTTAGAAAAATATACAAATTTAGCAAAACAGTTCATAAGAGTTCGAGTTACAACTCTCTTATATTACATGTAAAATCTAGTTTTTTTACAACAAGGTTTTTCAAAGCCACAGTTCGGCTTTCTTCACATATGTGGTCCCGGATGAGGGTTAGCTGCTTATACATAACCTGCACTTGAAAAGGGGTCCCACGACAGGGTGAGCAATGCCCAGTAAGGATAACTCCTACAAGGGCTACTCCCCACCTAAATGCACACAGTTACGTTCACATAATATCAGCACACATCAACATTCCACTGAAGAATATGTCAATTCTACATGGAATCCTACATGCCATGAAATGAGATGAGACTCATCATGTCCTATGTCCCAAGTCCTCACAGACTCCCTCACACATGCTTATGCCAAGTGTGAAAAACCGTTATTTTGGATGACATCCAATGATCATTTTCAAAACCAATTTCATTTGTTTATAAACCAAAATATTTTTGGATGATACATCACAATGATCATTTTATATTCAAAATCCATGTGCCTTTTTGTGGGTAGCAAATTTTTAGTGTCTCACCGCGGGCTCCATAAACCTAGACACTTTTACGACCTTTCACTGCTGGGGATTATGTCTGACCATAATTGGAGTGTTTTTCACTCGAGGGGGGATCTATCCCTTCTTGCTGATACCCGACACATATTTTCATTCTCATGTATAAAATCGTGTGACTCTGTTGGACGTTGTCCCATTTAACCAAGCCCACCTAATCAAACACCGATGCAGTGTCAATTCATTAATCATGCACTCACACTCATTTAATGCGATGTCCTCGTGCATATGCAATGCAATATGCCATTGCCTATTTGTACTATGTCCCATTGATGAATGCTATATGGACAATTTTATCAAACATGCATATCACCAATGCATCTTGGGCAATTATATCAAACATGCATATAATTTCCCTACATTAACTCATTCATGTCAATGTATCACACAAGTTATTATATCAACATTTTCATCAAACAAGTTAATGTCACATGCAATTAGTACACTCGGGTGTTATGACTGTACTTCGACAATGATGTGAGCACCAAATTCTAATCACTAGAATACGGATAGATTCTAGACTCAAATATCTTTTCATAGAGTCCAAACCCGTGGACCTGAATGGACGAAAGATGGTCGTCCAAAGTCAAGTACACAAAGAGCCACACTATTGCAGCCAATCCACGCAATGGTACTTCGCGAGGCTGCGGAGCATTTGGAAACTCCCTTAAATGAAATTTTCAACTCCAAATTCACTCCCGTAGCAGCCCTTAAATCGACTACAACCCGTCCCATACCATTAACATGACACAACACTCGCCCAAAATCAATCCAAAAACACAGCCCAAAGGTTAGAAGTAAACCAAAGTAGGAAGATCCCTACCTCTTAAAGTGTAGCCCCTCGTCGAATCTCCGGACTTTACTCTTTGGTCCAACGAGTTCCAACCGTCGGAACGCCGACTTCCTTTTCTCCCTCTTTCTCTCTCCCTTTCTTCTCCTTCCCTCTCTCTTTCTTTCTTCTCTTTCCTTCCTTTTTCTCCCTTTCCTTTTTCTCTTTCATTTCTTTCCGTTCTCTGATCTCAACTGGTTGTGAACCCCCCCTATTTATACACACTTCTAACCCCTAGCATGTTGACACATGGCTTGCCATGTGTAGATGACATGCATTTTGACATGCCTTGCAATGTGTCACCCGACACCTGATGTTCGAAATAAAATTTCCACGTCTCTTAATCCAACGAAATTCAATCGTAGCTGATTTACCAGACGATTCCAACGGCTGTGCTCCATTTCATCATCCGAGATCTAGGAAAATTTCAGGTTTTCAACTCCAGACACATTGACAAATTCATCGCTTTTTACTCCTTCGTACTACATTTTCCCGGGTTTTACACTAACACCTGTTTCAATTATTCAACAAGCACTCCTTAAGTAGAAAATAAACTTATGTCTTTATTTACTTTAGGATATTTCATCTTTTTGAGATTTGGTCTTTAGCTACCTTTTTTTACTTTCATGTTACTGAACTTTGGTTTTTAATTATGGTCAGGACTTTCATAGCCGTAGACTTTTTACTTTGGTTTGTAATGTGCTTTTTCCTATTTTTAAAGGGTTGTTTCAAGATAATATATGCTCGTACCAGAATGGAAAGGCAACTATCATTTCAATATTGAGAAAACTTCAGTTTTTCATATTTACTTCAAAGTTCTTATCTCTAATGTGGATTCCTTTGAGTGATGAGCTTAATTGAGGTTCTTAACTTTAAGGAGGTGAAGGTCATTTGATTCATTATTTTGTGCCCCAAATCGGTATCTAAGAATTATCTTCCTAGCACAATGCATCATGTTTCCCAATAATTGTTCGTATAACTTAATAAATAAACTCTATGTTTATTCTAGGTTCAAACTTCAACGATAGTTCTCAAAATAAATAAAATGAATAAATGCACAAGACAAAATGAGAAGATCACAACTAAAATAACGTTTCATTAAAAATAAAGTTGTTCCCATACAATGAAATCAAAATAAAAGACCAAGGCCTATACTACTACACGATCCTATTTTAATGTGTCATTTCTTTAAGAAAATGATCAACAAGCACCAATTTAGTGTCAACGTGTTCAATGACCATTGTTATATTCTTAACACATTCTCTTATGGCTAAATACTTAAAGTCAATATGCTTACTTCGATTGCCATTTTTATTGTTCTTGTTAAACGACTAACTCTCCTAAAAGCTCAAGCTTGTAGGATTTGGAGTTTAATATGAATATCATGTCTTTAACACCCTCCCTTACGTGCAGCCCCAGACCCGCACGCAAAGAGTCAAATAAACTAAACAAAGTCCTCCATGGACCTTCAAATCAACAAATGGGGAAAAAATTGTAAAGAGGTGGCTCGAACCTGGGGATCTCTCAAAACCAGGCTCGACACATGTTAAATGATTCAACTCTCCTAAAAGCTCAAGCTTCTAGGATTTTGATTTAATACGAATATCATGCCTTTAATAGTTCTTAGAAAAAAAAAATCGTTGCATGGCCTAAATACAAAATCAATAACTCTTTTAGCCTAGAAATGAAACTCTTCATCTATACAAGAAGTGATGTAGCCTCAAAACAAGAAATGAACTCAGCCTCCATAGTGAAGGCAAGCTATCAAAGACTTCTTAACACTCCTCAAAGATACAATTCTATCAGAAAACATGAAAATGTATCCAGTTGTTGATTTACGTGAATCATGACAAATTAACAAAGTTATTTAAGTTAACAATCCATCTTACAAAAAGCATGTACAAGGGGGTGGAGCTCTGATTTAGAGTGAAGGGCCAGTTACACCATGTGGGTCGTATTCAATGGTTAAGCATTGTTGCTTCAAAGGGAGTGCATACATTAGGGTCCTAGTTTTCGAAGTTTTCATACTTACAAAGATACTTGTCAAAAAAAAATACACAATAGCATCCTCTCCCCCAAAGCCTTAACCTGCTCTCGCCTGCCATCGCTCCTTAAAGGTGCCTCAAAACTTTTTTAGTAGCTCTCTAATGGTCTATACCTAGCTTTGGAACATTCTACACCATACTTTTTTGGCAATATAATGTATAACTTTTTTGTCAAAATATCAAAGTACAACAATACCTAAGAAAATTCCCAGAGATACCTAACAAGGACTACATGCTCAAGGGCAAAGCTAGCTAAGGCCCAAGGGGACAGATCCCACCCCCTACATGATTTTTTTTTTTTTTTTTTTTGGACAAAAATTTTACCTTTGTAAGTATGCAAACTCGAACTCATGACCTATGTATGCCTCCCTCAGGCTTAACAATACTTAAACATCAACAGAGTCTCCACACGCATTAGTCTCATTCCTTTGACTTTAAATCCTGGCCCTGTCCATATACATACTTATGTATAAACGGATTGATAACCTAGAGGCAATTGGTTATTATGATTCAGACTTTGTTAGCTCCATTGATTCACCTAAATCAACATCTGAAAATACATTTTATTGTTTTTCGAAAGAGCTCTATCATGGAGAAGTGCGAAGCAAACTTTGATAGTTGCTTTCACCATGGAGGTTGAGTTCCTTTCTTATTTTGAGGCTATATCACATGGTGTATGAATGAAGAGTTTCATTTATAGGCTTAGAATTATTGATTCTGCATCTATGCTATTGAGAATATTTTGTAACAATTTAGTTGTAGTCTTTTTGGCTAAAAACAATAAAAGTGGAAGTTGAAGTAAGCACTGGAAATGTCTCGGGTTCCTTCCAAAAAATTTGTATTACTTCTCTAATGAGTACCGCTAAAAAAAAAAACCCCTAGTTGGATCAAAGCTCATATGTTATATAGTAGCTATGGGGGATACATCGTGGATGGTTATGAGGTAGGTAGTTATGAGATGGACAGTTATGAGTGGTCCACAATTAATACGTTATATATTAATTGTGGCATAACGCTTGTCGTGGTAAATAACGCAGCGTGTCCCACTTGTTTGTCTTCGGTGCCTGAGACGACTTGTTTAATTGAGCACCCGATCCCATGTGCTTTGATGCCCGAGGTGAATGAGATAGTAGCATGCCCGACCTTCATGAGTCACCTGCCAAACGAGTCTCTGTTGAGTTCAAGCCATCCACATGACTGTCACATGAGGTTCAACATATCCCATGCCACTAGCTCTCCTAGCGTCGTTTCAAGCCATTAGGGTTGGAATGATGCTAGACTCTTTGGTCTTCTTGCACCGCAAAAAGCCATCATTGTGCTGGCAACTCAACGATTTCGTTTTACACAGGTGGCAGTTCCGGATACGGTCTTGGGTTCCTTCCAAAATACTTTGTATTACTTCTCTAATGAATTTTTATTAATATAAATTTGTGTATGTATTTTTATATTTTTGTATTAAAATTTTTATTTATTATGATATCTTATTTTTGTAATTAAATTTAAATTTCTTTTTTAGTAAATATAAAAGCTCTTTTATACATATGTGACATATTATAAAATTCACTTTTTGATAGAAGTGTTGTCGAAGAAAACATTCTAACTATAATCACTTTTACAAAAAGCAATATCAAACAGGCGAGACTATCAAATGACTAACGGTTAGGGTTGCTTCCTTTTTATAACATCCCTCCTTAGTCCTTATTGGTTGGAAATATAGCACACTCTTATAATCTTTAAGGTCTTCATTAAGATGCATGGATGAGTGTTTGCCCAGAATAGAAAATTTTGGTATTGTTGTCTCTTTTTGAGGAAACACAAAGTTTATTCTTCAACTAGAATGTCAAGAAATTGCAATAAGTGAGACAAACTTCTTATTCATTATAGATCTGATAAAAAAAATTGCATATTAAATCTTTATATGTCATTAATAGAGTTGGTCTATATCTATTGAACCTTCATTACCTTCCAAATGATTGTTTTAGTGTGTGGTAATTAGCTTTATTGCCGGAATAATCAATAAATATTAGTCTATTTCAAGATTAGAGTTTTAAGCTAGTGGCAAATATATATTAAGGTGAAGTTTGTTTTTTGACTTTTTGCTAAAATCAAATTTGTTTTCGTTATTCAGTTTGTTTGTTTTTTTAACTTTTTTCATTACTTATTGCTCAAATTTAGAAATTTTTGGTTGAACTAAAATATATTGCTTTTTGGCTTTTTCTTAATGTTTTTCTATTAAGAAAAAATTATATAATATAATATAAGAAAATCATATTTTTATAAATTATAAGAAAAATCAGTATTTTTTTATGATCAAATTGGTGCTCTCCTACGATTCTTTTTTTTTTTTTTTGTCAAGATCATTATGCTGCCAGCACACATATTTAAGTGCGTGTTTTAAGTCATACCAAAATTGAAAGATTGCATTAATCATTTTTGGGCGGCTGAGTGAAAAACTGTTGCAATTGGGGAAAAAATCCATATTTTTCTGAAAGAACTTTGTAGCATTTGCTTGTGTTCATAGGATTTTTTCATTTCTCTTTGCTCTTAGTGAATTTTTTTGCTGTGCTTTATTTGAATTGGCGAATCTGGCTGGTGCATTTGTATGATTTTTCATTTTCTCGGTTCGTTTAGGAGCTATAAGCGATTTTATAGAGGAGCCCTTCTGGAAACATCAGATTTCCTAAGGATGATTGCTTGAAAATCAATTGCACTGTTGGAGTTGTGGTTTTTTTCACGCCCTGAAACATGGTCCATGGACATGACTATCATTTTCCACCTCAAACTTGAAAAGGCTCGAAGTGCAAAGACACAATGTTTCTTTTGTAATTGGATGGCGTCCAATTACCAAATTCATGTTCAAACTAATGTGCAGCCTTCTAAATTCATCAATTCTCAATTCCAAGATTGCATTAACAAAAATTTTCTTTAATCTCAATATTCAAGAATCAATTAACACAATCCAAAAACCAAATAATCAGAATGAGTATAAACTCATTAACTAAACAAAATCCATAACAATTTTCAAAATCAAATCCTAAAGATGACAAATCTCATCCTAGACAACACCTCGCTCCGAACTAAGCGGGTGCTTGAAAAGCAATAATGAATTGACAGCTCATACCCCAAGAAGAAATACTAAAACATTTTCATTGATCAAAATATTTCAATCACAAACAAATAATATATGTTTTTCACCAAACTTTATATTAAAAAATAAGTTTGAACATTAAAAAATTTTCTTCAAAACATTCTCAAACCCATTTCATATTAAATGTGATCCAAACAATTTCATATCAAATTTCTATTCAAACACTTTCATATCAAAGTCCAAAATCAAATATATTTCAAATATATTTATTTAATTATCAAATATCAAATAGTGCCCAGCCATGTGGGACTTTTCAAATGGGTGGTTAGCCACAAATTGTTCCTTTTAAGGTTAACGAAGCCAAATACTATTAGTACTAGTAACCTCTAACCGAAACCCCAGAGGTTGGGGTTTAAATCAATTACATTCACCGCTAAGGAATATAAATGTCAACTATTATTCCCGTTGATAAGGGCTGAATAGTGTCAACTATTATTCCTGTTGACAGGGTCGAACTAACTAGAGTCAAATATTTCATTCAAAAATTTTAAATCACAAAACATCATATCTCCACATTTTCTTTCATAACCAAAACAAATATTGAAAGTACTATCATACAAAACCACTGTTTGATACATGGATTTCATCATCAAAATGACGTAAAAACAAACAATTCTCTTTGAAAATCGCATTAAAAATCCTCTTTACACTTACATGTATATAAAAATAATAATTTTTTGAAAAGCTGTATTAGAATTCTTTACTTCAAAGAAGTATTGAAAACCTTGAAGTAGCAAATCCGAACGATTTCTCCAAGGAAAATATCTCATCCTAATATAATAAGGAAGAAATATCATAAATACTTACCTACATAAAGGTTATAGGTTTAGAACTTCTAAAATTTCTAACTATTAATATATTCTAATATTAATACTATTATTACATATTACTTTTAACTTCTAATCCATTCCATAATTGTAAAAGTGCATAAACTTATAAATTTTTATAAAGTTGTATTCTTTTCCAAAATTCATTCTCAATATTTTATCCCTATAGTTATTATAATCCTTATGGGTATTTTTAATTTTCTAATGACAATAATTTAAATTTGCTAGTTTTCAAATTTTTTTTGAACTCAAATTCCTTTCAAGTCTTATCTCAATAATTTATTTGACTTATATTCTTACTTTGAATTAAATTTCCTAATATAAATTATTATTATTATTATTATTTTAAATGTGGTCCTCTGCTTTTTTCTTTTTAAATTTCTCATACTTAAAGCTAGTAATCCCCTATTATTTATTTCTTTTTTTTTTTTTAATTTCAAGACTCAATATCCAACACTTTTAACTTTTCAAATTACACCTAAAATACATACAATACCTCACCATCTCAACAATTCTCCTTTTTCTTTTCATCCAAACATGGTTTTACCTTTAAAGACTTCTTTTCATTTATTTACTTCACTTTTTCAATATGAGATTTTGTTCCAATCTACCTATTCGATTTTTTTTTCTTCAAAGCTCAATAATCTTTCTACACAAATCTCAAAACTTTTCTTTTCTTTTTTTTTTTAAAGTTCTTGTCATTTTCACCCTAAGAATCCAATTTACAAAGTTATTTTCATCATTTTTTTTATACATAGGATTCCCCTATGAACTTCCCCTTATACCCCTGATGAAATTATTTTTATTTCCTATTTTACCCCTAAAATCAGGGGCGTCTCAGTTTCAGCCATAGATTGATTGCTCCGGTTTACACCTGATTCTGATATTGGAGAATGAGGAAAGTTCAGATGTTATTTTTTATGTGTCTGGGGAAAAGTTTCATGCTCATAAGCTTGTATTCCCCTATGTATATTTGAGTCTGAATTTATCAACGGGCCATAGAATTATTTTCTTTTCTACTTTCGTTAGTGAAGCCAAAATAGAAAAATAATTTTCTTTAAGTTGTGTTTGGTTTTTGTAAAGTATTAAGAAAAGAAAAAAAAATGTTGATTTTCCTATACTTGACTATATAATGAAAAATCTCAAAGAAAATTAAATATAAATACAATCACTTAAAAATTTATATATTATTAATCATTTAATCTTTTAACATTGATGAGTTCTTCGCTCTCTTCGTTAGAGAGGAGGGGTGAATTTTTGGGGCTATCAGGAGGAATATTTGTGGGAATGTAACAGAAATTCCATATTCATGAGTAGAAATTCACTAAGATTTCGTGGACACGAAGAACCATTATGAGAAAGACGTGAAAATAAGCAGTAAAAATGTCGACAGTATGCAGTTCTCATCGGAACCATTATGAAGTATGTTGTTGGCGAACATGACCGGATTCTAACTCTCTTCCTCGTCTTCGTCCTCGTCATGGGATGGCTGGGAGAGTTGCAGAGGCTCTGTTACGAGAAGACGATGCAATATCAAAATTGAGGTGAAAGTCGGATATTGATGAGATTATTTGATGCAGCGGAATTGTTTGAGTAAGTCGACTGCAGCACTGCCATCTGCTGCGAGCTCCAGCTCTGCAGTGCTTTCTCCATGGCGAGCCGACTGTTTTTCAGCTGCGCTTGAACTATTGCCAGCTCCGCTTGCAATGACTCCACCTAGGAAAACCCAGAATTTGTTTCATTTTATAACAAACAGATATCATGAAGTAGAAGTTTAATTCTTGACAAACAAACGGGATAACCATCCACAAGAAATGAACCAAAAATAAACATCATGTTGTAATTTTCTAACATTTGTCCAAATTTTTTTGTTGAGCATTATGCGCAAGTTTAATTTCTGAGAAACAAACAGAAATGCGGCGCCACCCAGATGAATAAATGAACCAAAAAAAACCTGTTGTTGTAAAGAAAGTATGGTGGAAACGCATTCGTAATCTGGGTCAGACAGCCTGGCCTGAGCTTGGCAAGATATGGTGACGACGGCGTCGTGGCGGCGATTGACGGGAATGTGGAGCAACAACTTATAGACATTACTGGCGCCAAAAACCTTGTCGACGGCGGCAAACTTGGTGGCGCCCTGTTCGGATCCAAAGTGAGGAGCACAGATGCAGCCAGGCACACACTTCCTCCTAAAGAACTTGCAAGCCCCACAAAGGGCGATCGGTGACGGAGATGTGATCACGACGTGGCGTCCCATTGCTGATCAGCCACGAGGGGTAGGGTTGAAAGAGAGATAGATGTGGGAATGAGGATGAACATATTAATAGGAAGGGGGAAGACATGTTAGTCCCTGTGAGAGAGAGAGTTGGTAAGTGCAAAGGGAGGTTTATGATATTAGTAACAAAAAGGGGAGAAATAGTTTGGCTCAAGATTTGTGATGCCAATTGCTTATGGGATGCTTGCTTCACTCCCCCATTCCTCTCTCTCTTACCCTTCTAATTCTCTCCTTTCTTCCTTGTATTTTTCTTGGATAAATTTGCCTCTAACTTCCCAAATTTTCTTTTTTTTTTTTTAATCTTTTGATAATTGTGAGTGTTACTGTGTTTGGGTCAGTTTTCTTGCACCTCAACTAATCTTACAAAATCGATAATGGTAAGAGGAAAACCTCCCATGTTAGTCTTGTGAGAGAGAGAGAGGGGTGTAAGATGCACAATGCAAAGGGAGTGTTTATGATAGTAGTAAAAAATGGGGAGGAATAGTTTGGCACAAGATTTGTGCAGCCCACTGCGTGTGGTATGTTTGCTTCACTCCCCCTTCCCTTCCATCATCACTCTCTCTCTCTTTCTCTCTCTCTCTCACCCTTCTAATTCTCTCCTTTCTTCCTTGTATGTTTCTTGGATAAATTTGCCTCTAACTTCCCAGATTTTCTTTATTTCTTTTTTTTTTTTAATATTTTGATAATAGTGAGTGTTTGGATCAATTTTCTTGTATCTCAACTAATCTTACAAGATCGTAAGGTAATGGTAAGAGGAAAACCTCCCATGGCCCTCTTTTTATAATTTTTTTATAATCATAAATGTCTTGGTTAGTTTGCTCATACCTCAATTAATATCATGGGTCATAAGACAATCACAAGAGGAAAACCTCTCATAGTATACCAACTATATATTAATCTCTCATAGAATACCAACCATATATGTTAGATCTCTCATTTTCTTAAAAGGGATAATGTATGTGGATGATTGTAAAATAAACATTTCACAAACCCATCTTGATTTTAAAAGAAAAAAAAACAGTGCAACTTATTATATTTATATATATATATCAAAGAGGAGAAAAGTATAAATAAATTTATTTTTCGGAAAAGTTTACTTATCTTTTTATAACAAAAAAAAAAGGGTTAAAAACTTTAGAAAACTAATTTATCCAGATTTTTTTTTATTGATTGTTTTGTTTCTTTGATATTTTTCCCCAAAAATTTCAGAACGAAACATAGCCTAAAAATATAGTGGATATTGATAAATTTTTTAATTTTGCATAGTGTGATTCATCATAATGATTGAACATAGACATCATTCATTTGATATCAATTTTTAGTGGTATTAATAGTATTATGGTTAGAGTTGTTAAACGAGGCAACCCAACCACTTAGAGCACTCCCCATTTGGGTCATGAGATTAAACTAAGCCAAGTTAATCTATCATTTCTATCTGCAGCTTTCAACCACCAACCATCCAGATACAGGCAAGTGGTGGGCCAAAATAGGCCAAACGAGTTAAACAAACAAAGTTCTTAAAAATGCTAAAAAAAATTAATTTTACAAATTCATCATTCTTCAAATAAAAATAAATCATATATAATAATAATTAATATATAAAATGATTGAAACTAAACAATATAAAAAAAGTAAACAAACTTAACTAAATAAATACTAGAGCAATCGTTATAACCAAAAGTGCATCAAACAAACTAAATAAATAGTACCAAAACAAAAGAATAAACTTAATAACATATATTTAAAAATACAACTTCAAAGCAGATCGGGTTCAGTCTCATATGCCTTTTAATCTTCATCCTATCCTCATCCTTCTATTATATCTAATAATAACATATGATTCGACATTCATCTATTAATTAAATTTTTAGAGTATTAAATAACATAAATTTCATTTATATTTGCAATAAAAATATTTTTAAAAAAAAAAATGTATCTCAAACTATATAAATAATGAATATCCTATTTGTTTTGAAAATCCATTTGGTTAGAAGATAATTGAAATAAATAAATGTATAATTTTGTTAATTATTTTTAAAATAACAATATTTTGTTATTAATACTAGTTTAAGTAATAAAATTATTTAAAATATATTGATAATTTAGTGAGTTAAATTTAATTTAATTCTTACAAACTATAATAACTTTATTTTATAATAAAATATATATGATTGAATAAAATTTGAAGGATAAAAAAATAAATTAAAATTATTTTAAATAGATTTGATGAGATATAAAATATATTCAATATTAAAATTGTAATTTATTTAATTCAAATGTTTCAGTGACTTTTCATACAAGGATTTTAAATATTAAATTATCAAATAAATTATATTAAAAGATACATTTAAAAATTGAAAATAAATAGTTAAAACAACAAAGTTTACTATATTAATTATATATTATAATTATTATTATTTTAAAACCCTATGCCATTAAAGGCATAGCTGAAGTAACATTTTGTAAATGAACTTTGAAAAATCTCAATTACTAAGCTACATTTGAAAAATTAAATAAAGATTATACTAATTCCAAGAATCAAAGTTCTCAAACCTGACGCCTTTAAACTGTGGGTATCCGATTAAACCCGTTAACTGCTGAATATTTACACGTCTCAGACAAGGGAGACCCAAACTGAGTAAAAATAGCCTCTTGGCTCACACACCAATACTCTCATCAAAATACATCCTAACTATATTCCAATAACAAGAGTTATAACATTTCTTAATACAAAATACATATTAAATTTACAATTTAATACATATTATCCTGAAAACATCAAAGCTAATAACCCTAGCTTTCTTCAAAATCGGCCTCTAAGATGAGCCGTTTTCTCGAATGCTCCCTGTACCTGAAATGATATTCCCTCTACAGGGTGAGCTATCGCCCAATAGTGGAATTACCCTAAATGGGTTACTCCCCACCTAAGTGCATATGCAATGATCCAATGTAAACACACACTCAAGTAAATACATGATCCTACTTGAATGCTCCAAATGCCCGCTCCAATGTCTTTGAGTCCTCACCCGACTCTCACACCGCTTCAAGCTCATGTAATGAGAAAAACACCATTTTCAAAACAAAACTCAGTTGCTCTAAAATACACTACCGAAGCTCGTAAAAATACGGGACTACCCGAGGCGAATGTGTTGGAGAATCTCCCAAACAAATATGGCATCCAAAAATGATCCGTTGGACCGTCCCAACCCCATTCTTCGGAAAATCATCCCTGAAATTCTCGCAACCATGTTCGCTTTTATTTTAATTCATGTCATGCACTCACACTTACTTCTCAGGGTTACCCGTGCATAAGGAATGCATTATGCCATTTCAACACAATCCAACCAATATATCAAATATGCATATATTAATAAATAACACTCACACTACATGTTATTCAAATTTGATCAACCAACTCCCAAATTTGCTCACTTGAGCTAATCACTATTCCATTTCTAATGGCCTACACCCACAATTATATTTTATATAATTATGGCATCATGTTAACACATCAAGCATTAACCTATTAATTTCTTTGATCAACCAACTCAAGCCATTCATTTCAAACAATTTCATACACACAACATATGGACGTTTTTTGGTCCAATTCACACCAACCCGGGACTGTTTTTAATAGTCCCAAAACAGAGCAAGTGGGCTGTCCGTGGGCAGCCCACTCATCAAACATTTGTTCCACTAATCCCATTTCCACGGTCATCGTCTATGATGACTACTACACTAATGTTATAATAACAAACGGAATCACATCTTTATGACAACAAGATTGTCTCCAACAACTAATGAATATTTCAGTCTGTCAGATCATCGAACACCTGACTACCTAACTGAATCTAACCATCAACAAAACAATTTATAAACAAGAGGGGAAAATATAGATAAAACTCACCTCATCTGAAAGTCATCAAAACTAACTAAAATGATGCGAACCTGAGAAATTTTCCTTCTTTTTGCCCTGAGCACTCCTTCTCTCTCTAAAACAAAACTTAATCACTACATGTTCCTTCTTCCTCCCTCGCCAAGTTTCTTCTAATTGTGGTGAGACAGATCAACGCACCATTCTAACTTATTATCATTAACTGTTAATATCCATAAACTTCTTCGATTTTTATTAACCAGCAATTTCACCGTCTATTTTATCGATTCTCTAATTAAGTAATATGTCACACGATATACGTTATAGTGACTTTGTCACATCAATACGTCATTTGCGATCCGATATTCACTTCGAACGCAATCCATATCGAAATTTTAATTAAACCATCGGTGTTAGCTAGATCGCCAAGATTTATCTCAACGCAGAAGTTCATTAATGTCCGATCGAAATTTGAATTTAATCAACATTATTAAGTAGAATAAATTTCGTCCAAGATTTCTTTAAAAAGTAATTTCACCTAATGCCCAATATACGATCCAATCCACGTACGGTAACTTCTGCGCACAACTCGATCGCGTCGCAAGAGAACTGCGTTTAATCAATATCATAACCGGTTATCGCGACCATTCGTCAAGAACACGATCAACCGAATATCGCCAACGATCCGATGTTCACCATGCGAGCAGAACCACCGGATCCCACCGATTTATCATTAACTTCCCGGCAATTTAGTAAAGACTTCACCGCCTCGGTATAATCGAACCCCCAACTAATCATCATTACAGATATAAACAACGAACGTAACTGATGCATCCGACCGAACGCGCCATTTAGTCATCGGCGTAGAGCGGAACCATTCCGCGAGATCCGCGACCGACCGCCACGCACCGAGATCTCACCTTTAGATAATCTCGCTATACGCTCAGTCATTAACGGTGGATGTTATCGCCACCGATCCAACTGTACCCGCGAATCCCTCGAGCGGACTTAATTAGTGGTTCTCGTTTCCACTGGTAAGACCATTCAGAAGCACGAAACATCGTCCAACTGCCATCAGAAACGGAGAAACAAATCGTCCTCCACTTATCGCCGAACAGAACTGAATCGTCCAAAACCCGGGGATCCTCGCCTCACAACCTTCATATTCAGTCACACAGAACCATCTTATCAATTCATCAGAACCCCAACCCCGCCTGTCGAAGATCGGATCGAGGTGGTCCAACCGGGGATTCGTCGGTAATCCACGAGCAACAAAGCACGGAATAATACATCGTCGCTCGTCGGATTAAACGGTCCTGATCCTCGTTTTTTATCCGTTAACCCGTACCGTCCTGATAATCTTTTGCAATAGAAGTCTTCGCTTTTCCCGCGGGCGTATGGACTTTCCTTCCTTCTTGAAACAACGATCCATCTGATGCCTCAGATAACACTGATCTTCCATTCATAAGTCATCTCAACCAAAAGTCCACCTTCCCTGAACCATTGATGACTGAGATATAATTTAATGCTAGATATCGCGAATCCAACTCTTCATCATTTGATTCCGCAAGATAAAAGAATCCATAACCTACTGCTCACAGAAAATCATTGATCAAAATAATTATAATGGATCAAGATTCAGATTTTTTCCCCATTGTCTTCACTTAATTAACACCACACAAAGTCAATATATTAATTCAAAATAGGGATTTATGTAATGAAATTCCAGATTAATGATTTTACATAAGATTTGATGTTACTAATATCCCGATTTATCATAATGGGATAATCATTCATATTAACTTTAATGCAATTTCATTTTAATTTCATTTTTTCCAGCTCTTGATCTGATTCGATCTGATCATTTTTTGAAAAACCCACAGTCGTTGTTCAACTATTATCCAAACATCGATCTTAAACACACCAGTCAACCAATATTAACCACAGAGATTCCACATTAAAACACATAAGAACGCGAGATATAACTGATTTATATGTCTGAATACGATTATCGGTTATGAGTTAATATCACAACAGATCACATTATATTAATCCTATTTTGACTGATCAATAAGATACAACATTTTTAGACGCACTGAACCTTCCATTTCTTCATCCCCCGCTCCTTTGTTGATACAATAACGACGTGATATTGTCGCCCAAGGTCCCGTTTCGATCACATATAGATCTGAGATCACACCTAACACAGGTTTAGCCTCACAATACTACATCATAATCCACTTCTTCCCAAAATCGCCAGAACTCCTAACTGCCAAGATATAAACAGATCGTGACACACCCCAAGAGCACCTCATCTATGCCATGATACATCAGGCACATACACTTCCAATATTGAATGACTGTTCATTACACATAACTGAACAGACAGATCTCTATATTAAACTAATCATATTATATACAGACTGATCTTATAACTGAATGTTATACATAAGATCTCAAAATAACATAAGATAATTGAGTTAATAGATATTAATCTTCATGAGATTAAAGATTATTAAACAAGAAACTAACCACTTCATGATCTTTTTTCGTTTTTCATATTATTAGATTTTTTTTTCTACTTCTTACGAGAAACTAAAAAATATTACGTTATTATTTTTCTTTACTTCCGTTGATAACCCAAAATAATGATAAAACTTATTTATTTGAATTTCCATCTACACACCAAAATCTGCACTTTTTAACATATCTACAAAAAGAACCAGACGGATAACACACTCACATCATAACAACAAAGAAAAACATTCAACACATGATGCAAAGAATAATTTATCAACACCACTGATCATTACACAACACATACAAGAACAATTTCGAACTCCGTGATCTGAATCGAGCACCAGAACTGAGATTGTCACCAATGCGAAGGTTCTACAACTTGAATGAACCCATCTTCACCAAGGTCCTCGGTCCCGTGTAATCGATGATCAATCATCGACAATTGGTATTATAATTGAGACTGATGTCACGTTATTAAAACGGTTAATTACACTTATAATATAATCCCAGCTCCGGCAATCGTTCGGCACTTTGGTACTTCACACCAAGTTTCGACGTCTCAAACTGTGGTGTCCATGACAACCACAACACACCACACTGATCAGAATCCAAACTATAAAATGCTCTTATTCATACAACTAATATCTCATCATCATACATCTAACCATGATTCAATAGGTTCAAGAATATAACATTTCTCTTAATACAATATTATATTAAAATTCTTACAATGAGCATATATTATCCAAAACATCGCGTTTCATAACTCACTTCAATTACTCCCCAGATATTTCCGCTTAACGTTTCCGATTCTAAATGATATTCTTCACATATGAGTTATCAGATTAACACCTCCAATTAAAGGGTCCCACCGGCATATGGGAATGATCCAGAATGTAACACACCGGCAATACGTGATCCTGGCCTTCGAAGGCCTAAATAAAATCAATACGCCTGAGTTTCGCCCACTTCTCTTACTCGCTTCAGTCATACAGAAACATCATTTCTAAAATGAAACTTGTTATTCTCAAATATACCACCAGTTTCAAAATATGGACTGCCCCAGATTTAAGGCTGGAGGAACCTCCAAAGTTTCAACAAAGATCTTAACCCAAATGATCCGGTTGATCCACCCAACCCATTCTGGTAAAACTGATCCCATGGAAATTCCTTTCGTGAATCATGTTCGCTTTTTATTTTAATTCATGTCATGCACTCACACCTAATTTCTAGGTTAGCTCCCGCATATGAATGGGTTATGCCATTTCAACACAATCCAACCAATATATCAAATATGCATATATTATCAAATTAACACTCACACCACATGTTATTCAAATTTGATCAACCAACTCCCAAATTTGCTCACTTGAGCTAATCACTATTCCATTTCCACCCGCCACACCCACAATTATATTCTATATAATTGCATCATGTTAACACATCACATTAACCTATTAATTTCTTCGATCAACCAACTCAAGCCATTCATATTTCAAACAATTTCATACACACAACATATGGACGTTTTGGTCCACCACAAACTGACTGCTTTTACCAAACCCAAACAAAGCAAGTGGGCTGTCCGTGGGCAGCATCAAACATTTGTTCCACTTTTTTAAACCGATTTCCATGGCCATTTCCGGCCTCATACACACCAACACACAATTTAATGCATAAAATTATGAAACAAAACACCCAAAATGTCCCTACTACGGGCCACGGACGCCCAAATGGGTTCCAAAATTTCACATTTCGGTCCTGCCTGACATCAAACGACCCTCGCGGCCTCAAATCAACTCAATCATCAACAAAACACTTAAACAAGAGGTAAAGCAAGTAGGATAAAACCCCTACCTCACGGAGTTTGTCAAAACTCTCTAAAACCGGTGCCCACGCGTAGTCCTTGCCGCGTAGAGCAACTTTCCTTCTTGCTCCGAAGAAATCCGACGGTCCGATCGGTCGGGATCTTAGAGAGAAGCCACTCCTTCTCTCTCTAAAAATCAAAAACCTAACTCACTGTCAAAGCCTTCTCCCCTTCACGCTGGGCCCTTTCACCAGTGGGAGATGACCACTATTCCCTATTTTGTCCTTATTATCATTTAACTTTCAAATAATGTCATCCATGTCCCTTCTCTTGGATTTTTGACACTTGGCACACTCTAGGCCGTCCATTTCCATCATCTCTCTACTCATGCAATATGTGTCACATGAGTACATGTTATAGGTGACTTTTGTCACATCAAATGTCGTTTTATGACCGATACTCTACAATAAAACGCGTGGTAATCTTCTGGACCGCCTCTAATTCGACGGTACCGACGTGTTAAACTGCATTTCACAAGACGATTCCAAAGGTGAAGTCCGTTTCATCATTCAAGATCTAGAAAAATTTCGGATTTTTACCGAAATTACGATTTTGCCATTTTTTTAGAAAATTGGAATTTTCTCGGGTCTTACAAAACCCACATGGGCCACGGGCCAAAACGGGTCGGGGTAAGTTAAACCGATTTTATTCGAGCCTTAAATATTACAACCCAACCCTCCAAAAATTCAGGTTAAAATGGGCTGACCCATCGAGCTCAACCCATATTGACAACTCTGATTCTATGCACTACCATGCAACACAACAACCAACTGATCCTTCAATCCATGGACTGCCATGCGACATAGCCACCATCAACTAGTCATCCAGACCATGTCATTGCACCAATGGTCACCAACTGATGTGCATGGGCATTAAGTGCCCCCGTGCCAACAACAGATCTTTGTAGCGTGTGTTGTCCATGGTGTCTTAAGGCATCACTGATATGTCATCGATCCCACATCTAAGCCCACATGAATGGATATTGGGCATCGCCCCCATGCCAACGTCTGAAGGGAGAGAACCCTGTGCTTGTTGCAACCATAGGGAACACCATGCATGTCTAGGCGCCCATGCATATGTGTCTTCGAGGCATTCAACTTGTCATGGCCTGCCCTGGCCATGGCATGGTCTCGGCTCCTTGCTAATGAGAGACTACTCTCTCCCTTAAAGAGCTTATTTAGAAATTCTTCTTTTACCTTGAGAAGACATCAAAGTAGCTTGAGTAGACATAATGCCCCAATTACCTTTATACCCTTTGACTTTGTTCTTTATTCCATCTTACAGAATCTCTGAGGCTTCCATCCAACCTGATCCCACTTGTGCCTTGCTTTTGTTTGGGTCATCTCATGGGTGTAAGGCAACCCATGAGGCCCTTCATGTGATGATCCCCAGCTTAGGTCTCGAAGGGGGACACACCTAGCTCATGTGGTAGAGAGTTCAACGTCTCAAAAGGACAAGGCATAGGGAGGAGAGAGGTCTCGGATTCGAGTCCTAGTAGGAGCATTTTACTACATTGTAACTAAAGTGTTTAGCCGTTAAAATTTTTTTGTTTATACACGGGTTTTTAAAATTATTTTTAATTCAAATATTTTTGTAAATATTTTATAATCATAAAATAATTATTTTATTTTTCTAATACAACTGTTTTTTTATGTATAAGATACTTCTGTTTGGAAACTTTAGCTGCCCCTCCCTCTCTTTCTCTCTTTCAGCTCCTTGTTTGTTAGAGATAATGACTGATTTATTTGTCATTCTTAGCATAAAATCACCAATTCCATTGTTTTCTAGGTTTTTTTTTTCAATAAAGTGGTTTTTTCCACACTGATCTAGGTTTCCCTTTGTTTTTGTCGTCGACTTGTTGCGGCGTGTTTTATTGTTGATTTATTACGACAAGTAGTTGTGTTTTCAAAGGTTAACTTCTTCGTGGATTTTCGCGTTGGTAGTTCAGATGACAAAGTTCAATCCGATAGAGTCATCAGATCAAATCATGCATGTACGTCAATATGCTACAAATCTGGAGTCTTAGGCATTCTGTGCCGATTATCAAATACATAAAATGGAAATGATCATTTTGCTTTTAACTCGATAAGCAGTCTCAATTGTATTGTTAACATGAATCAATAAATTTATCTCTTTTTCATAAAAAAAAATGTTTTTATATGTATATTAATTCAAAAAATTTTATAAATATTTTATAATAATAAAATAATTATTATAGGCTCAGATTCATAAAAATGTTTTTTATATTTTATTCATTAATTCAAATGTTTTTTGTAAATATTTTTAAATTTTTTTTTTATCATAAGAATAATTATTTTAGGTTGTTATAATAAAATTATTATATATATTTATTCATTAATTCAAATTCTTTAAATATTTATATGTGTTTATTCATTAATTAAATATTTATGTGTAAATATTTATATATGCTTATTCTTTAATTCAATATTTATGTGAGTTTTGAGTGGTTTTTATAATCATAAAAATATTTATTTAGATTTAAAAGGAGAAAATAAAACTTAAAATAATTATTTTTATGATTATAAAACAATTTTAAAATATTTACAGAAAGAGTATTAATGAATATACATATATAAATATTTGTATTAATAAAAATATAAAATATTTTTTTATGTTTATAAACAAATTTGAAAATATTTACAAAAAGATTTTAATTAATAAATAAATATACATAAATATTTATATGAATAAAATCCTAAAATAATTATTGTATGATTATAAAAAATATTTACAAAAAGATTTAAATTAATGAATAAACATATGTAAACATTTGTACTCATAAAAACTTAAAATAATTATTTTTAAAAAGTAATTATTTTTATGATCATAGAAATTTTTTTAAATAAAATAAATGGATATTTTAAGGAAAAATAAATATGTATTTTAGGTATATCCAAAAACTTTTAAACTATATATATTTTTTAAAGATCTCCTAAGTACTTCTCAAAAAAAAACACTATAAGTGTTTTTTTTAAGTTTGAAAAGTGTTTTTCAAAATATTACTAAACAACTTTTTTGGTCATGAAAACACTTAAAAGTGTTTTTAGACCTAGAAATACTTTGAATTATCAACACTTTTACAAGTAGTGTCAAACTAACCCTAAGTCCGAAGTCACTTAAATTATTAACCAAATAAAGGCTTAGGGTTGCTTCCTTTTTAAAACATCCCCTCATAGGTTGGAAATATGGCACAATCATACTTAGAAGTCTAAATGAGTCAAGCTACTCGTGAGTTACTTGAGCTCGATTAGCAAAATACTCAAATTCGACTTGGAGTTAATTGAATATCACAATACTCGAGCTTGAGTAGCTTGTCAAGTCAAATTCGAGTATCACAACCTGACTTGAACTACTCACGAGCTGAATCAAGCTTTACTATTTTATTAATCGAGTCAAACTCAAGTCGATTTCGAGTATAATTATTTATTATTTTTTTAAGTAATTCGAGCTTTATTGAGTTGAGTTCTAGTAGCTCAACTATTTTTCAAGTCGAGTTTCGAACATCTGAAAAAAAAAAAAAAAGCTCGATCAAGTTTGAGCTTCAAGTTTTTTAATCAAGTCGAGCTCAAGCTTAACTTTGTATGAACTTGACTCGACTCGACTCGTTTCGTTTACACCCCTATGCATACTATATCTTTAAGGCCTTCATTACTATCTTTAAGGCTTTCATTAAGATGCATAGATGAGTCTTCGCCGAGGATAGAAAATTTTGGTATTGTTTTCTCTCTTTAAGGAAAGGCTAAGTCTATTCTTCAACTAGAATATCAATAAATTGCAACAAGTGGGACAAACTTCATTTTTTTTTTTTTTGGAAAGAAGTGGAACAAACTTCTTATTCATCATAGATATGATAAAAAAAATTGCATATTAAATCTTTATATGTATTTAGTAGAGTTGGTCTATATCTAGTGAACCTTCATTACCTTTCAAATGATTGTTTTAGTATGTGGTTAGCTTTATTACCGGAATAATGAATAAATATTAGTCTATTTCAAGAATAGAATTTTAAGCGAGTGGCAAATATATACAAGTATTTTAAGAGAAAGAGATGATATATATATTAGAGAATCTTTGTTATGAGTCGGTACTAATTAGGTACCAAGATTAATTTAATTCAGTTTGATAAGGACTATCACAAGTTTGCTAGACGTACTCTATATGGTTTTTATTAGGGATGGCATCGGATCGGATTTGGATCGGATTTTTCAAAATCCATATCCGATCCTAAATAAAAATAATATATCCATATCCATATCCATATACTACGGATAA
Source organism: Tetrastigma voinierianum (assembly GCA_016808115.1). Classification (NCBI taxonomy): domain Eukaryota; kingdom Viridiplantae; phylum Streptophyta; class Magnoliopsida; order Vitales; family Vitaceae; genus Tetrastigma; species Tetrastigma voinierianum. The sequence continues at coordinate 2,165,430 of JAEQBH010000433.1, read as the reverse complement.
AAATCTAAATCCATATCCTATCCATCGAATTTCTCGGATATTCTCCACGGATATCGGATTTATCCATGACACTACATATTTTTGCTAACCTACGACACTAGTTATAACTTCATGATTCATAAATTTAGAATATAAACTAAAGTCTAAAGTTAATAAAATACAAGTCAACTACTTTTGTCGATTCTTGAAGAAATGAGAATTTTCTAGAACTAGTATAGTGGTTCATATACAAAATATAGGAAAAAAATTTGAAAAATGAGGCAATTGAATTTTAAAATTGAAAACTTGGAAAAGAATGAGAGAAAATAAAATAAAACAAAATAAAAGAAATAATGTAAGAAATCAGGTCATAGATCCAGAATCGATCCACTGCAATGGGTGTAACTTCAGAAAATCATACCATGCTAAAAGAATATATCTCAACATTTTATGTCAAAAGTTAATTTCATGATGTCTAGAATCACTTTAAAATTCACCCAGATATTCTAAAGCCGCTTAATACGATTACAAATATTATTATGTGTAGTGTCGATCGTAATAGAAGATTCCAAACTGATTTGTTTTTATGCATCATTTGACTTTTATAAACCCATACAGAATCGCATAAGGTATAAAATATTAGCTAAGTATATAAACAAATATTCAAATCATTTTGAACAGAACCAAGAAGGTGACAGCTAAAATGTGTGAATTTCAAGAAGAGTGATGATGTAACTCACATCGAACATGTTCACAATCCATTTCATGTCAAGTCTCATCTGATATTACAGCTACTATTCATTTATTAATAGGTTTATGAATATGATATGAGGAATATTTCATACACCAACTCAATTAATACTTCTGGTCTACAAACAACCAAGCTACAACTTACATTCTCCATCGGCTGCACTTGCATAATTATTATTATTATTATTATTTTAATTCCACTCATGGAACCAGCACTAGACTTAATATTTCTGACACACAAGCATGATGAATCTCAACATTTAAAGCACAAGCATGATGAATCTCAACATTTAAGCACAAGCATGATGAATCGATCTCCCAATATTAGAACATGATATATGTATTTTAGATTGGTAATGTTCGATAATGCAACACAATATTATATTACAAATGGGTCCGTACTGCTTACTCCGATCTAAAAATAAAAGAAAAACCGAGAATACCAAATCACTAACCTGTCGAATGTTATGAAGGAATAGATCTAAGAGTTGCTTTAATGCTTTGATGTGATGCGAACTACAAGCTTGTTTTGAGATTTCACGAACAGTAGATCAGAATGAGTGTTTTTCTTTTATAAATCCAAACTGGTTTTTTTTTTTTTTTTCCGTATGTGCAAATTGGTGCCTTTATACTTTATGCTCGACAACTTCAAAGTATAGACTCATTTTCTATCAAAAACGCAAAGTATCTTCCATAAAACCACTCTCCGTTCCTTTCCTTCTTTCTTCCTCCTTTCCTCCTTTATATTAGATTAAGATTTATACTTGACAAAGATAGAGTTAGGGTTAGTGATGTTTGATTAGGACTTTAAGTGTTAAAATTAAAATCTACAATATTAGGAATTAAAATTTGTGGTGTTACATTAAGGTTAGGATTTAGGGACTAAAATCCAAGCAGTCTGTAAGATCGTCGCCGTCGACTTTCCTCCGCCAAGAGGGAGATTAATTCCATTAAATGCCACCGCGTACAGACGTAGCCTCGGTCATTAAAGAGTTTAAAGAGTCACATAAGTTTTAATTCTTATACAACGGGAGGACTTCTTCAGTTATCAAGCGACTATCAAGTCTACTGCGATTCCAAGAATGGCCAAAGCTCAAACATCTTGAAGAGATATGTCCAAATTCCACGCCGGGAAGGGATAATGAAGACGTGGATCAAGATAGACTGTATGAGGCTTATCAACAAATTAGGGTTTGTAGTGTTATAAGTTTGTAATTTATCAGGTTAAGAAGCTAGTATTATTAAATGCTAGCATGTTACGTTAGATTTACAAATTACAATTAGGACTAGATTTATAATTTATAATGTTATTGTTAGGTTTGGGTTTACATTATTATATTTTTAGTATTCATTTCTAACTTTACTAATTAGGATTTTAAAATAGGCAATTAAATATTTGAATTAGTAATGTGAGATCATATCATATTATATAGTGTTATTACAAATTACAATTAATTCAAATATTGTATCTTTATATTATAACATTCAAATATTAATTCAAATATTACACACGTTTGGGGCCTGGAGATGATACTGCCTTCGATCGATATGCTCAAATCCATATTCAATCCATATCCATTCAAAAAAATCGGATTTTATCCATATCCATATCCATTATCCAGTCAACGGATTTTTCTACTGTTTGACCGGATCGGATCGGGTCGGAAATCCACGGATACGGACACATTTGTCATCTCTAGTTTTTATTATTACTCTAAAGCAATAAAGGAAGCCATTTAGCTTAAGGACAGTCTTCTTGATTAAAAAAAAAAAAAAGGAGGGCAGTCTTCTTCTTGTCCGGATTGTAGCATAGTCTAAGGAAGTACTACTTTTATTGAGATAATTGAGAGAGTTGAAGTGGGTTGTAGAGTAAAATCTTTTTGCAACGCCCAATTTTCTTTTCGGGCTAGTAGGAATTTGATGGATTTGAGCCCTTGAAATAAGGCATCATTTTTTTATTTTTTAATAGGTTTTTTATTTATTTAATTCTTTATCCTACTAAGACTCAAATCTAATCTTCTCCCTAAGCCAACCCCAAACTATTGACTACTGAGCCAGGCTTCAATGACCCCTTTAATAAGGCATTATATGACAAAGGCATATCTAACTATCCTCGTATTACATAAAGGATACAATTCATATATTCCTTATAAGTAAATAAATTATCTACAATCCATTCATAGATTTGATAATCAGACTGTGATACACTACCTCCAAATTGAAGGGGATAACTTATCTCGGCCATTGCAATGAGTTTTCCATGATTAATCCATTAGCGTATGTAATGCATACCATGACATAAAATTATTGATTGCAATGATGTACCAATCTACTGTATTGCATGGACTTTCAATTTTAAGAGGATATTGAGTTTGTACCAAAATCAATATAAGGTTTTAATATGTTGGTAAAATCCTAAAGTGATCATAAAATTTAAGGATTTGGTCACTATTGATGGAGCTCGTGACAATAGATATTCTCTATAAAAACATCATGATATCTCATAGGTTGGAGACATTGTACCCCATTGGGTGATCTAAAGGGTATGTGATCACGAAATTCATGAATCAAATTTAACATATGCTTCTTAGAGGTAGAGTATGTTAGTTGATCAATTAATAAGTAGAATTTGTAACTCACGTATTGGAAAACTAAACTTAATAAGTGATAACATTACCTTGTTATGTTATATACATGAATTCATCGAAAGTTTGCATGTAGTAGATAGTAGGCCATAGACTCAAGCTTTTTCTCGTAATATTTACATAAGATATTAAGTTCGATTAATTCTCTATAATAAAGGTATTAAGTTCTATCAATTCTCTATAATAGGATGTTGAATCAACTTATGGGTTCCAATGGTCCATGTTCAATATCCTATACCATGTTGGTATAATTTATGAGGATTAGATCGACTCTAGGTTAACTCTTATGCATTAGGCAGTTTAGTAATTAAACAATGTTGTGAAAGGGATAGTGAATGACATCTCTTAGACTTTAATTAGACATCCCTATTAGGCTAATTAATCAATCATGACCCATTTTTTTTAGCTAAATTAATTTATAACCCAACCCTTGCTGGTGGGCTGATATAGTCACTTTAGTTCAATAAGGTGGCAAAATAATGTGTTATCTTATTATTATTATTTAAATTTGATTCTCTAATACATCTTATTTAAAATTTGAGGACAATGACCAATTTAGGTTATGAAAAGATCAATCTTTTCTTTTCTTTTTTTTTATCTACTTAGATTTTATTGTAGTTTTCTGAATGATCGCATTTGAACTTAAAAGATTATATCATGTATTCTTGTTTGCTAAGATAATACTGTTAAAGGATCAATATTTTGGTTTATTCGTTTCTTTATAAAGACAAATTCATGAGTTACTAATATATATATATATATATATATATATATATATATATATATATATATATATGTATGTTATACTAGTTTTCTTTATTAAGATTAAAGACCAATTCATTTCTTATCCATTTACATGGGCCGTGGGGTTGTTAGCACTATTCGGTGCAATAACATTGGCCTTTTACCTTTGATTTTGTTCGTGATTCTAACAAACTGATTATCTTCTCTGTGGTCCTCTGCGAGATTTGCTTCCATATTTCCTTCTCCATCCAAATATTTGACCTCCTGATCATCTACTGGTCTAATTGTTTAAAACATTCTAGCAAAATGACCACTAGATACCAGACTGGTCGCCGCTTCATCGATCCTAAGAGCATCCACAGCAGTCAGCCAAACTGGGGAGCCAAAGCCATTTTTGGCTGTTTTGACAAAAAATTCAGCTCCAGCAGTGGAGCCAAAGCTGGAGCCAAAAATGAGGGAGACAGTGATCAGCCAAACCAGTGGAATATGGCTGATCACCGTTACTAGCCAAATTCAGAAAATCCACGTTACCCGTATTGTAGCCGTTGGAACCAACATTCGATGCAAATCCGTAATCGAAAAACTGAACCGTATGCAAGCAAAAAAAATCTCCAAAACAGAGATTCAAGCAAAAAAATATTCATGAACAAAAACAGAATCGAAAATTTTTCATTATTTCCCAACGGATACAAAAATATTTTATAAATAGCAAACAAAACCAAATAATTCATACACCTAAATTGCAGATTTGAGGGAAGAAGAAGAAGGGAAGAACTCATTTGACCTGCCGCCGTCGCCGTTCGCCGGCCAAAGTCCACCGTTCCCGCGGTCGCATTTGCAGACCCAAAGTGAGCTCTCTTTCTTCCCTATCTCTTCTCCCCCAAGGTTCTGTTCCCTCCTTGGCAAGTGTTCTTTCCCCTCCCCGGCGATCTCCTCTCCCCTTCCCCTCCCCCCGGCTGATCTCCCTCCTCGCTGCCGATCTCCCTTCCCCCCCGCTGCCGATCTCCTCCCCACCCCCTCCGGCGCCGATCCTCCCGCTGCCGATTTCCCCCAGCTCTTCTCTCCTGTCGCCCAGAGAAGCTCCCTCCCTCCCCCCACCCAACACTCAGATTTTGCTAATAAAATTCGTTTTGGTTTTGGGTCTTTAATGAAAAATACGTTTTGTTAATTCATAAAATGAAAAATAAAATACAAATTATATCATATTTTTTCGTAAATACTTTAAATAATGAATTTAAAAAAACATTTTTTCTTTATATGAATTAATTTAATTTATTAAATTTATAAATATTTTTATTAACTTCTAATTATTTAAAATTAATAATATTATAATAAAATATTAACAATAAAATGAAAAAACCATAATCATATAAATGCTTTTAAATAATATTTTTAATTGAATCTTTATATTTATTTTAAATTCTTAATTAAATATTTATTTATCTTTAAATAAATTTTATAAATAATTGAGCGATATAAATGAATGGCTTGCATAATGATGTAATTATTGGGCGTACTATAAAGGGTAAAATTTAATGGGGATGCAGATAACAAACTTGGGATGCCATCGAGATATTTTTGGCTGTACTTAATAAATCTCAAAAGTCACTTTGTTCCAAAATTCAGGCCACGTTTGTAATTTGACGACTGCTGAGACGCTTCACTGTGATTTCATCTTTTCTCCACCTTCATCAGTATGGCATGATCATAGTACTCAATGGGTAAACACAGTATTCGCACCCATACGAGAAGACTTTTGAGCTCATCTTGGGCCTCCATATTTGACGAACTCATAGTCAACCACAGACGAAAACTTCACCAGAAAGAACCTGTTGTCCATTACTACCAGTTCAATTACTGATTTGGGGTCTCCAAAGAGTTGTAACTTTCTGAAGTAAGCAGTGTCTTATACCCGATCAGTCTCCCCATCAGTTTTATGATTAAAGTCTATCTCCAAGGCTTGCGTATCCTCCTCATCTCTTCCCTTGTCACTCTTACTTTCGAGCAGTAAAGGTCCTCATCCTCATCCGCCTCCCCATCCTCGTCGTCTTCTTCCGAAACCCAGTGTTCAGGATCCTCGTTAACATATATAAGATACAGATCCTAAAAGCTTTTCCTTAAAGGAGATGGTGGGGCTTATTGGTTCTCTCTCTTTTCTACCTTCTGCTGCTGGCCTAGGGTACTCGGCCTGTGACCTTACCCGTTTGGTGCTCCGAAGAAGTAAGTCATCCTCCTCCACCGAGGGGGGGCTTGATAGCAATCTTGGTCAAACTCCATTGGATTCTTCTATGTTAATTAGTCTTTACCACAATAAAAATGTCATTAAATACACGGAATATCTGCTTCGATCGATTATATTCCAGATTTCGATTTTACTGGATATATCGGATATATATATCTAATGATATTTAACACGGAGATCAATATATCGGAAATTAACAAAAAATTACTTAAATTCATTAAATACTTTGTAAAATGTAAAATGACATTAATAATCAAATATACACATTGGGATTATATTGCAACAAGCTTTTAACCAAAATGAAGATCGATGCGCTTCAAATAAGAACATTCGACGGCTGATCCCATCTTGGTGAAGACAATACTCATACCAGACACAGATTCCGATAATATTTGACATGTGGATTAAACATGTCATGCATAAGTGTCTTGACTTGTATCCACAATCTTTGTAATTTAATTCTAGCTGTTGGATTTAATTTTGATGCAAATCTGACCGTTAAATCTTCTTTAAACCATTGGGATCAATCCATAAATCAAGTATTGTCGATTTAAAATCGACCGTTGATCATAAATTCACCGCTGGAGAGCATTCAAAATTGGTGAAATCAGCTTACCTGATCAAGCAAATTCAAATTCGCCCTCAGGATCACCAAAATAGCCGTTGGAAATTTTTTAAAACACGAGTGCAATCTAGGCCGTTAGATCATTTGTAGGAAGATCTCGACCGTTGGATGTCTTTGAATATGTCTCGATATAATGGCTAATATTTTACCGAAAAATTTAATCGGGCTTCCTTCGCTGTACTACACCGATATTTCCACGATATTTCGGTCTTTAACCGATATATCGACATTTTCTCAAATTTCGATCAACCGATTATCTATGGTTGATATCACTTCGAACCTCACCGATATCCGATATATTGAAGATATATCGACCGATATATCCGAAATTTTAAACCCTAATTATAACTCAAGAGTTTATGTAGTTTCTTACATGAGTTCAAATTGTATAACTAAGTGAGATGATTATTTTAGAATGAGTTAAGATTGTTAGCAAATAACTAGAAGGGAGATGGACTTTAGAGATCAAAAACTATTATCAAAAGAGTCTTTCATGTCAAATCATCAAAAGCATAAGTAAAACGGAAGCGCACCTTGATCCATAATGAATATGATGGTGAGAAGAGATTGATCTTGATCTTCAAAACTTATAACCAGAACTTAAGTGTTCAGTTATGATCTTCCATGTCTTTTATGCACAAGTCCTCCAATTCTTTAAAAGTTTCTTCCCTCTTGTAATGGGATGAAAGAAAGAAAAAGTGTGCATATGACTTGGAGACCACAACCTATTTATAGTAGAGTCATGATACATAGGAAGAATCATAGTACATCCTTTAATTAATGATACATCTCTAGATTCATGATATATCCCTTTAAGATGATTCATGATGCATCCCTTTAAGATGATTCATGATACATCTATTTAAGATGATTCATGTTAAATCATTTTTAGAGGATTTATAATACAATACCTTAAAAGGATTCATATTACATTTCTCTTCATGAAAATACATGCCTTCTCATTTCTTATTTTTAATTTAGCACATCATAAAATAAAAATAAGACCTTTGGTATCTACACAATGAATAGCCATACCAGTTGTGATTTAACTTCATTAATTAAACTTTATAAGATCACTTAATAGGAGTTGCATCTTTTAGATAGCCTTTAATGCATAATCAATGATATGTGTAGACCCACATATTGGATAAATATCCAACAAAGATAACATGAAAAGAAATTCAATGAAGTCTATTAAGAAAAAAGAGAAGAAAAAGGTGTTAATCAAACATGAAAAAAAAAGTGAATAGAAAGAGAAGTTGCCTTAAAACCTAAATGTAATTTCTTAAGGGAAAATGTCGTAAGTCTTAAAAAATTATGCCTAAAATCAATTGGTATAGAGTCATTGATATTACATCACTGTATGTGTTACAAGGTTAATTGTCACTTGGTTGCATATGATAATGAAATTGTATCTAACTTTTTGAGCTTGGTGCTAGTGCATCAATTCTATGGAGCAAGGTGATGCAAAATCAAGGCATGACCTCAAATGATATAGTCAACATTCCAATTAGACAGGATAAGAGAGAACAAGGAAAGAAAATCAAAGATGCAATCAACTAGCTTATTCAAGTTCAAGAAAAATCTGAACATGTTTTGAATATTTTTTGGCCATATGGCTCGCATGCCAAATGATTTTCTTTCATTTTAGTTTTTTATGTTTATTTACTTTATGTAGACAAATATGATTAGTAATAAAGTCAACCAAAATCTCACCCTACTTAGGTTTATAAACTTTCAAAGTTTATAGGTGTGAATTAGGTTTAAAGATTATACTATATTTTTTTTATATTTGTTTCCTTTATAATTAGTAACATATTTACAATAAAATAGAAAGAAGTATATGGATTTTAAAAAAGTGTGAGAGCCTTCTCCCTTTGGTTGTTCAAAGAACATTTGAACTTATTGGAATTTTCGGTGACGTTCATCCTATCGACCTATTAATCAACCCTTCCATAGTTAATTGTGACATCTTCATTATCCATTGACTTATCAAAAAAAATCTTCAATTATTGATTATGACATCTTTATTTTCTCACCAACTTATCAATCAATCATTCTATAATTGATTGTAGCGTTTTCACTCCCCCCTTCAAACATAACCGTGGAATGATCCGAAGACTATTCCGTTGCAGATCGTGTTAGTCCATGGCGACCTTGCATCAAATTGTTATCAAAGCTAATTCTCATTCAAGTTTGCTTATCTTTACAACTTTAGTTTTCCAAAAAAAAAAAAAAAAACATTTGATGTTAATGAAGATTTGAGGATAAATCTTATTTTTCAAGAGGAGAATAATGATGCAAAATCAAGACATTACCCCAAAGGAAGTAGTCAAATTTCCAATTAAGCAGGTTAAGACAGAACAAGGAAAGAAGATCAAAGAGGCAATCATTTGGCTTGTTCAAATTCTAGAAAAATCTGAACATATTTAGAATATTTTTAGATCATATTGTATGACTTGCATGTCAAGTTATTTTATTTTATTTTAGTTTTTTTGTTTATTTACTTTTCATGGTAATAAAGTCAACTAAAATCCCACCCTATTTAGGTTTATTTACTTTTTAAGTTTATAGGTGTGGATTGAGTTTGAGATTATAATAGATTTTTTTTTATATATGTAGCCTATAAAAACACGTATTCACAATATATTAAGCAAAAGAATATTATGGATTAAAAATGGTAAGAATCTTCTCCTCTTTGGTTCTTCAAAGAATCTTTGAACTTATCTGAATTTTTTGCAACGTTCATACTATCGACTTATCAATAAACCATTCTATAGTTGATTGTGTCGTCTTTATTATCACACCGACTTCAATTAATCATTTCATAATTGATTATGGTGCTTTCAATATCCAATTGACTTATCAATCAATAATTTCATAGTTAATTAAGGTGTCTTTACTTTCCCTTTACGAACCTAGTCATGAAATGATCTGAAAGACTATCAAGTTACAAGTCGCATCAGTCCATGACAACCTCGCATTACAAGGCTTGTCATTTCTTTATGTCTAGTTATGCATTTTAAGCACAATATATAGAGTTTTAGACGGAAATAATGCGTCTGAAAAAAAATGATGAAGTTAGTTTGGATGCCAAACTATTAACTAAAGTAATCTGTAATGCTGCTGTCCATGACAGCGGCAATTGGAAGAATTAAAACTCGTCAAATGCTACTGTTCATGACAACGACAATTGGAATTAAAAACGAAAATGCCGTCATGGACCTATGAATTCCTACTGCTAGGTTTCTTCCTCCTCCTTCCCGCCCTCCTCCCTCCGTCCTCCGGGCTGCTCCTCCTCCGCCTCCTCCTCCCCTCCCGCTCTCCGGTCCCGCTCCTCCTGCGCTTGTTCAATCCTCCCCTTTGCTCCTTTCCGGTGTTGAAGATTTGAGTGGTATGCTTTCCTCTTTTCCGCATTTGCATTCTCTTTTCATTTATTAATTTGTTTGGATGTATATTTTTTGCCTCAACATTTTTGTGCCCTAAATGGGAAGTATTTGCATTCGACAAACCTTTCTAGATTTCCTACCAATTCACAAATTTTTGTCCCCTTTGATTTCTTTTCCATTTTCGCTTGCATTGAAGATAAAGAATAATGTGGTTCTACTAGGCTGATTCAATTTTGTTGTATTGGTTGGTTTTGGATGAGTTTGGCAATTGGATTGTCCCTTTTGGTTGCCAATAAATGGTTCAAAAAAGGTGGTGAGAGTTTTTGAGTATGCTAAGGAGGAATGGTTCAAAGGGGTGGGTGTTGGAAATAAGAAACAGTAGGAAAGTTTATGAAAGGAAGGACTGCCACTCTTGCAACTTGAGGGATAGTTATGTAATGAGGATAAGGAAAACAATCAAAGGAGGAAGAGATGTTAAAAGCAAGTTTAAAAACTGTGGGAGATGGAAAAAAGGTAAAGTTTTAAGTGATTTTTTTCTCCCCTTATTTGCTAAAGATATCTCAAAGGAACTAGGGGAATAGTCAGTGAAAAAGGATGCTGCTTCATTTTTAAGACAACTTTATGAGAAGCTAAAAAAAGGAGGAATTTCTGGTAGAACGATGAGTAGAAATTCTCATTTGTCATTAAGGTTGTTTGAACGTTTTCCAAATGCCATTGTTTGAAATGCTTGGGTGCCGATAAAAGTGAGATTCCTTGGATGAGAAGCAACATGTGGTAGGATCTTTAGCATAGATGGGGTAAAAAAGGAGGGTTTGGACTTGGTGAATTGATGTTTTGTGAAAATATGAAGCATCAGTACGCTACCTCTTGTTTCAATGCACCAAAGCAAGAATTCAATGGCTGCCAGTTTTCTCATTGTTTGGGTAAGTCTAGATGATGTCATCTTCTCACAGTTTTCAATTCTCATGATTGGAATCCAAAGCAAGTATTTTCATATGTTTATCGTTTGTCTTTTGGACTCTAGCAAAAGATGTATCTGATTTTCACTCTTGATGTAATTTATTTTAGGGGCTGGTATGATTTTTCTTTTCCCCTTCTTTTGGCTTGGGTTTTCAGAGCCTATGTATACTTCCTGTATGCTTTGGGTTCATCCCTTTTGGTTAAAAATATATTTTAGCTGGCTTTACCTATAAAAAAAACCGTAACTAAACTATAATGGATAAGTGAATAAGGATGTTTAATGAACATAAATGAGGGAAGATCATTTTTTGATAATATACTGCTTGGTTTATTTATCAGAAAAAATAAAAAGGGGGAAGATTAGAATGAAGAAGCTTGATAGGAAAAGAGTGGTTAGTTTTCTAGTTCATTGAAGGGATGGTTGTGTTTAGTCTCTAAAAAGTGTTTGAAGAAGGATGGGATGTTTTTTCTCATAGATAGGATGAGGAATGGTCCTTTCATTTTTTACGTTGTGTATTTCTTGGATGCTTCATTTTGGTTTGATGGTTTGTATTAGGAATAGGAGGCTACTCTGTGTTGATTTCATTGACGTATTGTTGGAACAAAGGTGAAATTGTTGAGTAAACATTGTGCCCTAGGCATAATACAAATGATTACCTGGTTGTGTTTATTATTTAGGACGTTGGCTACATCCTACGATGAAACATTGATATACTTCCTGTCATCATCAATGGTTGATGAATTATATTATGAACTATTTGATGTGGTCCTTAGCTTCCTTTTTAATGCATTGATTTTATCTTTTGATTATTTCCTTAGTTTTATTACTGCACTACCAATTCAGACACTACTTTGTAGTTGGTATTGATTTTCCAACATAAATAACTTCTCTTTTCAGTAAGGAGGATGATGACATCAGATTTAACTTGTTCCAAAGTCGGTCGAAATGAAAATATCTGTAGTGTGGGTTATTAGTTATGGGCATGTTGAATTGTTGAATGCAGCACGCCCTTTCTAACAAAAGAAAAGGCAAGCTCTCTCTATGTGATTAATTGTGTCATACATACAACAGAATTGGTGTTCTGGTTTATTACATGATATTTCAAACATGTAACCTAAGGGACTCTCTATCAACTGCATTTTTCAAGCTCTATATTTAGCCTCTGCCTTAAACACATAGAGAGAGCCTGTTGCTTTGTTTCTTAGAACTCCAAAACATTCAATTTTTTCCAAGAAAGAAATTTTTAGAAACACGACGATGCGCTCTTATTACCTGGCTTATGCGGGCTCTGTTTAGACTTAATAGGCATGAATAAGATATATATATATATATAAGAAAGTATATATATATATATATATATATATATATATATATCTAAAACCCTAAAACCCAACCCCTAAAACCCAAAAACCATAAAACCCTAAACCCTAAAACCTCTAAACCCTTAAACCCTTGAAACCCCAAACCCCCAAAACCCTAAAACCCTAAATTCCCAAAAACCCTAATGTCTTAAAACCCTAATGCCCTAAAACGATGATATCCAAAACCTTAAAACCCTAAACCTAATGCCTTAAAACCTTAAAATCCCAAAACCCTAAAACCCTAAAACCCTACCCTAAAACGATGATACCCAAAAACCCCAAAACCCCAAAACCCTAGAACCCTAAACCTAATGCCTTAAAACCCTAAAACCCAAAAACCCTAATGCCCTAAGACCCAAAACCCCAAAACCCCAAAACCCTAAAACCCTAAAACCCCCAAACCCTAAACCTAATGCCTTAAAACCCTAAAACCCTAAAACCCTAAAACCCAAAAGCCCTAATGCCTTAAGACCCTGAGACCCTAAAACCCCAAAACCCTTAAAAACCTTAAAACCTTAAAACCCTAAAACCCTAAAACCCTAAATCCTTAAACCTACGCCTTAAAACCTGCCCAAAAAACCAAAAAACAAAGCCCACTGCCAAAGATCTAAAACCAAAACCCCAAACCTTAAAAACTGCAAGGGAAACTGAAACCTTCTCAAAAACCAGAAACTGGTAAAACTCAGCACCCAGGGCATCCCAAACTAAACTGAAACCAAAATCATAAAAAACCTTAAACCTCTAAACCTAATGCCTTAAAACCCTAAAACCCTAAAATCCAAAAACCCTACTGCCCTAAGACCCTAAAACCCAAAAACCCCAAAACCCTTAAAAACCTTAAAACCCTAAAACCCTAAAACCCTAATGCCCTAAAACCCAAAACCCCAAAACCCCTAAAACCTTAATGTCCTAAGACCCTAAAACCCTAATGCCCTAAGACCCCAAAACCCTAAGACCCTAAGACCCTAAAACCCTAATGCCCTAAAAATCAAACTCCAAAACCCTAAAACCTCAAAAACCCAGCAACCCTAAACCCTAAATTTGGAAATCGAAGACAATTTGAAATGTCATATTTTTATTTTTTAGAACTTGGATTGCTTTTATGATAAAGTTGATGTGATATCAAGATAATGACCTCATATTATTTTAATCTATTGGGACCATTTTACAAGTCAATTATGGTCAGTTTGAACTATTATCGTGATATGTTATTACAAAGTGGGATAATTATTTGAGGATCAAACATATGTGAAATATGAGGAGAAAATGCATTGTGCCTCGATGTAAATTTCATGGAATGTACTTTTGAAAATTGATCATATGATATGTCACAAGGACAACCACGATGTAAAAAAGGTTTAAATTAACTCAATCAAAGTATCCCTTTTAAAAAGTGAAATAAGTTCCAACCTTTCAATATGGGATGACAAAGAGGTGTGCCAAATATCGAACTTAGTTAACACAACTACCATTGAGGACATTGGAGCATAAAGTTTGCTCGAGTCAAGGCACAAGTGAATCAACTGCGGGTGGCTGCGTAGATTTATCGTTCGTGATAATTACAATGTTCCGCACTTGACTATGGTCAGGTCAGCGGTCCAACACTCGGATAATCGGAGTTGTCGGAGTTAATGAAGACCGTGACTTATGAAGAAGGAAACATGATGAAGATGTTGATGATGACTCTAATGAGATGTAAAACATCAAGTCGATGGACATGCACTCATCCTTCCGAACTTTGAACCAAGTTTCGAGAATGAGCAAGGATATATGTCATCAAGGCAAGCACCATCTTGTGATGTATCAAATAACCCGTGAGCGCCGAGACATTAGATGAGTCATCCCCTCTCGCTTCATTATCACTTACCACCAACTTCAATTTGAACATGTTGAAAACTCGGGTATTGGCTGCTTGCAAGTGGTTGACTCCACGGGTGCAAGATACTACCGTTTATTCGAAGTGGAGAATTTTGTAGTTGGCTGCTTTAATTTAAACTGATTTGCAAGAGGTTGCAAAGATTTACTAATTAAAGCACACCAAGACTTTGTCTTTGCGGCATCCTCAAAAAATTGCTCGCTTTTAAGATGTAAGAAAGTTTTAAGAATGTCCCGTCTACGAAGCTTCGTGCAATGGTTGTGAAAGCTACCTGCTTATTTGTTATCAACAAATATATATGGATGCATACTTGTGTTAATCATTGCTTAAACCGGGACCATCATCAATTGGACTCAAACTTGGTTGCCGTCATATAATAGTAATTATTATGGTGGACAATTCACATCAGTAATAAAATTTACTATTCAAGAAAGTGTGATGGAGAAATGAGGATATGAAATATCATACAAAAAGGCATTGGATGGAAAGCATAAAGTAATTAGACAGTTATTTGGTGACTTCTCTCAGTCATATACAGAGTTGCCACGTTTGTTCTTAGCCATAGAGCAAGTAAATCCTGGATGTGTTGTAATTTGGAAAACATGTGACATTAATATGCCAAACACTGAGATATTCCAACCCGTGTTTTAGTCATTCAAGCCATTTATTGATTCGGGTTCAACATTGTCATCCCCAGAAGAGTATTGGGCAAAGGCACGTATATGGGAAGTTATAAAGGCACGCTTGTTTGATTGCTATGGGGTAAAAAGGACGAAAATAATCTAATGCTTCACTGCATTCGCTATTACTGCAGCAAGTAGAATACCGATAGTCAGGATGGTTCTCACATGTATAAGAAATAGCGCTACTTAAACGGTCGGAATTTATGTTATATCCGAAGGGGAGATCCGTGCATAGGCAAAGAATGACCGATCCCCATCTTGGTCGGGCTACACCATTCCATTTGATATAGATTTGCAGCGCTCATCTTACAATTTTATAACCCGATTCAAAGATAAACTCTCAAGAATTCCTGGTATTGCATAATACCTTTAGTGGAGTACAAGAACGCAAATTCAATAAGCATATGGCTACAATTGGGAGAATTAATTCTGAAGCACAACAATGGTAAGAGGCAATCCCTTTTCAGTTATGGGCTCTTTCACATGATAGAGGTCGAAGATATGGGATAATGACAACCAACATTTCGGAGGTATTTAACAGTGTCCTTAAAGGAGCTCGTAGCTACCAAGAACTCCAGATTAGTGCCGCTTGACCTTCTTCCGCCTAACGCTACTTTGTCGCAAGAAGGAACTAGGTGCTTACTTAGATTGGCATCTAATGAGTAGTTCACCTATATGCTGATGCTCGATTCAGGTCATGTTGTTAAGGCCAGTCGATGGAAATTGTTCTTACGATCACGCATGTATTGATTTATGTCAAGTCAAGGAGGATCGAACGCATCACCTCAACTTACACGACAAAATGCACATGTGGAAAGACACTATATGGATTTCTGCTGTAACTATCATAGCAAAGATGTCATAATATCGATGAGTTGATTCCTCTTTTCAATTTCTTTATGCGGAGATACCATAATACTAAATGTGAATACTATGATACATGGCAAACTTGCTTCATCCAATATTCAATGAAGATGAGTATTCTCTTTATGATGGTCCTACGATTGAAATGTTACAATCTAAGGCAATGAACGATAAGGTGGGATCGCCCCAAATTAATCCAATGCATAATGAAACGGACATTGTGAGGGAAAATAATCCATCATGGGTCGTAAACAACTAGTCGCTGAACGCTACCTTGTAAGAATAGAAATCAAGTATGAAACCATGTGTCCAAATGTATGAAGTGAAAAGGTTCAACATAAACTACGTAGCGGTGAATTGCAAATTCCCATGTAATAACCACCAATGTGTTTCACTTATGTAAGGGACTTCATATTCAAGGAATTTGGAATTTGAGAAGTACGATTTATCCAAACACAGTAATCTTATGTTTGTATATTTTTCTACGAAATGTTTGTTTTTTATGTGTTTTATTATGGTGATAGAGTCTATCCAATATGTTTTATTAATATTTACGCGTTTTCAAACATCCAGTTATGATGGTGTGCTCAGCGGCTTTTATGATTGATCCATTAGATTCATCCGTCTCTGCATTGCAAGACGTATTACAAGTCCCAATTCTAGCGTATATAAAGCAAGCATGATTTTATTACTACCAATTAATACTCTAGCTGCACTATGTAATTTATATATTCAATTGTAAACTTATTTCTACTTGTAGTTCCAAGAAAATTCCATGTGATGCCCCAAACGGTCCCGTTGATAAACTGTCAACTCATTTATCATCGTGGATGCCTGGGTAACCCGACACCACTCACGAAAATCGGGCAGAATCTCCTTTGTACGGGGAGCTCTACCCAAGGTACAAAACCACCCAATAAATTAACAATGACCACACAGTATCCACATAATGGCAAAATAATGACCACTCTGGGCCCTACATCAATACTCACAAAATACATCAACTATAATTACTATAGTTCAAGAGTTAATAAATTATTTTTTACCAAACATATATCAAAATTCTAGAGTTTTAATACATGTTATAAAACGATCATACCCAAAGCCAACCCTAGCTTTCTTCTAAACGCGGCCCTAGTGAGCCGCCCTCCTCGTACACTCCCGCACCTCGAAACAAGATCCTCGATTGCATGAGCAAAGCTCCAAGAGTGATAATTTCCTACGTGGGTTACTCCCTACCTAAGTGCACATGTCATGGCAAACAATCACATCCAAGCAATTACATGAACCTACTCGAATGTCTACATGCCCAAACCCATGTCTCGAGTCCTCACCGACTCCCTCACACATGCCTAAGCCAAATGCGAGTAGAATCACAGTTTTCAAAACAAAAGCTTTTTGTTCTCGAAAAATTACTACCGAGATTCTAGAATATATTTGACTACTTCTCCGAGGGGCGATCAATTGGTCGGATAACGCCCGAACGCCATGGTCCTCATCCAAGTGATCTATTTGACGACTCTCCATGCAATTCTTCTGAAAAATCTTCCTTCGAAATCTCTTCACAAACATTTTCGCTTTGTTTTCTTTCACGCCATGCACTCACTCCTAATATTCTATGTGCCCCAAGCATATGGAATGCATTATGCCAATCCCAACAACTCATGCTAATATATATAACATCTATATATTAACATAATTAATCCACATAAATCATGTTATTCAAATTCACAATCGATAACACCAAAATTAGCTCACATTGGCTAATTAACAAACACAAGCAATTCATTTTGAGTCACTCAACATCATAAAAATTCACACCAAAAATCACATCACTATTCACGTGAACAATGAAACCCTCGAGTTGGCACTGTTCACGGCCACAATAATGGAGATTTTCTCCACTCGGTTCAAATGTTTTGAGACCGAAAACACAGCTAATCCAAGCCTCAGAACATCCCCAACCATTTACATGGCTCTTAGCTAAAGAAAACACAGGTAGGAAAAGATCCCTACCTCGAGTTGTTTAACTCCACTCAAATCGATGTTCACGCGTAGCCCTAATCACAGAATCGACTTCTTTGCTTTCGTCTGGTCAAGAACCGACTGACCGAACTGGCCGTAAATCTAAAGAGAAGTAGCTCTTTCTAAACTCAAAACCCAAATTTCATCGTGACCTTTTTCCAAACTAACGCGATTTTTTGCTTTCCTTTTGAGAAGAAAACTATTGCATTTTGTCTTATTCTCATTTACATTTCCACACCCATCCATGTCCCTTTGTCTCGATTTTGACACTGCACACCCATACATTCATCTCATCCCTTCACTAATCATGCAATATGTGTCACATGAGTACATGTAATAGATGACTTTGTCACATCACATGTCTTTCACAAGCGCTTTATCAAGACCCGATGCCCTTTAAAACGTGAAATTCCACCTCATCTTCGAATTCAACGAATTCGACGTGATAGCTGGGATTCAAGTGAGACGATCTGGGCATGGTGAAGTCCATTTTCACTATCCGAGATCTAGAAAAATTTTGGATTTTTACCGAAATGACCATTTTTCCCCATTTTCTGAAAATTCGAATTTTCTTGGGTTTTACACTTCACCCTCGCCAACAAATGAAAGCCTTCATCGGTATGTGGAGGATGGATCCACGTATTCGTCCATACGTGATCCTCATAGGATTCTATGGTATATACCCGGCCACACACTACACCTGATTGACCACTTATCACTTGTCTCATCGAGATGGCTACCAAGACACACGCTTCATGTGCCGTCTGAGATGACGATCAATGTGCTATTATGATGTCACATCATCCCTGGGCCTTAGCATTGATGGCCCTACAAATCACTGGGACATGTGTGCTCAATGCGGCGGTTGCGTTTCTGACTCGCTTTGGTCACCCCACCCGCCTCATGCTCTTTAGAGGATCCGCTGCCCCATCCAGCTGGTTATGTGACCGCCATCCACCCCAAAGACTCGATGCGCATGAGGTCGCTTTAGAGCGGAGTGCGCGTGTTTTCATCTTAGCACTGATAGGATCCTTCTTGTTTAAGACAAGAAAGGAGTGCACATTCATTTGTGCTTTCTCCCACTACTATGAGATCTCGACATACTGTGATTCTATAGTCAGTGGTAGTACTAGCACACATACATATCGCAAGTTATGCCGTAGAGCTACTGATCGTAGGCAGATACGGCTGTATTACACCGATACTGTATGTGTACCTTGCTTTCTATTACATAAAATTACATACACAACAAATCATTAGGTTGCTTACTTTCTATTTATTTTATATTCAGCTATGGTCTTGGGGCGACCCGATTTTGGGCACCGAAGAATATTCAAGACCACCGTCCTCATGCCTTTACATGATGACGATGCTGATGTCGGGCCAATGGAGACCTAATTGAGGCCCTCAACGATGGATTACCAAGAGAGCCCGCCACAGCCGCCGCAGCAAGCTCTTCCACTGGGTGTAGGTGAGAGTACCCACACTCGGCACAACCCATCCGGTGTACTCCTCCTATATCGAGATCAGCTAGATGCACAAACTCTTAATCAGGTAATTATATATGTAAAAGTATATGGTTTTATAGTACTTTCATTCATATTGACATAAAAAATTTTGACGTCAAGTGTAAATGTGTAGGTCTTATGGCAACCACACGTCGGAGAGTTGGTTGACTAACTTCCTAATATCTACTTAGCTTATCAGGAGATCTAGCACATGATGTCACCGTTTATATGTTTCGAGACTATTGAGTGGCATCATCCAGAGTGAGTCTTGCACCAGTTTGGGCTACATCAAGAGATACCTTCATCTTGCTCTTATGAGCAACAACTACATAGATGTGATTTTAATCGCGGGACCCACACCAGAGAGATTGGGCGACGTATCATGCTCCATACATTGCCTTATGATATGCGAGCTGGTGTGATCATCACTACACCCTTACGTGTGGGTATGATGGGATTTCCATGATCCATATATGCAATGGTATCGTCGTATTACATGACGTTTTATGACACCACCACGCATAGTGGATGATATGAGGTTCCATACCACAACCTGCACTACTCGTGTTTCGTGTTGTAGTCATGTGTTTATAAAGTGTTTTCAAATTTGAATCAATAGATTATGTATTGATAATTCTTTGTTCAGTTCACTGGGATCTCTACCACGGCTGACATTAGCTACCGCCGCGCCCATGCTACCACCGGTTTGGTGTGAGACATACATCATATTGCTCGGGACGTTGTTACAATCGGATTGAGAAGAGCACGTGATCGCCGCCACGATCGAGGCATCTACATCACATAGACCCCATTAGACCTCCAAAGGTCATCCACTCCGCACGCATGCACCCATCTCGAGGTAGAGGGAGGGGGAGAGTGGAGTTGATCGCCGAGGCTCGTGGTCGAGATGGCGGGCGAGGTCGCGGTCCGTGACATGAGAGAGGCCGCGGGTACACCCGGTTTCAAATTCTCATTTCACTTCGATACTCCCATACTTACCTCTCACCTTCCATACCTCCACACACTTACACATTACCTTCCATACCCCCACACACTTACACATCTTTACCATATCCGCTGGCCGCAGAGCCGCAGCCAAAGATCCATAGCACAGATACCACCTTCATCCCACCCTTTATCATCAGCCATTGCCTCCCATTGGTGACACCATCTCGACCTTATATCGCAGATGGGTCCACTTCAGCCTAGACGACTGTGGCTCCACATATACGCTGAGTACTTCATCCACGCCTCCCCTACCCTGGCTCCATCAACTCCCTTAGCTCCCCTACCCATCAGCCTTCGCTTTTGAGATCGTGACGGACCTCATTGTCCAACAGTCAGGTATTCCCAGCGCCGTCCTAAGAGAAATATAAAGACACCATCTTGTGGGACTCATTGATATATGTTGATATTTTTATATATTGATATTTGTGTACAATGTTTTAATATATTTATATGATTTAGTTTATGCATGGAGGTCATAATCGGCAGCGTGGGTTGGGTTCTGCAGATTCTTTGATAATCGTAAAGCCGTGTCTTGCGAAAGATCTTAGTTTATGATGCTCCTGTTTTTTGTTGTTTTTGTATAGGTCTTCAAGACCTGCATACATCCCCTAAACTCTATTTCTTAGGTTGCTTTCCCAAATTCTATTCGGGGGGCTACTTTCCTAGCCCTATTTCATTAAGCTCTCTATGCTTATTAGGTATGTACAAAAACAAATCAAATGATAGAGCCCCATGACACCATTTCTAGACACATATTTGTCTTCTTTTGTTTTAGCAAATGCATAATGACTAGTCACTTTTCAAAAAAAAAAATGAAACTCTCTTTTTTTAAATTGAACAAATACAACTTTACTAAAAATGTTAACGCAAAGAATACAAGGATAAGTTGAACAAACAAATACTAATGCGAATTATATAGCTTGAAAAAGGTATTAATATTATAAATTCAAAAATTTAGTTATCAAATTTCTAAATATTTTAGAAATATTATTATGGATATTTATCAATCACCTTACAAATTATAAAGAAATATTAAATAATCCATCATCTCGAAGCTTTCCTATGACCCCATCATCTTCAAAATGCTTACTCACTCAATAAGCACATTACATCAAATACTTCTAAGAGTTTAGTTGATAAAATTATACCCAACTTATTATATTTAGTACTCAAAATATGTAATACAATTTATATAGTTTATTAAACCAAAGTATGAAGAATGGTATCAAATGAATAATAGAAAATAGATATACCAATCAAAAATAAATTTTCGCTTCTCAAATAATGTAAATGACCTACTTAAACTAATTTTTTATAGCATTAATCAATTGGAAAATGCTTACAATTTTCTCGAAATTGGAAAATTCTTTAAGTGGTAAATTTGGAAATATGCTAAATGACATAAATATCAACTGCCCACTTTCTTCCCATCCTTGTAATAAATGACAAAATCAATATCTTTATAAAATTATTGAACAAGTTGGGCTCATTAAAAAAGAGCTTAAAGAAGAATGGTATCAAATAAAAAATAACAATTTAGCCATATAGCTCCAATTGCCGATGGTAACACGAGGCAGAACGAAGACTTGAAAATCCACCACCTGAGATGTTTTACTAAACTCAATACCAAGCATTCATTATTGACAAAGATCAAAAATCCGCCAAGAAATGTTAACTGAACTCATGCGCCAAAGAAACAACAAGTCACAACCCCAGCAGCTGTTTTCAATCCAAAAGCTTTAACAAAGAATGCATTCTGATTTGTCGCCCATTTCAATGCTAGTTCCATGATCAACTCCTTCTTCGTAGTATATACTCTTATCCCCGATGATGCAAGATAAAAGAAAACTAAATAAATATCGCGAACATCTCATTTAGTTAGTTATACATTAATAATGGCTAATGTAAGTAATCTGAAACCAATCCTTATTGTATAACACTGGAAAAACCAATTAACAATAATGACAAAATCACAGATACCAAATGGTCTACGATGCCTCACCAGAATATCATTCACAAATAAAAACAAAAACAACCTTCCATCACTGCGGATGCTCTCATGCTTCATCAATTATTAACTAATTGTAAAAAAGAAGAAGAAAAACCACCAACTCAACCATCGATCGATTCGAGTTTCCATCTCAATATCAAGTTCTCTTGGAAAATCCAAAGAAATATTGAGAAGTTAAAGATAAAGAGGCTAAATAAACTAAAAAACAAAGAATATTAAAGTTAAACCATGTGTGGTTGCCAAGAAGATGGAGTTCAATAAAAAGCAACTGAATTTTTTGTATTTAATGTTTTTTGCTTCTTCAAGTTTAGAAAAAGGGAAATAGCAATCTACCACACTAAGTGGTCAAATTTGTTTTAGTAGATTGGCAAAATTGGAATGAGAAAATGTATGATCCCAAAACTCAACTGATCTTTTCATATCCACCACCAAAGAAAAACAAAATATCGGGTGGTTAAAAGGTATAACAAGACTACCATTCATTTCCATAAGTTTCATTCAAGATTTATTTCAGACGATCTCGATAGAAAGCGGGAAGATACTAATTTTTTCCCTTCTAAGAAAATTTAACCAAACCAACCAATCCATTAATATTGGAAGAAATTTGAAGTGATGAAAATGAGAGAAAACCAACACTTCCAAACACGCATTTTCCACATCCAAACCGAACACTCCACTCAAACCAACCGTGAACCACTTACTCAACCTCAAAATCTCACTTCATATTTTCCCCGCTTTCTACCCTCAACGTACTATGAATTCCACAAATTTTCTCAAGAACTAATGGAAAGAAACAGATCCTGGCGATGCTCTTCGCTTACCCATGACAAGATCAAATAAAAATAAAAACTGTGCTTTGATTCTCATCCTTGCTCTCGCTTCACGACCAAATTCACCGAACGGCATGAGAGGAAAATTAGTCAAAAGCGAAGAACTGAGGAATTCGAGGAAACCTAGGAGAAAGTGATCTTACTGGTTTGTAAAAGAGTGAATCTGGATTGATTTCAAGGCGAAGGCATCAAGGAATGCTGAAAAGAAAATAGTCAACATCTCGAATAATCTGCACCACGAAACCATGACAACGACATTAGAAGAATTTCCAATTACCGCTGTTATAGAAAGCAGCATTTGAATAACTCAAATTGTCGGAAACCATGACAGCGACATTTGATTTTTAACTCCAATTTGGTTTAAAACCATGACACAAGATTTGAAGAATTTGTTAGTCTAATCACACTGCCACGGATAAATGGTTGATATGCATCGGGCTTTGGTAAATATTTTCGCTTCCAAACTAATTTAATTATTTTTTTTTAAAACAAATTATTTCCGTCTCAAACTCCAATATATAAGAGAATTTGTGGACATCAACTTCACTAATCATTGTAGTAGATGCTTAGTACTAGCAGGCATGTTCTCATTTGTGGAAATTGTACTAGGATTTGTCATTGATGACTACTTTTCAAGTAGTCATAAGACTATATTTGTATAAAGAAGCTACTTAGTCCAACATTAGCACATCCAATTACTATTAGTGTTCACTACTTCCAAACAATCAAGTTGCTTAGGTTTTAGCGAAGGTCCCTTAAAAGGAGTGGTAGCTCATTTCATAGGTGGATTATAGGTTAGATCTATCCTATTGATAGTGCCTAAAAAATTAGCGTATAAAGTTCCGTATAAGCCAGGAACGAACCATCAAGAAAGCTTAAAGCGGGTCGGGCTTCCTCCGCTGGTCAAGCGTAAGAGCCCCACGTGGGGACTTACCATGATAATGTCTCGTTACTTCAAGGCAGCCCGGTTGAAACTAGCCTAGTTACCTGGACAGACGGATAACTGCTTTCAACCACAGGACGAAGAAAGAAAGCACTCCATCTCTATGATCCGGAGATCTACTCATTACAGCTAAGGATCCCCCATGATTACGGCTCCCTAATTATCCTCTAATATTCAGCTAGCGATAAGAAAGAGGAGATTCCCTACCCAATTGGGAAGATGTCATATCGTCGTCTAATAAGGAAAGTCATTGCGATCACCCATGATAAATACCAAGCAATTCCACAGAAGAAAGGTACGCAATCAAAACCATCACACATTTCTTTTCCCCTTTCGCGGAGAAAGAAACTCGGCTTAGGTATTGAAAGGGGCTGTCGACATTCCCGCCGACTACCCTTTCTCGTGCTGCGCGTGTTGTCTATCGATCCGCCCAACGAACCGCCTAGCGACTCCAAATAAGCCCAAATTCTCAGATCGATGTAAGGGAAGCATCGCTCGCCCCGTCCGCGGAACGATCGCTTACAAATAAATCGACTTCTCGGATCGATGGTTTCGACTGAATTGGTATAGGAGCCAAACCAACCCTCCAAGGGTGCAAGATCAGCATGACGCCGACGACGGCAGACAACCAGAGAAATTTCGGGAGGCCATCCCCCTCTAAGGACACTTCGTCACCAACAAAGAGAGGGTCGGAGACCGGCCTAGATAACCGCCAAAGGATGACACTACTTCCCATCGATACTAGGCCGGAGATTGCCGAGTCGCGCTTCCATCCATCGAAGGTGATCGATATAGAACTCACACTTAACTGGTGGTCCTACGGAATGTCACCCTCCGATGCTTAAGTCATTTTCTGCGAAGGGAAAGAGATCAACCTGCACGGTTTTTTTTTATCGCTGCACCTTCTTCTAAGGGAATCGCCGATATTTATCATGGGTGATCGCGATGACTTTCCTTGTTATACGACGATACGACATCTTCCCAATTGGGTAGGGAATCTCCTCTTCCTTATCGCTAGCTAAATATTAGAGGATAATTAGGGAGCCGTAATCGAGGGGGACCCTTCTTCCCTTAATGGGTAGATATCAGATTATGGAGATGGAGTGCTTTCCTTTCTTACGTCACAACTGGTGGACAACGGATTATCCCCGTCACCTATCCAGCCCACTAGGCTTAGTTTCAACCCTGGGCTTACGCCTTAGGAGTAACCAAGACGTCATCATGGGTCGAGTCCCCACGTGAGGCCCTCTTCTCGCCGCACCCACGAGGATGCCAACCCTGGGCCAGTTTACCGATGGTTCGCTCCCCGCCCGCCCCGGGCCTATAAGCCACTTAGCACTATCACCGCCCAAGCCCGCTAAAGCCGCAGCCACAAGGGCGGATGACTCGCTTTTCGATCGAAAGCAAAATAATTCCACGCCAGAGAACAGATTTTGGCTGTCAAGGTTCGCGTCAATCGCATCGCGATAATGATGGCTTCTCTTCGACTTTCATGTCCGTCCGTTTCAGCTGGCATTTCTAATGCTTTAGCATATCACAAACTTTACTTCTAATCAAGTTTTCCCTATTCTCCAAACTCTCTCTTCCAGTTGATCTCGCATTTTCCTTTATATCTTCTTAGCCCTCGTCAAAGTTGTACCCGATTCGGGGGGGTTTATCGTCTCCTGTTCCCTCTCTAGTTAGGTACGTCTTTCTTCTTCCCTCTCTTTTTGTCCTTTCTGGTACAGGATTTCGTGGGTCCCTAGGGTTGGTGCATTTCTGGTCCCATGTTCGTTGTTTGCTTCCCCTCCCTTATTCGAATCGAGTTTTCTCGCCGTGACAGGATCAAGTGGAGTTATTGTTCTGACTCGAGGTCAAGTGTGGTCATCAGCCAGATTCCACTTTATTCTTTCAATCTCCTTTTCCTCACCATGCATACTCCCAGTCTCGTCCTCCCGTTTTACTGATAAGAGGTGGGGTTCCGCCGAGGAACCCGGATGAGAAGACAGAGTTGATCTGGGGCCGTCTGTACCCATTTGTCTCCACGAGTCCCTTTACGGACTCCTTCCCGTCTGCAAAAAAGGCAAGAGCAAGGTCACCGAGATCAGTACTCCGGCAATTCGACTACTTATGGTCACAAATGCCAAAGTAAAGGCCCTAGTCGATTGAGCCCTTTTGAAAGATCTTCGCGCCGCTTACAGTCCCTTTTATGTTCACAGCTCTAGTGCCCCGATTTTCTCAACCTACATCGTCCAAGGCCGAAGATGGCTCGCTTTCGAGGCGACCTTCGAGAATCCTGGGCCTCCGCTTCCTCTGCATCCCTTTACTGGGTGCGCCCATGTTAGCTTTTAACGTCCCGTCCATCCTAATTTTCTCCCACTCTCGGCGCCCAGTCATTACCGGGTCATCTTTAGTGGATAAAGGTCTCTGTGGTTCCCAGCATAGCCATCTCTACTTTGGGCAGGAAGGAGGTCGTAGAGGGCTTTTTATACATTTCCAACGCACCTCAATGCCAAGCCGATCATCTCGATCTTCCCATTCTCCCACAAACACTAGAAGGAACGCTATTTTTCGCTGCCGTCCTAATCGAGTATAACTGGCTGATCGAAGATATGCCTCTGCGATTCGACCGCTTCGATCGCCTCGAGAACCTACGTGAGCTTTCGTTCACATTAATTGGGTTTAGGTTTTCGAAAGTCATGAGGTGTTTCTAACTTTGCTTTGGTTATGCAAATTCTTCGTGCATTCGCCGCAATTCTCGGCCCGAGGGATGAAGAGAAGTGAAGTCGGGTTAAATGTACCATGGACGCTTTTCTCGAGCTTATTAGATCTGATATTCCCGCCTTCTCACGCTAAATCTTCGACCTCCGCTTTAGCCATCTCAATCTTTTTCATGAAGCCTCTCGAAAAGCCTAAGCCCGAAATGAGTTTTTGGCGAAGAAGAAAAGAAGTGCTGCTTTAAAGGTCTGTCGCCCCCCCGAGAACACCATGCACTTCGAGGTGGGTCCCTGTCAGCGTCCTCCTTGCCATCGCCCACCCGGGAGCAAGGGTCGCCAGGGCAATTCCTAGCGAGAGGTCACACGCCTCATCCTGTGGCTAAGGTGTCAAAGGTGAACGGGGTCCACAGCCGCTCTCCCCATGTCAACAGAGCTAAGAGTCCTCCCGGATGACCGCCGAGCCTCCTCCGATATCCCGCCTATATCCTGCTTGGGAGCCCCTGACGAAAGCACCAAGCTTCCTCCGTGTAATGGCTACAGGGAGGAAGCATCTCACCATGAAAGGGATGAGGACCTCGTTGTTTCAGAAATGTAGAGTCGGGGCCGCCGGGGCTCCTCACATCCATCCCACGGATTCGACCTAAGAAGGCTGATTCTACGTCCGGGGAGGCCCGGGGCCTCTGCCGGTCCAGTGGAGCAATTATGGTCTATCTAGACGCCCAGACTTATCCATCCCATTGCTGATTCCCGACTGTCCCACTCATTCCCGTTCTCGCAGGGCACCCACGCAGTGCCCCGGCGAAGAGGGGCCTGCTTTTTCCGAGGTCTACTACAGAGGCGCATAAAGTCGAGGTCGCTCCCTAACCCTGGGAGATATAGCCGACTCACGCCCAAAGGACATCAATCGAGGATGCTGTGAAGTATAATCCGACTAAGCATACCGACTACGAAATCGAGTCAAGAACAGAAAATAAGGCTCTGATTTAGCCGAGGGATGCCGATCATGAAACATGGAGTGGCTTTGACATCGAGATCGCCAAGGAGGAGCCAGCAAAGGCGCTAAGGGGGCTGGGTGGGTAGTCGTGGTCGAGCAGCCAGTCGACAAGGAAGAATCCACAGTGGCTAAGGGAAGAGCTGCATTCAAAACCGCACACTGAAATGTCTCGCAAGAGGTCTCTGAGGCCGAGAGCATCGCTGGCTACTCGAACTTAAGAATGCCACAAGCCATGATGATCTCCGCAGGTAGCAGTCTTAGTTAGTTAGAAGGAGGGGGATTGCTGTCGAGGGACGAGGCATGTACTTATACCTCCGGTGGCTCGCTTCAAGACAAGGCTCTGGCTTCTCTGTGGGGTTTAAGCTCCACCTTTCTGCCCTACGAGGACGAGCGGGAGAATCCGACCGACGAGGAGGAGGCCCTGTGGGGGTGTCTCTCGACCGCCCCTAGCCGCTCTTCCTAGCGACCCCGTGGTCGGGTGGCGCCCAAGCCCGCTTCCGATACTTAGGCTTTTCCGTCATCCTCTTGTTCCGCAGTCTTGTGCCTCGTAATGACGCATTTCACCTTTATTAAACACTAATACGCGGCATTCACACTTCTTAATCTTGCCTTTCATTCCCTTTATGGCTTCTAAAGACTCGAGCTATGTAATAAATAAAACTCTACAATGATTTTTGTCGCAAGTCATTACGCCACCCTTTAATGACCCAACTTAAGTAAGCTCTTAGAACCAGCCCCATGGCTCTTTGAACCGAAAGCATGCCCTTTCTGACTCCTCGAGCCACGGCCTTAACATCCGGTATCCCGGGTTCCCATCGAGGTTAGGACCACGCAGCCTCACGACTTGCTAGGCTCCAAAAATCGAGTCTACGTACCTTTTAAACTAAGCCATGGCTCGCTCGACTCCTGAGCTGGCGGCTCCTTATCCGATCTCCGTTCCTCA
This sequence comes from Tetrastigma voinierianum, assembly GCA_016808115.1. Lineage (NCBI taxonomy): Eukaryota > Viridiplantae > Streptophyta > Magnoliopsida > Vitales > Vitaceae > Tetrastigma > Tetrastigma voinierianum. The sequence continues at coordinate 2,136,353 of JAEQBH010000433.1, read as the reverse complement.
TCAGGTCACTACGCGGCTCACGAGTCGCTGTGCCTAAAACCCGAGTCTACAAATTTCTTTGAACTGAAATACAAGGCTCCTCGACTGAAGGCATGGCTCCTTCCTAGACTCTTAGCTACATGGCTCTTTACCTGAAGCCCTGGTTTCATCGAGGTCAAGGCTACGCTGCCTTCCCGAGTTGCTAGCTTTGAAAACCGAGCTTCCTCAAATTCTTGAACTAAGCTTACATGGCTCTTCTGGATCGAGCCATGGCTCTTTCACTGAAATACGGCTCTTGACATCCGAGCCTGTGGGTTTCATCGAGGCCTCGTGGCTACGCGGCCTTCTGAGTTGCTAGGCTCTTAAAAACTGAGCTCCACAACTCTTTTGAACTAAGCTACATGACTCCTTTGGACTGAGCTACATGGCTCCTTTGGACTTTGAGCTTCTAGGCTTTTTCGTCTTCCTTCCCTTGGGAAAGCGCACTTAGTTTTAATGCCAGTCTATGGAGAATCAACGCATCGTGTGACTTCAAGGCGCCCAAGCTTATAGATAACCGCCTTCCTTCTCGAGGGTGTATGTTATGTGCCGTTCCAAGCCTTCTTAATACCTTCGCCAGATCTAATTCGATACGATGAAGCTTCAGTGGTTTGATTTCCGCTACTGCTTAAGTCTGCCAGGGTCATCTACCAATGTTTGGTTTCATCAGTTCCGCCATTTCAGGAGTCAGGTTGTCCCAGTTCCGCTACTACGAGTCAACTGGGAATACGTTCAAAGGGGGCGACGTGTTTAGAGGGAATGCTTCAAGTCCTGCTTCTTATGTTATGCCTCTCCTCCCCTATTTTCTCTTTTTCCGACTTCCTTTTCTCTTTCTTGTGGTTTTTGCCTTGAGTGGTTGTTTGTTGATTGTAATTTTATGAGATGTAGAGAGCGGTTTTTGTTGATTGTAATTTTCTGAGATGTAGAGAGCGATTTTGCTAATTGTAATTTTCTGGAATAACTGTAGTTCTCTGAAATAAAAGTACAATCTTTTGGAAACACGTATACTTGTCTGATGTTTCTGTTAGTGATATGCTCTAGCCCGGTGGCATATACATTGTCATTATATGTTTATATACATAAGGCATATATCATTTTATCTTGTTATTTAAATTGTGGTTTAACTTGATAAAATCTCGTATCCTCGAATAGTTTGGCTCGCTTTATGTCATCAAGTATGTGACTTGATAGTAAAACCTTAAGGCATAAGAACACTATCTCCTAAATTAATTATAGTCGATCATTATTACTGAAAAATAATGAAGTAAGACTATTATGTTTTCTGAGAAAAGACCACGTTTGTTGGTCATGAAACATAAGATGTTACTCTCGCATCATAAAATACATGTTAAAGTTCATGTTAATCTGACTTTACCCGCTATGAGAAATACTACATGGATTATGTCATCGAGAATTCTCATCAAGTAAAGAGTGGGTGATTTGAGTCCTTCGAATTTGAATTCAACACGGATTCCTACATGAGGAACTTCGTCTCGACGTAGCTCAATGATGTCTTTAACAGATGGTAATACAAAGCATGTCATATGTAGTAACAATGTGGAGAAATGTGAGTTGATAGTAAGGAATTTGTCCCGCCTCTTAATTGAGTGAGATGTCTATCGACTTTGATAATGAGATCGAAATTCATGGCCTGGTTCTCGAATGAGATCGATAGAGTTAGCAATATCATTTGCTTCTAGTCAATCTACTTGAGAATCAAGAAACGATTGTTGTATAAAGCATGATTTCATCCATGCTTTGTGCTTAATCAAGACACTGCGGTGACAAAGGACTAAGATTATACTATGGTGTTCTTTCAGCCATCGAATTCACTGATTTTGGGTAAGAGTAATGTCTTACTAGAGACCAATTATAACCAAGGGCTTAGAATATGATTTAGCTCACAAGCAATATCGAAAGTGAACCTATAAGGTCAAATACACAAGAATGAGCTACAATGGGATGTTAGAAAGGCTCTCTCTTTAGCCCATGATTAAGCCCAAGCCCAAGCCTAAGCCTAAGCCCATTAATAGTTAATGGAATTTGGTTTAAATTCATTTTAATAAAAGGGTTTGGGAGGCTTGATATAAATATGGGGTTTATCATCTAAAAGGGTGGTTCTTTTGAAGTGGGCGTTTTAGAGAGAATTCTTTTTAGAGTTTTGGAAGACACTAAGGTGTCTTTGGTTTTGTGGGACAAAGACCTATCATAAGGTGCTAGCACATCCATCCCCATCCATTAGCCGCTCGTAGGGATACCTTAAAGCGGCGTCAGACACCGTGATCATCATGGCTTCAAGCCATTGGATCGCTTTCCGTAAGGAGTTCTCCGTTTGTGTTTTGAAGATGTAATCAAGAAAATCTGCACTATTCGAAAAGGATTCAGTCTACAAGAGGTAAGATTTGGATTTTTGATTCATTGTTTAGCTTCATCAAACCATTGATCCTCGATGTAGCTTCAAATATAAATTTTTTTATTTCCACTGCTTTTTACCGGATTCCAAATAGCTTATGTAACCTTCAGGGTCTTTCCAAGCTCCCTGTGGATTCGATAAATGTGAAAGCCTCGGTTCTTTCTTATGATTTACCGCAGTAGGCAGGCTTTAAAATAAACACAAAAATCGGTTATTTGACTCCAGTGAATTCTGGAGGTGTTTTATTAAAAGATATAACCAAGTTTATCGAAAAATCGCTCAGGTGCTCTGCTCCAAGACTGAGGTGGTCTTTCCTCGTTTCGAGTTCGTAGTTTCCAAAAGTGCCGACTATTCACGATACGACGTAGGGTCCCTCCTAATTGGGTCCCAGTTTTCCGTGAGTGGGGTTTTTCCTCCCCAACAAGAGCTTTTTGAGAACTAGCTCGCTGTGCTGAACTGCTAGCCTAACCTTTTCGATCAGAGGTCAGGTCGCCTTCCTTTGGTAAAGCCCTATGCGCTTGGCTTGCTCGTTTTTCCTCCAAGAGATCTAAATTTTGAGCAAGTAGATCTCGCCGCTGAGCCTGTGTCTCGGGAACTTGATCCTGTGTGATCAGTCCAATCTCGATTGTGGGCTATACCGATGCCAAATGCTGAAGCCGAATCTGGTTTCGAGTCACTCTGACCACATAGTTCTATATGCTCATAAGACTGAATGCATTCTACCCATTTTCCTTAGCCTTCCACATCTCCTGCGCCTCAAGAGTTCTATAGTTGACTTCTACTTCTACCCATTAGACTCAAGCAATATCGGGACGAGTGGTAATTCTGATTCCGAGCTCCTCAAAAAATCTCTAAATTTTTGCCATCGAACTCCGCTTTCCATTATCGTATCGCCTGAGCTTTCTGACTCCAAACCTATAGATTATGGATTGCCAAACGGTTGCGTGACCTTGCTCGCCTAAGGATTGCTGCCAATGGCTCGGCCTCCGCCCATTCAGCGGCTACCCACCCTACAACGTGCGACCAAGACTAACCTCTTCCAATGGCAGGGTTGCCTCGAGTATGTTTAACTCCCATTGCTGAAAAGGCCAGTGGGTTTATGATCGAGGTCAATGACCGATGGGAGACGGGAGATCTTAGCATGCTCTCGACAGATACATTGCATCTTCTCGACTAGTTCCTCGTGGCATCTTCGAGCATCACAATAATATCCTCGCCTAAGGACTTCCCGCTAAATTTCAGCTTTGAGGCCACAGTGAGATGCTCAGAAATTCTAAGCACGTAGGCTCAAGGCTCTTCTTTCCTACGCATTTTGTGAGGGGTGCTGAAAGCCCCGTTTGCAAAGGGTTCTTCGTGAAAGAACGACCGCTAACTGCTCTCGCCAGATGCCTGGCCCGATCAGAGTGTACCGCTCAACATAGTCCCGCACGTGGGTCCATCCTACCAAGACTGGCCATCGGGAGGACCCGTTGTCGTTGATCGCCATCGAAGGTTCCATGAGGTGCTCGACGGCACTCTCTCGTCCAAGTCTTCAGGACGCCGCCGCTAGGCTTAGCCGTGGCGTCGCCTACGAATTCTTCGATCTCGACGTGTCTAACCCGAACCCGCACGTAACTCGAGCAACTCGCATCTTTTAGATAAAGGATCATCTTTCGCCTTCGCCAGAGGAACTTGATCCTGCTGCCTCACCACCAATTGGGAATCACTACATACCTATAATTAGAGGCCGGGAACCAGAATTTGAGTGCATATTCGACAGCCGACCTCCTTCCAAGTGGAAGCTCATATCAATCAGCCCGCACCACTTCCTCGAGCATCATGCCCCATCGATCGGCAGCTTCCACACGGAAGGCTCCGTGTTAGTCGTGATGGTTTCCACTGCATCACAAACTCCATTACTAAGTCCTACTAAAATCGCCTTTGATCGCCATTCCCAGTTTATATCCGACATCAAACTCACTCACCACGCCCATTTCAATCCCGAGGTCTCGTTTATGGGGTATTCGCCTATCGTTCTGTCCGGATTTCGATGGCGTGAGCCTGGAAGTATGGTCAAAGCCTTCTAGCAGTGGTTACCAACGCGCAAGACTAGCTTCTTTCCATCTCGAATATCTTCCCGACGCCCCCCAGCTCACAGCAGCACAGACTGCTGTCGCACTCCCATCTCGCCTCAAACCATGCAAGACTCATCGAGAAGCCTAAAACAACCTAAGTAGCTGCACTGAGTTCTCCCCTGAGGGGCTTACTCGTATCAAGGGGGAGCTTGTGTGAGTTTTTAATGCCGAGAATGCCTCTTCGTGACCGGGTCATTCCAATGGAAGGCCTTAACCCGAAAGAATGGTCAGATTTTTGCTTGATCTGGAGACAAAGCGGCTTAGCGCAGCTATTCTCCGAGTCGCCGTCAATCCCTTGGTGTCGAAGGTGGTCGCATGTCGAGCACTACCTTATTTTCTGCATTCGCCTCTATTCCTCGGTTGTTAATGATTAACCCTAAGAATTTTCCCGAAGACTCCGAAGGCACACTTTATGGGGTTTAACTTCATCTCGTAGTCCTAAGGATCTCGAATGTTTTGCCAGGTGGTCGACGTGGAGCTCTGCTTTCACTGGTCTCACCAAAGATGTCATCTATGTATACCTCCATGGATGTGCCTAACTGTTTCTGGAACATCTTGTTTACTAACCTCTTATAGGTGGTCCCCACATTCTTCAACCTAAAAGGCATCACCTGATAGCAATACGTCCCCTGTCCAGTCACGAAGGAGGTCTTCTCCTAGTCGCTGGTGTCCATCCTGATCTGATTATAGCCCGAGAAAGCGTCCATAAAGCTGAAGAGCTCGTGGCCAGCAGTGGCGTCCACTATGAGGTCGATCCGGTGGGGAAACGCTTCGCGTGCTTGGTTAACGGGCCAATAAAGTCACGCAGGTCGCCACTCTGCCATTTGCCTTTCGACAAGGACTAATAGCTGGCTAACCACGGGTAGTCTACTCAGATAGCTCTGCCTGTAGGAGTTTGCTAACCCTTCATTAATCGCTTCTACCGCCTCAGAATTCTTTCATTTAACGGGGTTTGAAAAAAGGATTGATGTTCAATCTGTGGGTGATAACTACGGGGTCAATACCTCCCATGTCCTCTTGCTTCCAAGCAAACACTTCGCGCTTCTCCCACAAAAGCGAATGAGGCGATTCGATGTCTTCAAACTAACTCGACCTGATAGCGAGGCGTGTCCCTACTGGTCACGAATGTAATCGTGCTCCAACTCTTCTTAAGGATGTCGTCTAAGTCCAAATGGCCTCTCATGTCGAGCTCATCCATGTGACACTTTTATGGCTTTCGCTTTATCGATGTCGAGTAGCATTCCGTTACTACCGGTCTCCTCAAACCAATTTACTCCATTTCCTCTGCTGGGAACTTGATAACCATATGATAGGCTGAGGACGACTTTAAAGCATCGGTATAAGGCCCGCCAAGAACATATCAGACAATGAGGGAGCATCTACTATGTGAAGAACTTTACCGTCAGAACTCGACATGGGGGATTTCTAAGGTGAGTACCAATCGGGTCAACCGCTTACGCATCTTTCCAAAATCTAATAAGTGGCACCCATCTGCTCCAATTTTCTCTCTCCTCCATACCCATCTTGTCAAACGCCGATTAATATGATATCCGAACTCCCATTGTCGCATCGAACCCCGTGTGCATCACCTGCCGCCACGATGGCCCTTATCACTAAATGGGGATGTTGGCAGCCTTCCATGTCGGAATCCGAGAAGGTTATGGTAGTATCCAGCCGAGGAGATTTTGACATGGCCTATACCTCCAACGCCTCCCGATCCACGTCGCTGTAGGTAGCCTTCCTAGTTTAATCGATTTCCACCACCGCTACCCCTTAAATCACGTTGATTTCCCTGGGAGGTTGGGCCGGGAGGTCATACTGAGCGGCCACAGGGGCAAGTGAAAAGGTGCCCCATTGCGATCTGGGCTATGTAGCAAATCTGTATGCCCTTGTCTGACAAGACCAGTTCTTCCTCAACTGCACATACATGACCGTGGTCTTGTCGATGACCGTGGTCTTTGTGGAACTTCGCGATTGCGGTTGTATCTCTCTTTGCTCGGTCAGGCCTCATTTGAAGGGGGCCATCGCGCGAAGATCTCTCGTGTTGCACCTCGGTTGGGATTCCCAGGACAGCGATCGAGAGGGTGGTATTGAGCAAGTGTCTTGACTGCAATTCCGACTGTGGCAAACCTAAGCGATCTTGGATGTTTCCCCTTCTTTTTGGGTATCGCCCTCTGTCTTCCTGGTCTCTCCGTGGAGACCTTTCTCACTCTCTCTGACTCCAAGGACTTCAATCTCTCTTTTTCTCGTCCCGGCTTTTTTCTTTTCCTATGGAAGAGCTTCCCCGTTTAGATAAAAGGGCCTCCTCTCCATTGATATACTTTTTTGTTATGGCGAGCACCTCGGCCATGCCCGCCTGTGGGTTCTTTAAAATGGAGAACATCAGATCTTTGGATTGTACGCCCAACACGGCTATAAAGGCAGTGATGGCGAACTTTTCATCTGGAATGTCTACCCTCAATGACTCCGAGTTGAACCTCTGGACGTAGGACCTTAGGTTTTCTTGTGGACCTTACTTTACGGTTAGTAGGTGGTATCTCGGCTTCCGGTACGTCCAAGCTTCGATGAAGTGGGACACAAAAGCAATGGAGAGTTCTTTGAAGGATGAGATCGAGGCTGGGGGCAGCCTATTGAACCATGCCAAGGCCGAGCCCTTAAGCTTGATGCCAAAGGCTCTGCATCTCATGGGGTCTTGGTATCCATGCAGCTCCAACTGATTCTTGTAGGTGTTAAGGTGGTTTACGGGGTCTTTCGTTCCATCGAAAGCTTTGATCTACGGCATTTTGAACTTTGTTGGCGAGGAAATCTGAACCGGCGAGTGAGCGAGGATTCATCCTGGCGTACGGGCATCCCCATTGATACTAGAACCGTCCCTTTGGCTTCCTTTATATGGCCGACCTCTTATTGGATGCCTCTGAAACGTTGTTCCCAAGATTATGCCCCCCTTTCAGGTTGGCAAGGGACTGGATTGTCACCTTTGTCATTCCTACCCTGTGCCTCCCCATCGTGGCCATCACCAGTGGGTCAATAGGGGTCATGCTCCCTGGTTTGGCTATTTTCTCCTCCTTCGCCGATGTCTAAGGGGTTTCTAAGGTGTCGTTGCTCCTAATGTGGGACAGTATTCTGGCCTGGGTGGATCCGTCGAGCCCCTTGGGGACGCTGTAATATTTTGGTGAGTTCTGCGACTTCCCCTAGCAAGCGCTGGTTGTCTAGACGGAGGGTCTCCATCTCGTTGTTGGCGTCGAAGTGTCTTGAGAGGGGGCTGGCCGCCCGAACGTTCTCTGGCAGTCTGCCGTCATAGGCGTCATGTTGATCTTATACCCCTGGAGGGTTGGTTTGGCTCATACTCCTGTTTCAAGTGAAACCTTCGATCCTTAAAGTCGGTTTATTTGTAAACGGTCATTCCCATAAGCAGGTCAAGCGATGGCATTGCCTATCAAATCTTGAAGTTTCAGGAAGCTTGTTGGAGTCAGCAGAGCGGTCGTCGGCGGATTGATATACAACTGCCTGGGGTGATGCGGAGGGGGGAATGTCGGCCGCCTCTTCGATGCCTAAGTCAGTTTCTTTCTCACGAAAGGGAAAAGATCAGCGGTGATGGTTTTGATTGCGTGCAGCACAACCGATTGGAATTGCTCGGTATTTATCATGGGTGATTGCGATGACTTTCCTTATTGATCGGCGTCTGACATCTTCCCCGGTGGATTATCTCCTCTTCCTTATCACTAGTTAAATATTAGAGTATAATTAGGGATCCGTGATCGTGGGGATCCTTCTTCCCTTAATGAGTAGATATCGGATCATGGAGATGGAGTGTTTTCCTTTCTTCTACGTCTGGCGGTGGACGGTAGTTATCCGATCACTGTCCGGAGCCCGCTGGGACTTAGTTTGACCACCCCAGGCTCGCGCCTTAGAATTAGCCCAGGATGTCATGATGGTAGGAATTGCGTGGGGCTCTTGCCAGCCCACGCGAAGGATGTCATCGCTTAAGCTTTACTAATGGCTTGTTCCTAGGCACGTAATCTGGGCACATACGATTTTTAGGCACTATCATTAGGGGAAGTCGCGGAACTCACCAAAATATTACAGCGCCCCCAAGGGCTTGACGGATCCACACAGAAGCGAGGAATCGCGTCCCACATGAAGACAGCGACACCTCGAGAGCCTCTTAGACATCGCGAAGGAGGAAAATAGCCGGGACCGAGGAGCATAACCCTACGGACCCGGTGATGGCCACGACGGAGCGCGGGGCGGGAACAGCGAAGGCGGCGATCGGTCCCGCGACTGAAGGGGGCACAATCTTAGGAACAACGTTTCAAAGGCATCCAGGAAGAGCTTAACTACATAAAAGAAGCCATAGTGAGACTGATATCGATGGGCGCTACGTCTGTGACGAAATCCCACGTTCCTGGTGAGTCTGCGCACTTCCCTCTCCCAGCCAAAGTTCGAATCACGCATATCAAAGCTTCCGGCGAACGAAAGACCCGAGTAAACCACCTCGACACCTACGAGAAGTCAGATGGAAGTGCATAGATACCAAGACCCAGTGAGATGCAGAGCCTTTTCCATCACGCTTAAGGGCTCGACCTTGGCATGGTTCGATAAGGCTGCTTGCCCGGCCTCGATCTCGTCCTTGAAGAACTCTGTGCTTTCGTGTCCCTTACGTGGTCAGGACGTGCCGGAAGGCGGTACCACACCTTCTTAGGTAAAAGCGAGGCCTGAAAACTACGAGGGTCTACGTGCGGGGTTCAACTCGGAGTCATTGAGGGTACACATTCGAAATGAAAAGTTCACCATCACCGCCTTTATAGTCGGGTTGGGCGTACAGTCCAAAGATCTGATGTTCTCCATTTTGAAGAACCCACAGGCCAGCATGGCCTAGGTGCTCGCCAAAGCAGAAAAGTACATCAACGGTGAAGAGGCCCTTTTTATCCTAAGCGGGAAGCTGCTTCCCGCAGGAAAAAGAAAAATCGAGTGAAAAGAGGGTGAAGTCACGGTCGGAGAGAGAGAAGGTCTTCCGCGGAGGGGCCCGGGAAGGCAAAGGGGCCGATCCCAAAGAAGAAAGCGTGCGGGACCGCTTAGGTCGCCCAGCGGTCGGAGTGCGGCGAACACTTGCCTCAGCGAGTTCACCACCTACGGTCGCCTCGGTGGCCACAGGCTCTAGCAGAGTGCGGCCACGAAGGTGCGATGGCTCACCAGAGGTCGGACCCAGCGAGAGAGATACGACCAGAATGCTTGCGAGTTCCATAAAGACCACGGTCATCGCATTGATGACTGCATTCAGTTGAGGAAAGAAATCGAATACTTGATCAGACAAGGGCATCTGCATCGTTATATAGCCCCGAATCCGCCAGTCGAGCACCCCTCAGCCACCTCACGAAGGCCCGGCTCCATCACGACATCGGCGGCCTGCGGGAAATCCAGCGTGATTTGAGGGGGATTCGCGGGTGGCGGGAATCGATGCGGCCCAGGAAGGCTCACCCTGCGCGACATCGGATTGGGAGGGACGTTAGAGTGCAGGCCATGTCCCGAATCTCCTCCATTTGGATACCACCCGTAACCTTTGGGGTCCAGGCGGAAGGCTGTAACATCCCCGTTTAGTGATGGAGACCCGTCTGCTTGACGAGATGGGTGCACGGGGTTCACGATCAACAATGGGAGTTCAGCGGACATCATATTTACGTCAGCATTTGACAAGATGGGTATAAGAAGGGAGAAGATTTGCAGACAGTGAGTGCCCACTTGGGATTTTCGGGGAGGAAAGATGCGCCACTTGGGTCATCGGTAGTACTCACCTTAGGAAATCCCCATGTCGGTACCTAGCAATGGTAAAGTTCTTCCGTAGTAGATGCTCACATCGGCCGTACAATATGTTATTAGGCAGGCCTTCTCTCAATGCTTTAAAGGTCGTCCCCTCAAAAACATCATATGGTTATCTCGAGTTCCCAATGAGAGCGAAGTAGAGTGAAGTAGTAAAGGGTCGACATGGATTAGCTCGGCGAGAGGCTGGCTGGACACGAGCCCGACATCCTCGAAGAAATTTGGAGCACATTCGACTCGTGACGATTGGACCACCTCGCACACATCGGGTCGAAGTTAAGCATTTAAGACATCGAATTGCCTAATTCGCTTTTTGTGGGAAAAAGCAAAAGTGTTTGCTAGCAAGAGGACATGGAAGGTATTGACCCCGTAGTTATCACCCATAGGTTAAATGTCAATCCTTACGCTGAGCCTAGCCAACGAGAGAAGGAGGAAACTTCGCCAGAGGCGACGATCAATGAAGAGGTGACAAACTCCTCCGGGCAGAGGCTATCACGAGGGTATCTTGCCCAGTGGTTGTGACGGCAGTCCGCCCGGCCGAAGGTGTCGCGAGTGGCGACTGCGTGACTTTGCGACATTGGCTTGACCAACTACTGAGAAGGCGGCTTTCCTATGAATCGACCTCATAGTGGACTCGCTGTGCTTGAGTCCGCGAGCTCTGGGCTTGTGGAACTCTCGGGCTCTGATCGGATCGGGATGACCCGGCGGGCTAGAAGAGACCTTAGTGTTGGATGAGGACGTGTGCTATCGAATTGATGCGTTTTGGGTTGAAGAATGCGGGGGCCACCTATCCGAGGTTAGTAAACAAGATATTCTAGAAACAGATAGGCACATCCATGGAGGTATACATAGATTACATCTTTGGTGAAGTGGAGTGAAGAGTGGAGTTCCCGAGTCGACCATGGCCCGAAGCATTCACAGATCCTTAAGGACTACAAGATCAGAGTTACAACCCACAGTGTGCCTTAAGTCTCATGGGGAAAATTCGGGTTCGTAGTCAACGACCGGAGAAATGGGCGGAGTGCTCAACATGCGACCACGCTTCGACGAGGGTTCAGCGTGACTGGGAGAATGGTTAACGTAGAGTCGCTTTGCATGCAGATCGGCGACAAATGCCAGCCATTCTTCCGGAGTTAAAGGGCCTTCCAGCAGGGCGCCGTCTGAGAGGCGTTCTCGGCATTAAAACACTGGCTCCCCGTTGTGCAGTAAGCCCCTACGGGGAGGGACTCCATACGCTCTATGGCCCGGATTTCGGACTTCTCAGCTAGTGCCACCATGGTTAGAGGGCGAGATGGGAGTGTAGCATTGGTCTATTCTTTACATGCTTGAGGCCTTGAGGGAACAGAAGATATACGAAGATGGAAAGCTGAATTACTTTGGGATTTGGTAACCAACATGGAAGGCTTGGGCCATACTTTAGGTTTCACGCAAATAAGTCGGAGCCATAACACCCAATGAAGCAAGTACTACATAAGCCAGAGACCTCATAAAGGTTGACAAAATGGGCCATAGAGCTGAGCGAGTTAGATATCATATAGAAGCCTAGAACGGCGATCAAGGGGCAGATTTTGGCAGACTTCGTAATGGAGTTTACTGATGGCTGCATGGAAACCATGGAAGCTAACACCGGGCCTTCAGGTGTAGGCTGTGCGGTCGATGGGCGCGTCGAAAGGCGTCACGGGCCTGATTCGACTTCCCAGGAAGGGGTGACGTCGAATATGCACCAGTTACGGTCCCAGACTCAAATAAAAAATTGAATATGAAATTGATCGTATTTAGGAAATTTAACCTCGCCCACTCCATGGAGGTAGAGTAATTAAAGGTATGCAGTGATTCCCAATTAGTGGTGAGATAGATAGAAGATTCCTCTGACGAAAGGCGAAAAACCTTGATCCTTTATCTGAAAGAATGCGATTTGCAAAAGTTCGTATGCCAGTCGGACAACGTACCAAGAAACGGAGGTCAGGCGGGCGCTGCACGGCTAAGCTGTAGCGAGTCCTTGAAGACTTGGACATGCAGTGCCGGTCGAGCACTTCATGGAACAGCCGATCAAGCGTCGACCAGTGTGAAGTTGTAACACCGAAATATGCCTTAATTGTTTTCAACGATGTTGGAGTAATTTTTGTAGGTATATTTGAATTTACAGTAATTTAAATCTTACAAAACATGGAAATGGAGCTAGAGATTTGTACAAGATAAGCAGGTAAATTTGTAATTTGTCAAAATGGACATAAAGTCTTATAATGCAAGAAGATGAGGCTATTGTAAAATAGCATGAGTGTGGTATAAAATAATAAAGAGTGGGAGGACTAAAAGGTAATAAAAGGAAAATTGATCATATAAAAAGGCAAAATATCTCAAGTTGATCTCTCATTTTTGGGAGAGCTCCAACGTGAAAAGAGGAAGAAGAAGAAGAAGAAGAAGAAGAAGAAAAATAAGAAGAAAGAAAGAAAGAAGAAGGAGAAAGAACAGGTATGAAAGTTTAGTTTTTGTAGTGGAAGAATTAGCAAGATTTTAAAAGTATGGAATGTTTGGAATTTGTGTATGGAACTTTGGATGGGTGTCTATGTTTTTTTGTATGGGAAAAATCAAACTATAAACCCATTTTTGATGAATTTGGGTCTAAAAGAACCCTCCTTGGTATATTGGTGGTGTTTTGGATTTTGGTTGGTTGATTGTAATTCTCAAGTGAGGAGTATTTGTATTAAGAAAATATTGGGGTTTTAGGGGAGATGTTATCAGGCTTCTCCCGACTTGGGATGGTCACGTAATTTTCAGCGCCCAGAGGCTCGTTTTGGATGTTCTTAGACTCTATGGAAAGCCCTTTGAGTCTAGAATCCATCCATATATAGCTTGATAATATTGGGTCCAGAAATTACGAAAATAGTAGGCCCTGTTGGTTGCGCATAGCCACTGTTCATAGGAAGCTTTCAACTTTGGATGATCATAATTTCTTCGTCCAAACTCCGTTTTCGATGTTCTTGGACTCTATGGAAATCCCTTTGAGTCTAGAATACATCCATATAAAGCTTGATAATATTGGAACTCATATTACGTCCAGAAAGCATGAAAATAGTAGTCCCTGCTATTTGCTTGTTCATGGGAAGCCTCCAACTTCGGATGGTCATAATTTCTTACATTAGAGCTCTCATTTGGATATTCTTGGCTATGGAAAGCCCTTTGAGTCTATAATCCATTCATACATAGCTTGATGATATTGGAACTCATATTGGGTCTATAAATCACAAAAAATAGTGACACTAACCCAAGTGTTAACAGTAGCCTTTGATGTGGGAAGCCTCGACTTGGGCAGGTCTTATTTCTTTTCGTTTCAAATAGTTTTGGAAGCTCTTAGACTATGGAAAGCCCTTTGAATGCAAAATTATCCATATATAAAAAAAACGACAAAATTAGGAATGATAGTAAATAGCTCATAAGCATACATGGTAACCATAGTTATTCATGCGTATAATGAGATATGAAAAATGCAAAGATACAAATAAATGATTGTAAATATCGCATATACATGAATTACTTGGGATGATAATAATTATTCGAGAATAGCAGCGGAGACATAATACTTGAACATAAAATACACATGGATTATCTGCTTGAACTTTGGTAGAGGATAGATGGGCATGCGCATTAGGGAAAAGAAGTATGTATGCGTCGATTGGCCGTTTGGGTCATTCTGGCGCCTTCGAGGGCCCACTTATAGATAGTCTGTCTCGTACAATGTGCGGCGCCTTGGTCCCTTATAGACACTATTTGATACAATTGATCTGGCGCGTCTTCGAACCTATAGTTTCCGCTTTATCCACTTCCTAAGGTTTATCACGGGCATGAAACATAAAACAAATGACTTGAATATGACATATTAAATAATATGATATGATAAAGCTTATAACAAGCTATCTGCACGATGACAAAGTGAAGCCGCTATTGTGTGGCTGAACATGAAGCAAAATGTAAATGATATACAAATGTATATAGGCGTTGATAATAAATGAAACATGATGATAAGTAAATATGAGATATGTATAAGCATTTTAAATTATGATATGTTAGATGTATGCATGTGTATAAAAGTGTGATGATGCGTGTTGGTGGTGCCGGTGCGAGTTTATTCCTACTAAGCTATAAGCCCAGCGCCGGGTGTTTCATCGGAGTGTGGAGTCTGAGGAAGAAGCCGGCTTGAAAGTCGGGGACACTCCATCAACAACCAAGGCGACACTTATTACTAGGTGCCCACTAAAGACCTTTTGGTCTATTTTTGTATATGTTTTGTTTTTATAAACAATGTAAATATTGTAAATGTTGAACACTTCCATATATGGAGCTTGTATATATTTTGTAATCCGCTGCTATAGAATATAGTACAAGTTAAATGTTTAACATTATATGAATGAACAAGCTTAAAGGTTATAAGTTTATAAAAAAAAAAAAATGACACCCTCGCCGGCACGGAGTGTGCAAGTTGGGGAGTGTCCATGAGGGTCACTACGATGTGGCCGTGGCTGGATGGACCACTATCTGGGGTATATGTTGAACAATACACTCACCCAGGAGTGATCGAGATGACCCGTCCCTAATGGGGCCGGATCGACCCGGATTCATTCTTTACGAGGAACCCGCTACTAAGCGAGGGCTTTTACGCACCCTCCTCAAATGCGTAGGAAAGAAAGATGCAAACTACGTACTTAGAGAGGTACACGAGGCATACGGCGGAAGACCACCATATCGGGCTCGAGAATTTAGCGGGGCAAAGTCCTTAAGCGAGGATATTATTTGCCACGATGCTGAAACGCCACGGGAACTAGTCGAAGAGGTGTCATCGAGAGCATGCAGATCTCGTCTCCATCTGAGCCACTAACCTCAATCATAAGCCCCTGGCCTTTTCAGAAGTGGGGATTAAGACATACTGGTCATACCCGTTGGAAGAGGTTAATGCAAATTCGCCATTGTAGAGTGGACTAGCCGCGAGTAGGCGAGCGAGCCATTAACAATCACAAAGAAAAAGGTACACAACCGGGTTCGAGTCCCTAAAGCCTGTGTCCGATAACTAAAGCGTCGATTAACCCAAAATTCAAAGATTTTCGCACTTGTGCCTGAATCTAAGAATCGCTTACCCGTCCCTAACTTCATCTACGCCTAACGCGCAGAAGTCACTATAAGGACTCTCAAGACAACACTAAAGACCAAACTGGAAGGTCTAAAGGGAAAATGGGTAGAATACATTCCCGAGGTATTGTGGGCATACAAGACTACGCGCAGGTCCGCAACTCAAGAAACCCCGTTTGCTTTAGCATTTGGCACGGAGGTTGTAGCCCCTGTCGAGGTTGAACTCAAGTCACCTAGGATCGAGTTCGCATACCCCGAGCTCAACGACGAATCTATCCGCTCAAATTTAGATCTCCTAGAGGAAAAACAAGAATAAGCTCTAAGGCGAGTAGAGGACTACTAACAGAAGACAGCACGATACTACGATCGAAAGGTTAGGCCTAACAGTTTTAAGCCTGGCGACCTAGTTCTCAAAAAGCTCTTGTCAGCGAGGAAAGACCCCACTCACTGAAAAATGGGACCTAACTGGGAAGGACCCTACGTCGTATCACGGAAAGTCCGACCTGGCAACTAAGAACTCCAAACCGTTATTAGAAAGACCCGTCGCTCCTCGAACGCTGGAGCACCTGGCGCAATTCTTCTAATAAACTTCGAACTATATCTTTTAATAAAACACTCAATTCTGTACTTCATTCAAATAACGCTTGTGTTTATTTCGGGCCCGCCTACTGTGAATCGAGTAAAGAAAGAAATAAGGAGCCTATGACGTAACCACGGCTCCTAAGGGCCTTCGAAGGTTACATGAAACATCAAAGTATACGTGTTTCCAAATATTGTACTTTATCGCTGCAGAACTACAAGTATTCCAAAATTACACCAAGAAACCGCTCCTCTACATCCTCAAAAATTGGCAATCAAGAAACAAAGAACTCAAGGCAAAAACCACAAGAAAGAGAAAAGGGAAGCCAAAAAAAGAGAGAGGAGAGGTGACACAAGAAAGAAGGACTCAGCATTCCCTTAAACACGCCGCCTCCGAACGTGTTCCTCACCCAACTCCATCAAATGGTGATTAGGAATAAATACGAACCCAACAAACGCGTAACAACAAACCAAATGTCTACGAGGACCACCAAATGCATTTGAGACAAAGGGCAATCAAACCCGGGCTTCATCATGTCCGAACCCACCTGGCACGCAGAAGGAAATGGGAACGGCGCATAACATACACCCTGGCTGAAGGAGGTTATCTATAAAGAAGCTTAGGCACTCTGGGAAGTCACGCAAGTCCCGCCCAATTCCATGTGATCGACATTGTACCACACGTGCTTTCCTAAGGGAAGGAAGACGAAAAAGCCTAGAAGCTCAAAGTCTAAACGAGCCATGTAGCTTAGTCCAAATGAGCCATGTAGCTCAGTCCAAATGAGCCATGTAGCTCACCAAAAGAGCCAGGAGCTCGCTTTAAGAGCCCAAGAGGCTCGAAGGCCGCTAGCCCCGACCTCAATGAAACCTAAAAGCTCGGAGGACAAAGAGCCACACAGCCAGTCCGAAGGAGCCATGAAGCTCACCAAATGAGCTATGTAGCCTGGCCAAAAGAGCCGAGGAGCTCAGCTTTAAGATCCCAAAGAAATTAAAGGCCGCTGCAGAGCCCTGACCTCAATGAAAACCCAGGAGCTCCGATATTAAAGAGCCACGTAGCTCAGAGTCCGAAGGAGCCATGTAGCTCAGTCCAAAGGAGCCATGTAGCTCAGTTCAAAAGAGCGAATATTAAAGAGCTACGTAGCTTAGAGTCCGAAGGAGCCATGTAGCTCAGTCAAAAGGAGCCATGTAGCTCAATTCAAAAGAGCCTGAGCCTGGGCCTTTTAAGAGCTTCCAAGAAATTTGCTAAAGCCACCGAGCCCCGACCTCAATGAGAACCCGTATTCAACATTAAAGAGCCAATGAGCTCGGGGGAGTCCGAAAGAGCCTCATGTAGCCTAATCCAAAAGAGCTATGTTTCTAATTCTTAAGAGCCTAGCAACTCGCAGTCGCAGCCCTAACCTCAATGAGAACCCAGGAGCTCAAATGTTGAAGAGCCACGTAGCCTCGGGAGTCCAAAGGAGCGCAGCCCCCCGCCTCCAAAAGAGCTGAGCCTACTTTAAGAGCCTAGCGGCTTAGAAGGCTGTGTAGCCCTGACCTTGATGAAAACCCAGGAGCTCGGATATTAAAGAGCCACGTAGCTCAGAGTCCGAAAGAGCCATGTAGCTCAGTCCAAAGGAGCCATGTAGCCTGGGCCCAAAGAGTCAGTGGAGCTCGCTTTAAGAGCTTCCAACAGCCCCAAGAGCTGCATAACTCGACCTCAAATGAGAACCCAGGAGCTCAGATGTTGAAGAGCCACGTAGCTCAAAGTCCAAATGAGCCATATGTTCTGCAATTAAGAAACATGAAGCTCTGGGCATTTCTAAGAGCCCAAAGAATCCTACGATTGAAGGGCGCTGCATCTAATTTCTGCAAGAAAATCATAGAGTTCAGCTGATTACATACCGCCTCAAGCCATAAAGGGAATGAAAGGTAAAAGATTCGTAGTGAATACACATACTCCGCTGCTTCAATAAAGGAAAAAATTGTCATTACAAGAGCCTAAGACTACCATAACAAAGAAGGATGATGGGAAAGCCTAAGCATCGGGTTTGAACTGGGCAGCCTCAAACCACGGGGCCGCTAAAGAGCAAGAGTGTAGCTAGCGCCTTAAACACCTGTTATGCCATCCTCCCGTCGAGTCGATCCCACCTCATCCCCCTCTCGCTGAACCGAAAAATTGAAGCTCAAACCCGAGAAGACCTTAGAAGCCTTGCGCCAAAAAGCGAGCCACCCGGAGGCCATAAGGTACATGCCTCGTCCCTCAACTTGGCAATCACCCCTCCTTCTGACTAACCAAGGCCTTCTGCCTCTGGAGATCATCACAAAGCCCGTGGCATTCTTCATTCAGGTGCCCCACGATGCTCAAGATCAAGAACCCCAATGCATTCGGCTCAATGTCGTGGGGTTTTGAGACAGTCGGCCCCTAGCCACCCGTAGTTCTTCCCTCCTCCTTATCCGCCTCACGTCGACTGACCACCTGGCTACCACCCCCGCGCCCTTAGTTTCCTCCCGGTGATCCGTGAATCATCCATGACCATCCAGCCTCACACCCAGAACCCTTAGCTCCATCCCCGGAAATTCTTCTCCTGTTCTTCAGCCTAGTGATTTCGCTGCCGAGGTACGCCAGTCGAATTTATACTTCACTTTGATCCTCGATCAGTGGGAACCTGAGCCTCGCAGTCGACCGCTCCTCGAGGTCGAAGGAGGCAACCTCGACTTTATAAGCCTATATCGCTTCTCTACCGCCTGCAGCGTAATTTTAAAACAAGCCCTTCACTGCTTTCAATGTAGGTAGCCACCTACAGAAACGAGACAAAGGTAAGGACTAATCAAAATCAACGATATGATGGACAAGTAAAGGCATCTGGACAGACCATAACCGCTCCCTGAAGCGATGAGGCCAGAGCCTCCCCAATGGACATCGAATCCGCCTTCTTAAGGTCAGAATCCCGTATGATAGACGACAAGGACCCGGCAGCCAGCTCTACATTCGCAAGCAACAAGTCCTCATCCCTCTCATGACCGAGATGCTTCCTCGCCCTCGCATTACACCCCGAATGGTCGACGCTCATGCCGAGGTAAATGTGATATAGGCAGTATATCCGTAGGAGGCTCACGTCCTCCCCCGGAAGACTCGCTACAACGCATCGAGGAGAGCAGAGCCGTGGACTCACCTCCGACACCTCAAACACAGATGAGGCATGTGACCTTCGCTCTATAATCGCCTGACGACCGTCCCGAATAGACTATTTGCTTACTTAAGAGGATGCCCTAACTTCAGATCTTGCCTCGAGCCGCATGGTCGCCTCGAGGGCACCCTGACCTCAAGGCTGGGCACTTCTTCTTTTTTCTTCGCAAAACTCAATCCTGCCTCAAGGCTCTTCTCGAGAAGGCTTCATGACGTAAGATCGGCATGGCTCTCAAATGAGGGTCGAGAAGATTTCCCTGCACTGTAGCCCGTGAATATCTGACTACAAGCTCTAATACGTCCGCGGCTACATTTAACCAACTTCCGCTTCACCTCTTCATCCTCGAGTCGACTGGATGAATACCAAGGTCGACAACCAAAGCAAAGTGAAACACCTCATGACTTTCGAAAAAGCTGGAACTCAATTAACGCCGAACAAGCTCACGTAGTTCACTTCAAGTTGTCCAACAAATAATGCCGAAAGTATATCTTCTCGGTCATTGAGAATTATAATTCCCAATACGCACGACCGACTAAAAAATAACGCTCCTTCCAGCGATGGAGGACAAAAGATCCCGAGATGATCAGCCTTGCCATCGTGCATTCGAAATGTACAAAAGCCCCTACACTTCTCCTTCACACTAAAGAAGTCCAAGAGCAAAGCTATGCTAGGAACCCCGAGACCTTATCCCTAAAGACGACTCAAAGAACCCGACTAGAACGCCGTAAATCGGGAGAAAGTCGACTCGATAGACGCTGTGCAACAGAAGACACTTTTAATAAAAGGACGAGGAAGCGAAGACCGCTCTCGAAGGCCACCCTAAAGAAGCAAACCATCTTCTAAGACTGACGATGTAAGAAGTGAGAAACGGCACCAAACATGAACACAGCATAGCTTGTTTTCGCGAAGGTCTTTCCAAAAGGGCTCATCCAACTAGCCTACTAAGCCTCGCGGTCAAACCGGGCCAGCAGCATTCGATCTCATCGACCTCGCTTCCTCGCTCTTTGCCGTATTTCCGGGAAAGAGGTCCCGCTTAAAGGGACCTACGACAACAATGGTTTGACAAATGCCTAAACCTCTTCACTCAGATGTTCTAAATCAGTTCCTCGATGGAACTACCCCTTATGCGCATCAGAGGATCGACAGACTCAAGGAGGCCTACGGTTAGACGAAAGTGATCGAAGAATAAAGTGGCTCAAACAGCAAGCCCTAACAACCCCGAAGTCTGGAATGAACTCCCAGAGTCACAATACGCCGAGAAACCTAATCCCAGGAATAAGGGAGGAACAACGAACATAGACCGTAAATACACCAACCCCTGGGGGACCCAAGAACCTGTGGGGAACTTAAAGCGACAAAAAGAGAGGGAAGAAGAAAGACGTACCTAACTAGAGAGGGGAACGCTGAGAGACCAATAAACCCCAAAAATCGGGTACAAATTTGAGCATGGGCCAAAAAAGATATGATATGGAAAATACGAGAGATCACCGAGAGAAGTTCGAGAATAAACACCATCGCCGTGATATACTTCTAAAGCACTAGAAAACACCAAATTAAAACGGATTCGACGTGAAAGTCACAGGCTTATCATTATCGCGATGTGATTGATGGCGATGTTTAGACCAACAAACCCGCTCTGGGCCACGTGAAATCATACCGATCCAAAACGATTCAACCCTCGCCTAAGCTCGCCACGAAGGGCTTCGGGCAACCGACAAGGTTTCAAAACTGGGCCAGATAGGCCCGCAGACGCAAGCCCAGGAACAAACCATCAAGAGCAAAGGGTCAAGATCCTCCCATGGGTCGTACATAAGAGCCTCACGGGGACTCAAATCTACGATAACGTCCCGTTACCCTAAGGCGCCAAATTGTGGTCAAACTAGCCTGTGGTTAAAACTGGGCTTCAAATGGTTTGACAGTGACGGGATTATCCGCTGTCCACCAAGCCAGACGTAGTTAAAGGAAAGCACCCCATCTCCATGATCCGACATTCACTATTGGCGGGAAGAAGGATCCTCACGACACGCTCCCTAATTATCCTCTAATATTCAAATTTCAATGGATAAGGAACAGGAGATTCCCTAACAATCGAAAGATGTCAGACGCCTAACAAGGAAAGTCATCGCGATCACCCATGATAAATACCGAGAAATTCGCAATCAAGAAAGGTAATGCAATAAAAGCCATCACATTGATCTCTTTCCTTTCATATGAGAAACAAACTCACTTAAAGACGGAGAGGCAAATTTAATCTCTCGCCGACCACCCTTTCTATGCGTGTCAGATATCGATCCTAATGACTGGACACCATATGACTAGCAAGCTCCAGCCCAGATTATAGGGCTAATGCCACCACCTATAATGAAGGATGGTGGCAACTTGGTTGGGTCTCTTGAACCAAATTTGGAATGTAATACTCAGATACATGCAAGGAACAAAATATCGATAATTACGGATATCAAGATTCTGGATTTGGCTGCATATTTCCCGAATATTGGTAAGTTAAAATTAACAAAAACATTTCTACTAATTCATGAAATACTTTGTTGTACTATAAAAAAGACATAAATAAGCAAATATACACTTATCATGACACCTTTCATTATAATTTATCGAGAAATTGATACAAATAGTCATTTAAAACCAAAATAAAGACCGATGTGGCTCCATTACATTATTTGATGAAGGGATCTCATCTTGATGAAGACAATATTTATAACAAGATCTTTAAAATATTGAGATAAATCAGCAGAAAAATACTGAGAGTCAAATGTGTTTGATGTGTAAGTGGATGAGGCAAAGAAATTGTATGATTTTAGGGGTATTTATAAAAAAAAGTGGAGTTAAGATAGCCATTGGATTGTCAAAAAATCATTGTCATTTATTCTAACCGTTGGATTTGATTTAAGTCAAAATAGTCGATATATCTCTAATATTTCCGATATTTTACCGATATTTTACCGATATATCTTTGATATTTACTGATATATCTCCGATATTTTCCAATATATCTCTGATATTTTACCGATATTTTTCCAGAAATTCCAGCACATGCGTGCATGAGATTTAGTCTCGAAATTTCACCAAAATATCGGGAATTTCCGATATTTCAGCAATTTTTTCTATTTTTCTCCGATTTTTTAACCAACCGACTCTCAGTTGGCAATATCGTTTCAGGGCCCGCCGATAACCGATATTTCGGCCAAAAAAATCGAAATTTTGTTCCTTGGATACTTGACACATGAATCCCTTCAATTATTATTATTATTATTCAACTGTTAGAAAATTTGTCTTTTTCACAAGAAGATAACAGTATCCATGTATGTTGATCAAGAATATAGCAAAATTTTAAATCAA
This sequence comes from Tetrastigma voinierianum, assembly GCA_016808115.1. Classification (NCBI taxonomy): domain Eukaryota; kingdom Viridiplantae; phylum Streptophyta; class Magnoliopsida; order Vitales; family Vitaceae; genus Tetrastigma; species Tetrastigma voinierianum. Next base: position 2,113,767 of record JAEQBH010000433.1, on the reverse strand, counting down.
TCCAAGTTCCCGGCTAATCTTTTACCCTTTTTTCCTCCTAAATATTATAAAATATATTACTTTTATTGCTTCACAAAAATGTACACGATTTTATGAAACTTTACAACTTTCTCTCTATTGTATTGCTCTCTCTCTCTTGTTCATCTAAAACTCATTTGTGTTTATCCCCTAATTCCCATACTACTTCCTTTTATAGAAAGTGAACTAACTAAAGAACAAACTCTAAGAATAGTTACAAGATTTGACATCAAAGCCAAGTGGCTTTAAAAATACAAGACTAAGGTGTGCTTGTTTTTTTTACTTAATGTTGAATATAACTTTTTTTAACTTAATACTGAATAGTACTTGATGATGCCTTTTTCAATCGACTGGCCGAGCCGTGATTGGGGTCGTTTTGGGACGCGAGATATGGCCGTCGTTAGCCGGGGTCCGTTGCTCCAGATGCACTGTTACGACTTCGCGCCTCCGAATCAAAGTTCCTCCGATTAGCGCCGCGCAATTTCGAACCCTATAATAGATGCTTGTGCATTTTTGATCATTAATCATATCATATATCCCAATTGAAGTGTTCAAGTCATCTTAGTAACACTTAGTACAATTTGAGGGTGTTTTGGTTGTTTTAGACTTTTTATACACATTTGAACTTCAACCTCAATGAACATCAATCATGGAATAAAGTCTAGGTCTCACCATCAACAGTTTCCAAGTAAAAAATCAATGGAAAAACAAAGGAAAAGCGGAGGGAAATGAGATGCGCTGAAGACATGACGTAGAGAAATGCAAAACAAACAAAGTAATTTCGCAACCCGTTCGCAAACAATTCGCAGAACCCTAGCGACCCTCGGGCAAACACATTCGCAATCGTCAGTTATGAATTCTCGTGAACTGCTTCGTAACCTTAGCTAAAATGAAGAATTTCGCTTTAGCCCACTTCGGAAGACTGCTCCTTAGCGAATTATCATTGCCGCTTTCACAAAGATTTTCATGAATTTAGCTAAATTTCGCTAGCTGTTAAATTGCACCCCTTTAGCGAGCTCCTTCAATTTTCGCTACACTTGCCAAATTCGCAAGAATAAAATTCCCACCAGAATAAATCTGCAGCCTCACAGGCTGTGTAATTAATGAACCGCTTCCAAACTCAAGTGAAATTACTCTCCTATCCTATAACTTAGCTTAGTTGCTAGGGTTTTTGGTATTTTCATACTTTGAGGAGGCCTATAAATACCCCTCATGTTTTGTAATAAGAGAGGAGGATCAGTGGAGAATTGGGGGAGGAACAATTGGGGAGAAGATATTTTGTAAGTTTTTATTTTTGTAAATAAATTGTTTTTATTTTAGTTTTGCTTTTATTTTCTCTTCTCTCTTCTTTCTACTTTCCTTGCCGCTAAACACACCTCTCGAGGATGACAACTCAAGAGATAAAGCCACAAGCTCCTTCCTTGGAAGAGGAAGGAAGCTAGTCAGGGTAAGCATGTCATTCTCACTAAAAGTCACGTAGTGCATTTATGGCCCTTATTCTCAAAATTCAACAGCATAACATGGGATGTTATCACTCGTCAATACCTCCATGCTTTAGGACTCGTTGTTCTTAGATGGTCTTGGCTGTTCTCCGAGCAGAAGATTTACATGTTAGGTTCTTCAAATAGTGGTTAAATAACATCGACTTTTATTGTTTTGGCCAATACTCTCCATACTTTAGGTTCGTTCTGTGAGAGATGTACCGTGACTTTAGATGGTCTTTACTAGCCTCAAAATGATAATGGAATGTTAGGTTTTAAACAAAAGGTGCTATAACCGCATCCCGTTGACTCACATAGGAGGATAAAACCCAGGACATGTGTTTGCTCCACTGCCAAGAAGTGACCTAAATCTTCAGGCAATTTCTTCATCATATTTCCCCGCTTAACTTTCGCTTTACAATTTCCTGCTTTTCAAACCATTCCCCAAGGCTTTTGACACAAATCCAAAGTCCAAATAGAAAGCCTTACCTTCATGCCCTATAAACCATTTCTAGGATGAAACCCATCCCGTGCCGAATTCCTAGACTAATTACACGTTAAGTAGTCGACTACAGGGAGGAACTAGGTATATAAATATTGGTTATCCAACAAAGCATCATGATTAATCAAATTACGCCAATGTTCGATGGTGCCAACCAATAACGGTAAGCTTGAAGAGTACTTAGATCCACATCACAAAGCGAAGTGTAACCTTTTTACCTCTTGCAACTCGGCCGCAGAACCGCCGCTCAGCACTTGTCAAGAATCAGACCGATTCAGCCTTCGCATTCACTGGCGATTGTTAGTTAATTTAATCTTTGCAGGTCGCTGTCGCTTTGTTGTCTCTTTAATTTGTGTAACAACCGTGCATGCAATGCTGGGATAGACATCGTAGCCGAATAGATAAGTACAATAACTCGACCTAGCTAGTGAAGTCAAACAGACACCATGGATCCCATATCTAGAGAACAAATGTAGCCAACCAGAACCCCTATGAATCCAAATGCCCATAGAACCATGAGGGATCACATCCACCTCCTAGAGTTAAGGCCCATCCTCGTATCATTCCTCCCACAAGATGCAGTGTTCAGGCCTTATTCGCACTCTACGCCTACATATCAGCATGGAAATGAAAATCCACACAATATCTTAGATTTTGAGGAGGTTCAGACCACTTCAAGGAAGGTATGATGGACAGTGGATTCATTGGCTAAAGCATTTCCATTGACTCTAAAGGATATGCCAAGATAAGGCTCAAACTCATCGGGAGGCTCAGAACCAAGTATGAAATCACCCAGTCATAGTCGAATTCCTAAGAAGTTTTTCTCGCACTATAAGACTAATAATTTGAAAAGGCAAATTTATACCTTTGCGTACCAGATGGCGAGAAATTTTACGTTGTCGAGAGTGTTTATGGAAACCATCGCTGCATGTCCACACCATGGGTTTGACACATGGATGTCAGGAACCAATTTATGTGGTGGTGGCGGTCTCCTGCCATGAGACAACCGCAAGAAACCATGTGTGGAGGAGATTTCCTAAGCAAACATCCTGATGAAGCCATGGATTTCTTAAATTACGTAAATAAATCAAGGTCAATGAGCAACCTGAGAGAAACCGATAGCATGAGACCACCAAATAACCAAACCAGAGGGAGGCGTGCACCGCTCGAAGAAATAGAGGATGAAAGAGATTTTAACCCTAGCTTAGAAAGTGGATGAGCCAAGGCAAATAGCCTAAGAGGTGCATGCAAAGGATCGACAACACCGCACAACCTAATCCCCGCACAAATTTCCCAATCCCCAAGACACCCAATAGAACAAAGGTTCCATGACCCCCGCAGTTGAAGGATTTGATGTCGAATGTGCAAACACCAGAGACACTGCCACAACTATCCAATGCTCCATATGGAAAATACCTACAATTCCAATCGGGAGGAATCACCCCAACTCGCATGGGAGACTCAACCCCCCGCTATGTACCACCAGGAGCCAAACCTCAGTTTAGTTCCCCCTCACAGTCACAACAATCACCATCCTCTTCCGCATAAGCCATAGCTTGAATTCCGAGTAAGGTGTGGCAACTCGGCTGAGGAACAAAAGGAATTAATGTGCAACTGCACAAAAAAATTGATATCAGAGAACATTGAATAAAAAATTGGAGCAACCTACAAAAGATTCAATTACAAACATTAACAAGTCGCTAGAGGGACAAGAGTGGAGGCTCTATCACAAATAGCTCCAAATCCTAAAGGAATTCAGCAAGAGGGATCATATAACAATTGGGAATGGATGAGGTTCGTGCCATAATCACCCCGAGATGGAAAAGAGGTTGATCACCCTATGCCAAAACCTGCTGAAGAACCCAGTGCTTATAAGAAATGCAACCTGAAAGCATATCCTCCTAGAGGAAGATTCAATGAAATACCGTGTACCACCCCCTTTCACACAAGCATTAAGAGTGAAAGAAGAAGGCATCTCAACAAAGGTGCATTCGTAGGTTTTAAGGCAAGTGAAGGTTAACATACTTTACTAGACCTAATCAACCAAGTTCCTGCTTATGCAAAATTTTTGAAAGATCTGTGCACAATCAAGAAGGGATTAGGCATTGAGAAGAAAGCATTTCTCAATTAACATGTCAGCGCTATAATTCAAAGCAAATACCTCATAAGGCCAAGGATCCTGCTCTCCCACAATACCACCAATATCGCGGAATTGCATAAATAAGGCATTGCTAGATTTTAGAGCCGCAGAATCTTATGCCATTTTCGCATATGCGCTTAGGTTTAGGAGCTTAAACCTACCTCAATCACACCTCATCGGGCCGATAGATCGCGAAAACCCTATGGGATAGTTGAGGATGTCCTAGTTAAGATAGACAAATCTCTACTACCTAAAGAGATTTTCAGGGTACTTCGACACTCAACCAATTGCTGAACCCAATCATGTGCCAATCATCTTAGGGAAGACCATTTGCCACCGCCAATGCAATAATAAATCGCTTATGGAGTCAAGTAATTAACTTTTTGGTAACATGACCATGGAGTTGAATATTTTTCTATATTCGAACAACAACATGAGTTGCTAGAAATTGAAAATCAAATTTCTGATGAGGTTGTTTCAGTTGATCAGTGTGCAGGTACAAAAGGTGCTAAGGAAAAGCAAGGAGTGATCAGCCTTGGAGATGAAGGAGAATTGGTCTTGCCAACAACACCAATTGCAAGCCAATTGCTCGAATCCACAACCATTCCAGAGGAATTCAACTTGGCGGCTGTCACCCAACATCACGGAGCGGCCGTGCCACTCATGGGCTTATGAGATCATCCTCCTTGCCACCCCCTTGAGTATTTTCAATCGAATCGTTCTGTTTTCAAAAACCTGATTGCGCTTCACAAATTTTAATTTTTGTCTTATATTAGTTAATTCAAGTAATCTTAATAATTTTTCAAAATTTTTAATTTAGCAATTTTTCCTTTTCATTATAATTTTAATTTGTATATGAAAATAGCATGTTTTAAAATATTAATCATAAGATTATAGTAAATTTGCTAATAATAATTTTTAGTTATATTATTATTTAATAGTAACACCTTAAAGCCTTTAAATGCAAAGTCCATCTCGGGCAAAATTACCGGACTAGCGACAAGTGACCTTCTACGGCCGAGGGATGTCTATTTAAGCCCCGGGAGGGGCTAGGCTGAACCACACCCCCACTTTCTCTCCTCCCAAAGATGCTCCAGCTCCCACGCCGTCGAGCCATTTTCCTCTCGCTGCAAACCGTGCCCCGTATCCCAAAGATCAGCCGCGCCGCCATCGAGTTGCTCCACGATCGCGCCGCAGTCCCCAGATTCCCCATCGTAGAGTTCAACGAGCCGTGGCCTCACCCGACCGAGCCCTCCCCGAGCCGCCACCACGTGAGCCAGGCTCCTCGCGACCCGCACCCCAGCCATCACCGTCTGCTCTACCGCTCACCTCACGTTCTTCCCCAAAGATTTACATTCGAGCCCCGACGGCTTCTGCTCGTAGCCATTTCAGCTTTCGCCACCGAGCTCCGGGTCAGCCGAGGTATTCAGAGGGTCCAGCCTCTTCCGTAGAGAGCCCAGGTATTCAGAGAGCTTCAGATCAGAGGTACAGGACCCCAGCTACATATTCAGTGAGTCTACGCATTTCAAATAGCTTTATTTTATATCTCGGGATATGGTCCAGAGACGAGGGGTGGGTCCCAGGTTCTAAGAATGTGAGGTTTAGGCACACCCAGCCGTAGGTCACAGCACCCGCACTCGCACTAATGCCATCACTGGGCCCCGAGGCTCACCCCGACGAGCCTCCGGGATTCAGACGTTGTCGCACGCTGACGACCTCTGCCCCATCCTCAAGGCCTCGTGAGGAGAGCCAGGGAGGGCCCGCTTCCGCGTGGCTCGCACGCCCAGCGAACATCATCTTTACCGCCACTATCATCGGCCGCATCAAGAACAGATCACACTCTTCAATTCTTCTAATAATATCGCGGGCCAGCGGACGAGGCCTACAGTTCGTAGGACAACCCATTCCGGAATGCGTGATATACAGATTTCACCATTTCATCAGGAGTCGTTTCCACGACGCTCCCGGATCGATGGCCTGACCCTGCATACCAGGAGTCACGCTGGGACATTGATCGAGAGGTATTCGCCTCCCATTTACGACCCACTACGCTCTACTTCACCCGAGAGTGGTCCTAGCCTACCACTCCATGACTTGATGCGTATGGTTCACTAGAGATCCATTTCAAGATAGATGACCGCCGAGGTGTACCTCTGCAAATTCAGTAATATTCGCAACAGATCACAAGATACCACACGTCAGGCTTACGTAGATCAACACCTCCGCCAGAGCGAGGTCTGAGAAAGACCGGCTGTGGATGCTAAGCAACCGGGTCCAAATTTATCTGAGGCGGCCTTCCGCCTCACAGGCCGCTTCATCGACCATTCACGCAAGACTTATATTTATTCCCTTCACAAAGATTACATGTGCAAGAGGGAGGTGCCATCTGAGGCATTTAATGACCCCGTGCAATTTCGGTTTAGCCCATCCGAAATGCGATGACTTCGCCCATAGCTGAGGAGAAGGTCCATAGGAGAGACTCAAAGACGCGCAGAGAGCATACCACTCTTATGCCGAGGCTTCTTTCCTATGTTCTCGAAAGGCATGGGATTTTGAGGAGCCCGATTGAGAGATGCGAGATAGAAGGCCATGATGTAGTAGTGGCTGATCCGCCATGACTATGCCCGTCCATTTCCATATACGCCAGCGAGACCAGGAGGAGGTACCAGATCGGGAGGCCGATGACCACCATGATGATATGCTCCTGGGTTCCCGCACCCGAGGTACGTAGACCTCCCACCCTATTTCGCATCGCTCCTCCATCCTCCACTCCACTACTTCAAACAAGTGTTCTGCGTATACTCCCGGCCTTCATATTCAAGACACCAAATAATTTTGAAAGATAGAGATAAATAGTTCGAGTGTGGGAGACATGGTCGGAGGATGGATGCGATCTCAGCATTAATTCAAGAGTTTCACCAGTGTACCCCAAAGATGCAAAGACATGACCCGTAGATCAAGCTCTCGAAATGAGGCCACTCTGGGGGACAAGCACCTCATGTTTCACCAGATCACGACCCACCCGGGTCTTCCTCATGATCCTACTCCGATATGAGCCCACCGATGCAAATTCTCATTGATGTCCCGCAGCAACAAGAAGATTTTCACCACCACCATCACAGCCAAAGGAGGTGGTTAGGTCTCTTTGATTTATGCATAATACTTATCAATCACAATTAATTTTGATTATGATTTTTCTTTTCTTTTTTTTAGATAGCTATAGTAGTAAAGATATGTTTTCTATAAAATGCAGTTCATATAATGTGATAGTTTATTTGTTATAACAAAGCTACCTGTATTTATATATATATATTCAAATTACACATTGTGTTTATCAGTCCCCTATGTACAAGTATGTGTTTTCTTTCAACCATGATAATTAAATTGCTTCAAATTGAACAATAGAATCGCTTTCTTTCCAAATCAATTGAATCTGGTTTTAAATCGGGATAATTGAATCATCATATTTGTCACCTATATGCTAGAACAAATGCCATGCTTGAAACAACGCAGTTCAGTCAAATGCTCAAAGATGCTCAACTTTGAAATTTCCCCTTTATGCTAATTCACACCGCACCTGCATTGTCTTATGAGCCAGAAATTTGCAGCCTTCTTTCGCTTTCGTATAGCCTACATTTTAGGCATGCTGGACAACCCAGGGATAGGCGTCTATATTACCTGCTAATAGCACCAATGTTGTCTTCCAAAAAAGGAAAAGAAAAGAAAAGCAAAAGCAAAGAAAAAGGAAAGAAGAAAAGAATAATAAAGTCTGAATTTGGCTGAAATCTGGCACTATTCCAGGTATGGCTTAAAGCTTTGAAACCCATGCCCTAAACCTTAAATTCATCGGGAGTCATCGACGAAAACATATATGGTGGATAGGTGAAGTTTAACACCAGGATGCTTAATTTTCGGGTCATTCTGAGTCCGGTGAAGCCTTGGGAAAGAAAGCTGTCATCGATCCTTTCGCTCGAATGCCTAAACCTTAATTGTCGGGAGTCACTTCCATGGACCTCCATGCTACATGGACTCATAGTCTGATTTTAAGCATTGCAACCCTTACTTATTGTAGATGAATAAAGAAAAGTGTAACTAGCCCTATCTGTATGTTCAACAATCCATATTGCCATGTCTAGTCGGGGGAGGTGGTAATTTTACAGCTTATCGTTTAATCTCGTTACAAAAAGAACCATTAGACTTAGGTGGAAATCCGTTGAAAATCATGGAAACAAGATGGTTTTAAAATCTGTTCTTTAAGACGTGGCCTGTATACAGTTCTCAAATGTTGATTTCAATTGTTCACTAAAGTAATGTTAGCTTGTATATAAGTACAATAACCTTTTCAAACACAACCTTGAAAATCATCATATGCATCTCAATTTTATTTTGGTATCACAGACTCACAACGTTGTTAAGATTAGTGTTCAAAGGCAATTTTTGGTCCTATGCTGATAGGTTTGAGCAATTTTTGATCATTATTCATATCATAATCCACTGAAGTGTTCAAGTCATCTTAGTAACACTTATGTCAATTCGAGGGGTGTTTTGGTTGTTTTCGGTGTGACTTTTATACACATTTGAACTTCAACCTCAATGCAAATGATCAATCATGAGGTTGGAAGTTTAGTCTCACCCATCAACAATTATAAAAACTAAGAAAACAAAGGAAAAGGGAGGAATGATGCAATAAGATACATTTAGAGAATGCACAAAAGAAATAAAAGTAATTCTCAAGAATTGCTCGCAAACATCATAACCCTAGCTTAATTTCGCAACATTCGCAATCAGCTGCAAGTTATTGGACAACTGCCAGAACTCAGAATAGAAGAATTTCATAGCCCACTTCAAAGATCAGTTCCTTAGCTTAAATTCACATTTTCGCTTCTTCACAAAGATTTCGCTAAATTTTGTACAGATTTCGTTAGTTTAGCGAAATTACAGTAGCAAATAAATTGCACCCCTTTTAGCTTAAATTTCAATTTTCGCCATTCTGCCAAATTCGCTAGTTAATACCACTGTGAGCGAAATCTCCAGCCTCAATATGTCAGGTACTAATGCAACCGCCTTCCAAACTTCTGGTGAATTACTCTATCCTATAACTTAGCTTAGTTGCTAGGGTTTTTGTATTTTCTATTACTTTGAGAGTCTATAAATACCTCCTCATAATTTGTAATAAGAGAGGAGGATCATGAGAATCGGGAGGAACAATCGGGGAGAAGATATTTTGTAAGTTTTTATTTTGTAAATAAATTGTTTTTATTTAGTTACTTTATTTTCTTCTCTTTCTTTTCTCTCTTCTTTTCTTTCACTTTCCCGCCAAACACACCTCTCGAGGACACAACTCAAGAGATGTTGCTAAGTTCCTCCTTCCTTTGGAAGAGAAGGAAGCTATTTCATGCGGTTACATGTCATTCCTCTTGTACTAAAAGTCACGTAGTGTATTTACGGCCCTTATTCTCAAAATTCACAAAGATAACATAGATGTTATTGTCTTGGCCAATACTCATGCTTAGGATCATGGTTCTTTAGATGGTCTTACGAGCCTTCGAGGTAGCATTTACATGTTAGGTTCTTCAAATTGTGTGGTTAAATAACATCGACTTTTATCAAGCTTTCACAATACTCATACTTGGTGGTTCGTGCCTCGTGAGAGATGTAACGTGATTCTTGTATGGTCTACTAGCTCCTTAAAAATGATAAAGAACAAAATAGGTCATAAACAAAGGTGCCATAACTGTGATCCCGTGTCGACCACACAGGAGGATAAAACCCCGAGGACATGTCATTCACTTGCCAAGTTAGTGACCTAAATCTTCAAAGTAAATTTCTTCAATATGCCACTTCCAGCTTAACTTTCGCTTACAATTTGCTTTTCAAACCATCTCCTGCTTTTGACACACAAATCCAAAAGTCCAAATAGAAAGCCTTACCTTCATGCCCTTATGCAAACCATTTCTAGGATGAAAACCCATCCCCGTGTTCGACCCTAGACTAATTATAGCATCAAGTAAAGAGCTTGACTACTAAGCAAAGAGGAGGAACTTAGGTATATAAATATTGCTGATTCAGCCTGTGCCATCAGCGGGCACGAATCAAAATGGCGCCGTCACGGACGTGTGCCAAACTACGAACTGCAGGAAAGAAGAGTACTTGTGATCCACATCACAAGCGGTTGCAACCTTTTACCTTCTTAACTCATTTGTGAACTCCGCCGCTTTCTAGTAAGCACTTCTGGTTTCGCAAGAATCAGACTATGTTTTCGCTTTTCATTCACCACTTTTATTGTTGTTAATTTAATCTTTTTGCAAGTTGTTTATTGCTCTTTGTTGTCTCTTTAATTGTGTAACAACCGCGTATGCAACGCTGGGATGTAGACACATCGTAGTCAATAGATAAGTACACAACTTGACCTAGCTAGTGAAGTCAGTGTGCAAACAGATACCATGGATCCCATACCCGAGTAATCAACAGAGCTGCAACCAAAGAACCCCTATGAACTAATGCCTATAGAACCATGAGATCATAGTCCACCTCCCCGTAGAGCCAAGGCTCCCATCCTCGTATCATTCCTCCTCGTCAAGATGGCAAGGAGGCCTTATTTCGTACCCCACGCCCTGCATATCATGGTATGGAAAACAAAATCCATACCACATCTTAGGGATTTTGAGGAGGTTTGCACTACCTTCAAGGAAGGTATGATGGACATGGATTTGCTGAAGCTAAAGGCATTTCCATTGACTCTAAAGGACAAGGCCAAGATATGGCTCAACTCATTGAGGCCTAGAACCATAAGAAATTGGCACGAGAGCAAGCTGAATTCACGAAGAAGTTTTTCGGTACTCACTAAGACTAATAATTTGAAAAGGCAAATTTATACGCTGCGGCTCGGGATGGTGAGAAATTTTACCGGTGTTGGGGAGAGGTTTTATGGAAACCATCGAGTGCATGTCCACACCATGGGTTTACGACACATGGATGTTAGTGAACCGCTTCTATGGTGGTATGTCTCTGCCATGAACAAGCTGACCCCAGAAACCATGTGTGGAGGAGATTTCCTAAGCAAACATCATGATGAAGCCATGAGGATTTCTTAAATTACGTGGCTGAAATTCTAAAGGGTTGGGATGAGCTTAACTTGAATGTGCGCTAAGGACCGCCAGTCAAAAATGACAGAGGATGTATGCCTTTGCACAGAGAAATAGAGATGAGGGCTAGGATTTCAACCCTAGCTAGGAAAGTGGATGAGCTTGAAGGCAAACAGCTCCAAGAGGTGCATGCAGTGACTGACAACACTGCACAACCTAATCCCTGCACAAATTTCCAATCCCCAGCACACCCAATAGAACAGTGTTCCATGACCCCTGCAGTGAAGGATTTGATGTCAGAATGTGCAAACACTGTAGGACAATACAAGCCACAACCATCCAATGCTCCATATGGTAATACCTACAATTCCAATTGGAGGAATCACCCTAACCTTGCATGGAGACCAAACCCCCACAACATGTACCACGGGGCCAAACCTCATTTTAGTTTCCTCACGATCTAGCAACCATCACTCTTCTCCAGTAGAGCAAGGCCATATTGAATTTGAAGTAAGGTGGTAGAGCAGCTTTGTTGAGGAACAAAAGGAGTGTGTGCAACTGGCACAAAAAATTGATACTGTAGAGAACACATTGAATAAAAAATTTGATAACCTACAGTATTCAATTACAAACATTAACAAGTTGCTAGAGGGACAAGAGAAAGGGAGGTTTCCATCACAAACAGTTCCAAATCCTAAAGGAATTCAATACGTTAGGATCATATAACAATTCGGGAATGGATGAGGAGTTCAGGCCATAATCACTGAGAGAGTGGAAAGGAGTTGATCAGCCTATGTTAAAGCACATTGAAGAACCTAGGCAAGGAGAAGAAATGCAACCTGAGCATATCCTCCTAGAGGAAGATTCAATGAAATACCGTGTACCACCCCCTTTTCCACAAGCATTAAGAGGAAAGAAGAAGGCATCTCAACAAGCAGGCATTCTTGAGGTTTTAAGGCAAGTGAAGGTTAACATACCTTTACTAGACCTAATCAAACAAGTTTCTGCTTATGCAAAATTTTTGAAAGATCTTTGCACAATCAAGAAGAGATTAGGCATTGAGAAGAAAGCATTTCTCACTGAACATGTCAGTGCCATAATTCAAAGCAAATACCCTGTTAAGTACAAGGATCCTGGTTCTCCCACAATACCAGTCAATATTGGTGGGAATTGCATAAATAAGGCATTGCTAGATTTAGGAGCCAGTGTGAATCTTATGCCATTTTTCAGTATATACATGCGAGTTAGGTTTAGGTGACTTAAACCTACCTCAATCCCACACTCTCATTGGCTGATAGATCCAGTGAGAAAATCCCTAAGGGGATAGTGAGGATGTCCTAGTTAAGATAGACAAATTCCTACTGCAGTAGATTTTGTAGTACTTGACTAATGAACCAGTGCTAGTGAACCCAATCATGTGCCAATCATCTTAGGAAGACCATTTAAGCCCTTTGCCAATGCAATAATAAATTCTTAGGAATGGAGTCATGCAATTAACTTTTGGTAACATGACCATGAGTTGAATATTTTCATTTGAACAACAAACATGAGTTCTTGAAATTGAAAATCAAAATTCGGTAGGGGTTGTTTCGAGTTGATCGGTGTGCGGGTACAAAAGGTGCTAAGGAAGCGAGGAGTGATCATCCTTAGAGATGAAGGAGAATTTGGTCTTGCAATGACACGATTGCAGACGGTGCTCGAATCCGCAACCGTTAGGAGGAACGGTCAAACATGGCCACTGAGCATCATGGGCCGGGCCGGAGCCGCGCATGGGTTGAGGAGATCATCCTCCTTGACCCTTGAGTATTTGAACTCGGCCCGGTTGGTGTTTTCGCCGGATTACGATTCCGCAATTTTAATTTTGTCTTATATTAGTTAGTCTTATTAATCTTAATAATTTTTCAAAGAAATTTTTAATTTGTAATTTTTCCTTTCATTATAATTTAATTTGTATATAGAAATAGTATGTTTTAAATATTAATCATAGTATTATAGTAAATTTCTTAATAATAATTTTTTAGTTATATTATTATTTTAATATTGAAGTAATTAATTTTAAAGTTTTTTTGAATGCGAGAGAAAGTCCATCACGGGCCGCATTTATTTGGGACTAGCGACAAGTGACCATAAGCTCTGCAGAGGATGTCTATTCGCACAGAGGGGTTAAGCGAATCAATTTCACTTTGTCCGCTCACATGCCACTGAGCTCCTTTGCTTAGTCGAGCCATTTTCACCTGCTTATGGCCGTGCCACGCATCCCGGCAGCTGCGCCGCCCGGCCATCGAGTTGCCCAGCCATCGCCGCCGCAGTCCCTGCATTCCAGCCCACTTTGTGAGATTCGGCTGAGCGTGCCTCGGCCACGGTAAAGCCACTCACTGGCCCCGTCACCACGTGAGCCTGTGCCCTGCCGGCCCCAGCCTTAGCCATCAGCCGTCGGTTCGGCCTTGGCTCAGCCTATTGGTGTTCTTCCCCAGCATTTGGTATTATCTGCCAGGCACGATTTGCGGTTGAGCCATTTCGGTTTAAGTCAGCGAGCCACAGGTCGGTGAAATTGTCCAGAGAAGTCCGGCCTTCGAGAGGAGGGTGGTATTGAGAGCTTGGATCTGGAGAGTCACGAGGACCCCAGCTACATATTCAGTGAGTCTACGCATTTTCAGCATTTATTTTATATCTCAGATATGGTCGTCGAGTGGGTCCGTGCTCGTGGTGAGGTTGCTTACACACGGGCGGGGCCGCGGCACGATGCCGGCCTGATGCCATCCCTTTGTCCGGGCCGTACTGGCGAGCCTCTGGGATTCAAGCGTTACCAGACGCGGATGGGACCTCGGGCCCCATCCCCGTGCCTCGAGAGAGGGGCTGGAGGCCGGCCTTCCCGAGCGGGCTGCGCGCCGGGCCAGGCGAGTCATCATCTTCTGCGACGCCGCATCACCGATTATCGGCCCGGTGAGGCGAGCACGCCACCTCGGCTATCACCGGCCTCAAGCGGTTCCGGAGGCCTATGTTAGTAGGACACACATTTCGGGGAATGCGAGGATATCGTGGCCGACCATTTCAACGAGGTCGTTCTCTGACGTTCTGGATTGATGGCCCGGAGCCCGGATACCGGGTACCGTCACGATTGATCGAGGAGTATTCACTCCTACCATTTATGACTCCGCGGCAGTTTTACTACCCGAGAGTGGTCCGGCAGTTCTACTCCGCGACTCCACGTCGCGAGATGGTTATTTAGAGATCCGTTTACGGGATGAATGGCCGTAAAGTGTACTTTCGATCCGGCCCGGTTATTTTGTGACTGTGAGATTGCGCATACCGCGGCGCAATGCTGAGGGTTACGATTGGGCCACCCTCGCCCGGGCGATGGTTGACGCTGGCGGGGATCTTTGCAGGCCCGGTCGATCCTTTATCGGAGGCGGCTTCCGGCCTCGTATCTTTGCTTTCATCGACCATCTGCTGCGCACTTGTTTTATTCCCTCTGCTGACGTATGTGCGGAGGAGGATATCTTGGAGGCATTGTCACGGGATCTCGGGCAATTTGCAGTTTAGCCATCAGTGAGCTTCGCTCTTACGGTTTGAGGAGAAGGTCCATGGGAGCCTCGCACGCCGCTTGAGAGAGCATACCACTTCTTATGCCGAGGCTTCTTTCCTGTTCTTGAGCGGATCGTGCAGTTTCGAGAGAACTGGGGATGAGTGCGAGACGGATGCCTACATGTAGTACTTGATGGACGGGTTATGACTATGCCCGTCCATTTCCATATCTGTATTGAGACGGAGGAGTCTGGATCGGGAGGCGGTAAGCCACCATGCGAGATGATATGCTGCTCCACACCAGGAGTGTCTGAGACCTCCACTCCTATTTGGTCGTTCCCTCCATCTCCTCCCACCCACTCGCTAATTTGCAGCCCCTCTGGTCTCCCCGGGCCTTCATATTCACACACGATCCGGAGTATATACATGGCTGCTCGAGGGGGTAGGTTGGGTGATGGATCACGATACGCACACTAACTTTAACCACTCGGGCGGAGACCCGGCATCGGCCGCGACTTCGAGAGATTGGCTCGGCGGGGCCACTTTGGGACAGTGCCATTCCATGCTTCACGGATCATGACCCACACAGGTCTTCCTCGTAATCACTGCAGAGAGGAGCCGCAGCGATGCGGCCTCATTGGATATCTGGCCATTTGGTATCTTCACCACCACCACCGGCCCGGTGGTGGTTGGAGTCTCTTTTGATTTATGTATAGTTTCGACTTTATCAGCGCCTACTAATTTTTGATTATGATTTTTGTATTAGCCATAGTAGGTGATATGTTTTATGTCGCACATTATGCATGTATTAAGCCATTTTGCTATATCAAAAGCTACTCGGATTATATATATATATTCGACTTTGCATATTGTATTTCTTGTGTCCCTATGTACACAGAAGCTATGTGTTTTCTTTTTCAAACCATAATTAAATTGCTTCAAATTGAACAATAGAATTGCTTGAATTGAACAATTGAATTGCTTTTAAATTGGATAATTGAATCATCATATTTGTCACCTATATGCTAGAACAAATGCCATGCTTGAAACAATTTTGTATTGATCCAACTGACTCATGACATACTCAACTTAGAATTTCCTTTATGCTAATTCACACCTTTGCACTCCAGTTATTTCTTATAGAGTACGTAAAATTGTGTGCCTTCTTTAGAGCTTTGCATAGCCCGGCCTTAGGCATGTTGACAACCTAGGATAGGTTTGAAGATTTTCATTTGAAGACCCATTAATGTTGTCTTCCAAAAGGAAAAAGAAGAAAAGCGAGAGAAAGAAAAAGAAAAGAAAAGAAAAGAATAATGAAGTCGTGAATTTTTTGCTTTGAAACAGAGCACGGTCGGGGGTGTATAGCGAAAACCTGCAGAGCCGTGCCTCAGACCTTAATTTGGTTGAAGTCATCGATTTAGTGTTCGTTACATGGGTGGATAAATTGAGTTTAATGACTTATGGATGTAATTTTTCGAAGTCATTCGAGTCCGGGAGTGAAACCTTTAGAGTTAGTAGTCAGTGATCCTTTTGGCTTGATGCGCACTAAACCTTAATTGGTTAGAATCATCGGTGGACCGTTACATGGACTTTGGTGAGTCGGTTTTAAGCATTGCACCCTACGATGTAGATGAATAAAGAAAAAAAGTGTAACTAGCCTATCTAGGTTGTTCAACGCTTAAAGGCCGTAGCCGAGTGCTAGGTTGGGGGAGGTGGTAATTTTTGCGGTTTATTGGTTTAATCACGGTTACAAAAGAACCATTAGACTTGGGTGGAAATCGAGTTGAAAATCATGGAAAGCAGTGTTGTTCACAAGAATTGTTCTTATGGATTTTATTCTTGTATATAGGTTTTCAAATGTTGATTTCAATTGTTCACTTTAAAGTAATGTTAGTTTGTATAAGTCTGATAACCTTTTTGAAACACAACCTTTTGAAAATCACCATCGTCTCGATTCTTATTTTGCATTGCTAGGGACTAGCAACGTTTCGGTTGGGGGTGTGATTAGTGCTCAAAGTCGTTTTGAACTATATTAGATAGGTTTTGAGTACTTTTTGATCATTAATCATATCATATATCCCAGTGAGTGTTCAAGTCATCTTAATGCTACTTATGTCAATTTGAAGTGTTTTGGTTGTTTTGTAGACTTTTATACACATTTTCAGACTTCAGCCTCAAATGCAAATGATCAATCATGAGGTTGGAGGTTTAGTCTCGACCATCGACAAGCCCCAATCAATGGAAAAACAAAGGAAAGTGGAGGAAATGAGATCTGATTATAGAAGACATGTGAGAGAGGAATGCAAACCTTGACAAAGCAGGCAATTGTAACTGTTGAAACAATTCGCAACCTAGCCCAATTTACTGACTTTGTTATGATAGGATTATTCATGGATTAAAGCGAATTTCGCAAACTGTTCGCAACCTTAGCGAAAATGAAGAATTTCGCTAGCCCACTTCAGCACTGTTCCTTAGCGAAATTATCAGTTTTCGCTTCTCACAAAGATTTCGCTAGCTTAGCGAAATTTCGCTAGCTTAGCGGTGCTAACTAACGAAATTACCTTTGTGAAATTTCAATTTCGCTATTTTCAGTCGCTAGTTGTGAATTCTCACTATGTGAAATTTGCGGGCCTCGTCATCTTTGTGTAATTAATCTGGCAGCCTTCCAAACTTGGTGAATTACTCACCATAATCACATAACTTGGCTTAACAAGTTGCTGGGTTTTTTGGTATTTTCATGCTTTGAGGAGGCCTATAAATACCCCTCATGTTTTGTAATAAGAGAGGAGGATCAGTGGAGAATTGGGGGAGGAACAATTGGGGAGAAGATATTTTGTAAGTTTTTATTTTTGTAAATAAATTGTTTTTATTTAGTTTTGCTTTTATTTTCTCTCTTCTCTCTCTTCTTTCTCTTCTTTCTTACTTTCATTTGCCAAACACACCTCTTGAGGATGACAGCTCCAAGAGATGTAGCCTAAGCCTCCTTCCTTTACGAAGAAGGAAGGAAGCTAGCAGTAGTGGGGTTAAGCATGTTGTCCTCTTGTACTAAAAGTCACGGGTAGTGTATTTATGGCCCTTATTCTCAAATTCGATTGCATAACATGGGATGTTATTGTCTTGGCCAATACTCTCTATGCTTTAGGGCTGGTATTCTTTAGATAGTCTTCTGAGCCTCTGAGGTAGCATTTATGTTAAGTTCTTCAAATTAGGGTTAAATAACATTGACTTTTATTGTTTTGGCCAATACTCTCCATGCTTTAGGGTTCGTGCTCGGGTGAGGGGAGATGTCTTTGTGATTCTTTTAGATGGTCTTTACTAGCCTCTAAAAATGATAATGGAATGTTAGGGTTTTTAAACAAAAAGGGGCCATAAGCGCATCTGTGTTGACTCACATAGGAGGGGATAAAACACGAGGACATGTGTTTGCCACTAGCTTGCGAGTTAGTGACCTAAATCTTCCAAAGTAAATTTCTTCATTGTTAATTTCTAGGTTTTTAGCTTTCAGGTTTTTCTGATTTTTTTGTTTTTCAGAGCCGCATTCCCTGTTTTGACACAAATCCAAAAGTCCAAATAGAAAGCCTTACCTTCATGCCCTTATGCAAACCATTTCTAGGATGAAAACCCATCCCAGTGTTCGGCCTGGAGCCACTATCTTTGCCAGTAGCTTGACTACGGCGATAGGGAGGGAACTGGGTATATAAATATTGTTGATTCGGCTCGACCCTGCGCCAGCACGAATCACCCTCCTCTCTGAGACAAGAAAAGAGCGGGCCGGGGCTTAGCGAAATAGCCACTCCGATGCCCTAAGTCGGTTTCTTTACGAGAAAAATGAAGCGCTTAGAGGGCAGAGAATGTGTTGTGGCATACTGCGTATGAGTATCGTGCCTTTCACCCATGGGAGTGGCACAGTATTTATAATGGATGATCGCGACAACTTTCCTAATTAGATTATGATCTTCAGATAGTATGTTTTCCTAATCGGAGGATGATATAATATTTCTCTCATTGGGTAAGGAGATTTTTAGATTCCTTATTGTAAGCTCGAGTGTAAGAGGACGGATAATTGAGGGGGCGTGGTGGGGAATATCTTGCTCATAGTGATAAGATTTGGTTTGATTTGAGGGATAAGACGTTATTGGGGATTATTCTATTTTCCGTATTGAAAGGATTCAGTTTGGTTTGTGGGCCGTGGGCTTTCCCTACTACCCCTGTTATCGTCCTTTGGGATAAGCGGAATGGGCTCTCATTTTGGGTTAGCGTTAGGGACCTGGGTGTTTCGTTGGGCTGGCCTCTTTCTTGGAGATGCAGTGGGCTGTAGTATATTTTTTCAAACCCTATCAATTGCCCCCGGCCCTTATGTATACGGTGTCGCATTAGGCGAGGCTGTAGCACGTTTCGCATCGGGTGCAATTTCCACGTGTCTACTGAAATTTGGTTGAATTAGGGCTTGGTCGTCGTCATATGTCTTGTGATAATGATGACTCCTCGGTTTTCGCGCTCATTTCTCCCACTCCTTTCAGTTTCCTTCTGTTTCTTTCGCATACATCCTCTGTCTTGTGTGCTTCTGATCCTGAGATCTTTTCTTTGCCTTTAGAGAGTTCGGACTTCCCTCTCCTTTAGTCTTCTATCTGAACCTTTTTTGCGCAGAGTCTTTTTCTGGCGTCTTTCTTGGGATAGCTTTTTCTATTGTGTTCCTGGGTCCGCTGCGTCTTTATCTCCTTGGTTTCTTTTCGAGCGATACGACGAGGCGCTAGGGTTAGGTTAGCCAAGTTTTGCTTTCATTATTTATTTTCATCATGGGTCCGGATCGCTCTTCTTCTCTGCGTATTGGCGGTGACTCTTCGGCTGATGCCGGTTCTAGATGGTAGCGGCGCCTCACGATCGTTGGTCGCGGGGGTTGAACTTGAGATGCCCAGGGCGCCTTCCCTTGGACAAGGGTAAGGAGAGAAAGTAGACCTGCTTTCGGAAATATCCTGGAGGTCGGAATACCTAAAGATCATACGTTCGGCATGCTAAGCTGGCAGGGCCTAGCAAGGTCGGTCCCTCATATGGGGCTATCTTTGCCAGACGTTTCCGACCTCCCTTTAGCGTTCGAGTGTGGTCCCCCAACGTTTTGACCCTTTATGTGGTTTCCGTGCCTAAGATGATGTGCTTCTTTGAAGTGGCGCCCGATAATGGTCTTGGCTTTATACGCATCCCTTCATAAAGGGGTTTGCAGCACTTCAATGTCATCGCCTTCTCAGCTCGCGCCCGATGGTTGGGGGTATTTTGAAAGGATTGAATCTATTGGTTTCTTTAGGACGGGGAGGCTCGAAGTGTCCCAGTGTGGCTTTGCTCCTTTATCTTTGCTTGAAGGAGGCCAGCGAGGGCTTCCTCTGTTTCTAGGTGTTAAGCTCCTCTGGTGATTTTCGTCTTCTCTCTTCCCACGAGGCTATGGAAGGGACAACTACTTCTTTGTTAGTGGCGTGGTGGGAATATGACCCTCTTGACAAGGACGACACCCTGGGCGTTCCGGTGACTTGGACCACCCCCGAGAATCTTCGTGAGTGTTCATTCTGTTTTTGGTATAACTTGTGTGAGGTCATTGGGTATTTCTGATTCTATGCTTTTCAGGTGCTCGAATTGATCTCAGCGCTGAAGATAACGCCATAGCGCTGGCGTTGGCTGAGTGTCCTCCTCGTCCTTATGCGGGCGATCCGTCGGATATTCACGGCCCCTTCCCGAGCTCGAGTGCGCACACCATCTCTCTGCTGCTTTGAGGCCTTCGCCTCCTTCCACCATGAAAGTTTCTCCCGTGGGCCCTCCGCTGCTAAACCCACTAAAGGAGAACTGGCTCAATTGGAGACTTCTTGACCCAGGCGTGGGGAGCAAAGAAAACCACTGGGCTCCGGATTTAGAAAGATCGTAGGCTTTGGTCAAAGTTCGAAATTAGGGGGTGTCCTCGTCTTCTCAGTCTACTCAGGTCCGGCCGGAGTGGGCGCCGGTCGCCCGGTTGAGGCTCCTGAGTCTTGAGTTCGCCGTTGCGGGTCTGCTCTGCGAAGGCAAGGTCCCTTGGAGTGGGGCCATTGAGCGACGAGTTAATTAGTCATGCCCATTCTTGTGTCCCCAGAATCATGACCTTGAAGAGTGTTAGGTCACCTTCTTGAAGGGGCAGAAGGGGTTGAAGGTATAGGAAAGATGGATCGGGGAAATTGGCGGAGACGGGGACTCTTTACTTCTCAATGCCGAACTCGCGGCAGGCGTAGTCTCATCCATTCTTAAGGATTCTGATCTCAAGGTCGCCAGATTGGTGACTTTGACCCTTTATCTCTAGAAATTCGCCTCGTGGCTCCCATACCTTGTCGTATCTGATTCCATTTTGAGTTGAGTGTCGAATTTGCATTGGATGTTGATTCTATGTTGGGTGTGCAGGTGGCTACTCATTTGAAGGGTTTGGCCAAAAAGGCCAAACTAAACGAAAGTCATGCCAAAGCAGCCTGGGCTTACAAGGCGAGGGTGGCTTCCCTCACATATGAGCGAAATTTGAGTTGTGGGGTCGGGTGCAGCGATATGGTGAAGAGCGAGTGAAGCTCAAATCCCGATTTGAAGCATACCACGTCGGCACGTGCTCGGGCCCGGTAGAAGATGAGGCTGAAGCGGCTTGAGCGGTAGAGGGGCTGGCCCGGGGAGGGCAGGATGAGTTGCGGGCTGCACAAAATGATTTGCTAGAGGCTAGGGGCGGGCTGCGATGCACTTGATATGAACAGGATGGTTAGAGGAGTTGGGCTTCTCTCACATCCCAAGGCGAGCTGCGAGAGTCTAAAGAAGAGTTGCGTGTGATCAAAGACGACCTGCGTGATAAGGCGGCGACGGCTAACTGGGCGGGGCTCGTCGAGGCCTCGAGCACCTGGGCTCGTGAGCCTTTGGCCCGAGGAGTCTGCCGCGGGCTGCGTGGGGACCTCCATCAACAAGTAACACTGGTTGCTCAGCGGGACGAGGTTATAGGAAGACTAAGGGTCGAGGCTTGTACTCAATGGGTTTCTAGGTGGCTTGCCTTTCAGAAGAAGGCTGTTAACGCCTATCCGAGGCACAGTTTCAATTTTGACCTTCGGTGACGAGGAGGATGGGGGTCCCCTCTCTCGCCGGTGTGCGGAGAACCGGGCACCCTGGCGAGTCCCTCCCTTCTTCACCCCTCTGCTCCTCCTTTTGATGCGATCTCAGTACGTCTTCGCTGCCCGATGTCACTTTATACTTTTCTTTTTTATATATATTTTTGTTAGGCCTGGGACCCAAGACATATGTAGCCTTCCCCTTAATAAATATTTATTTTTTACCACTTATGTCTCTACTAGTGCATTTCTCGTTTTTCTGCATGAATCGAATTAATTTCTTGGTTTGCATAGCATGAGTTGAACGTCTGAGCTGGGCAACTCTTGGGCTCGCGTTTAGCAGTTGAGTACTTCGACTAGGCTTAGATTACGCCAGCCTGGTAGATTTCAGGCTGACACTGAGTGAGGCGACTGAGGTAACAAATCCTCTGAGTCGAGATTAAGGTGAGCTCTTCTAACTAAATTTAGTGGAGGCTCGTGAGTTGGATGGCAGAGTTGGTATCTCTTAGGCTGTGGCTGTGCGAGTGGTCGAGCTCGTCATTACATTTCTTTGGGCTCAGGCCACCCCAGTAGAGTGGGGTGAATGTACGGTACCAGTTGACTCCCGGAGTGTCGTCATGAGTTGGGTGGGTGAGCTCTTCAAATTGGTAGTGGGCTCGTGGGCTTATTTACTTTGAATTTGAGCAGCCTCGCAGAATTTTGTATGGCACAATGTAGAATGGTTAAGCTGTCATTCGAAAACTCTTGGGCTCTCTCCGTAGCAGCCCGTGGGCGGCTGAATGTTTGAAATTTGAGATTGACTCCCGAGTAACACGTCTGAGTTGGAGTGGCTGAGCTCTTCCAGGCCCGAGTGGTGGAGCTCATGGTGGTTACTCTTTGAGACTAAAACGCCTCTTAAAGATTTGCATGGCACGACCAATGGGAGATGGTTGAGCTCGTCGTGCATTTCGGGCTCGGGTGCCAGGCGAGTGGGGTGAATGTACGGGTTGAATTGACTCTCTGAGTAACCGTCCTGAATTGGGTGGGTGAGCTCTTCCAGCGGTAGTGGGCTCGTGAGCTTGCCACTGTTGAGCAACCTCTTAGGGTACGCATGGCACAATGTAGAGTAGGCCAAATTCTTCAAAGTGAGCCTGCGAGCTCGGGCGTTGAGGCCGAGTGGCGATATGGCTTGGTGATCGGCTCCCGGGTTGCGTGACTGTGCAGTGGGCGAACTCTTCCGAGTGAGCCTCTTGGGCTCCGGCGCGAGGGCCTTGGTGGCGATATAGCTTGAGCGATCGACTCCAGTTGTGTGACTGTGCGGAGTAGGCAGATCTTCAGTGGGCTCTTGCCCGGGCTCGGCGGCGGGCCTTGGTGGCAATCCGGCTGGCGATCGACACCGGGTGCGTGACTAGTGCGGAGTGAGCCCAGACTCTTTAGAAGTATCAGGCTACGAGGGGCTCAGGCGGCCGGGGCGGGTGGCGATATGGCTGAGGGCGATCTAACTCCCGGGTGCGTGACACGTACGGAGTAGGCAGACTCTTCAAAGTGAGCCTGGAGCTCGGGCGGGCCTTAATTGGCGATATAACTGGTGATCGACTCCCGGGTTAAGTGACTGTGCGGAGTGAGCAGCCTCTTTAAAGTGAGGCTACTGGGCTCGGGGCGGGAGCTGGGTGGCGATCGACGAGGGCGTCGGCTCGGGTTGCATGACCTATGCGGAGTAGGCGAACTCTTGAAGTGAGGCTCTTGAATGCGAGTATTTGCGAGGCCTTGGTGAATCGGCTGAGCTGATCCTGACTCCCGGGTTGTGACTTGTGCGGAAGTGAGCGAACTCTTCAAAGTGAGCTCGCGAGCTCCGGCGGCGGGCCTTGGTGGCGATCCGGCTGGCGATCGACTCCTAGATTCGCGTGACTGTGCAGTGAGGCGAACTCTTCAAAGTGAGCCCCCGGACTCCGGCGGCGAGGCCTTGGTGGCGATCCGGCTGGTGATCGAAGCTCTCGGGTGCGTGAGCTTTGTGCGGTGACGAACTCTTAGTGATTTCTTGCCCGAAGCTCGAGGGGCGGCCCGGGGCCTAGGTGCGATCCGACTGGCCCGATCGACTCCCAGGGTTACGTGAGCTGTCTTGAGTGAACAAACTCTTCAAAGTGAGCCTCTTTGAGCTCCGTGGCCCCGGGGCCTAGGTGGCGATTCGGCTGAGCTGATCGACTCCCCGGGTTGCATGACACAAATGCGGAGTAGACGAACTCTTGAAGTGAGCTCTTTGGAGGCTCCGGGACGGCGAGGCCTTGGTGGCGATCCGGCTGGTGATCGACTCGGAGTTCAGCGTGACTGTGCAGTGGGCGGAAGCCTGCAGTGAGCGTACTGACCCGGAAGTATTTGAGGCCTTGGTGGCGATCGACTGAGGCGATCGACTCCCGAGTTACATGACTGTGCGAGTGGTAATGAACTCTTGAAGTGAGCTGCGGGCTCCGACCGATCGACCTACGGTTTTCTTGGAAGGTGCGGCGTCTTTAATCTTTGATTTATGGAGGAATTTGAGAAACGATTGCAATTAAAGGAAGAGCTTTGGCCTTCTTATAAATGGCAACTGTTGTTATGGAGTTTATACTTTGAGGATGATACATCTCTTAAGTGCGTGCATTTGAAATCTGCGCGAGATGAAGCGTCAAAGCTTGATCGTCTTTGCTAGGGGATCCACGAAGACTACGGTTTAAGATTTGTTGAGGGACACGCGTAGGAGTTGTGTTTTTCGCGTCTCCCCCTTTATGGGTCATGTGTTATTCTAACCGTGCTAGAGATTGTGTCCAAGGAGGGCGGTACATTTCTTGTGCCGCTTTTTCTATTTTCTGTTCTTCTTTCTCTTCCTTTCCTTTCGTCTCTTTCTCCTTCTCCTTCGTTCTTTCTTCCTTCCTTTCTTCTTTTCTTCCATCTCATTCTCCTTTTTCATTTCTTCTTTTCTTCCATACATTTCTCCCTCTTTGTTTTTTAAACTCTTTCCATCCCTTTTCTTCTTCTCTGTTTTCCTCGTTTTTCTTTTCTCACTTCTTCTGAGTTCTTTTTTTTTTTTTTTTTTTGAGAAGCTGCATCTTTGTAAACTTCAAGATGTAATCGATGATACTCACGATTGTAATTAGATATAATTTTGACTAGAATAAGAGAGACTTTTCACTGGATCATGAATTTTACATTACGTGTATTTAATTTTCCTGCGCATTCTATGGCTATGTTATTTGCAATGTTTAACTAAACCACCAATAAATGCTCAATTCGTCATCTGAAGATGGATAATGCTTTATTTGAGATTATAAACCGAGGTTTACTGATAAAAACGTTTAAGATGCTCCGCATTCCATGCATGATGTAGATTTTTTCCCTCCTCTGTCTGGAGCTCGTAGTTGCACAGTCTGACTCGAGAATACGATGGGGGCCTTCGAGTTGGGACTGAATTTTAGTGTCTTTGGATTCTTCCTTGCTGGCAGGAGCTTCTTTAAGACTAGATCACACGGCATGTAGCTCCTGGGTTTGACTTTTTGGTTGTAGTACCTCGCCTTCTTTCTTTGATAGTCTTCCGTACGCCTTAGAACCTGCTCACGTTTTTCATCTAGGAGATCCAAATTTAGGCGGAGAGCTTCGTCATTGTGTTCCATTGTTGCTAACTCGATCCTTGGTGACTTCAATCCGACCTCGTGAGAGCTGCGCTTGAGTCTGCAAAAGGCTAGGGAGAATAAGTTTCCGGGTTCTTGACTTTTGTATTGTTTAATCTATGGGCGTGGCACTCTTGGAAGTGTTACACCCATTTTCCTTCAGATCTTGAATTTGGTCTTCAAAGCGTCGCAGAGTTACGATGGTGACTTCGGCACGACCATTAATTGCGGATGTCTTTGGAGCGAGTAATAGTCTTAATTCAAGATCGGCACGAAATCCACAAAGCAGGCGTTGTCGAATTGTTTTCCGATATCACGTGCGGGGCTCTTGGGATGCAATTTGCGTATGATGGCTCATGCACAAGGTACGTATCTTGCTGCGTGATTGTGGCCAAGGTTCGGCCTCGGCCCACTTGAGTAAGTAATCTCTTTGCGGCGATGATGAATTTACATTGGCCTTCCCGGGGCAAAGGTCGGTATGTCGACCGAATTGTTGGAAAGGCGGGGCTTATGGAGAAGATTGATGTCGAGGGCTCTGATGGGGCGTGAGACCTTGGCATGCTCTGCGGATCTTGCATCTCCTAACGGTCGGTTGCGTCTCTGTGAGTATTAATGAGCGATGGTATCACATCTTAAGACCTTTCTGCTAATGCACAGACTCAGGTGATATGATTCGCTATATATACGCCATTGTACTTCCCTTAGCCTTGCGTATTGATGTCTTTTCCTTGATGCACATTGAGGATGGAGTGTGAAGAAACCTACGCTTGGCACAGCTTCCCTTATGATTAGTGAACCTAGCTGACCTCGTCTTGATTTTGGCTGCATCTTTCGGGTCGCCGGGTAGACGTCCGTCTATTATGTAATCCCAGATGGGCTCCATCCAACTCGGCTCGGACTCGGCCAGGCGGCTTCACGTCACGAGAGATCTATAGAGAGGCTACGTAAGGGTATTCGACGGTGTTGAATTCTTTGAGGTCTTCCTATGAGGCGTCGCTAGTTTGCCCAATGCATCGGCTCAAGATTCCTGCGCTGCGGGAAATGAATACACACACGACACGGACCATTCACGAACTTCTTCAATGAGTCCCATACCTTGTTGAGTATAGGATCATTCTTCATGCAGCTAAATGGTATGCTTCCATTTGTCTTACTACCGAGTTAAGTCATTTGGAACCTCTAATTTAGTTAACTTCAATGAATGGGCGAGGTGGAGGCCTGCTATGACGGCCTCATACTCGACCATGTTGTTGGAGGCTTGGAATCCGAATGAGTGCGTGATATACATTCACTTACGGGAGGTCGAGGTGGAGCTGCTCATTCCTTGTGCGTTTGAGGCTTCATCTATAGAGGATTTCAAAGGAGTCGATCATTGTTTGATCGTTCTCATCGGCGACTGGCGAGGTGAGATTCATAGCCGAGGGTCTGCTAGGACACGCCCCTTTGTGCGGAGTTTTTCGAAACATATGATGTCGAACTAGAAACAGGCTCTATGAGCCCGTTTCATAAGCCTTCACGGGAGTCTGCGAAGCGCCGCAGTATCTGCTTCATCGGATATTAAGCCGGAACTAATGAGTATGAGCTGCGGAAATAAGGCGGGCTTCAGTTTGTAGTTACTAGGGCGGGATTAATTTCTCCATCTGGGATATCTCTCATATTTCCTCTTCAAAGAAGCTGTTTGCAATAATAAAGTGTTGGGTGTTATGCTCGGTCTTTGTCACGCGAGGCGGTAGTCGAGAGAAATCGATACCGCTAAGTATAGAGTGAGGAGCTCCTTCGAGTGGGACTTACTCGGCCCAGGGGGTGACTCGGGAGTGTACCTTAAATCTTTGAGAATGCTTCCTCGCATTTTGTGTCCGTTGAAAGGCCTTCTTTAAAAACTTGGAAAAAAGAGGTACGACATTTATCACTTTATTACTGGACACAAATCGGCAAGGCGACAATCCTTCTGTCGGGCGTTGGACTTCCTTTATGGCGATGGCGATGGCATGTCAGTACGCCTTTATCTTATGCAGGTTTCTATTCCTCTCGGTTGTTGACTATGAAACTAAATTTTAAATTTGATATCGAAGCACATTTAGGTACGGATTAATTGTGTTGTATTTTCTCGGGATGTGGAGCGCCTCGGACCCGGATGGTATGTGGGGCTAGGGTGAGTGGATTTTACCGACATATCATCTATGTACACTTCCATGGTAAAGTTCTATGCATGGAACATCTTGTTCTGTGCCTAGTGGAGTGGCTCCTGGTTCTGCTTGAGTCAGAAGGGCATCACGGTAACAATGGTTCCACCTTTTTGAAAGCGAAGAATGAGGTCTTTTCTTGGTCATACAGGTCCATGGGATGCGATTGCCTTATGCTTGAGCGTCCGTAACGGGGACCGTGGCGTGTGGCATCGATTAAAGAATCTCAGTGTGAATTGTCTTTTGAAGGCGCACTCATTAATGTCGGTGAAGTCCCGTCTGGTATATGCCAGATTAACTTTTTAACTATTATTTTACTACATTGGCGACCACTCGGGGTACTCTGCCTCTGCGATTGCTCTGCTTTAGAGGAGTTTCCGACCTCCCTGGGTGATAGCTTTGCACTTTCTAGCCTTGAGCTCCTCACTCTTTTGCTTGGATTGGCTTAAGGACGGGGCGACGTTCATCTTTATGTGTAATCCTTTGTAGGATCAATTCCTCCCATGTGCTGCTTCCCACAGCGAAAACGTCTTTGTTACATCTCGAAATTGGGTGAGAGGGCCACCAGAGCTCTTCCGTAGCTAGGGCCGTGTAGGCGAAAGTGCAGGAGTGATCATCCAGGCCCATGCGAGGTTCAGAGCTCTTGGGGGCTCGGTCGGGTGAGTACTGTCGCGCATTCAGGCTCATCAAGTATATCATTATCGGCGCCTTTTGCTTCATGGATGTTGAATAGCATTCCTAGCACCAGTTGGTCTCCTCGAAGACCATTCCGCTTGACATGGTAGGAAATTTGATCATCGGAGTGGTAAAGCGGGGGAATAGCTTTTATTGCATTGAGAGAGAGTACGCACCAACGACCTGTGTGAGGCGGATGGGGGGCGTCTGGCGGGGAACTTCTTGTGCTAGATTGTTGGCATGGAGGATCTCCCAGGTGAGAAAAACCTGAGTCTCTCTGTCCGGCCCCACGGGGTGGCACTTCTCAGGAGAAACCTGCAGAGTGAGTCTTGACAGGTTCAGTTTCTCCTTGTTCCCATATTATCAAAATGGCGAAAATGATGTCGATTTGAACTCCTGTTTGTCAGTTAGGGCCCAGATGGATTTTTGTTGCCGCTCTTTGCTTTCCCCGAATTACCAAGGGAGTAAGTCATGAAGTCTTGGCATCCCTCTAGATACGAGTCGAAGTGCTGTGGAGCGTGTGGCCGGCGGCTTGGACCTTCATTTTGTATCTAGCTATCTCTCAAGGCCTGCGATGAGATGGGCCTTCCCGGCTAAGGCCCGGACTCCCTCCTCCTGGAAATCCTCCACCGAGATCACGCCGTTTCTCCTGAGGCTCTTTGGTCTTTGGAGTGGTTGTCTGTAGGCGGTGGCGGTGGTCTGGCGAGCACCGGGCACAGTTCAGACCGATGCGGGGGCGATTTTCGAAGT
This sequence comes from Tetrastigma voinierianum, assembly GCA_016808115.1. Lineage (NCBI taxonomy): Eukaryota > Viridiplantae > Streptophyta > Magnoliopsida > Vitales > Vitaceae > Tetrastigma > Tetrastigma voinierianum. Next base: position 2,084,700 of record JAEQBH010000433.1, on the reverse strand, counting down.
CTTATGAAGCGTCGGAGATACCGCGGCGTGTTAAGTATTCTGTTTCTTTCTGAAATTTGTAGCCACAATCATCTTGTCGCCGGTGCCATAATCCTTATGGAGCTCATGATACAGTATTGTGCTGGTGGCGGGGTAGACTTCATTTGAGTTGGCCACCTGGGGCTGATCGTTTCGTGCCCGCGCGAGGACTGCGTCTGCGAAATTTGTTAAGGGGGTGAACCGGCGGGGCGAGATCGCACGTCGTCGTCTTTCCAGTTGCAGTAGGCTGATCGATCACGAGGTTCCCAGCGCACCAGGGACCGTTCTCGTCCTTCAACCGGTGACCTCTGGGTCGCTCTGTCCCTTTGGGCTCAGTCCTCTCGTAGTTTGTTAGTGCGACAACTGTTTTGAGGTTGAGGCTTTCATGCTTGGATATGAGGAGCGCCGCCGGGTGACCATGCTTCTGCACTTTGGCAAGCACCTCGGCCCATTAGCAGCGGGGTTCGAGATGGAAAACATCGGATCAACCATTTTGCCTCAACGTGATGAATGCGTGTTCGCAAAATTTTTCGCCGGGTATGTCTATCTTTAGAGACTCAATGTTGAACCTTTGCACGTAGGACTTAGGACTTTCTGCAAGCCACCTTGACGGTCAATAAGTATTTTCCCGGCTACGCGTATTACGGCTGGAGTAAGGTGGGAGACGAGGCGCAATGGATAGTTCTCTGAATGAGGGGGGATTGATGAAGGCGAGCTGTTAAATTAAGTGTTTGGGCCTTTTAGTGTGGTAGCGAAAGCTCTGCATCGCATAGGGTCCTGATACCCATGCAGCTCCATTTGGTTTTTGTAAGTATTGAGGTGGTCGACGGGATCTCGACACCGGTAGATAAGCTCCTGTGGCGTGAATTTTCTTTGGAGAGTGTGGCACCTCTGGGGCTGTGAGCGGTGACTGGTGCGTGCGCCAAGGTGTCCATGGTGTCGAGGCGCGTCCTCTTACAACCACGGGTGAGCTCTTCTTTGAGGAAGCTCTTGAACCTCTGCTCCCATGGTGCTCTCAGTCTCTTGTTGAGGGTACGCCAGCGTAGTTCTTCGTTCAGCGTGCCGGGTGTTAGCCGTTGCCCTCCCCTCCCGGGGGGCTAAATGTGGTCCATGCCGGGCTCGGTTGGATTCATGCTGTTTCGGCTCCTCGGGGGAGTGTCGTGTTAATGTTGTCATGGCGAGAGGGAATGTCATGGCCTTCCTGTGTTTGTCACGCCTCCCGTGGTCGTCGCATCTGTCTGGTGAGTTGTTCTAACTCTTCTATTAGATGTTGATTGGTGAGGCGGAGTGCCTCCACCTCGTCTGTGTTGCGCTGCGTTGTTTCGCGCGGCGGGAGGTCGGGTACATTAGTATCGCACGGAGTCCTTTGCATTCTTGATGGATTGGCGTTATCACAGCGCGTGTTAGAGTTGATACCATCGATGGCCAGGTGATCAGTCTTTATTTGTAAAGGAACTTCTATCGTTCCCACGGCGGCGCCGTGATGATGCATTTTTCAACGGTGAGAGGTACGGAGCATGTTGAGTCGTTGGGGCGAGAATGGGGGCGGGCTGTTAATTTACGAGATCCGTGCTCGAGATGCGATCTTTACTAACTTGCGGTCTCACGGTCGGGCCACTCCCTCTACAAAGACAAGAAAAACGGCGTGGGAGGGCTTACGCCATGGCAGCTCCGATGCCTAAATCGGTTTCTTTACGAGAAAAGATAGGCGCTAGAGGGTGAATGTGTTGCGTATGGTATGCGTACCTTTCAGATGGGAGTGGCTGGTATTTATAATGAATTGATGTGACAACTTTCCTAATTAGATTATGATGCCCAATAGTATGTTTCTAATCGGAAGATGATATAATATTTCTCTCTTTCGTTGGGTAGGAGATTTTCTTTCCTTGTGTAAACCAATTAATAAGGGATAATTGAGGGGGTAAGTAATTGGGAATATCTTACTTTGTATTGATAAGATTTGGTTTGATTTGAGGGATAAGACGTTATTGGGGATTATTCTATTTTCCGTATTGAAAGGATTCGGTTTGGTTTGTGGGCCGTGGGCTTTCCCAACTACCCCTGTTATCATCCTTTGGGATAAGCGGAATGGGCTCTCATTTTGGGTTAGCGTTAGGGACCTGGGTGTTTCGTTGGGCTGGCCTCTTTCTTGGGTGAGCGGAGTGGGCTGTGAGCCTTGGCCCTGGAAACCACTGTCGTGCCAATAACATTTAAGTATTAAGTTGTTTGTTTTTTAACATTGGGTAATGAGTAGGGATGACAATGGAACAGATTATTTCGAGTTCCCGCCCCACTCCACTCTTGATGAGACGGGTTTGGTTTAACAGTAATTGGGTTTTTAGCGAGTTTGGGTTTACTTTCTAAAATCCGAGACGAGTTCGGGGCGGGTTCGGGTACTCCCGCCACACTGGATATATTTTCAAAATATTTTTATTATTTTATTTTATACTTTAATATGATAATAATAATTAGAATGTTTTAAATAAATAATTTATAAAAATTCTTAATATTTTTATTTTTTATGAAAGATATTAATTTTAGTATAATAAAAATAAAAAGGCAAATATAAAAAAATAAAAAATAAAAACAAAAATCAAATGTAGCAAGGCGGGTTTTGGAATTTTCCTATGCTGACCCAGTTTAATTTTAAATAAGACGAGGTTTGAGAATTGAAAAAAGATCGAATCGGGATGGGGCCACCCCATCCCCAAAAACCACCTTTGTCATCCTAATGAGTATTCACTAGTCATACTCCTTGTTGAAACGATGATGAAGTTTTTCGTATTTAGGTGAAAAATGACTTTTTCTGAATAGAAAAAGCCAAATATTTTCACTTTTTTTATTCATAATTTTTTTTAAAAATTTAAGCAATAAGTCATGAAAATTTTAAAAAACAAACAACCCCTAAGTCTTAATACAAAAAACAAAATTGTACCACCTATAAGCACAAGTGTCCCACTATACTTTATTTACAAAATTAATACTTTCACTATTTTGACATTAATATGTACAAGTGGTTGAAGTGATCTTCTCCACATTTTGATACATATGACTCATTTTGTTGACCACTTTCTAGATAAGTTTGAATCCGATTCTGATTGATAAGGCTACTGAGGGCTTCTTTGCAGAGTGAATATTGTTTGTAGAATGTATATTGTTGCTTGATTTGATATCATCTTTATCCTTTCATTGTATTCTCCAAATTAAAATAACTTTCATCATTTAGATTTTCTCATAAACTTGCATCATCATTGAGGTAGGACATTTTAGTGTGAAAATCTTTATGAAGCTAGTTTATAAAAATCTTGTTAACCAGTACAAAATTTGGCTTAAAATTTTGATCTAAAGGTTCGGTTCTCCAAATAGACATGGTTTGAGTTTCTCCAATAAGATAAAAAATTTTATTTCTTGTGTTTCTAAAATCAAAATTTTGAAAATTTATATATCTACTAAAATATAACGGGTCATTTCCCATTCTAGTTTTTGTTGAGTGATTAAAGGCTTTTTGTTATTTTTTATATAAACATGATGATAAGTAGGGACTATAGTTCCATTAGTTTTGAACAAAGGCGGAATGGTTTCAAGAAAAATCACTTTCGGTTTAAGAAAAAAGATGATGCAAAATTGTTATTAATTTTTAAGAGGAAAATTCTTGAGTTTGATAACTACTAGTTAAAATATATTTTTAAAATCATGATCCATCATTTCTAAGGGGATGAGTTCAAATATTTTCATCTAAAATATATATATTCATGTGAGTAAACGGCAAGAAGCTTGAATTTAGGATCTGATGATCATATACGGAGTTTCTAATTTCATTGTTTTGTTTCTAGCTGATTGATATAAAATACTCTTAGTTTTTATAAACTTTTTTCATATTGTTTTTGTATAAAGAAAAACTCTATCATAGAATAAATATCAGGTCCGAACTTGTTTTTAACTATTAGTTTCTCATATTGTTGATGAAAGGCTTAGATATTTTAAGGTATATTCCCAATCATCTCTTCCATTAACATGGTTCGAAGAGGCTAATTTGGTTTCTAATATCTTGATAATGTTCTCTTGCTTTTCTTGGTTTTTAAGCATTTGAAATTTTTCGATTTGTAAAGCAACAAATTGGTTTTGCAAATGTTGAAGATGTTGAGTTAAAGCTAATATAGCTTTTCCATAAGCATATTCTAAGTTTTGGTCATGAAAGTTTTGAGGTTTTAAAGACCAAAGATTATCCACAATTATTTTATGTTTTTCAAAAATGTTTTTAGAATATAAAGATTGCAATTGAAGGTTTGGTTTTAAAACTTCATTTAAAGTTACAGTTTCAGGTGAAAGTTCTAGCTTTACAGGTTCCTCCTTTGAGCCGTATTCTGTAAAACAAAGTTAGTCACAAACAATTTATTTAATTTACAAATATTTGCATGCATCGTCTTCTTTAATATATTCATCTTTTCCTTTGTGTTCAGATTTAGGTTTGAAACCAAATTTAAAAAATGGTTCTAAAACTTTATCCATCTTTTGGTAGATAGTCTTGAAAAATTTTATTTTCAAGAATTTTTAATATTTTCATGTCGAGTTCTTAAAGTAAATTTGTTCTTGGTTTAAAAATAAATTGAAATTTTCTAAAACTAAAATTATAGCTTATATTTCTAAGTCTATTGGGCAACTAAGGTTCTTTTGAGTATTCGTTAAAAGTTCACAATACAATATCTACAAAGTTTTCTTCTTAGGTATTTGTGTCTTCAAAAAAAATTATCATATCACTGCACTTTGAATATTATATTCATTTTCTAATGGTATATGCAAGGTTGAGAGATTTTCACAAGTTCTTTATTTTTGGACTAATTTAATATCTTCCCTAATTAAAAATATATTTGCTGCAGCCTTATTTTTTGGTTTCTTATAAAGGGTAAAATTTAATTGGCTTAGAGTTTTTTAATATAAAGTCTAATATAATTTAATAATCCTAAAAAATTTGAAGGGTTTTTAGATCTTTTAGTTTATTTGGAAAGTTATTTATTTTTTGTACTATATGTTCTTGAAGTTTTACTTGACCATTTTCTAATTCTAATCCTAAAAATTCAATTTGATTTTTAAATAACATTATTTTCTTTCTACTAACTACTAATCCATTATTTATAAGTTATTCAAAAACAAGTTCTAAATGTTTTATATGTTCATAAAAAGTTTGAGAAAAAACAAGAATGTCGTTAATATACAAATAAAAGAGTATCTCATTGGAATATCTAATGTAAAACCCGTGAAAATTTTAAATTTTAAAATTTTCAGAAAAAAAGGACAAAACGGTAATTTACTGGAATAGTTTCAAAGGAAAAAAATGAGATTTTTCTAGATATCTGATGACAAAACGGATTGCGCCGTTGGAATCGTCTCACGAAATCTAGCTACCTAGTCGAATTTCGTTGAATTTTGAAACAGTAGGAATTTCACGTATTTCGAGGGAACGGGTGTCTGACGACACATGGCGAGCCATGTGGGTGACACATGGCATGCCATGTGTCAACATGCATGGAACATTTGAAGACTATATATATAAGTATCCAGTTAAGTTCCAAGGGAGTTCTAGTTCAGTTCGTGGAGGGCAGCAAGAAGAAAAGGGAGGAAGGGAGGAAGGGAGGAAGGGAAAAGAGAAAGGGAGGAAAGAAGAGAAAAAGAAAGAAGAAAAGAGAAGAAAAAAGGAGGAAAATGAAGAGAGGGAAAGGAAAGAGGAAAATGAAAGAGTCATGAAACATTCTAGTGAGTGAACTGGGACAGTGAAGAATCAGGAGCTAGCTACAAGAGGTAGGTTTCCTACTCTACTCTAGGTTATTTTACGCCTAGGGACACGTAATGGCCTAGCAGCGAGAATTTAAATATTGTGGTTTAGTTATTGTGTGGCAGCGGTCAAGACCAATTTCACAGGGTTTCGGGACTGTCAGAGACCAAACATTGTGTTTCAGGAAGGCAAAAATCCCGAGCAGAATGATAAACGGGGGTGTGCCCAAATTTCTGCATACCCTTACGAATCGACCGCGTAAACTTCGAACGAACATAACTTTCTAGATGATCGGAACTCAGTTGTGTTCTTGAGACTCACGAGAGAAGCTCGTTGAGTCTAGAGATTTAATAAGATAAAGTTCCTCAAACCAAACCGTGGGCTGAAAATTGGTAAGGTCACGGGCGGTTGAGGAATGTTCCCGATACGGTTTTGAAACTTACATTTTTGGTGGTTTGTGTCTGATAGCGGGGCTTTGTATGGCCTAAACAAGGGAATTTGTGTGTTGAATGTTTTGTGTGTGACAAGGTATGGACAGGACCTCGAAGTCTGGATTATTTGGGAGCTGACACGGTGGGTTATGGCGGGAATGGCTAATGTGTATTATTCTTTGTAAATTGAATAACATCTTTGAATGTGAAATTATGTGATATATGTGGCAATTAAAAATGGAAATAATTATATGTATTAAACATAATTTATCCATGACGCTGACATGGTATGTAATAGATATGTTGCATGTGACACGTAGCGTGCATGGAGGCATTAAATGGCATGTAATGACATTTGCGGTACATTATGCGAGACATCCGCGATAAGTCGGGTGTGAGTGCATGGTTCAGAATGAAACTGCGTGTTTGGTGTTCGAAGGCCATGGTAAGGCATCGACATTGTGCCCAGTGTTCGTGTATGTCGTGAGGGACATGAGTAAATCAACAACGTGTTGGTGTTCGATGTATATCCGCGGGACATTGTTAATCGACATTGTGTTTGGTGTTCGATGGTGAGCTCAGTAAAATGGGACAACGTCCAAATTGAGGCTCACGATTACTGGCATGAAAAGTACGTGTGTAAATGGGTGAAACAAGTAGGGATAGACACCCTCCTCAGGTGAAAACTTGGTATATGGTTTAGACATGAAACCGTCGGTGAAAGCTAGTAAAAATATTTGGCCTTAAGGCATACGGCGTCCTCGGAGTGAGACAGAAATCCATGGCCACAGTACATAACATAGTCTTGGTAGAGGAAATAAGTAGGCATTGGGGGTATCGATGTGTACAAATTACAAAACAAAACTTTTTGTTTTGGAAAGGGTCGGGGTAAGGACACCCTTGATGGTTTTCACATGGCATATGTAAGTATGAAGTCATTGAGGACTCGGGATTTAGTCATGAGGGCATGCGCATTCATGACATAGACATTCAGAGTACATTAAATTATATAGGTACTTGACGCGTGTGATTGTATGTATTGGCATTACATGTTGCACCTAGGTGGGAGTAACCACAGTAGGAGATATATCTCACGGGCTTTTCTTTCCGCCCGTCGATCAGGACCACTCTTTCAAGTACACGAGAAGATGACGCTCCTTCGAGGTCGTGAGTACGAAGAAGGCCAGGTTGTGGCCTTGAGAAGTATTTTTGTAAAATATATTAAAACAATCTAGTTTTAATATATGTTGGCATGTACAAGTGTAAAAGAGTTGTACATCAAACTCTTGTAAAATATTATAAGAATTTTTATATTTGTAAGAAAAATATATAGAAAGGCGACCACGAATATTCCGCGAGTTGACGAGTTGTCAATCGGACCCCCGGATTTTGGAGTATCACAGCATGGTATCTGAGTATACAGACCCTCGGGTTTTGGGGCACCATAGCTTGGTATCAGAGTCTAGGTTTGTGATTTCCATAGGCCTGATGAGCATAGCCCTGATTGAAATGTGAGCATAAGGTTTGGCGATTTACCGGGGCTGAAGGAGCCAAAGTCACAATATCGACATCCCTGTTGCTCGGTATCGAGGAGTTTGGGTACCACGATTACCTAGGAGCTTGGGTGGGGTTATCTACTGGTGTTTTCGGATACCGACTTGTCATAGCCGATATCGAGAGATAGGTATATAAATACCTAGGATTAGTGGACATGTGTTTAGAAAATGGCATGGTATGCATTGATTTTTTTTTTTATTTTTTGTGTTCTGATATGTTCCACGGGAGATGTTGTGTTTGTATGAATATATATGCATGATAGAATGTATATAGAAAACACTAGGGTTAGAAAACATAACCTTAGGGGTTCGAAAACCAATGAGCTTGATTACGTAGGATTTATTAGTGTTTGGCATTATGCATTACTAATATGATAAATGGAAATAAAGGAATTTCAATTTGTTATCTTAACATGTGTAGATGGCAAGTCGAGGGCGCGGACACAGAGGTCATCCATGGGGTAGTAGCCGACCATCGCCTAGATTTGATCAGCAGGCATTTGTGGAGGCGATGGGCGCTGTATTTACCACCATTGCATAAACTAGTGCAACTGGCAGTCAGGGAGGGCTAAGTAACCTTCAGAGATTTAAGGCACATCATCCTCCGACATTTATGGGAGAAGGGGACTTGATGGTGGCCAACCATTGGTTTCGGCAGATAGAAAAGGTGTTGGAGGCTATGGAGATTACCTCTGACACTACAGTCCGACTAAGCGGCATTCGGCTAGAGGGTGAGTCCCAGTGTGGTGGGATTCGATGAAGACCTCTGAAATTTGGAGCAACGTGACATGGGGAGATTTTGAGGCTCTTCATGAAGCCCGAGTTCTTCGACATTAAGTTCGGCATGCGCTAAGGCTCGAGTTTAGGCTGAAAGCGAGGGGGCGACGGTTATGGAATACGTGGCTAAGTTCACAAAGCTAGCACGGTTCGGGGATGATTATGTGGCCATAGATATGGCTAAGGTCAGAAAATTCGAGGATGGTTTGAAATTGTCCATCTGGGATAAGATTGTGGGATTTCTCCTACAAGGCATGGACTCTATGGTCAGGACAACTATGGCCATAGAGAGGGAGATGAATGACTCACGGAGCATCTAAGGTGCGAGTACCAATGAGAAAAGGAAGGAGAGTCACTCTTCTTCTAGCTCGGGAGAGAAACGGGGACTTACGTTTCCACAAGGGACATTCGATCTGGGGGTGCGGCTATCGGGGCGAAATTTAGGGTAAGGATGCCGGTCGGGCGGGGTTAATGGTTGTGTTTCTATCATCGGCTGGACCTGAAGGCGGATTGCCCGCAAAGGTGGAGATCCGCATGGATATGGGACCTGCCGGGTCCAGGACATTAGTGGGACGAACAAGCGATCTGATTTGTTCCTTCTCACCCGATATGGTTCAGAGGAACCCCGGTTTTAATCTCATGAGTGCTAGCAGCACCTTCGGCGGCCTAAGAAAATAGGCGAAAGGGCGGTATGGAGTCAGGTCGGGACCGGGCTCTAAGCCAAGACCGGGGACCCGGGCGTGTGCATCTTGTTGCTGCAATTTGAGAGTGCGGATCATCCGGAGAGATATGCAAGTGCGTTTCTACTCTTGCAGTTGTTGACTAGAGTATTGTTTAAATTCGGATGCATCATATTCATTATTGTTGCATCTTGTGTGATAGATTTGGGCTTGGAGGTTGAGACCTCTAGAAAAGCCGTTGTTTGGGAATTCTCCCCTAGGAACTAGGGTGAGGGTTGACTGGATACGTCAGAATTGTGAGTAAGAGATCTTTGGGCCTCTACTCACGGTGGACCGAAGGATCATGAATAGGTTCGAGGTTGATGTCATCCTTGGGATGGATTGATTGACGGCACACTAGGTCGTCATAAATTATGATCGAATGAGAGTTATTACCTACACACAGGACAATATTAGCATATGATTACCCCTGGGAATTTCAGGACAAAATTTTTTTAAGGGGGGAGAGTGTAAAACCCGTAAAAATTTTAAATTTAAAATTTTCAGAAAAAAAAGGGGCAAAACGGTAATTTACCGAAATAATCTTGGAGGAAAAGCTGAGATTTTTCTAGATCTCAAATGACAAAACATATTGCACCATTGGAATTATCTCGGGAAATCTAGCTACCTAGTTGAATTTCGTTAGATTCCGAGACATTAGAATTTCACGTATTTCGAGGGAACGGGGTGTCGGGCGACACATAGCGAGCCATATGGGTGACACATGGCGAACCATGTGGGTGACACATGGCATGCCATGTGTCAACATGCGTGTTGTTGAAGACTATATGAGGTATCCGGTTGAGTTCCCAGGGGAGTTCGATTCGGTTCGTGGAGGAGGCGTGAGAAGAAAATGGAGGAAGGGAAAAGAGAAAAGGAGGAAAGGAAAAGAGAAAGAGAGGAAAGAAGAGAAAATGAGGAAAGGAAAAGAGAAAGAGAGGAAAGAAGAGAAAAAGAAAGAAGAAAAAAGAAGAAAAAAAGAGGAAAAGGAAGAGAGGGAAAGGAAAGAGGAAAAGGAAGGAGTGTCGCAGTGGCAGGGGCCAGCGGTGAAGAATGGGAACTACGCTGGGGTGGAGTTTCCTCTTACTCGGATGTTACATGCCTAGGGGCCGTAAACGGCGCGGTTTCGCCTGTTCGGGTAATTTAAAATGTGTGTGGTTTGAAGTTGTGTGTGTGTGACGGTCAAAGACCCCGGTTCACGGGGTTTCGGGACATCCGGAGACCAAGCATTGTGTTCAGGAGACAAAAATCCAGTAGAATGGCAAACGGGGTGTGCCCAAATTTCCATACCCTTGTGAGATCGGCCACGTAAACTGAGAGCAGACAACTTTCGGTAGGAGCTTAATTCGCGGGTTTCTACTTGACTTTACCGAAAGCTCGTTGAGTCTAGAATTTAATAAGATAAAGTTGTTCCATATAATGTTAAACATGTAACTTGTAATATATTTTGTAGCATCGGATTACAAAATATATACAAGTTCCATATATGGAAGTGTTCAACATTTACAATATTTACATTGCTTACAAAGCAAATACCTATACATTGGGCGAATGGTGCTTTTTCGGTGGAGTACCTAGTGATGTGTTGACTTTGATTGCTGATGCGGATTGTCCTGTCCTCCGGTTTCCTCTTATGTACCTACACGGATGAAAGCAGCGCGTCTTGAAACTTTATAGCTTAGTGGGAATAATACTCGTGAACGACCCCTAATAAGGATCATCTCACTATAGATACATGCATATACTTATGACAAATATAACATTTACATATACTTATTCATTTCTCATATCTACTTTTTCATAACATGTTTCATTTCTTATCATATTTCATATACTTTTCGTGTCATCTTACGCTATTTATTGTTCTTAATATATCTTATCGTCGCATAACCGGAGTGTTATGCTTCTCATATCATGTCATATATCATATACATATCATTTGCGTATACTTGTCATTTGTTTTTATGTTTCACATCTGCATAAACCTTAGAAGTGGATACGGGAAAGAGCGCTAATGTACCCGAATCTTATCCTTTGTGCGAGGCAGTGATTTATCTGTATGACCAAAACGGGGTCGCTATAATGATCAAAACGGGATCTATGTCATCGACCAAAACAGGGTCTCGATATCTATAAACTGTATGTTGTAGCAACTGTATGTTGTAGCAACTGTATCCCTATAGGCATGCTTATCTATCCAACTACCCGATCATAAGCAGACAATCAGTTTTATTATGTTTTCTTAACAATCTTTCAGGTATTAGAAAAAGATATCTCATAATATCATGTATACTTAGCAGGACGTGCATTATCAAATAATCTCTTATAAGCATTTAAGCGTAATTTTTTTGTCATATAACAAAATTATACGTGTATTCTCTTTAACTTCATAACTTTTTGTTATCATGATCATATTATTATGATGCATTATTTCATATAACAATACAATTATAAAACCTTTATACAATTTCAGTTTCCATAACCAATTTTGCCTGAAAAGTTCTAGGTAGCTCCCAAGTCCATTTTCGACTACAATTGTTGACCCCGTAAACGGAATTGTTAGAGAAAGTGATATTCTAACTCAATATACCCTTATGTCTTAAGTTTCTTATGGTTTAAACATCATGTTATTTGAACTTTTAATTTGGGAGATATGGTCTAAACATTCCGATCTGCTCCTGAACAATTTCCAGAACATAATCTTGAATTGTTTCTTATATTTGAAAATTTTCTAGGAATATTAAAGACACAATTTGACCATACTTTCTTCATAAAAGTTATTCTCCCAAATGTCTAGTTTGTACAAAAATTTGAATCACCTCATTTGGACTAGTATAGCTCAAGTTATGATTTAAACAACCGAAAATACTTTAGTTCAAGGGACTGTTTTGAGACAGATTTGAGGAACCGAATTGTTCCCTTCCTTTGATGAATTTTCTAGGTCCAATGGGGTCCAAATTTTGATATACTTATTTTAGGAATATTTGTTCTCCTAGAAGTCTAATTTACCCAAAAATTTGAATCACTAAATTTGGATAAGTAAAAATCAACTTATGACCTAAATACCAAAACTGCTCCAAAATCCAAAACTGTATCATAATTGAACCAGAATTGACCCGAAACAGAGCTTCACTTTGATGAATTTTTTGGATACCCTGGGGTCCAAATTTGCACACACCTATTTCAGGGAAGATTTGTTCTTCTAGAAGTCTAGTTTACCCAGAAATTTAAATCACTTAATTTGGATGAGTAATGGCATTTAAAACAAAAACATGGGTTTAAAAAAACGGACTGTCATCTCACCAAAAACCAAACATTTCTATATAAATTTTTTTATAAAGTTGAGAACCTGACAAACAAACAATCATTCCAAACAAAGATTCTACGCAAAAAAAAGTTCCAAACCCCAGAACAAGTATCCATACAAAAATTCATACCAAAATCGTACAAAAATCCATACAAAGTTCTAACAAGTTATACAAAATCGTAGCAATCATACCTTTTGCTCTTCTTTTCTCCTTCCTTCTTCCTTACTCTTCTCTTCTTGCTTCTTGTATAACCCATTTCTCTTGCTTTTTCTCCGCATCTAGTTTTGCCTATCCTAAAGACGAAATATATTTTGGCTTTAAAGATAAGCCCATGTTTGGCCTTATCTTATTTTGGTCTTTATTTTTGCGTGAATTAACATACTTCATTTTATTTGTAATTCCGTATTCAAATTCTACTTTGACACTTTATTCTTTTATTTTATGTCATTTGGGTCCTTAATTAGCGTTATAAATCTATCATGACTTTTGAATTAATTCCGGATTTTCTTTATTTTATTTTTTTAGCATTATTTTGTTAGGAAAAATATCGTTTACTTTTTATTATCACACTGGCATTTATAAAACTGTCAGAGTATAATTTGGGGTGTTACAATATATGTTCATATTTCATATTTATAATCTTAATCTAAATATAAACTTAAATTAATTACTAAATTACACAAATGTAAAAAAAGTTTTAATTAACATGGAAACATACCTTAAATTGCACAAATTATGTATTAAATGGAAGACTTGAACACCAATAATTGACCAAAATATTATTCTCCAAGACTTACACAAATCAAGAATTGTTTGAGAGATAATGAATGAGTTTGATATAAAAAACTAGTAATTTTAGGGTTATTTATAGATTTTTTGGAGTCAAACTAGCCGTTTTTTACTCAAAAACCCTTTAAAAATTAATTATGACTATTGGATTTGATTTTTGATCAAATATGGCCAGATTACAATCTTTTATCTGGCCCGAATTTAGAAATCGGTGCCAATTAGATCAGTGAATATTCAAAATCCATGTCGGATAAAAAACAGTAGTTGGAACTAAAGAGATTAAATTATGGCCGTTGGATCAACACGGATTGAACTTTGGCCATCAGATCCGCAGGTAGCCGTTGGAGATTTTGAAAAACCCAGACGAAATCTCGGCCTTCCACATGTTCTAGAATATCAACCCTTAGATCTTCGGCGATATATCATCGATAATTACCGATATATCGGTAAAATTGCAAAAAAAACCCAGTGACAAGCGTGTTTGTTCCACGCGCTGGTTGTCGTCGAAATTGTCACCGATATATCGCTTATGTACTTATATATTGCTAATATATTAGTGATTTTGGCGTTTTCCTTCATCGAACTATTGGCAATAATACCGATATCGTGTTAGGATGGCTCGGCCATTTCGGGAAATATCGTGATATATCGCGACATTTCCAACATTGATTGCATTTACTTTTATTTCGGTTTTCTTTAATTTAATTGTTGTTGGAAATATTATTGATTTTATCTTATTTGTTATATTTACAATTGTTGTTCCTAAATAATTTATTGATTATTTTTCTTTTTGGGTTTCTTTGGTACTTGAATTATTTACCTTAATTTATAATTGGTTCTTCTTGTTCTATTATAAAATTTCTTTCTTCTTCATCTTCATCATTTAAGCTATTATTACTCTCAAAATCTAATTTATTAATAAATTTATTTTCTTTTGGTTTTATTTCTTCTACTATTTCCCTAAAAAGCTAAAAGTACAAAACCCACCTAAGTGTATAATGCAATTGTGAATAATGGATGACACACTAGAAGGTAAGTGTACCTTTCATGTTAAAGCTACGACAATTCTTTCTAACGATAAAAACCTTAAAGGTTATAAAATAGATATCGTTGTCTTTTATTAATTTCCTTTAATGTTACAATTGTGCACACAAGCATCCTCATCTAAAAATAGGCTTCCTCTAAAGGTGCAAGAGGTTTTAAAAACTGTTTTGAAAATAATATTAAAAGCTAAAGTAAAAATAATTTTTTCATATAAATAGTGAATATTTCTATCATTCCATCTTTAATGGAAAATCTTGATAGATAATATCATTTATTAAAATAGTTTTTGAATTCAACATGATTAAGTCCGAGGCCTGACTCAAATGGTAAAAAAATGAAATGGACACACAAAATAATTATGATTGAATAAAAAAATGAAGCACTACAATGTAATATACTAAGTGAACATATGCCCAAAAAAAAAAAAAAAATTCAGCATGAAATATTTTTTATCTGAAAGAAATAATGGTATTATATTTACCCTTAAATCTAAAAAGAAAATGGTGGAAAGAGTACCAATAATTAATATTGAAATATAAATTTGAGATAAGCATTTGATCTACCTAGAAATATCAATCCAAAGAGATGAGATAATACTTTAATACTTTGAAAATGACTGTTAACTTGATATTTTTAACTCAAAAAATTTATTTAGAAAGTGTTTGGTATAAACAAATGAAAACTGATTTGTTTGCACCTAAATCGAAATTTGACTCGATCATGAATAAATGGATATTTATGAAAATTTTAAAATATTTGAAAATGAAACGAAGTTTTATTAGAAGGGGAGAAGTGGGGCAGATTTAATATGTTAAAATAATATAAGTGGTATTGGTAGCTTATGATAGAGATTTAAATGTCTCTTTAGATGGTGATCCGAGAAACTCCGGGAAGAGGTGAGAAAATGATGGAAACCTTTTATTATTATTTTTAAATTGAATTTGATTTTCACCTTTTGCAGGACATACACTTTTTTTTTTTTTTTTTTATCAGTAAAAAGCAAATATTATTTGCTGGCCATACACTTTCCTGTCCTTAAATCGTTTCAAATCATTTTTACCAACCGAATCCAAATTCCTTGAAACAGCAATTCTCCCCCTGAAAATTGGAAAGAAAAATCAAGAAATCGGTGAATTCCACTCGGGCGCTACTACGTCTTCGATCTAGGGTTTTGGAAAATGTCGGAATTCCGGTCGTCGAAGAAGGGCTCGCTGCTGTCTCCCACCAGTTCCCGATCCGTGACGGAGACGGTGAACGGCTCACACAAGTTCGTGATTGAAGGCTACTCCCTGGCGAAAGGCATGGGCGTCGGGAAACACATTGCCAGCGAGACTTTCGTGGTCGGGGGATACCAGTGGGCGATTTACTTCTATCCTGACGGCAAGAATCCTGAGGATCATTCCACTTATGTCTCGGTTTTCATTGCACTGGCCAGCGAGGGCACCGATGTTCGAGCTCTCTTCGAATTGACGCTTGTTGATCAAAGTGGCAAAGGCAAGCATAAGGTTCATAGCCACTTTGATCGCTCTCTCGAGAGTGGGCCTTATACCTTGAAGTATAGAGGTAGCATGTGGTGAGTTTCTAATTTGTTAGCTCCAAATTTCTTTTTTTTTTTGGTGTGAGGGTTTATATATTCTAAGTTGAATTAAATGTTGTTCAGTTGAACTATGGGAAGTCAATTTTTTAATTTATATTTTTATCTGTATACCATTATTTGTTGTAAGACTTGACATAGTTTTTATGTCAATTCTGAATTTCTTCCTGTTCAGTTGTTTGGGCTTTTTTGGTTGTGCAAGATTGGTAGATAGGATTTTTCTTTGTGCTGGACTGAATTTTGTAGAGTTATGGAAAGGGGATTCTTTATTTTGTATCCACATAGCAGCTTTTGCTGTGAGCAATGATATGGGTAGTAGTGAAAATTTGGCCTTGGCATCTTAGGGGGAACTACATACTTGGACTAGAATTATCCACTAATTTCTTTTGATAAGTAAATCATCAAATATCATTAAAGAAAAAGGAGGGAGCCAAAAAGGCAACCCAAAGCATACAAGGAGTATATAATAGGCACTAAAGGCCTCTACAAAAAATGACAGGGTAGTTGTTTACATGCAATGGATTAGTATCTATCAACAATCTAAACCAACACCAAATATATACTTTTTGGAGAAATAAACTGAGCAGTATATTAATCAAAAAAGGAAAAGCCAAAACCCCACAGTATACAGGGAGGGGCTGGCCTGTACAAAAAAAGGAGCCAGAAGGCACCTCCCACCCACTAGCACAAACCTAGAGAATATACAAAAGAATCCTGATGAGAGAGTTCTCCTCTACCTCAATAAACCCAACCCAAGAGGTTAACATGCTTACAAAGGAGGATTTTAATCTATTAAAGGAGAAAGTCACATTATCAAAAACTATATGGTTCCTTTCCTTCCATATTGCCCAAATGAGGCAAAGCAGTGACCTCCATATCTTTCTTATCCTCTTCCTAATAGGGAGCATAGACCAACTCAAAAAGAGATGCTTTAGCAAAAAGGGGCAAGCCCAAGGAAGTCCAGTGATGGAGATAAGACCCTCCCAAAGGCTCCAAACTGAAGGACAATGATTCAACTCTTCATCAGCTTTACCACACCAGGGGCATTTGCTTGCCATATGAAATCCCCTCTTTTTAAGATGCATTAAGGTAAACACTTTCCCCCACCAGGCTTCCCATGCAAAGAAACTTACTTTGGGAGGCACACAAATGTTCCAAAGCATTTTCATGGGGGCTGGTCTGCTAGGATGATCCTCGAAAAGAGCCACATTAGCCTTGACAGTATGCACTCCCTTTTATCCCCTCTGGGAACATTATGTACGTCTTGCTGCTTTAAACATTTGCTATTCGAGTGAATTTGAAAGCTTTGGGCATTATCTACCTCCAGATCAATTTCAAGGTGCGGAACCCCCTTCCATTATCCCAAACATCAGCAACCCTCACCCATTTTGGATCAACTAGGTTGTACAAAGCTGGGAAAACCTCCCTCAGTGCCCTCTCACCGCACCAACAATCCTCCCATAAACAAATTCTGCTATCATCCCCTAGGATAAAATAGCTGTTCAGCTTTAGCTACCTATTTTCCTTGCTTATGTCTTTCCGAAGCCCCACTCCGCCACTTCCCCTTGGGTTTTTGGTGAACCAACCTCCTTCCTCAACTTGGTATTTAAGCTTGATTACATCTTTCGAAATGGAGCAACCCCCCTCCGCAAATCTCCACACCCATTTGCCCAATAAGGCCCTGTTAACAATAGAGAGGCAATGAATCCCCAAACCACCTTTCTCTTTTGTAGAGCAAACTATGTCCCAACTGACTAGGTGGATTTTCTTTTCCAAGGATCCTTCGCCCCATAAGAAGTCTCTTTGGATCTTCTCCAACCGACTCTTTACACCTTTAGGAATCTAGAAGAGAGACATGATGTAGATGGGCATATTTGACAGGGTGCTTTTTATAAGAGTGAGCCTCCCCCCTTTTGAAATGTGCTGCCTCCTCCAAGTGGCTAGTGTTTTCAAGAACCTTTCTTCAACACCATCCCAAGCAAAGTTCCAATTGCGACACATACCCAGAGGTAGACCTAAGTATGTTGTTGGGAGAGTTCCGGTACTACACCCCAACTCCAGAGCTAGGCCAAGACTCAAAAGCACTTCATCGTCCAAAGCGCTTCATTGTCCAAAGTGCTTCATTGTAGAATAAATGGGACCAGTCACACATTTCATGCTTGTTTTAGTCAAGCAGATTGAGTCTTTGTCCAATATGAGCTCTTCTTGGCTGCAGTTTTGTTGCAGTCTTTTCCTCTCCAATCTGAACTCGAGTTCTTATATTCAGCTATAGGCTGTGAGACTTCTGATGGTTTTGGTTTCCCCTTCCTACCGAAATTGAAAGATTGCATTAATCATTTTGTGCAGCTGTGTGAAAAACTGTTGCAATTGGGAAAAAAAAATCTATGTTTTGCTGAAAGAAATTTGTAGCATTTTGCTTGTATTCATAGGATTTTTTAATTTCTCTTTGCTCTTAGTGAATTTTTTTTGCTGTACTTTATTTGAATTGGTGAATCTGGCTGGTGCATTTGTATGATTTTTCAATTTTTTGGTTCCTTTAGGGGCTATAAGCGATTTTATAGAAGAGCTCTTCTGGAAACATCAGATTTCCTCAAGGATGATTGCTTGAAAATTAATTGCACTGTTGGAGTTGTGGTTTCAGCAATAGATTGCTCCAGGTTACACCCAATACAGGTTCCTGCTTCTGATATTGGAGCACAATTCGGTATGTTACTGGAGAACGAGGAAGGTTCAGATGTTATTTTTGATGTGTCTGGGGAAAAGTTTCATGCTCATAAGCTTGTTTTGGCTGCTCGATCCCCTATATTTGAGTCTGAATTTATCAACGGGCCAGAGAATGATAATCAGGAAATTGTTGTCAAGGATATGGATCCTAAGGTTTTTAAGGTGACTGTCTATAATTCTTTTTCTTTTATTTTGGATTTCAGTGCTGCTGTTTTGGGGATTTATATGGCAGCAGAGCTTTTTATTAACCTTTTTTGTTTTGATTTCTTGATATCATCAATTATGTTGTTGAGCAGGCTGTGCTGCACTTTATATACAGAGATACCCTCATTGAAGATGAAGAGTTGCTAACATCAGGTTCATCTTGCATGGGATCTGAATCTGACACGATAGCAGCAAAGTTATTGGCTGCAGCAGACGAGTATGGTCTAGCTAGACTAAGATTGATGTGTGAAGCTTTATTGTGCAAATATATATCAGTGAATTCTGTTTCCAAAATTTTGGCTCTGGCTGACCGCTATCATGCTATGGATCTAAAGGCTGTTTGCCTTAAATTTGCTGCTGAAAACCTTGTAGGTATGTTTCTTTCAATGAATTTTTACCTTATAAGGTTTTTGTTTACTATCATCTTTATTGATTAATTTTTTTTTGATAAAAGCAGTGATTATATATATATATATTGATCAATAAAAGCAGTATATTGAACAAAAGGGAACAAGCTCCCAGAAGTACACAGGGGGTATACAAAAAGGAACCACAAGGGAAGAAAAAAAGATAGAAAAGTGCTAGTAGCAGAACTAACAAGCCAAAAAACCTACCAACCTAGAAAACCAAGGGCGAAGCTAACAAAACCACACCAGGCCCTCAACTTGCAGCCACCCACTATAAGAAACCTATAAGTGAAGATATCTCTTCACCTATGTACAAACTATTCCAACTCCACAAGTTATGAACAAAAGAATGCTTTAGGTTTTGTACATCAACGATCCCATCTCTAAAAGCTATGCGGTTACGCTCCTTCCACACTGTCCAAAAGATGCAAGGTGGAACAGATTTCCACATGTTTCTTCTTTTTTTTCCAACAAGAACGCTTCCCGGTGAGGAGGCCTCTTACTTAGTTTTGGGAAAGACCCAGGATAATCCGACTAAGGAGAGAAAAAGAATTCAAAGGTGGCTGACCACTGGACAGTGCAACAAAATATGATGGGTAGATTCTTCATCACGACCATAGAGATAACAACGATTAGGAAGGTGCCACCCCCTTCTTTGAAGCTTGTGCAGAGTTAAAATCTTACCCTAGGTTGCTTCCCACGCCGCGTAAAGGTTGCTGGTGGGAACACAATGGAAGAAGCAATGCCCTTAATGGGAATAGGGGGTACCGCAGGACTTAACGCTTTAACGGCCTCGATTGAAAGAACACCTATTAGGCCCTTCAAAGGATCTTGACGGAAAGTGTGGCAGGTTATGAAGGTTTTTTGACAAGGTAGGGAATGGCAGAAAAATAAACCTGCAGCGAGAAGAAGATCGATCCATGACTGAGTAGAAGACGATTGGATCTGGCTCTCGCTCTGACTATTCTTCCTTCCTCCCACAGAACGGGCATTTGCTTCAAAATGCTTGTAAGGAATATTGAAGCCTAGGTGTGATTATTGTTGCAATTAATATTGGAAAAGGTATTACATAAATAATCTGAATACTTACCTCGAGAATGAAGATGAAATGAACCTTTTTTCCCCCATGCTTCGATTGGAGAAGTTGATTCATCGATATGAATATGTAATAAGGAAGATTGTGAATCCTTATAAAATTTATAGTTGATGATTGAACTGAAAAAGTGAAATAGTGTCTGTATGCATATATAGCATGTAGGAGTGAGAGGAACTCTTAACTTGTCATGGAAGTAGCCAAAAAGAAGAGATATGAATTCATCAAGCAACAAAGAAAGAAATATCATATCTAACTAAATCTACGTTTTCCTTATTCTCTTTAGTCTAGAATAAACTTAATTTTGATGAATGTTTCTTGCGCAATTGGCCAACTTGGCATTCAACGCCTTACCTGAGATCTTTTTTCTCAGGCAATGTTGGCAAACATAGTTTTCGAAGTCTTAGTTGAGATCATATAGATGGGATGTTTCATGTTTCCTTGAAGGTGTGTGTGATTAACATAGATAGGATGAATGCTAAAATGCTTGCTTTGCTTTCGGTAGAAGCTAGTCTGGTGATGACTTACAATGAATAAATTCAAGAATTTTTATAGAGATTAGAACCACTATTTTCATCATGAGTGTAGAGTTAGAGATAAGAGGGGTTTTATTCATATCAAGTTAAGATTCCCATTCTTATTGAGGATGAGTTTTATTATTATGGTATTTTAATTTTTTTCCTTGAATTACTCATAAATAGGGCTGAATGCGTCCAAGGTAATTGATATCATTGTGATTCAGAATTAGTAAAAAGTTATTTTTTTTCCTTTTCTCTTCCTAGTTTTCTACATTCCTGATCTGATTCCTATTTTTGTAACTTCTTTCCTTTTTCTTTTATGTTTTCATTTAGATTTCCTTGTTATGTATATTTATCTCTCATTTAAAAGAATTGTTAATGTCCACAGTCCACCTATATCAATTTGGTAGAGCCATGCTGAATAGGAAAAATTTACCATTATATTTTAATTGTTAAGTGTTTACATAGATGGTAGATCAAGGTTATATCACAAAGGACAACTTGAAATGGGGGTGATGTCATAGGGAAGAAGCCATACTAAATTCTATTTAAGTAGCCTCCAGTAACCAAGCTACCTTATCCTTATATGATGGTGTACCACCTTAAGGAGTGTGCTGAAATGAATAGCTGAGTAGATGGGCTGCTGGAAAATGTTTTATTCCATGAAATCTTAAATGTTATGCTATCTTTGCCCTACTTAATTCTAAAATGGATGATTTTAGAGTGTGTTGTACCTAGATTAGAGGGTACATAAAAACAGTTAGGGGGGAAAAATGACCACCAAGCCCTTTTTTCTTTTCTTGTTTGATAAAATTGCTAGTATTATAGATGTATTCTTATAATTTTAATTTGGATCTCATACTTCTTTAGGCCATTGTTAAGATCTATTTAAAAGTAGCATTTCCTTTACATTAATCTTATTCCAAAATGGAACAAACAGTTCTTTTCTATGAATCGAATTTAAGAAAATTAAAATTTGAAAAAAGATAAATATTCCCATTGATAAATTTGAGAGAATTTTAATGAATTAGATTATTTCTTAAATTAATTTTAACATTTGATAAATATCTTGACAAAGTTTTTTTTTTTTTTTTTTGTTAAAATATATATTTTAAAATGATATTTTCATATTGATGACTTGGATGACATTATTTTAGCATTAAGCTTGTTTTTAAATGTCGTTTTTTGCTTAAAAGGGTAAAGTAGGTATCTTAAGAAAGTACTTGATGTTAACATGTTTTATTACTCAATCCTTAGGTTTCACTTATGCAAGAGACATCTTTGCTACAAAATGAAATCTTGGAGGAGGTTAGTATATTGTTACAAATGTGAGGAGAGGTCCCAATAACCTCAATTGACCTTGGAGGAGTGTGTACTTCTCTTTCCTTGGAAGCTAATTATTTATTGTTAAAAGGATATTTTATATATATATATATTTTTGTTGAAACATATTTAACAAACTTTAATTTCTTATTTTAAACTAATAGTGAAATGGAAAATTGTTTGTAAGATCGAGTCAAAAGGGGGTTTAGGTGTTAGAGCTCTCTCTTTCCTGAATAAAGCTCTTCTTCTTTGCAAATGGATTTGGTATTATTCATGTGAAAGAGAGATTATTTGGGAGAAGGTTAGAAGTGGCAGATGTGGGAGGATGTAGTGTAGTGTTGTGAGGTAAGAGACACTTATAAAGCTGGCTTATGGAAAAGCTTTAAGAAAGGAATGAGATCTCTTGAATAATAGTCTTGTCATTCATGGATAATGGAATAGTAGTGAAATTTGGAAGGACGTGTTAACCAGTAGTAAAGTGGTAACCATTTTTAAGGCCAAATGCCTGAGTTTAAAGGGGGTTTGGGTGTTAGCTCTCTCTCTTTGTTAAGCAAAGATCTTTTTTGCAAATAGAGTTAGTGTTATACATGTGAAAGAGAGATGCTTTGGAAGCATGGTTCCATCTTTGTTATTAACTATTTGATCTACATGTGGAATTGTAAGCAAATCGAATCACATTGCAATGCTATTTTTATTACTTTGATGCCAAAGAGTTTCTGCAGAAGAGTATTAGATTTTCGACTTATAACTTAGTCACTAGTTGGTACAAGATCATAGCTAAGGTCTTACCAGGACGTTTATGAAAAGTTCTTAAGGATGCCATAGCTTGTCCCAGGGGCCCGTTTATTTTGGGGAAATGGATTTTGGATGCTATAACGATTGCTAATGAGTTGATGGATGAGAAAAGGAGATCAAGAGAGGGAGAGGATTCTTTAAAATTGATTTCGAAGGGCATATGATCATGTGGATTGGGGCTTCTTTTGACCATACACTTGAGAGAAGAAAAGGATTCAGCTTGAAATGGACATCTTGGATTGGGGTGGGGGGTTTGGTTTGCGTTGTGAGTCAATGGTGCAATCAAATGTTGGATTTAGGCTTATAAAGGATGAAGGCAAGTATACCTTACCATTGCTACTGATATTTTAAGTAGGATGCTGCTTAGAGTGGAGGAGAGGGGCTGATTTGAGGGTTTTTGAATGAGCAAAAATAGGATTAGAGTGCCTATTTAAAGTTTGCTGATGACATTTTCTTCTTATCTATGACTTCCGTGAGAGATTTGCAATATCTAAAAGCCATTCTTTTGATTTTTGAAGTTCTTCTGGACTAAGTATCAATCTAAAGAAGAGCATTCTCTTTGGCATGAACACATGTCATGATCAAATTTCTACTCAACTTTGATGTGTGGATATAAGGTCTTTGATTGACCTTAAACATATACCTAGGTCTTCATCACATTGATTAAGTAGCAAGTACCTTTCCAACGTAGCATTAAAATATACAATAGAATTCCACAAAAGGCTTGGTGATTGAAGCCCATAGTGAGGAGAAAAAGAAGATTGGGTCCCTAATATCATCTGTTGATCCCCATCTATCCTATAAAATCCTTGCATTCCTCTCCAACCTAATGAACCAAATCAAAGATAAAGCAACTACTGCCAAGAATCTTCCTTTCTGGAAGGCTTCCAAAGCCCTTAATGAAATTCCCAACATCCCTACTATACCCATAGGAGGAACCCACAAGATTGGTAATGGTGAACAATATGTGCCAAGGAACCAATGCCATGAGATAGTAAAGAAATCAATGATAAATTTTTTCACTACTCTTCGAGAAGATCATACAATGGTTTGGATTAAAAGCTCATTTGCCTCTTCAATTGAAGCAAGTTGTTGATGTTGAGAGACAGAGATCAAATATCATGTGAAAAATCTAAGAGGATGATCATGCTGGAAACCTAAATACTGTTGAGAGAGAGGTCAAATATATCAGTTGATCCAATGGATGATGATTGTGCTAGAAACCTAATGATAGTCAATTGTCATGGATTCATTGATACCTAAAGAATGTCGATAGAAGGATGATCGTGTAGAGAATGCTGATTTCAGTTAAAGAATGTCTTTGGATTGATGATTGTACAGGAAACCTAAAGATTGTCAATCGAAATTATCTATTGATCAAGACCTAAAGAATATCAAGAGAGAGAGTATAACCAAATCGCTGATGATAATAAGGCATTGAGAGGAAGTTAGAGATGTATAACAAGATCAATGATGATAATGATGTTATGGGTTACTACCAAGTTTAGGTTGTTATCACCAGGAAGAAGTGATAGATGGATAGTCAGATCATTGATTATAATTATATGATGAGTTTCTGCCAGCTGAAACCAGGTTGTCAGCACTGGATGATAAGATCGTACTATTTCCAGTTATGCGGCCATTGTATTCCTGGACAGAATTAGGAACAGGGTGGTATTTGGTATTTTTCTTCTTCATGATTAAAAGGAAGTATATGAAACTTACTCTAGAATTCACTATTCAATCTGATATTGTATCTGGTGCCTCATAATGCTACTTCATCATGTATTACTGGCTAGTTAACGATATAAAATAAGTGGGGAAGTTATTTGATTAGAGGACTTCTCCTTTCACAGCCAAAAAAATTCATGTAACATTCATACCTGAACACTTCCTTTCTTCTCTCCAATGAATCTCCTACTGAGTGTGACCTCTATCTACCATCTTTGACAAATCTCTAAGTAGAGCGTTATTGCTTCCAAGAAATGAGACAATAAAGATTGCAAGTGTTCAGTACTGTTGTTTCTTGTTTCAAAGTAGATACTACAAGTTATCAACATAAATGAGTTGTTAAGTTATTATGGAATAGTCTAATAAATAAGAGAACAAGGAGATGTGTGGAAAGAGACTTTTCCACTTTAATGAGGAGGAACAAAAGAGAAAAGTTAGGTGAGTCCTTTCTCTGATTTGTTTGGCATTACTGATTTTTGCCATCCATGAACTAGGGTATTCTTATGTCCAATTGTTATGGGGAATGATCAATATGGTTAAAATTGTCCAAATCAAGTGATTTAACATGTTTGATGTGAAATGTTATCACTCATCTCATGTTTATCCTCTGTTTGCTGCCATTATAATAGTTGATTTTAAGATACATTCACAACATCTGATGAGAAAGATTCTGATGAGATTCCGTATTAGTTCGATGAGATTCTGATGCTTGGTCCGGTAACACAGAAAGATGAGAGGACTTAAGAAATGGTTCTTTGTAGATTCAAAATCTTTTGAGATCTTAGTGGAGGGAGAAGGAAAATCTTTGAAGGGGTTCATTATAGAGAGAAGAAAGGGGGTGGTATCATGGGTCTGATTTGGAGTAGGGTTAAGTACTTTGTTGAAGAGTGTTGAAATCTATTACAAGGAAGTAGGTAATACTAGAAGAACCTTTGAATGGAAGGAGAATGGAAGGTTTTACAAACTGGAAAGTCACAAAAATGGAGGCAAATTTCTATCATGCTTGGTCACGAATGGAGAAGGAAAAAGACATAAGATCTTCATCCCAGAAGGTTGGGGGTTGATAAAGGGTTGTGCTTTGTTGGATGATAAACTTAAAGAGTTGGGGATAAAGGGGAAGGTAGACGAGAAGAAAGCAGAGGATGGAACCAAGGAGTCGTTTGCCTTGGAGGTGGATAAGTCCGACAGGGGTGAAAGGAAGAGGAGTACCACTCAGGGAAGATCTTTTGTTGAAGTAACAAAAGCAGAAAAATGTCAAAATCCAAGTATGATCTAGATTGATGCAGGAGAAGGCCTTCCAAGGGAGGCAATGAGAACCTTGAAGTTCTGTGTCGTCAAGAGCTGGGAGAATCCCCTAGATTCTTACCCAATGGCCTTGGAACTGGAAGACTGGGCTAGGACAGCTTGGAGGTTGAAGGGAAGTCTAATGGTGGCCTTTCTGAATCAAGATCTCCTAATTATGGAATTTGAAATTCTAATGGTGTTCTTGAGTTAGGGAGGAGATGGTTTAGGGGTGGCTCTCTAAATCTAGAGTGGTGAATCCCTGACCTCGGCTGTGTGAGCAGTACGGATAAAGTGAGGGAGGCATGGATTAGGGTGGTAGGACCGCCTTTGCATCTCTGGAGACAAGAGATCTTGAAGATGATCGATGATAGTTGTGGGGGTTTTGTGGCAATTGATAAGGAGAGAGCACTCAGATTGAAGGTGGTGTGGGCAAGAATCTTGGTGAAGATAGAAGGGAAGGTGAGACCAAGGGTCGTAAACATCTTGGAAGGGACGAGAAGCTTCGAGCTTCAGATCTGGTGGGGGGTGTAACTGAAATCCATATATGTGTTTTCGTTAGAAGTATAAAAAAAAAACCAGTCTTAGAAGGAGAGGGAGGAAGAAGGAGAGGTGTGAACTAACAGACTAGGAAGAAATAACATTAACACTGCTGTATTTTTTGTACTAATTTAATACAGGATCTCCAGAACTTATATACATCAGACCTTGTCTACTATTCAACCTGTCAATCCCACAAATCAAGGAACAAATCTGACCTAATCCAAAATGGAAAAAAAATACAAATAGAATATGGAAAAAATTACAAAGAGAATAATAATAAGTAATTACAATCAGACCAATTATCCTGATTATCCGGACTCAGCTGATACTCCCCCTCAAGCTGGACCGTATAGATCAGACATTCTCAGCTTGCCTACTAACTTCTCAAACAGCAGTTTCCCAAGACCTTTGGTCAATAGATCAACTGCCTGTTCTGATGTTGGAACATATGTTATACGAATAGTTCTCTTGTCAATTTTCTCTTTAATGAAATGGCAATCTACCTCAACATGTTTAGTTCTATCGTGATGAACTGGATTATGTGAAATATTAATGGCAGCCTTGTTATCACAGTAAATTCTCATAGGCATCTTTCCAGCTACCTTCAATTCATCTAGCAACATTTTTAACCATAGGGTCTCACAAACTCCAAGAGCCACTGACCTTAGCTTTGCTTCCGCACTACTTCTAGCCACAACAGTTTTCTTTTTACTACTCCAGGTCCCTAGGTTTCCCCGGACAAGAGAGCAATAACCTGATGTTGACCTTCGGTCACTTATTGAACCAACCCAATCAGCATCAGTATAGGCTTCAATTCCTCTATCCTCTGTCTGTCCGTTTGAAGAATAGACCTCATCCTGGATTCCCTTTTAAATATCTCACTCTTCTATATACTGCTCTCAAATGTTCCTCATAAGGGGCATGCATGAACTGGCTCACACAACTTACAGAAAATGCCATAACAGTCTTGTGTACTTAAATAAAAATGAGTTTATGTAATCATTGGTATCTTCCCTTGTCTACTGGACTTTGCATAGATGAATCACTTGGCTTGGTATTTGGATCCATGGGAGTATCAATAGGTTTGCAACCTAGCATTCCAGTTTCTTTTAGTAGGTCCAAAACATATTTTCTTTGAGACACCGAAATTCCTAGCTTGCTTCTCATAACCTCAATTCCCAAAAAATATCTTAGTTTCCCTAAATCCTTCATCTCGAATTCTCTGGAAAGTTGATGCTTTAGATGTTCGATCTCAGATACATCATCTCTAGTGATCACTATATCATCCACATAGACAATAAGGGCTGAAACCTTTCCGTCTCTATGTTTAAAAGAGAGTATGATCTGAATGTGCTTGTGAGTAGTTTTGTTGATGAAGAGCCTTTGTAAACCGTCCATGCTTGTGAGTAGTTTTGTTGATGAAGAGCCTTTGTAAACCGTCCAAACCACGCCCGTGGAGACTGCTTCAATCCATAGAGAGACTTTCGAAGTTTACAAACTTTCCCTATTTTACTTTCCTGATCAAATCCAGGAGGCAAGTCCATGTAGACTTCTTCTTCCAAATCTCCATTTAAAAATGCATTCTTCACATCCATTTGTTGAAGAGGCCAATCCAAATTAGTTGCCAATGATAATAGAACCTGAATTGTATTTATTTTTGCAACAGGAGCAAATGTTTCTTGATAGTCAATGCCATAGGTTTGAGTGTACCCCTTGGCGACCAATCTTGCCTTATACCGTTCAATCAACCCACCAGCTTTGTACTTAACGGTGAAGACCCATTTACGTCCAACCGGAACTTTGTCTTTAGGCCTTTGGACAACATCCCAAGTATTGTTTTTCTTGATAGCTTGCATCTCTTCCATGATAGCTCTTCTCCATTCTGGATTCTTCATGGCTTCTTCCACAGTGTTTGGAATCTCAACTCCTGCTGATTTAGTGACAAAAGCTAGAACAGAGCTTGGTAAATGCTCATAATTCACAAAGTTTGAAATAGGATGAGAGGTGCATGATCGGATTCCTTTTCGTTTTGCCACAGGAATATCCAAATAAGAGAAGTTGTTTTCATTACCTGATTCTGGTTTGGAATCTTGGCCTTGGCTTTGGAAATCCTCCAGATTTTCCTTCCTTTCTGACCATCGCTTCCTTGAATACATCAATATTTCCTGCTGGTTTTTTGACTCTCCCTTGATCAACCTTTTTTCCTTGATTTCAGGATTATCCAATGAGTCATTGGCTTAATCAGGAATGGGGGCTATAATCTCGGTATAGATAGGGTCAGAATTTGAATCATAATTAGGGAGGCTTTTGGCAGATTGATTTTCTATCAAATAATGAGAATCTGGCAGATTTTCAGGCAAGATTTTTGCACCAGAATTGGATGAGGAAGGCTGAATTGATTGGGCTTTGAAGTATGCACCGGATAAGGAAGGCTGAATATTTGAAATGGGCAGAATTTTAGGCAAGATTTTTTCACTAGAATTAGATAAGGAAGGAGGTGCTGTCCCAGAAATATTCCCACAGATTTGGAGTAGAATTTACTTCCAAGTTTTCTGACTCAAGATAGTTTTCTTCTTTGAAAATAACTCCAGAATTCTCCCCCTGCATATTTTGTTTGAAAAATGGTTGATGTTCAAAGAAAGCTACGTGCGCAAATGTAAAAATTTTGCTTGTAAGAGTAGCACCGGTAGCCTTTTGAGTAGGTGGTATCGAAAATGCATCGATAAGACCTAGGATCTAATTTTGAACGTGTTTGATCATGATTGTGGACAAATGCTACAAAACCAAACACTCTTGGTTCTAGGGTAGAAAAAACACGTGACTCTGGATAAGATTCTTATAAATGACACAATGGAGTTTTGTAATTAAGCACTTGTATCGGCATCCTATTAATTAAATAACAAGCTGTAAGAATGGCATCCCCCCAAAAATATTTTGGAACATTTGATTGAAAAAGTAATGCTCTAGCAACTCCTAACAAATGACGGTTTTTCCGCTTAGAAGTCCCATTTTGTTGAGGTGAATTCACACAAGAACTTTGATGGATAATTCTAGTTTTGTAAGGAATTCTGAAAGAGTAAAGTGATATGATCACATCGAGTTCATGCGAGAGTATGGAGTGATCTTGGCTTGAGGGTTCTCGCATTGGCGGACTTTTAGGTTGGGGCTCTCCCGATTAAACTTGAGGGCCTTTTTATCGTTGAATCTTCGGTGAGAAGCTGCCGGTGCGTAGTAGGAGAAGGCTATCTGGAAGAGGGCTACTCGGTGCCCTAAAGGTGGGTTCGGAGTGAATGCCCCAGCCGAGTGTGAGCGCGAAGTGAATGTCGTTCTGAACATCCATTTCTCGAGGTATAGTATGATATGATCCCACATCGGTTCCATACAAGAGTGTGGAGTGGTACTTAAGCTTGAGAGGTTCTCCCACCTATCATGTTTGTCTTTTGGGTTGGGCTCTCTAATTGGGCTTGAGGCCCTATCATTGGTGCTTTCATTGAGAGCCAGTGTGTAGCAGGAAAGGGTTACCTAGTGCCCGAAGGAGAATTAAGGAGTGAATGCTTTCGAGTGTGAGCCACCAGTGAATGTGCGTGCGGGCGTTCGGTTTCTCGAGGGGTATGGAATTATCTTGCGTGGGTTATGTGAAAGGTGGCAAGGTGAGATGCAAGGCGAGAGGTTCTCAAAACTGGAGGCAGGGACCTATCATTGGTGCTTTCATTGAGATTAGGTGCGTAGTGGGAGAGGGCTGCACAGGAAGGCTTACTGGAAGAGGGCTGGTGTTCCAAAGGTGAATTCAAAGTGAATGCTAGCTAGGTATTGAGGCCACTCAGTGAATGTCGTCAGCGGATATGGGTTTTATACAGGGGTATGAAATGATATGATTCCACATCAGTTCCACACAAGAGTGTGGAGTGGTACTTAAGATTGAGAGGTTCTCTAAAGGTGGGTCCGTAGTGAATCTTGTTTGGAGGTGTATTCTGTGAGTGAATGTCGATCGTGGTGTACACGGTTTCTCGAGGGTGTGGAATGATACGATGCGTCGGATCGCGAGTGTGGAGTGGTATTTAAGGCAGAGGTTACTCACTGCACTGTCGGCTAGTCTTTTAGTTTGGAGGATCTCCGATTGGGCTTGAGGCTTATTATAAAGTTAATGTTTTCTATACTGATTCGTACGAAGAGCCTTGACATCCTCACCATATTGAGTTTTTACCATACGATGGAAGTTATGAAAATCTTGGGTTGTTTCAAAAATTTTCTTTTAAGAGGTAGACCCAACAAACATGAGTGTAATCATTTGTAAACGTAATAAACCACTTTTTATTAGTGAGACTACGAATGCGGGATGGACCCCAGATATCACTATGAAGAATAGGAAAAGGTTTTGATCCACGATAAGGTTGAGGTTGAAATGTGATACGTTTATGTTTGGCTAATTGAAAAACTTCACAATAGAAAGAGTCATTATTGCGAAACAATGATAGGAACAAGTGTTTTAGGTACCAAAACTTGGATGTCCTAGTCTCCAATGTAAAAGCATAATAGACAAGGAAAGGTTGCAAACAACAGTTTGTTTTGATCTATTCTCTGGAAACATGTTCTCAAAGTAGTATAATCCATTGGATTCCTTAGCATTGCCAATCATCCTCCCCATAATCTTGTCCTGAAAAATACAAGCAGTAGATGAAAAATTAACCATGCATTCTAAGTCTTTGGTTATCTTGCTAATTGAAATAAGATTACAAGATAATTTTGGAACATAAAGGACTGATTGTAGGGAAATTTTAGGACTGATTGCAACTGTTCCGATTCCAGCAACTAATGCATATGAACCATCAGCAACTTTAACTCGATGGTTGTTAGAACTAGGAATGTATGAGGAAAACAACTTTTCATAGCTTGTCATGTGATTCATTGCCCCTGAGTCAATTATCCAAGGTTCAACCTGTTGAAAAATGCCACCAAAATCAGTCAAAGATGTACCTTTTTGTGCCATTAATGAGGTTCTAGTGACCTGATTTGCAGAAAGAAGTTTGCACAATCTCTCCATTTGCTCCTTTGTTATCACAGTATCAAATGGGCCTTTTGACTGCTCAGATTCATGGCTTGTTTGGAAAGCCTTGATTTCACGAGATCTTACACGTCTAGGAATCCAATCTGCAGGTTTTCCATGTAGCTTCCGGCAAGTTTCTTTGGTATGGTGAGGCCTCTGGCAGTGATCACACCATAGAGACTTCTTGTTGGACTTAAAAGTGTTTTACTGATCTACCTCGCGAACAACAAGGGCAGAATTTTCAACTTGCTCAACAAGGGTCTCTCCCATCATGATACACTTTCGACTCTCCTCTCTTTGAACAACAGCAAAGGTCTCCTTAATGGAGGGAAGAGGTTTCATACCTGCAATTCTGCCTCTTACATCATCAAGATCATTATTAAGGCCAACCAAGAAGTCAATCACCCGATCTCTTTCCACCATCTCTCGAAACATCACAACGTCCTTAGGATCTTTCCATTCACAAGTATTAAACAAGTCAAATTCTTGCCATAGTTTGATAAGAGAATTAAAATATTGGGTCGCATCTTGATATCCTTGTCGTAGATTTTGTGCTCGATTCCTCAACTTGAGCATTTGATAGGAATTTTCAAGGTCTGAATATGCCAAATGAACTCTATCCCAGATCCCCTTCGCAGTTGAATAAAAGAGATATGTGTTACTAATTGTCTCTTCCATGGAGTGAATTAACCAAGCCATGACCATAGAGTTTTGGACATCATACTCTGGATAAGAAGGATCATCACTACTCGACTTGGGTAAGGTTCCATCTAGGTAACCAATTTTCCCTTTCCCACGAATCACCATTTGAATAGATCTTGACCATTGCAGGAAATTTCCGCCATTCAGTTTATGGGCAGTGATTTGAAGGGAAGTAATTTTAGAGTGAGCAGTGGGAGCAATTTTAGGGGAGGGATGAGAGGTATCTGAAGTTACCTCTTCTCCGTCGCCCCTGCTTGCTCTAGACGGTGTTGCCATTGGTTTCCTCAACTAGATTGTTAGTTCAACACTGCTTTGATACCATGTTAAACGACCAACTCTTCTAAAAACTCAAGCTTGTAGGATTTAGGTTTAATACGAATATCGTGCCTTTAACACTCTCCTTCATGTGTGGCCCTATACTTGCACATGGAGAGTCAAACAAACCAAATAAAGTCCTCCATGGACTTTCAAATCAACAAATGGGGAATGAGGTGGCTCGAACCCAAGACCTCCTTCCAAACCATGCTTTGATACCATATTAACTAACAGACTAGGAAGAAATAACATTAACACTACTGTATTTTCTGTACTAATTTAATACAAGATTTCCAGAACTTATATACATCAGACCTTGTCTACTATACAACTTGTCAATCCCACAAATCAAGGAACAAATCTGACCTAATCCAGAATGGGAAAGAAATACATGGAAGAGGAGGATGTCAGCCAACGTAGGGGATGGGGCTTTGAGGTGGAAAGACAAGGGTAGGTGGGACATGATTCCTAAGAAAAGGACCCGATAAGTCTTGGCTAAATCCATTGACAACCCATGGACTGTCCTATTCTAAGCCTAAGGGCCCATCTTGTTTAAGACCCAGCAAACGGAATAGGGAGAGGGAGGTCTTTGAGGGGTATGGGCCTCTTCTTTCTAATGGGTTGGCTCTTACTAAGCTCAAAAGCCCAACTGGAGTTAGATCTAGTAGACAGATTATGGAGAGGGAGTTGTCAAATGGGCCATGGCCAAATTCTAAAGGCCAAAAAAACCTAAAAGGGCACACCCTCAACGTCTTCAAAAGAAGGAAACTCCACTGCTAAGGCTTCTACAAGAAAGGAGGGAACGATGGGAGATAGGAGAGTGGAGAGACACCTGGAAGAAGAGGATGTGGAAGAACCTTAGTGTCAAAGGTATGTTATTGTTGAGTCCCAACTATCCTCTTTTTCTTCTTCGTTTGACCAAGCACTTGTTTGGGAAGGGCTCTTAGGTCGGGGGCACGACGCGGTGGGAGTTAGGTTGTGTAGTTTGCACAAAAAGGGGGGAGCCAAAAAATCAAACCTTGTTAATAATTCTACCGTCGGGGGTGGATATTATAGAAATTGGGTCCGAAGGGAAAGAGATGGTTGTGGTGGAGAATTCTCATGGCATTCACAGGGAAGAGGGGGAAGAAGTTTCAACATAAGAGGACTCTAAGAATTTAATGTGGGAGGAAAATTGCCTTTTAAGGTTCGACAAATTTTTGTGAATGTCTCTAGTGGGGTACTAAGACGAAGTTTTGGATCTAATGTATAAAATAAGTGGCCGAACACAGAAAGGAAAAGGGAAGGAGATGCTGAGGATGACCAATTCGATAAAGAGATGAAAAAATTGGAGTGGAATGTGCAAGAAAAGAGGAGGTCTTTAAAAGGGGTTGTAGGGAAAGGGACTAGGGTTTAACTTCTGAAGTACTAATGAAGATATCTTCTTAGAATGTTAGAAGGGCAAATAATGCACAAAAGAGGAAAATAATAAAGGCTTTCCTAAAAACTCAAAAAGTGGACTTAGTTTGTCTTCAGGAGACCAAGTTGAAAGGGTCCTCCAAAGAGATGGTTAGAAGCCTAGGGGTGGGTAGGTTTGTGGATTGGGCAGTTGTTAGTGCAATTGGAGCTTCAGGAGGGATCCTAATTTTTTGGGATTCAAGAGTGCTTCAACTTGTTGATAAGGAGGAGAGCTAATCCTCTTTATCCTGTAATTTTAGGAATTGTGAGGACAACAACACTTGGGTGTTTATGGGCCCACAACTAGGGAGGGAAGGAATTTGCTTTGTGAGGACCTGGGGGTAGTTAGAGGGTTATGGGATGGGTTGTGGTGTATATGAGGAGACTTTAATGTCACCTGATTTCGTGATGAAAGGAATAGGGAAGGCAGGATTTCAAACTCTATGAGGAGGTTCTCATAGATCATTGACGAGCTAGAATTGAAAGACATTTCCCTACAAGGGGGGCAATACACCTAGAAAGGGGGGCTTAACAATCAAAGAATGGCAAGATTTCATAGGTTTTTGATTACCAATGGCTTGGAAGTTCTCTTTGGAGGTGCAA
Source organism: Tetrastigma voinierianum (assembly GCA_016808115.1). Taxonomy (NCBI): domain Eukaryota; kingdom Viridiplantae; phylum Streptophyta; class Magnoliopsida; order Vitales; family Vitaceae; genus Tetrastigma; species Tetrastigma voinierianum. The sequence continues at coordinate 2,049,974 of JAEQBH010000433.1, read as the reverse complement.
GACAATGCCTACTTCCAAAACCCATCTCAGACCACCATCCAATCTTTGCTCGAAGGAGGAGGCTGCCCTGTTAGAGGTCTAGTACCTTTCAGGTTCGAAAATATGTGGCTCCAAGAGGAAGGCTTTAAGAACCTTATTAATGATTGAGGAGGAGCTTTGAGATAAGAGGTATTGGTAGCTATGTGCTAACAGAGAAGCTGAAAGCCCTCAAAGTTCATCTCAGATTCTAGAACAAGAATTCTTTAGGAGAGTAGAAGAGAAAAAGAAAGAGGCTTTAAAGAAAATAAAAGGTTGGGACGATTTAGAAGTGCTGAAACCTCTTTCTCATAGAGAGGGAGTTGAAAGTGGAGGTGGTGCAAGAGTTTAAACATTGGGCTCTGATGGAAGAATTGTCCTGGAGGCAGAGATAAAGGGAGATTTGATTGAAGGAAGGTGATAGAAATACGAGTTTCTTTCATAGAATGGCAAACTCTCACATAAGAGGGAACCATATCACTAGGATGAAGATAAATGATGTGTGGGTTACCGAGGAAGCTAGAGATGAGGCAAGGTATTATGGAAGCTTTTAAAACTCTGCTCTTAGATACATGGGAGTGGAGAGCAAGTATAGATGGGCTGTCTTTTCAAAGAATTTCTGAAGAGGAGGCTGCAAGGTTTGGAAATCCCTTTTATTGTTGAGGAAGTGTCCACATATCTAGGCAACCTAAATGGGGATAAGGCACTAGGTCTGGATGGTTTCACGTTTGCTTTTTGGCAACTTAGTTGGGAGTTTGTTAAGGATGATATAATGAGGATGTTCAAGGATTTTTTTGAGACTGGAAAATTTGTGAAGAACCTAAACACTACGTTTCTAGTCTTAATGCCAAAAAAGGGGGGTTGAGGACTTCAAGGACTTTAGGCCTATAAGTTTGGTGGGAAGCTTATGCAAGCCAATAACAAAGGTCCTTGCAAACAGATTAAAAAGGGTGATGCACAAACTGATAAATAGAGCCCTAAGTGCTTTTGTTGAAGGAAGACAGATCATGGATGCCTCCTTGCTAGCAAATGAAGCAATAGATATGATGCTTAAAAGGAAGGAGAAAGGGGTATTGTGCAAGCTAGACATAGAAAAATCCTATGGTTAGATCAATTGGAATTGCATCATAATGGTCCTTCAAAAAATGGGGTTTGGAGTTAAGTGGGTTAACTTGATTAAGAGATGCATATCAACATCTTTCTCTATGTAGATCAATGGAAGCCTTACAGGAATTTTTAACAACACTAGAGGTTGGGGCAAGGGGAGCCCTTGTCCCTGTATCTGTTTGTAATTGGCATGGAAGTCTTCTCCTGCCTCTTGAACAAGGCTGTTTTTGGGGGTTTCCTTTCAGGCTTCAAGCTTGCGAATAGATGTGGTGAAGAGATGCAAATTATCCACCTCCTTTTCGTGGATGATACCCTAGTGTTTTGTAGAGACTCAATGGATCAGTTAGCTTATCTCAACTAGATCTTATCATGGTTTGAAGCCATCTTTGGGCTGAAAATCAATCTAGGTAAGACCTCAATCCTGCCTGTAGGTGATGTGGTAAATTTAGATGTCTTAACTTTTGAATTGGGGTGCAGGACAGGAGTTCTGCCTTCCACTTATCTTGGCCTCCCTCTAGGCATTAGGCGAAACTCCCTATTAGTTTGGGATGGGGTGGAGGAAAGGTTTAGGAAGAAGCTAGCTTTATGGAATAGGCAATATATCTCAAAAGGGGGAAGATTGACTCTAATCAAGAGCACACTCTCTAGCTTGTCCATCTACACTATGTCTTTGTTTAGAGGATCCCAAATGAGGTAAATTCCAAATTAGAGAAAATCCAATGAGATTTCTTATAGGGTGGGGGTAATCTGAACAAAAAAATTCACTTAGTAAGTTAGGGAACAGTGTGTACCAGCAAAAAGGGAGGAAGGCTTGACATCCGAAGTTTGTTAAAGTTGAACAAGTCCCTTCTTGGCAAGTGGAATTGGAGGTTGGCTGTGGAGGACAACCCCCTTGGAAGGACTAGTTAAATTAAAATACAGGCTAGAAGAAGGGGTTTGGTTTTCGATGGAGCCAAGGGGGAGTTTTGGGGTGGGCCTGTGGAAGGATATTAGAAAAGAAGCTCAACAACCAAAACAAAATTGCAAACTCATGTTGGGTGATGGGAGTTGTATTAGATTTTGGGAGGATAGATGGTTTGGGGAGAATCTATTGTGTGTCTCTTTTCCACCGCTGTATATGGTAGCCCCTTCAAAAGAGGCGACAATGGGAGAAGTTTGGGAAACCAAGGTGGGTGGAACCTGAGATTTATCAGACCCTTCAATGATTGGGAGATGGAAGAAACTCGGAGACTAATCAACTTGATTAGTAGGAAAAAAAAATTCTATGGGGAGAGGGATAGAATTTTTGGCTAGTGAACCGAAAAGGCAGTACGGGTAAAGCCTACCTACCTACCGGTCCACAGCGGTGATAGTGAGCATGGTTTACTGGTAGACCTTATATGGAACAAGTGCGTATCCCCTAAAGTGAGTGTTTTCACTTGGGATGTTTGGTGGGGTAAGGTGCTAACGATGAATCAGCTAAAAAAAATGGGTTTTCAGCTTGCAAGTTGATGCCCCCTATGCAAAGAGGATGCGGAAACTTAGACCATCTATTGCTTCACTGCCCCTCAGTTTGGGGTTATTGGGTAGCCCTTTTTCCCTTTCCAAGAATGGATTGGATGTGCCCATTTTGGGTTAAAGACTTGATGGTGGGTTGAACAACCTTTTCCTATTAGGAAGAAAGCAAAAAATTTATGGAAGATGGCTCTCTAGCCTTATCCGGGCAATTTGGAAGGAAAGAAATAGGGTGGTCTTTGATAATGACATCTTCTCTCCATATGGGCTGAAACATTCCTTCATTACCTCTCTCACTTATTAGGCAAGCCTTATTTATGAGGGGGAGTATTCTATCGTAAACTTGCTAATGTGCATTCTCTAGTACTCTTAGCCTCTATGTTTTTTCTTGGGTGGTTGGTATAGTTCCTCTGCCTTTTTCTTGTTTTCTTTTCCTTTGTATACTTCTGCCTTGGCCCTGTTTTTGTTGATATATTGTTCAGTTTACTTTTAAAAAAAAAAGTTTGAACAGTGAATTTGCCAGCTAGGCTGTTGACCATTGAGAGAAGAAAGAGATGAAATTTCTTGAATTCGATAATTCCTTAAACTTATTTTTGCTTGCAGATCATCCAGAAACCTTTCTTTTATTTCTAGCTGGAAAACTGTCTATGGAAAATATGGGGTTCTGCATTCCGTCTTTTCATCTGGATGGGTATGGCATTTGGTCAGTCTGTCCAAATACCTGCAGTTCATGTTTGATGAACTTGTTAATGCTGCTAATTGTCAGAAAGGCTTTTCAAGGAATTTATCTGGTCCATTTATGAAAATCTGACTTAATAACCTTTCATCTCTGTACCTTGTTTTTTTAATATAAAAATGTAGAGTGGGAATTAAATTTTGTTTTGATACTTACCACTGACGTAAACCATTTGATCTTTTCTCTTTAGACGTATTTCTTACTGTTTGACTTTTCCATTTATGGGGGATTTAAGTAGCATGCTAATTGGTTTTAGTTATTCAAGTTGGATAAACATCTAATTTTCTAAAGCTTGGTGTATGAGTAAAGTTGATGTTGTCATGATTAAGCTGTTTATAAGGTTTTTTATTCTTCAGGAGGTCCCCAAGTTAATGAAAACCCGGGAATCGAGAACAGAGCCTAAGGTTTCCATTATTTCTATTAGCTAATTCTTTACTTCCATATTGTTGTTGTTTGTGCATCCTCTGATGGCCTGCTTTTTGATGCAGCTGTGATGCGGTCAGATGGATTTGAGTATCTTAAAGCAAACTGCCCGTTGCTGCAGTCAGAACTCCTGAAGACGGTAGCTGGGTGTGAGGAGGAATTTAGTGGGGGAGGAAAGAGCCGAAGTGTCTGTGCCCAGTTTTCTGATGGCGACGACGAAACAAACGCTAAAAGTGTAAGGCAACAAACCTGGGAATGTAGCAATGGAGGAGAAAGAAGCCAAACCTTTTGGGTCCAGCTTTCTGATGGCAGCGATGAAGGTGGTAGGAACACAAGGTAATAACGCTGATAAGGTTGATAACGTGTTATTTTTACTTTGTCTAATAACGACTATATTATCTCATGAATGGGAAAAGAAAATTGAAGACAACAAATATGTAAAAGAAAACAAAAATGAAAGAAAAATAAATGCTTAGAAATGAAGCTCTGCTTTGCTAATCCCTTTTCTATATTTGTTCCATAACTCTGGATGACAGTAATCTAATGGTATATAATAACTGAATGATGGTCCAATAGTATGTTATAATTGCAGGCAACATTTTGTGAAACTTGTATTACTTGGTTCAACTAGGAATCATACATGTGATTTTTAGGATTACTAAACTTGGTATATTGTGCATGCTTCTTTTGGAATGATATCATCAAATTTGCTATTATTAAAGAAGCCGTATGTGAAGTGAATCTAGTGATAAATCAAATTATCATTTGTTTCTTGATGGAATTTTCGTCGTGAGACCTTTTTCATGGACTTGTTTTCGAAATAAATTTGTTGATAAGAGGTGGTTGGTATAACATGACGAGACTGACATTAGATTTGCAGGTCCTTCAATTAGGTGTTTTGGTCTAATTGTCTCTTTCATTTCTTAATTACTTTGTGAAAGGATTTCTTTCTTTCTTTCTTTCTTTCTTTCTTGAGCCAAGTGTAGGCCATGTAAGTTGTGTGATAATCTGAATTGTTGAAATTCAAATTGGCATACTGTTTGTTACATAGAAAACTGGATAAGGCGCATAAATGCCTATCTCTAATCTGAGAGTGGAGGTCCAATTTAGGCTGAGTTTTTTTGCCTCACAGCGCCTTTGCGTTAACGCGATAAACCATTCATGCTCATTTTGTTACGAACTCGCACAAATGGACAAACGTACATTAAAATGCCATTAAGATGGAGCCACATGGCGCTTATGCTTGTTCATCAATGCAAAGTCACAATAGAGAGATTGACGCAGCCTTACGACACTAAAGTTAAGAGTTTAGACAAAAAAAACTCAACACTAAATCGACATACGGCTGGTAGAGGAAATGCGTACATTTACGCATACACATTAATGCTGTAAAATTCTAGTCAACTTTATTTCTTCAACAATATATTAAACTTCGAATTAATATCATGTTCTATTAAAATGTCAAATCCACAGGACATCTTTTGCTGGATGCTCTCACATTAACAAGCTTGACATCATGTGATTTATGGAGGGACCTAAATGGTCATTTGTCTCTTGAACGCCATTTTGGAATCTTCCTTATAGAACGTTCTCCTTAGAATCGTCACACGGGAAATGTTAACCTAAGAATAATTTTGAATTTTTTTACATTGAAATTATAAGATTAAACAGTCGTCCATGACACTTGAATCATCTATTTTTGAATTTTTGACTTTTTGAATTTTTGAGTTTTAATTAGCGTAATATAATGTTGAAACCTCAAATCTCTGAGGCATCTATGGCTAAACATCTTTAGAGGGGATTTGAATTGGCATAACGTTGCTTATAAAACACCATGAGTTTCACATTATCCGTGTGGGAAAGGAAGTTGAGTAAGAAACAGATGAACCTTTATTTTGAAAAGAAAATAATAATTTTATTGATTCAGTTAATAATACATCATTTAAAAATATGATGCGAACGGCGGTAACCGCTGGATTAAACAACATCCCGACACAACACAAACTGCTTAAAGTTTTGCAAATTTGATATTATGCGAATTTTCGGCGACGCAGCGATTGCGATTTTCAACATCGACGATCATAATTGATTTCGTCGGTTCGGTTTCGATTAAACGCCGTTTTCTTATTCAACCGCCAGATATAAATAAATGTCAGACAAGACGCACGGTGCTCAAACGCTATAACAAAGACAATGAATAATGTAAAACCAAACATCATAGCTAGCATTTAATAATACAAACTAAATCAGATGAGAAGATGAGTCATAAAAAGCAAAATAAAATTCAAATGTATGCCCGATATTCCTTCTTCATAACAACTTTCATATTCCTCCCATGTATATTTCCATGTATGGAATTTTTAAATTATTTAAAACTTTGAGTTGACATCAAAATTCTCTCTATAATTTTTTTTTTCAATATGGTGGTTTCCTCAAGGGTGGAGTTTTATGTTGATAGTTGGATGGTTGTGTTGTGTTAAAGTTTAATCGTTCATAATTATTGTGTTAAATAAATAAATTCAAATATTATCTAATCATTAAGTATATAATATATTATCAAACAAATTTAATTGATTTTAAAATCATGTGGAGTTAGGTCTCATATTAATGTATTTAATTAATATCTTAACTAAAGATATCTATAACTTAATCGATCGATTTAAAATATAATAAAACAAAATCAGTAGAATAATAGGCTAATAGTTTAAAGTTATAATTAGGTTTATCAAAAAGATTATTAGAAGTCCGATTGGTGAAATTATGTTATGCCAAGTGATCTAAAAACTATATATTTATTAAATATGTTATTATAGGTTGACGTGAGTTTAGTCCAAATTCCCGGAAAGCTTATTGAATTTTAACAAAATTTTTGTATTATTATTGAATTAGAAAAGTTGTCATTTAAATAACATAAATTGAAAATCAAAGTATTTATTTTCCATCTTAAAAATAAATATAAATGTTTTTGAACATTTGAACTTTATTAAATGAAATATGTGAAATTTTAATTATAAATATATTGAAAATGGAAGAAAATTTTAATATTTTACTTAAGCCATTATTTTTATTTAATATTATAATAATAAAAAATATGTTTCTTTTATTTGCTATATATGCAACAATAAATTGGATGTAACGGAGTGGTACCTTAGGTTGGTCTAGAGAACCTCCTTTGCAGATAGAAGGGAAAGGGAGAGTGTTAAAAAATTCAATGTTTTAAAAATCAGACTAATAATTAAACAAAAAAAGTTATCGATTTACTGTTTAATGATTGAATCTCATTGATCAAACTATGATAGAATTATTATATTGGAATCAAACTAGAAAGGTTAATGGTCGATTGTCCAACTAGTCGGATTAGTCGATTTTTAAAACATTGAAATAACTAATGTCTTAAGAAAGTGTATTTTAGAAATATTTGGTTAATCCTAAATTTGTAAAACTAACTTCTTCATGTTTTTCCTTAAAAAATAACTCATTTTGACAAAAAAAATGCCATATACTATTATATGTTTTCACATATATCTTTTAAAATAAAGAGTTATTTTTGTAAGAAAATAATGAGTGTTTTTATCAAAATCAGGTCAATAATTGAGGGAGGGTTAGATTTTAAATTTTATGTTTTGAAAAGGTCTTTTAATTAAATCACCATTTATTTTAAGGTTGATTTGATTAAAGGAGCTCTTGAAAAGTGAATTTTGGAAACCTAACTCTTTATTAATTTTTTAATCTTATTTTGACAAAAATACTTTCATTGTTTTTTTGTAAAAATAACTTCTTCTTTTTTATATGACACATGTAAACGATACACCTTAATTTTACAAAATTTAATTCTTATTTTCTTTTACTCCAATTGAAGATTAGTGGTTTTGATGGCACCAACCATCTCATGGTATACCGAGAAAATTAATCGCGCATCTGCTAGAGTCGGCAATATAAAGAAGCTCTGATAGGCCAACCTACTTTAACCCAAAATTTGTGGGAGGCCGATCAGAAAATTTAAGGCCGAATAAAAACCCAGCCAATTCGCTCACCTATGGTTTGGGCCTGATTTAGCCCGATTTGGTCCTAAATTTTTATTTAATTTTTTAAGAACTAATTTAAGAATTAGATTGTACGATTCATCTATAAAAATTTCCATATTTGCATCTATTCTTTTTGTAACATGGGTGGCTTTAAAATAATATATTATAGTTATATATGCATTAATATATGAACTTTGTTGTTTTAACTATTATTTTATTTTTAATTTCTAAATGTATATTTTTAATATAATTTATAATATAATTTAATATTAAAATATTAGTTTAAAATTTTAGCTGGAATACATTTAATTAAATAAATTAAAATTTTTAATATTAATATATTTATTTATCTAATTAATCCTATTTTAAATATTTATAATTTTCTTTTTTATTTATCCTTTAAATTTTATTCAATCATATATGTTTTTTTTTTTATAAAAATGAAGTTGTACTAGTTTATTAATTAAATTAAATTTAATAACTAAATTACTAGTATATTTTAAATAATTTTATTACTTAAATTAGTGTTAATAACAAAATAATGTTATTTTTAAAATAATTAACAAAAAATATATACTAATTTCTTTGCTAATATGATTATATATTTTAACATGATGAATTTTTAAACAAATAGAATATTTCATTATTATATGGATGAAATGTATTTTTGGAAAAAATATATATTTATTCCAAACATAAATAAAATTTATGTTGTTAACCTTTTAAATCATTTAATAGATGATATAAATCAACAAGAGGATATACATTTTTTTTAATGTGGAATCACATATTATTATTAAATATAAGAAGGATGACAATGAAGATTAGAGATATATTAGATTTCATTTGATACTTTTGAGTTGTTTTTCGTATTATATTATTAATACATTTTATCAAGCTTTACATCATTTTTAATTACATTATAATTTTTATTATAAATTAAATAAGATAAATATTATTATTATTTATGTTTGTTTACTATTATTATATTATTGTTTAGACTTTGACTATTTGATATATTACTTATTATTATATATTTGTATATTATTTATTTTTATTTGTAAGAATGACGTCTTTGTAAAATTAATTTTTTTAGCATTTTTTAATGTTTTGGTCCGTTTTAACCTGTTTTGGCCCCCAACCTGTATATATGGGCTGAGTTGATCGAAAACTAACCCGATCATAAATAAATGTGATTAGTCTGCACTGCACCGTAACCCGAAATGGGTCAGCCTGTCAACTCTATGCACTCACTCATGACCATGGAAATATGATTGGTGTGCTCCACCCGAAATTAGGGTCGGGTTAGATTGTTATTTTATTGACTTGAAAAAATTGGGTTAAAATTGGCCCGACCCTTTGTGGCTCTTCACCACTTGGATTGATAGCTTTATTGAAGCCGATATTGAAAGAATTCCATTCATAGTATCGTTTTTAAGCATGTGGAGGTCATATTTCTTCCGTAAATTTTCTTTTAAAATCTTTCAAATAGCCTAACATTTTTAGAATGCATTTGTATTTTGAAAAACTTAAAAAAATGCCAAAAAGTTAGGTTATTTATAAGGTTCGTTAACTATGTTTAAGTAATTTAAGTTCACATGGTTTTAAATTAATTAGTTTAAAACAAGTGATAATTGATTAATTAATTACAGGGTCATCTAATTAATTAATTAACCTAATTCAAAGATCTTATTCACTATTTCTTGTGCAACTTCACCTATGGCAAAAAGTGAACAAATAAAAAAGGTTGAAATAAATTGAAATATTTTATCTATAGCAACAACGTAATATACAAAATATCGAAAAATTTGGTTAAAAAACTTTGAAGAACCCAATATTTATAAATTTAACTTTTTATATGGTTTTTCTTAAAAAATAACTTATTTTGGACAAAAAAAGTCATCTGATTTTGATTTTTTTTTTTTTTTTTTTTGCATCAAGGTTATTTATGACTTATATTTATATATATAATTTTTTCAAAGAAAAAGATTATTTTACAAGAAAACATCAAGGGTATTTTTGTCTAGGTGATGAAAAAATTAATAAAAGGTCCAATTTGGTTTCTTGTTTTTAAAACTTTGGAGAATAGTTTTTGAAAACATATAAAATGTGTTTTCTAAAAATAGTTCTTATTCTTTAAATTTAGATTTTTCTTTTCATGTTTTTCACAAAAAAAATAAAAAAAATAAAAATAAAAAACTAGTAACCAAACATTTATTTTTTTCCCTTATGCTCCTTACCCTTTGAAAACAAAAAACTGTAAACAAACGGCTCTAAGTTTCCGAAATTTAGTTATAGAGGGGATCTTAATTGTAATCAAATTAATGTCTATAGTAGGACAAGGCATGCAAAGCCGGATCCAAAAACATGAAAATCTCCCACATCAGTCATCACATTGAAGCAGATCCCAACGACTCCCTCACAACCAACCGCCAAGACTTTCCCGCAATATTCTCCAGCTCACATCCATCAACAATGGCGGTCAGCTGATAGGGCGGAGCTTCTAAGGCAAGCCGCCGATCAACGTAGAAGACGGTCTGTCCACAAGGCCTGTGCGGCCCAGTCGCTGTCACCTCGACGTAGTCACAGTACCATCCATGGTGCTCGCCGGAACCGTCGGAGGTCAGGTTGAGCCGACAGATCGGCGCGCCCATGCACGGCCCTCGGCCGCTGAACATGTCCATGTTGCCCCTCTCGTAGTAGTCGTGGTCCGGCCCCATCAGGCCCCATGACCGGAGATCGCCGATCGACACCGCCTTTCCGGTAGGGTCGGTGAGGGTGATGCTTATGTTTGAGTTCGTTCCTGCCTTTAGGGTTGAGCCTGTTTTTACGTACAGACTGTAGACGCAGCTGTTCTGTGGGTGATACAAAATCCATGCATGCACTCAATTATGATATATGAACTGTACTATTCCAAAAACGATTTCAATTCATAGAAAGAATTTAATATGCTAGTGCTGAAACCTGAAAGAATTGAAATAGTTTTTTGAATCCAAAATATGAAAGAAATAAGTGTTTCCACGACTCCACCACACAATCAATTATGTTCAACTTAATCCCTATTTCATGGCAACATATCTTTCTGGATGGGAAAATCTTTCTCCAATTACATAATCTTTCACCTGAATCCATTTTTCATAGGGTTTGGTTATGATTTCGAATAATATATTTTCTAATACCTAATCAAAATGGTATCATCATAAATAAGTTTATCGGGGTTCTTATACCTTAATTTCATTAATTTATATTCGCATATATTCAATGATGTAATTAAATCTCACGGTACATATACATTATTATAATCTAGATCTTTTATTTGAGGGATTAGGATAGTTCCTTAGGATTATCTATACATATTATTGTCTAAGAAACAAACTAAAAGGCTTCATCATTTTGTTCTTCATAGCCTTTTGTGAGATCGACATACTGTTATATTGTCGGTTAATTAGCTGATGATAATATTGTATTAATCAAACTATTAGATCTAAAGACAAGTGGGAAAAATGAGGATGCATGATGAAATAACAGATCAGTTAGTGTGATATATACTCACAGAGTGGGAGTTTCCAGGGGTTGAAAATGATAAGATGATGACCAAAATTAATAAGCAGATCTGCCCAGTTCTGATCTTCTCTATCTCCATCTCTATCTTTAAATCAAAGGATTCAAATTTGGATATGTAGTTGGTTTGTGAATGGAAATTAAGGCCTCTTTATATAGAGGAGAGTGATGCTGATCTATCTCTCTCACCCAACTGATTTTGAATTTCTCCATTGACCACACTATTCACATGACATTACTCTTGTAAATATTTACAATTGATTACCCTGTTGAGATGCCATTATTCTTGTATATATTTCCTAACTGGAGCATTACAGTTTCTTTGGGTTGCTAGAACCTTTCCTTAGAAGTGAGGAATTAAACAACTCAAATATTTGGACTGATTAGACTGCATTACATGTAGAAATATTTGGTTAAAAGATCTCAAATAACTCAAAATTTGTAAATTAACCCTTTTCATATTTTTTCTTGAAAAATAATTTATTATGGACAAAAATGTTCTTCGATATTTTATGTATTTATGTGTATCTTTGAAAAAAAAATGGTTATTTTTATAGGAAAATGATGAGGATATTTTTGTTAAAATAATGTCAAAAATGAATAAAAAATTAGATTTTCGAAATTCAATTTTCAAAAACTCTTTTAATCAAATCACCTAATAGTCTATGACAAGATTGCCTCTTGTTTGATAAAAGTTACCTCATTCAATTGGTATCATGTAATGCTAAAGAGCATGTTGAATCGATAATAATAATAAAATTATTGAAATTACTTAATTATATATTAAGGTCAATTATATATATAAATGTATAAGCTTTTTATTATTGAAGTATATATTTTTAATTTCACGTAAACAAAAGTATTAATTTAAATCATAAACAATTTTTTTTTTAATTTCTATTCACTTTGAAATTACATTGTAGTGGTATGTTATTTGGATTCGAATTAGAGACCTCTTGTTTCCTATCTCATATCTTTACCGTTTGAGCCGGACTTTAAATAATAAACTTTAATGCATAACTTTATGCATATTTATTTTTAATTTTAAATAAATAACCGTGTTATCTGTATAAATAAATTTATATGTTGTCGTTTACAAATAATATCATTTGAATTATCAAATAAGTAAAGCATACAAAATTTATATATTAAATATTAAATATTATTAACATTCTTATTTATTTATGTGAAATTAGAAATGTATGTTTTAATAATAAATGTTAAAAGTATAGAATTATTGCAATAAATATAATTTTAAAATTAATAATAATTACTTATTATTTTTACATAATTTAATACAAAATATTTTTTTAACTAATTTCAACCTACATATGAGTAAAATTATCAAGTTGGCTGAAGATGATGGTGAGTTAACACGCAATTAATTGAATATAGAGGTGTTGATTTCAAGTTAATTTCATTCACTTCTTTGAAAGGTGATAAATACATCATGTTTTATCCTGCTTTGAAATTTCATCAATTATAATTCTTCTGAGCAGGTCAGTAAAAATAGCGCTCATGCCCCATACACCGTTTCTCCAAAGAAAGAGGCCAACCCAAATTAAACACGAAGGCCCACTCAGCTGAATTCCAAAGGAGAGGTCACCAATGAGGCATTCAAGCCTCTTTTTACGCCAAGAAGACTCCAAAATTTTTAGGGGGAAGTGCTCTAAGAGCAGGTCCAATCCGCTTAGGCCCAAAGGCCACTTATGGGAGTTCCCACAGCATGTAAAATAGAATGCTCCACATATTATTCCAGTCAAACAATTCACTCAATAAGAAAAGAAAAGACAATATTGACAAGATCAAATCTGATCCCCCACAGTGAAGTGAAGATTACCCAAATAAACTACTCTTCTTTTCTATATCCTACATCAACTGGACAATTTTAATTATAATAAGAAATATCCCATCCAATCAGAATAGAATCCTAATTACCATCCAATTGGAGAACATCTACTATAAATACAAGGTCACCCCATCTGAAAGGTACGCACAATATTCGCCTCTAAGGGCCTAAATGCCTCCTTTCTCCCCGAAGAAACCGGGACTTAAAGATAGAAATGCCACGGCGAAGCCCCGCCGACTTCTTCTTCCCTTGTGGTTTGCAGAGGAGTGCGAGATCCAGAGCCACGGATCAACAAGACAAATGATCATACTCATACTGATATCGCATCCTGCATACACTCGCCTTCCTGCGCCCTATTTTCTCCTCAGAAGAAACCGACTTTAGGTGAATGGAGCTGCCACTGGCGAAGCCCCGCCGACCCCTCTTCTCTTTGCTTTTGCAGAGGAGTGCTACGATTCGCAGTGTGCAAGATCAGGATTTAGCAAGAATCATACTCAAACAGACGATCCAAAAGCCTCGCATCCCACCACAAAGAATCCGGGTCCAAAATTTAATGACCCCTACACCCAAATTCCCGGCCCGGCTGAAAGATCATCATTGGCGCCGTCTGTGGGAACGATAGTTCCTTTACAAATATAACTCGATTTCTCACATCGATGGTCGACGGAATACGTTATGGCACGCCACCCCTCCGCGATGCACGACTAACCAAATAACGATAAACACCTCTCAAGACGTTAGAAGCAATGCAAGCTAACACGAACGAGGTGGAGGCGCTCCGCCTCACCAACCGACGCCTGATAGAAGAGTTAGAGCAACTTACCAGGCAGATGCAATGCCCAGAGATCGATTGTTTCAGAAGGTTACAACTTCCCTCCCCCTGAGGACCAACACAATATCGATACTCCCCAAAGGGCTGAAACCGGCTGCATCCACTTTGAGCCCGGGGCATGGACTACAATTTCAGCCTCAGGCGGAGCAACAATAATGACTGAGAGCACGTCAGAACGAAGAATCGGCACACCTCAGCCGGAGCAGGAGAACAATCATGGGAACAGAGGTTCGGTGTCACAGAGCTCACTGCGGTAAGGGAGGAAGAGGACGCGCTTCGATACTATGGATACTTTCGTACAACAACCGAGCGCCTGAGAGTAAATACGGTGTACCCACTTCCCTCCTAGCCAAGTTCGTAATGCCACAGGAAGCGTCGATGGCACAAAGGATCCCGTCGATCATCTCAACACTTATACAAACCAAATGGAATTGCACGGGTAATTAAGATCCTAAGACGATGCGGCTTTCGCTTATCACCCCAAAAGGTCACCTTGGCATGGTCTGGTAATAGACTCACCATCATCAATCTCTTCATTCAGGAGTTATCCATTGCATCGCCTTCATTTCATCAGTCGACGCATGCAGTGCCGCTATCATTTCATCGACTATCGCGGTGGCTTAAAGAAAGCCCCGAGGTCTTACGTCCAGCGATTCAATGTCGAGTCCCTAAAGGTAGACATACCCGATGAAAAGTTCGTGATCACTGCATTCATTGCTGGCTTAGGAGTGCGGTCAAAAGATCTTATGTTTTCCATCTCCAAACTTTAAGCAAGTACATGGCCGAGGTGTTTCGAAAAGAAGAAGTGGTATAACTATAATAAAGCTCGTGATCCAAAAGAGAGCTCCTCCACCCATAAAGAAAAAAGCGGGACGGACAAACGACGAGGACGAAGCCCCAAGAAGCAAGGCGACCGTGAAAGATCTAAAAAGGAATGAGAACAAACCAGCAGTGGTAACCTTCGCAGATCGTCTGCTCCATCGCAAACCGAGGAGACGACGACGCATTCGCCGCCACCCCGACAACCCGGCACACAGGTCCTCGCTACAGCACAAAACGAAAGGGGCCTCAGATGGGGCTAACTCAAATGAAGTCGACCTCAAGAACAAGAGATTAACTCCAAATACCGCGAGTTCCATAGGGACTACGGACACCGCACGGACGACTGCATACAACTCAAGAGGGAAATAGAGTACTTAATACGACGCTTTGACACTTCCATGCTCATATCTACCGAAAAATCGTGCCTTTAATCAAGCTCGCCAGAACTGTGCCGTCTCAAAGAACCACCACCTCGGCAGATGACGACCAAAGATCAACAACCCCTTTGGTGAAATCCGGTGCAATCTCAAGAGGATTTGCAAGAGAGGGGAATCTAGCTCAAGACTGAAGGCCCACCATGCACATCAGTGGCAACTGGAGGTAACAAAAATACAAGGTTGTTCAATCGTCACCACTTGATGCATCAATCACATTCTCTCGACTCAGATCTGAGGGGTGCCAACACCTCATGACGACTAATCGGTAGTTCGCGCAAATGTACAACAAAACAGCCCACCCGTCCTAATTGACAACGGAGTTCAACACATCATCTTCGCCACCCTCTCGGAGCAAAACGGGCATCGGAAGCGGAGAGACTGAACCCCGTTAACGCTCATCCGCTGGGGTTCTCTCGGGAAGGTGGGGCTGTTTAGCTCAGCAACCGGTAATTACCTTGGGAGATCCCCCATGTCAGGCGACGACCACAACAAGACTCCTCGTCGAGACGCCCGCTCGCTACAACATAAGCGTCGCGTATCTTCTCTCAATTTAATAAAGCCATCCCCTCCGCATCAGTGATGATGATCAAGTTCCTTATCAGAACGGAGCGGAATGGTTCGAGGAGACCAACGGGTGGGCCGTGGAATGCTACACATTCATGAAACAAAAAATCGGTTGACAACATATACCTGGATGAGCTCGACATGTGTGACGAGGTGTTCACCCGACCCGAGCCATCAGAAGAACTGGAACCCGTATTATTGGACGATGACCCGGAGCCCAGCAGCTCACTTTGACGAGTTCGTCTACTCTGCAAGGGTCACGCCACCGAGGAGTCGATCGTACCGCCAAGAGATCGCCACTTGGCTACATCGGGCCACCGGCTACATCGCCACTGCACATAAGGCCGGAGCTCCAGCACTCACTTCACGAAGCCATCGACTCGGACAAAGCCCACGCCACCGAGGAGTCGATCGCCCGTGCCATTATCGCCACCGCTACAAACGCCTGCAGAGCCCGAAGAGCTCACTTTGACAGTTCGGCTCACGCACAAGTCACGCTTACCCGAGGAGTCGTGATCACCAGTTACATCGCCACTTGGCCACAACGCCTGAGCCCAAACAGATCACTGGACGAGTTCGCCCATTCCCGCACAGCCACGCCATCCAGGACCAGACACCAGCTACATCGCACCAGCCACGGCCAGCCGCCGGAGCCCACAGGGACGAAGCTCCGCCAACAGTTCACATATAGACGCAGCCCCCACCGGCAAACCACGTTGACGAGCTCGCCACCGCCGTGACGGGACAGTTCCCCGCCCCGCCAGCCCACGCCGACGAAGTTCACATAGACGAGCCTTCCCGGCCAGCTCACATAGACGAAGCCCGCCAATCACAAAGTGACGAGCTCTGCCCAGCAGTTCACATTGACGAGCTCTGCCCAGCAGTTCACGTTGACGAGTTCACATAGACGAGCTCTTCCCAACAAGTCATTTTGCTGACAAGAGTTTCGCCTTAATCGTTTCAGAATAGATTGCAGCTCTTCCCAAAGAATTCATAGTCGAGCTCTTCCAATAGTTCACATGATCAGCTCCGCCCCAACCGACGCATAGACGCAGCTCTTCCCAAAGAATTCATAGTGACGAGCTCGGGCCATCGCTTCACGCCGACAGCTCGCCCAACTATCAGACGAGCCTCTTCCCAACACTTCATCTAGACGTAGCTCGCCCCATCAGCTTCACATATTGACGAGTTCGTCCAGCACCCAAAGACATGCCACGTTAGCCTAAGGAGTCATTTCAACTCAGCAAATTTCACCATTGATCAGTTAGCCCCGCATTGACGGTTAAACCATTCACCTCAGCCATGCACTTGCAGGAAGCGTCACTTGCAACTCAATTGACGAGCCAAGAGTTTGTTCTTGACGAAGTTCATCCACTCAACACAGTGCCACGCAGTCTTAGCAGATTACTTAACTCAGTAACTCGCGACGGAGCCCAGTAGCTCACGTTGACAAGCTCAACCATTCTACATAGGCCATGCAGCTCTAAGAGCCGGGCCTAACTCAAGCAAGTCATCTCGACGAAACCCAGAGCTCACTTTGACGAAGGTCTGATCTGACTCCAAGATGTGCAAAATTTCTGGGCTGAGTCAAATCAGCTCATGCAAATCAGCCGATGTAGCCCAACAGCTCAACATCTCAACTCATGCGCCCAATTCAGATCATGTAGACAAGAAGTCATTCAACAGAAAACGCCAAAAGAGTACAGCAGAGGCGACAGAAATGAGGTAAAAGGAGTATTCAAGGACAAGGCTACATAGTTCGTGGCCCAGCCCAACAACACGCCAAAAAAAGGTATGTGCCGACATCAGTAGGCAAAGGCGAAGGCCGTATGAGAAGTAGATTTGATAGTAAAGTGGGAGGGGCTCCTACGGGGGTGCCTTGGCTTCCAGATAATCACCGAGAAGGACCCCCCCATCCTCCTCGCCACCGGGAAGGTCAAACAAAGTCCGTGCCTAACAAAGTAAAGAATAACCTTCTTCTCGAAAAGCTATGCCACCCGTAGTAAAACCCATTGATTGAAGCCTCAGCCTTAGTCTTCCACACTTCACCCACGAGCCACCAAAGATTTGATGACGGAGATCCCACGCGCAACCCGCGACACCTCATTCAGCGCCTCCAATCGAGCCGATGAAATTTCTAGCCTCGCGCGACGAGCCTCGGCCCAACAACGCCGCCTTATCACTAAGATCGCCTTTGATCGCACGCAGCCTCTTCCCGGGACTCGGCTCGCCTCGGGACGCGGAGGAGCTCGCCCCCAACCATCCGGAGTTCATACTGGGGCGGACTGCAGTCCCCTAGCCTCACCAAGTCATTCTACACCCCTCAAATCATCCCGACCGGTCGCCGGGTCTCTCTCAAGCTATTCGGCCTGGCCTTCCCTGCACTCACCCACTGGTCATGGCTTCAGATCACTGAGTTTGTCGCTTCTCGTAGCCAGACGCCGACCGGCCTCAATCACGAATTA
Source organism: Tetrastigma voinierianum (assembly GCA_016808115.1). Taxonomy (NCBI): domain Eukaryota; kingdom Viridiplantae; phylum Streptophyta; class Magnoliopsida; order Vitales; family Vitaceae; genus Tetrastigma; species Tetrastigma voinierianum. The sequence continues at coordinate 2,031,644 of JAEQBH010000433.1, read as the reverse complement.
ATGAGGAAGCCACCCGCCATAAGTCTGTAATGCAGAAGAGCGGATCTCTGATACTTTTCACAACCTTCAAATGAGTAACACCCCACATCCAGCAATAGAATCAACATCCAACGCAAGCCCAAACTCATCTCAAAATGGAGTCAAATATGACAAGGTACTCCGGAACTGCATTAAAGCACCTGAGAGATGTGGCCAAAGCCTACTGACCTAAAGTCGCAATCGAATCTTCAAGATCGTGAATTTAAGAAGATCGAGATCTGAGTTTCGTTTTTATGTCAGACATTGTAGTGAAAGAAAACCCTGTTTCGCCCACTGGGGGGCCTCTATCTTTTCTCCCGCCTTCCTCCTCCCCTATAGACTGACTGAACTTTCTCCATCACAAGTTCCGCACTAATGGTGTGACGCTAACCCGCCTCACAACGCCCCACGAGGATCCTCCCCAGCCTCAGAGGGCAGAATTTCAATGGATCGCGAGCTCAAACCAGAGACAGAATCCGCTCTAATTATGGAGGTGAGAGGATCTGGGGAAGACAGATGCTCTCAACTTTAACTTTGACCAAAGCCAGCCTGGTCTTTCTACAAGGCGGTTTTTCAAGCCTTTGGCCTGGCTTAGACAACACCTCCAATCAATAAACAGCCTCCAGGGGGTTTAGCGTACAGAGAACTTGGCAACTGGAGGAACTTTTGACATGAAGGAGTTAAGGTCAGAGCGTTAGACTGGCGGACTTTGAACTGATGCAACACAACATCCTTTCCACTTGGACAACTCTACACATGATAATCTAGAAGATACTGAAACTAACGCTAATGCTATTAATGTTATCTTTTAACTGAGATCGGGCCTGAGAGACTGAGAAGCAGGTAGACAAGAGTGGTCAGAGATGCCTAAGGACCACACACAAGTTATAACCAAAAATGAAACGAACACTTACTAAGATTTAGGTCTGCCACCTGAATCTTATGTCGCCCTCTTGTTTAGAGAGGATCATACTCCCACCGCGTCATAATCTAAGAAATAGCGTCCCTTCCATGCCCTATGGATATATATAATAAGTTGGTAGTAAGACTAAATCACCAGAGAGCGCCGAACGCCAGGTTCAAAGAAAGCTCCTTGGATGTCTCCTTCGCTAAAAGGTAAAGAAGCAAGGCTACGTCAGATACACTGAGCCCCTATCCTCGAAGAAACCAAGATGATGAGTGCCTAAACACTAGATTATACCCCGGGCCGTTCTTACGCTGCTTATTTTAGAGTATTTAAATAGTTTTTGGCTTGATATCCGACGGTGAATGGTGTGGTATGCAGTGCAATTGGTGCAAAGCTGGCAATTTTGAAGCAATTTCGGGAGCAGCAGATGGGCGGTTTAGCAGAGGATAGCCGGAACGTTATAGACGCGCCCAACGCCGCGACGCTGAGTCAACATATAAACAGTTAACAGCAACGCCGCGACGTTGCAACGCCGCTAGACGCCACGCGAAGCCTCTCAATCATTAAAAGGCAAATGGGGAAACTAATTGACGGAGGGGGAAATCGCACGAATCCAGGTGGAAATCGTGAGCAAAGAAAGTGACACGACTTCCAAGAAGAGCCCGTGGATTTGTATTTTTCTTTGTTTTGATAATAGAATCGTGTTTTATATATCACATTGGTATTTTCTTATTCATGATGTTCTTAGATCTATACCTAGGGTCTTTGAACCCCTGGTCACGCCTGAATGGATTAAAGTTTATTAATTCTATATTATTCATTGATTTATGATTCATTATCACTCTTGAGAATTAGATCATTCACATGAGATGTTTGGCCAACATTAGCATGATCATACTATAGATCCGAGATTCGAGAGATGAGGATATTTGGTGATAGAGTAGAGCAAATGGTCATTCAGAATATAGATATTCTCGATCCCAAGGTGGCAATTAAGGTTAGAAACATTTAAGCATTTCGGTGCAATGAGTTGGGGTAGAGATACACCACTCTACTAGCGAGATAGGCGATCACACCTCGAGAGAGGGAGACCTGTAAGCAAGATCACCTTGCCATTAATAAATCATGAACAGATGAATATATCATCTTTAAGAAATAATCCATCGAAGTGGCAAGTGGAGACGTGAATCCTAGTTTCCATTACATAGTAATTCATTCAGCGCAGCTTTTGTTTAGTTTTACTTTCTGCATACAGTAACTTACACAATACGCACATCCACAGATAATATTCAAAAGCAAATTCTCAGAGTCAACCCACCTATCCCCGAGGATCGATATCCGTACCATTGGTACACTGTATTACTTGGGGCGACGCATGCACTTGCGCATAGGCGCATATTTTACACACCACGCGGGCCTCACAAGTTTTTTGCCATTGAGCTGTGGATAGTTTAGAGTGATATAGAGAATAAAGCAATTAGATATTAATCCGAATTTTGCTTATTCAAGATTACAAGTGCTAGTAATTTGTCTTGTTGTTCGTGTGTGATTGCGCTAGGATTTTCTGTTGAGCATACATGCACCGACGAGATCAAAGTTGGACTACAACATCCGTTTGATCCCCGAACCGGTGGAAGAACTTTACACAGAAGAATGGGCTGAGAAAAGAGAACTAACACCAAAATTAGCTGATGGAGAACAATGAAGAGTGTGGATCTTGAAGTATTGAGCAAAAACGAGAACGTAGACGAAATGGGGAATACCAGAAGGAATCCAAGCACCTACAAATGCGATACAACCGTGATGATCCATTCATGCCGCTTAGGAGGAGTTTGTATCACACTCCACTGCTGTTCAGACAATTATAAGAAGGCCAATGATTCAGCAAACAGTCTCAGTTGAAGTCGCCACTTTACGATGCTTTTAACATCTTGTTCCACGGGTTGCCTAATGAGAATCCAAACATGCATTTGAGCAACTTCCTCGAAGTCTGCGATACGATCATACAATGGAGTTATCAATAGCTAACGTTGAGACTGCTTCCACTTACCAGGTGATAGGAGCCAAGCATTGGTTAACAAGTCACCATGCATTCCATTACTCATGGAACGATTTAGTAAAAATTCCCACCAAATTCTTCCCACTTCGAAAATTGTACAACTTGTGCAAGAGATCAATACTTTTTGGGCAACTAGAGGGGAGAATCGCAGAGGTCGGGACGATTTCATTAACTACCGAGAAAGTGCCCACATCACGACGCAATCAGATGGATGCAAGTCCATACTTTCTATATAATGGTCTGAGGAATGCAACTAGAACAAAGGATTGATGCCTAACCGGAGGGAACACTAATGAAGAAAACCACGCACTGCTTATGAAATTCGGGAAGATGCCGAACAACACAAATCAATGGCCTAGTAAGAATACACCAAAGGAAAGTTTTCTCATGGGTGGCACGGATAATGAGGTTCTCAATAATATGGTTAATCCATGTTGCACAACTTACCGCAAATTTTCTTCTGACTAGACTCGCAAGGTACTACGAATGCCATACAGAGCAAACCTACGGAGTCACGGTGGGTGGAATTTTGTGAAGGACAGCACAGCACGTAATGCCACAGAAACCAAACAAAGAGTTATGTCTTAAGATATGTCGAGGTTCAATCGAATCCAATCACAAGAAGAAGTGACAAGAGAGATGGGGGAACAATTATCAAATAAAAACTGGTTAAGGGTGGCTTAATAATCGTAATCGAATGTAAATGAATCAAGGGTATAGATGGAGGAACACCGTGAGCAATATGCTATCAAACTGAAGAGGAACCACCCCGAGAAAAAGGTGGATTTAGAACAAGCCCTTGCCTAAATGTTGACCTCACACTGGCCATGAATGAGACCAAGGCGAATATGTTGAATAGCGCTACACTCAATTGAACAATCAAGTTTGACAGCTGCGAAACTTGAGGTACAGATGGGCCAAACGGTTAATCTAATTACGTGAAAGGCAACCGTGTTCCTACTACAAGCACCGTGTATAAACCTGCAGTTGAGATGGAATGAACACGTTAAAGCAAACATGCCGAAGTGCGGAAGGGAATTGAAACACGTGGCAACCCCCGCTGTAGAGGAGTGTAGAGGCTGAGAAGGTCATCCAACTGGGCCAAAATGATCATGCTAAGGAACAACCTCGTGGAGAAACAAATATGTGAAACACCATCGGGGCTACAAAGGACAACCACCAATTCCATATCCGCAACGCCAAAGAAGCATGTCGGATAAGCAGCTCACCAAATTCATGGAAGTGTTTAAGTTACACATCAATATCCCATTTGCCGATGCTCGGAGCGTATGCCCAATTATGTGAAATTTATGAAAGACATTCTGGTCTCGTAATATAAGATTATTGATTTCAAACAATTAACTTAACTGAGGAATGTAGTGCCATACTCTAGAGGAAGCTACTGTAAAAGCTTAAAGACCCAAGCAGTTTCACTATTCCATGCACCATCGAAATGCTATCTTCGAGAGAGCTCAGATTGGTGCCAAAGATTAATTCTACGCCCTTATCCGACATTTTTAAACATTTGGGATTAGGTGAGGCCTGGCCCAACTACAAATACACTTCAAATTTGCCGGCGTATCTTGAAGCATCCGAGAGGTAAGAGAAGATGTCTTAGTAAGGTTGACAAGTTTATCTTCCCAGAGATTTCTATCAGATGATATGGAAGAAGATAAAGAAATACCCATAATCTCAGACTGCTTGGAATCGGCGTGGCAATGATTGATGTTCGTAGGAGAACTCGAAATTGAGAGTGCAGGAAGACGAAGTCAAGTTCAACGTGTTTGGCCGTGAGACATCCCACAGTAAAGTGACACGCGCTTCGCTTGCAAGGTGAGAGGCGGAAACAAAGCCAAAGTGGTCTCACCGACTTTGGAGGCTAGCCTAGTAGAGAACGATTCTCAGAACATGAGCGAAGAGGCGGAGGAATATGTAAAATGATGGATTCTTTCGCAATCTAATGAGAGGAATACTAATCTCAGTGAAGGAGCTTAAACGCCGAAGCATTCCGGCTGAACAACCACCCAAGAGTGGAACAAAACCCTTATTTCAGCCATTTGAAGTATGCATATCTAGAGGAAGCATCTACCTTACCAAGATCATCTCAAGGCCCTGACTAACAGAGGAGGAGAAGTTATTTGAGGGTCCTTAGAGACCATAAAAAATGCTACTGGGTGGTCTCTAAATGATTTAAAAGGGATTCGCCTTCCATGCATGCATCAGATATTTGCCAGAAGACGGGCATAAACCTTCGCTGAAGCGCAGAGGAGGTCAATCCAACGATGAAAGAAGGTCCTAAAGGAAGTATTGAAATAGTTGATACTGGGTAATTTATCCAGCTTTGAGGAAGGCATGGGTAAGTCCAGTTCAAGTAGTACCTAAGAAGGGCAGAACAACTGTCATAAGAACTAAGAATAACATATTACTACCTTCTCAAACAGTTACCGGTGGAGGATTTGTATTGATTATCTGAACTCGAACAAAGCCAATTAAAAGATCATTTCCCGCTGACGCTTTCTAGATCGAGCGTCGATAGATTAGCCGTCATGAATATTATTGAGCTGGATGGATATTCCTATTATAATCAATCGCAGCCCTAAGATCGAGAAGACGATATTCATACGTCCTGCGGATATTTGGGTGATTCAGCGGGAGGCGCCCTTTCGATCAATGCGCCGCACCTTTCAACGATGTATGATGGCCATTTTCTCCGATATAGTTGAGCAATGAAATCGCATGGATGATTGCCGGGTATCGGGTAAATTCCTTTGATAATCGTTGAAAATTTGAGATCGCGGTCGGCAGATGCGAGAGACCAACTTAGTACTCAATCGGGAGAAGTGCCATTTTATGGTACAAGAGGGTATTGTACTGACATCGGATTTCAAAGAAGAGGAATAGAGGTAGACAGCAGAGCTTAAGATCAAGCAATTGAAAATTACCTCCACCCTCATCGCAGTGCGGATTCAAGTTTTTAGGCCACGCCGGATTCTACAGGCGCTTCATCAAAGACTTCTTCTCGTGACGCAAAACCGTTGTCTATCTCCCCGTTCAAGAGATCCTATTGAGTTTGACTCGCAGTTGTTTTTGCATGCATTTTCTGCTGAAAGATAAGCTGGTATCACCCTATCGTCGCGGGCCCCGCATTGGTTCTTTCCATTTGAACTTTATGTGTGACGCAAGCGATTTTGCGATTGAAGGTCGCGTAAACTATAGAAAATTTTCTGTAATTTACTACGCAAGGTAACCTCGAACATGCAGCTGAATTCATGCCACTACCGAGAAAGAACTCGCTATCACTCACACAAATTCAGCCTTGTTTGATTGGTATCATGCAGTAGTCCACATGATCATTTCGCCATTAAATACTTGATGACTAAAAAGACGCCAAACCCCGATTAATCCTGCGGGTTCTTTGGCCGCAAGAATTCGATGTTGATTTAAAGACAGCGTACTGAGAGAACTAGTGTGGCGCATCATCTTTCACGATTAGCGCGCGATGACGCCAAGTGAATGACTAATTTGCATAGAGAAACCTTAGCTATTGAAGACAAGAGGCGCCCATGGCTCAGAGATTATGTGAATTATTTGGTGGCCTGCAGTTCCTCCTAATTTAACTATCAATAGAAAAACGGTTTTTCAGACATTTGAAACACTACTTATCGGGAGGAGCTAATTTTTACGTATTAATCATACCGACCAGTAGATCCGAGATGTGTGCCAAGATGAAATGAACAAGATAACAACCACCGCCACTCTACCATGTGGGTACATTTTTGCGGCCGTGAGAACAACAAACAAGGTACTTCAATCAGTTTATCGCCGACTTTGTTCAAAGACGCGCATTATTTCAGATCCACATGACAAATGTCAACGAATGGGGGTGTATTTCTGAAAGGACGAATCCACCCATGCATCCCATTTTGGAAGTAGAACTATTCAACGTATGGGGGATAGATTTCATGGGACCATTTCCCCCATCTTATAACAACCCGTGACATTATTGTCGGCAAGACTATGTTTCAGCTGGTCAGCTCGACATTCCGACCGCACCAACGATGCCGTTGTGGCCTGGCCAAGCAGCTCACATACTCACGATGAACCCTCGAGCACCGATCACGTATAATGGTACTTATTTCTCGCAATAAGGTGGTTGGACAAGGTTTTGCAAAGTACGGGTACGCCATCGTACATCTCTTACGTATCACCCACAGTCAAATGGGCAAGCAGAGGTATCTAATCGAGAAATTAAGTCCATTCGAGAAGACGCACGCTTCCAGAAGGACTGGTCTAAAAAGATTGAAGATGCACTCTGGGCATACCGAACAACATTTAAAACACCCTTGGGTATGTCACCCTTAGAATTGTTTATGGCAAAGCATGCCATCTTCCAGTGGAATTAGAGCATCGAAGCCCATCAAGTAAACTCGGGCAAGCTTGAACATGGATGCAAGAATCGGTCTATGATAGCGATCATACGCCTCGCTGAACTAGGATCGAATTCAGAACAAAGCTTATGTCGCCCGCATTACAAGGAAAGACAAAAGCCCTGCACTATAAACACATTACCGAAGGAATTCGGAGGTATGGACAACAAGTTCTCTTGTTTAACTCCCGTCTAAAACTCTTTCCTAGAAAATTGAAGTCTAGATGGTCCTGCCTTCAAGGACTCAAGGTCTTTTCACATGCAGGGGCGTAGATTACATCTCCTCGAGAAAGGAACATTCACGCTACCACCCAACCATCAAGCCGCATTTTAGGCGAGTTCCAAGCGCATAAGCGCATCATTCCTTTGACCGCACTCGAAGAAGTGCCGTAGTTTAAGAGCTCCTGCCCCCGGTTCATTGAGATCTGGGGCCGTCGAGCTAACGACATTAAACATAGCGCTTCTTGGGAGGCAACCCGAGTTTTTCTTACAATTTTCCCTTCTCTGAGTTAAATTTTTATTGTCTGCTTTCAGTTATGTTGGTTTGCTAATTTTGTCCGTAATCGGTATCTCTTTTTGGTTGTTTACTTTCAGGACTCGCGAACGCAGGTACTAGAGAGGATCCGTTTATGCAGAGCATTACAAAAAAAAAAAAAAAAAAAAAAAAAAAAGTCCGAGTCACATTTACAAGAGGGGAGTGTCTTCATCTTGCATAATGGGTCGCTTTAATGCGCATTTTAGTTTTCTCCGTAACGCCGACGGCCAATTTTTCCCCTTCTCTCGGAATGTCGCGACGCTGATTTTTACATTCTCTGGCACGTCATGATTTGAGATCCCAACGCCGCGACGCTGATTTGAATCTTCCGAACGCCGCGCGACGTTATTGTTAAACGCCGACGCTAGTAAATTTAATCTCTGAACGCCACGACGCTGTCTCCGTTTAAGGCCTCATCACCTTCATTTTTTGTCTCTACCCTACACCCCATTCCTCGCTAAACCCTAGCCTTCCTCGTGTCGACCGATCCTTGCCTGAAGTCTCCTATTACACCGGTCGGAGGCCAGTATTTTGCCCTCCGACACCCTCTCTGCACACCACCGGCACTCATCACTGTCACCATCGAAAACCCAACCCACTATCCCTGCTCACCACTACCACACTCCACTTACGTGTGCTCACACTGGTCTAGTCATCCACCTTAGGTCTAGGAGTTCACGTTATAGCCACTTTAGAGTCCCATTTAGTCTATTTCCCAGGTCGGTAGGATCACATTTAGTGGTCCCAAAGCGGCACTCTAGCTCAGCCTTTCGCTTCCTAGGCACCTAGGTAGTTTGTCGATTGTCTAGACCAATGTGTGCCACCATGGTGCCATCCCCACATTCCCCTTACATTCCCTTTACATTCCCTGGGGAGTCAATCATTCTCTTCCATCGTCCGAAAGAGGCGTAAGCTCACTAAGCGGGTCGGGCTAGTGAGGACCCGACCCCAAATTAGGATGTCACGCGGTTCGTGAATGAGGGTGTTGCCGATCGGTTCGGCACCATCTGCAAGAACCGCTTCGCTGGAGCAAAGGAGAAGGGTTTTCATCACCCCGACGACCTTTTCCTAGAAACTATTGCGCTAAGGGATGGCGAAAGACCTCGCTAACCAATTTCATCTAGTCATGGCGAGTGTGGTAATGGCACTTTACGCCAATCTCGCCTCCCACGGCCGTCAAGAAAGTTCGAGGAGGGAGTATTGGTCGATTTCATGAAATGAATAATCACTATCTTGCCCATAAACCCTGAGTCGCTTGATCGCTTACGAGCACCCCGACTACCCCGAGGCCTGGTCTGGTCTCGACTAATGGCCGGGGGTGAGTGGAAACTCAACAGTGAGGGCCATGCCGTCCACTTCAAGGCCAAGCATTTGGCGATATCCCCACCAGACACTTCATCACGCCGCCTCATTCCTACAACGAACGCGGTGTGAAGTGACCCGCCTGCCGTTGCCCCCGATCAACCATGCCATCATTCAGATATTCCTTTGATGTCAAGGTGTTATAGAGGACGCCATCCTCCATAACCGGACGCTGGGGTGAATTCGGGGGCACCCTTCCCTCATTTATGGCTTATGCAAACGAGCCTGGGTGTGCCCCTAGATGACAATGAGGCGTGGTTAAGCAATCCCATCAAGGCCATACGCTTAAGAGGACAAACCGTGTACCACTAATCTGAGGGGTTCCATGATTCCTACGCGAGCCCCTGACGAGGACGAGCCCCGACCACGCCCATTTTGACTCTCAAGCATCCCTGTGGTGACACAGCGCCTCCCGTCCCACCCACCCCACCACCATCACAAGAGCTCACTGAGTAGCCCCTCCGCCCCTCACCCGACCGAGGACCCTGCTTCACTTACCGGAAGCGCTTTGATGCCTTCGGGATGAGACCCGTGAGCACCGAAACCTCATCACACAGATATGGAGGCGCTTCACAAGATATGCATACGCTATTAGCTAACCAGCCACGATTCTTCGCCAGCCAGCCAGCCCTTTCCAAAGCCCACCATTTCTACCCCGGCATTCCACCAAATTTCGCCACCACCACTACCGCATGATCTGGCCGATCACCAGGGGAGTTCTCTTCACCCTCTACTGTTCTTTTGTTTCCAATGGGGACACTGGATATTTTTGTTTGGGGGGGTGTGAGTGGTGATCGGGTTTTTATTAGATTAGTACTGTTTTTTATTTTCGTATTAGTGTCGTGTTTATTTTTATTTATGCATGTTAGTTTACATTTCTGCTTAGTTTCATTTACGATTGCTCATCCTAGGATATTGAGTTTTGTGTTTAGTCATGTTTGTGTTTTAGGTAGTTCATATACATATGTAGTGGTGTCGTGTCTAGGGAACTGCGTATGTGATGCCATGCTTTAGAGTAGGGGATCAAATTTTTAGCCGAACCCACTTGTGTCAATAAAGAAAGGTTGCATTGGTCGTTTGAATGTTCGGGAATTAGGTTGAATAGGAGGGGGAGGCATAGTGAATCACTTCCGGTTATTCAAGAAACCATTTCATCAAGTCTACCACACTCACACACAAATGATCTCAGTTATGCATAAGTTTCTAGCCCAACTACTAAGGTTCAACAAACCCTGGGAGTCTCTAAATACCAAAGAGATGGGACACCGTGAATAAAGAGGATTGCCTTTGAGCCCCAAAATGAAAAAAAAAAAAAAAAAGAGAAAAAAGAAAAAAAAAAAAAAAAAAAGAGTTATGACTAGGGCATAGAATAAGTGGAGTTTCCAATCTAACTCCTGCACAATCCGAGGGGCATTTCCTCTTAAAACTCCACGCTCGAGCCAACCGGTCGAGTCACTGACTTCACGCCCGCTGTGGGACGTAAGATGGAAGTTTCCCACAGCTTAGGGCCCTTAGGTTTAGTTGAGTGTTCGGGTGACGCGCTCGAGAACTGAACGCCGTGTTCTTAACCAATCGGTGGGAGTCACCAACTAATCCCCCGCTACACTGACACTTAATGATAAACTTACGGGCAAGTACCTAGTTTTGTTCTATGTAGGAAAGTAGATATATTAGATATTGCAAACGGTGCGTTCGTATCCTTTGTAGTTAGATTTTCCCCACTAAAGTAGAAGTTGAACTCAAGTTCGGGGGCGTCGGAACTTAAGTATACACTAGAGGTCATTTCTTTATATGCACATAGAATCATTGGGAAAGGCCATTGACATATCGAGGTCGTAGACTCTCGCGACTTCACCGAAGTTCAACCTAGTTCTTTCAAATTCGAACACATTTGCAAATCCCCGTGAACTTCAAATAGAACCCAGAGGTGCAAGCCTGGCTCTAATTTGATTCTCTATCAGCATCAAGCAACATGATCCTCGTGTTAGATTATAGTACACAGAGTGTGTGTTAGGTTTAGAGTCAATTCTTGCTTGGGGACAAGCAAGAAACTAAGTTTGGGGGTGTGATGAGTGCCTAAAACACTACGATTATACCCTCGTCGTTCTTACGTTTTCACGTTTATTTTATATTTAAATACGAGTTTTGCGGGTCGGATACCGATTTGGTGAATGGTGTATGCAGTGCAATTGGTGCAAAGAGGGCAGCTTTTGGAAGCAATTTTGGAGCAAGAAAGAGGCAAGCAGTATAAGGTTACCGGAACGTCATGACGCCCCAACGCCGCTAATGCTGAGTCAACATATAAAGAAGTCAACAAGAACGCTGCGACGTCAACTCGAAGCCTCTCAATCATTAAAAGGCAAATGGGAACGGAATTCGACCTGAGGGAAATCGTGACGTAACTAGTACGCTGGAAATCAGAAAGAAGAAGGACATCGATCTGAAGAAGAGTCTGGATTTGTATTTTTCTTTGTTTTGGATAATAGAACTGGTGTTTTATATATCAAATATTGGTATTTTCTTATTCATGATGTTCTAGATCTATATACCTAGGGTCCTGAACCTCACGCTTTAAATGGATTAAAGTTTATTAATTTATATTATTCATTGATTTATGATTCATTATCATCTCGCTTTATTATCCGTGTTCACATGGTGATGTTTGGCCAACATTAGCATGATCATACTAGATCCGGTGATTCGGAGATAGAGGGATATTTAGGATATGAGAGCAGCCTTTGGTTGATTCGTAAATAGAGATATTCCCGATCCCGAAGGTGGTATTTAAGGTTAGAACGTTTAAGCATTTCGAGTAATTCAGTCAAAGATACACTCACCCTACTTAGTAGATAGGCGAATACACCTCGAGAGAGGGTATCTCGTAAGCAAGATCACCTTGCCATTAATAAATCATGAATATACTGAATAATATCATCTTTAAGAAATAATCCATCGAAAGTGGCAGGGGGAGACGTAACCCTAGTCTCCATTACATAGTAATTCATTCAATGCAGCTTGTTTATTTTACTTTCGCATTAATAGTAACCTTTTTACACAATACGATATCCGTGATAATATTTGAAAAGTAAATTTATACGCCAACTCACCTATCCCCTGCGGATCGATATCCACTCATTGGTACATCAGATACTTGGGCGACGTTGCACTTGGCGCATAGGCGACATTTTACACACCACGCTGCCTATCGCCAGACTAACCAAAATACCCCAAACCATCGGGCGCCAGCGCTGAGCGGGGCACACATTGAAATGTCGCAAACCCCTTATGAAGGTGCGTAGGGTGCGAAGACCGGAGTATTCGAAGGCCACTTCAAGAACACACAATCTATCCTAGGCACAGAGACCACATAGAGGGTCAAAACATCAGGGGACCACACCCGAACGCCAAAGGGAGGCTGATAACGCCTGGTAAAAATGGCCCCATATGAAGGGCCGACTCTAGGGTCCTACGCTTAAAGCATGCCGAACGGGCGTATCTCGTGATATTCCGACCCCCTGTATTTAATTAGGCTCACTTTCCCCTTTTCACCTTCCACTTGTCGAGGAAGGGGCCACCTCGGAGCATGAACATTGACCAGCGGTTTGGAGGTACCATGTACGGTTAAGATCGAGAGACAATAAACAGAATCACCATCAGATACTTGGAGAAGAAGAACAGGCCTAAGTGTGTGTAATGAGGGCGGATGTGATGAAGGCAAGATGATAACAACAAATATTTAACATTGTGGGATGAAAAAAACCAAGGCAGTGGACCCGGGAAAGACTCATGGAGAGGAGCTACTTTAAAGGCTGGGACAGAGGCTAAGAGGGGAAAGGAAGTGCGGAACTCTCACTCACAAAAGCAAAACCAAGAAAGGTCCCAGAGGAAACGTGGCATAAGAGCTGGAAGGATGTCATGAAAAACCAAGCTAGAAGGGCTGGAAGAAATAGCGCAAAAGCAGAGAGTCGTCGTTGTCACAAGACAAATGTGGGAATGGCCTAAACTGAGTCAAAATGATAGGCCGATTACAGCGATGAAGCGAGTTCCGACCCTTATATATTGGCGAAGTGTAGCTTGAGGGTGCGATGATGATGGTTTGAAAAATAAGTTAAAAACAGGCAAGCGGCCTTGAGCGGAAGGAGATGACCTGAAACAGAAGGGCCCTGGGGTTGAGATTGGAGGCTTTTATTGGGGCATTCCCAGCGCACTAATGACAATTCGGAAAGCCTTTTGGACCCGACCAGGAAGGAAGTCCCAATGGTTTTATTTGAAGGCATGAGAGATCCCAGGGTGGGAAAGGCCAGGGCAGTTCTAATATCATAAATACATTAGCGAGTCCATTAAATCACCACCAATAAGGAAAGACAATATTAGATGTTAAACGTCAGTGGGATCTTGATAGGAAGGAAAATTTTGAAATAAACTACTCTTTCTATATCCTATATACCCCAAATCAAATCAGGATATAATAAATATCGATGAGATGGATCTGGTACCATCAAAGCTGGAAGAACATCTACTCTCAAAATGCAGGGTCACCCCATCAGGTGAAGTGCTTTGACATTAACACTCTAAAGCGATTCTAAAGCAGGTCTCTCCTTTTATCTGAGAGAAGAAATTGACGACATGGAGCGAAGCCCATAGTGACTTTTCCTTGAACCTTGCTATACGTGTTTTGCAAGTGTATATCCGAGCCCGGCGGATCATGATGCAGCGATCATGCTCATCTTGATGCATCTGCCCACCACATTAGCCTTCTCGCGGTCTGGCACCTCTTGCGGGAAAAAGCGACGCGGCATCGGGCGGCCGCGGCGAGCCTGGCGACCACGGCGCTTTGTTTCTGGAGGAGTGTTACGGCGGTGTCCGGTCGATGACTAAAGTTACCCGCTTCCGGCCGGAACGTCCGGCTGCATCGACCGCGACTTAATCAGGTCATTGGCGACTCGCGCTCGACCCGATTAAAGTTGAAAAGCATCATCATTTCGCTTTTGTTGCATATTTGCGAGAAAGATAATGAAAGACCAATCGTTAATTTAGGGCCAATCATGATGAGATCATTTTAAATTAGGGTTAATTAGAAATTCAGGACTGATAACTTAATTTTGGGCTAGTCTATTATTCGGTGTGGGGGTAAAACGAGTTATATTAAAAAATTCTTTAAAAAATTAATTTTCATAGATTTATAGGTTTCTTTAGTAAAAATAAACTAATATACAAATATATCTATATCTTTCTAATATATGTATACCATATATATCATATAATATATATATATATATATATATATATATCTTATATATATAATGATTCAGTCTAAACAATATAATAATAGTAAACAAACTTAAATAAATAATATTGCTTTAAGACAATCATTATTTCCAAAGAAAATGCAAGCTAATATTAAAATAATATTAGAACAATAAAGTAACAGCTTAATAACATATACGAAAATAAATGACTAGAAGTATCAAATATATCATATACATATATATATATTGTATATATATCTATATACTCTCTTTCTCATATATATATACCATCCTCCATCCTCTACCTCTCTATCTCTATATATCTATAAAAGCTTGATTGGGTCTAAAATATTATAATAATAATAAATAGGCTTAAATATAAAATAAATAATGCAAGAACAATGTTATAATCAAAAATTTTCAAATATTTTAACTAAATATTGCTAAACAGTAAGTAAAAACTTGTGTACATGTTTGAAAAGAGCAATAAGTATCAAATGAAATCTCTTGTATATACTCTAAATTTTAAATAATCATACCTAATTATATACAATAATATTTATATAGTTTCACCTTTGAAAAGTCATGTCCTCGATAGATGGTAATTAATTTAGAATATTAACAACATAAATTTGTTTATCTTCTGAGGAATAAAAATTAAAATGTTTCATTGGATAATAAATTAAATAATATCATTTATTAAAAATTAATCTCCTTGTTAAAATATAAATAATATTAAGAAAGAGTGGCTGTATAATTATTGTTAATTATTTAAAAACCAACTTATTATTTTGTTATTAACCTTGATTTTAGTAATAATTATTAAAATATTAATGATAATTTAGTTATTAAAGTTTAAAATTTAAATTTATAAACCTAAATCACAACTTCATTTATCAAATATATATATATATATATATATATATATATATAGTTGAATAAAATTTAAGAATAAAAAATAAAAAATGAAGTGTAAATGTTTAAAATAGGATTAATGAGATAAATTAAAATATATTAATTTTAAAAAAATGTAAATTCATCTTAATTCAAATGAACTATAAAATTTTTTATAAAGAAAGATTTTCCAAATATTAAATTAGCATCATATAGATTGTATTAAAAAACCTATATTTTAGAAATTGAAAATAAAATAGTTAAAACAACTAAAAGTTTAATACCTTCATCTTGTATTATAATAGCATAAAAATTATTTTTAGAGCCTAATACTGTAAAGAAACGACCAAAATAATAATTTTATGATGGATGGCAGAATCTCAATGAGTTGAGTTGAACATTTAAAGTGAAATGAGAATTTGAGACAATCAGGTTTCAACAGGAAGCCTGAAGCCCATAGACTCACTAGCTCAGCAGACAGACCAGGCCAGAGCTTTGGTTTTGTTAAACACTTGAATTTTATGATCGACCCTCTAAAAATTCGGACTACAATTGACTAACCCATCGAATTTAACACATATTACCAACTCTAGTTTTGCCAGGCCAGAACTAAGTTGTTGAGTTTAGGTGTCCCATTTTACTATAAAGATCTTTTGAGAAGTGACGAATCTCATAAATTAGTTGGCACCGTAGTCATGTAAACGTATAAATCATTTAGCTAAGTCGCTGCATTAGCTTATGTACTGTGCTTTTCTCTGGAAGAATGACTTTTAATATGAGATTTAAAATATTAGTAAAGATTCAATCAATATCATATTAATTAAAATTGTATTACTGAGATTATTAAAATTGAAATTAATTAACAAAAGAATGAAACTCTCCATCATTATTTGTTTCATTTTGTCTCGTGATTCATGATTCATGTGTTTGCTATATCCCTTTTATAATAAATTGAGATGGAATCTTGAGAGAAAAATAAGGGGACCTTGCGAATTAGTTTTATTATTGGCTGTGAGACTTTATATAATCTTTGATTTATGATTATAATGTGTTGGACCTGCCATATATTTAAATTTATAGGCTCTCGCCTTGTTGGACTTAGATTGACCATTCAGAGCCATTGACACACATACTATGGGCTCACCCTAATTGGACTTGATTGAACACACACATTATGACCCCAGTGGAACTTGATTGTTGATAAATCAAGTGGCCCACACCTGTGAACTGCCTCGAATTGGTTTTTCATGGACACACTGTGAGAGCTCACCCCAATTGGACTTGAGTGGGCCATTCAGGTCGAGTGG
This sequence comes from Tetrastigma voinierianum, assembly GCA_016808115.1. Lineage (NCBI taxonomy): Eukaryota > Viridiplantae > Streptophyta > Magnoliopsida > Vitales > Vitaceae > Tetrastigma > Tetrastigma voinierianum. The sequence goes on along the minus strand of JAEQBH010000433.1, from coordinate 2,014,887 downwards.
TGGCTTGCACACCCACTGCAGCTCTAGGGCTCACTTTGGTGGACTCGATGGGACACACACATGCATTGTGTGAACTTAGCCGTTAAAGTCATTCTGTGAATCTTATCAAAGTTTCACTTTGACTTTGGCCCATGTCTCTACCCTGGGTTGAAGGAGCTCTTGCACCATAATTAATCAAGAAGTTTCTCTCTTTGTCAGTGCCAGGTGTGACACAATGAGCTTACCCAATTGTTTCAATTGACCCCCTTAAATCCAAGTGGCACATACCGCAGAACACCACACGCCATAGGTATTATTCATTTTGGCCATGATCAGATGATTGGGTTCTCTCTAATATGTAGGTGTGTGTGTGGATCTTTGCCTCCATTGAAAAGGGAAGAGTTCATTGTCATTTCTTTAATAAAATAAACAAAAATGGGTTAGTTAGCTAAAAATGACTCTTCAAAGCTAAGAGTATGTACTTTTGTTTATTATTTATTATTATTACATTCTACTTTCATACCAAAAAATTGTTTTACCAATTTGATTATTAAATCATTTCATGTTGATTTCATTAAATACTAGTTCAATCAAGTTAAGTATTAAGTTAATAGTAGCCATGATTTAAGCTGTGTTTTCTTGAGATTTTGTTTTCTACAAATTAGTTAGTCTTCAAGATGGGTTTGTTGTTCTCCAAACAAGTCTGGGTATTGTCTTTAAGCACCCATGGATATATTTTCCTTTAAGATCTCAAACTCTTATACATGGTTGCAAACACACAAAAAAAACATGAAGAGGGAAGAGAAAAATTACAAAGGAAAGAGATGAAAAATTACAGAACAGAAAATAAGGGAGAGATTGAAGACGCCGAGTCTCTTAAGTAACCATGATCTCTTTAAAACAGATTTGTCGTCTCCCTAGTGCTTGGAGTGTTTGTCTACTAGGATGAAACGACTTGATGAATGGTCGGCAAAACACTTTGCTCCACTCCGGCGAATTGGAACAAGTTTGCTCTATCACTGAGTTGTATTACACTTTGGGTAGAGTTCTATGAATGTGTCTTTAAGAGAAGATCCACGACTCACATATATATATATCTCATACTGTCATATATATATATAAACTCGAGGCGAGGATGAGCGAAGGAATTGAAGTCTTCGTGAGTTTAGGTTTATGAGAGGGAAATCAATATGATTATAAAAGGTATTAAAAACCCGGTGTATGAGCGTTTTCCAAATTAAAAGAAAAAGTGAATTTCATTCAAAACGAATGAAAAATCCAACAATTCCCCACATAAATGAAATTGACACCCAAAGACTAGATAAAAGTTTCCTCATAAGTGATAGAGTGCAACGGAAACTTGCATAGGAGAGGTAGGTGTTACCCTTTAAACCTTCCCTTGTAGAAGTATGTTTACTCTACTAACCAAACAATAGACACTATGTCCTTGAATTGTTCTATCTTTTGTGTAGATGGTGACATGCCTCACACATGAATCTTCCTAACATTTCTCATTCTCACTTTTATATTTATTTTGACCATGAACATGTGCCTAGTTCTATAAGAGTTTAATAAATATTATGTCCTATTCAATTCTCTTTATGATAGCCCACTTCACTTTTGTGGTGATATCTTAAATTGGGAGCAGCTCACTGGTATTACTCTTTCCAATGCCAAAATCATTCAAAGCATAACTTAACCTACTTAGGTAGCAAACGTCTGCTGTTCATCATAAGATGGACAAGGAAAGATCCTCACGTGATCAAATCAAGTCTGCTTTAATTTAGTTGTCCTTTTGAACCCTAGATCTTGGGATCTCGATCAATTGATTTGGTGTCATTACGTATTAACTTATTTCTTGCATGGGCTTTAATCTCTTATTCCACTACAGAATGATTTCTTAACTAGCTCTCTGTTTAACCTTTGGTTATGTGGGCGTGATATCTGTAGATTTTATAATACAGAGATAACCTCGGTTGAGAGTAGTTGTTTAATGGTGTTGTGTTTGCGACGAATATGTCTAGACATACCATTGTACATACTATTTTATGCTTTACTAATAGCATATTGACTATCACAATGTATGCATATTGGAGACACAAGTTTTGGCCACCTTGGAATTTCCTCTACGAAGTGGTGTAGCCATTCAGTTTCTTCCTCACATTTATCCAGTGCTATAAACTTAGATTCGATTGTGGATCTGGCAATAACAATTTGTTTTGAGAATTTTCATGAAACCGCTGCTCCTCCCAATGTAAACACATAGCCACTTTAGGATTTTGAATCTTTAACATTAGATATCCAATTTGCATTGTTGTATCCTTCAAGTACACAGGTTTCATCTTCTCTTGAAATTCCTTGACCTTTGTTTTCAACAACCTCCTCACGTGAGATAAGAAGGGAAGGTTGGATTTGTCTACCACTTTTTAATGTCATTACGACTTTAACCTCTTTGTAGTTCCCCTCATTGATATCAATTTCATGCATCCCCCTTGGATTTTGTTGGGGTTGAGATAGGAATTTACCTCTCTCTTGTATAGTCAAGGCATTAGTAAGCTTAGAAGTTTATTTGCATATTGTGTCATCTTTTTAGTACCTCTCTTGAGCACTTTCAGCTTTCAACATTTACGAAATTCATACATCTTTTGATTTATCATTTTTGTTCTCCTACAAAATCAAACGTTAGCCTTTTCAAATATGACATATCATTAGTAAGAGAATTACCATGGGTTCGAGCTTGAGAGTTACCATGGGTTCGAGCACTAAAAATTATAAATTCAGAAGTCACTTTGATGGTTTGTTCCATGAGAGCTGGGACCAGATTCACTTCCAATTTGGGTTTTAAATTGTTCTCACCGCCATTGTTACATTTGTTGCTTCAAAGGTGGAACGCTGGCTGATCAACAAAATTGGCTTGCCCATCAAGTGTCTTTTTCATAGCAGGAAGTGAAGGGCATCTCTCCACATGGTGATCATAAGATAGACATATATGACATGGTATGGGCTGGTTTTCTATCTCATTGGCTGCATTAACCTCCTTTTTAATGGCCATGTCATCAAGTCTCCTATGTAGGTGAGCTAAGCTTACCCTTATGTTAGTGTTATCATCAACTTGATATAAGCCCCTCTTAGATTAATGTTGTGGTCCATGTTTGTATGTCTCTCTAGCTAGAGACTCCTCCCATCCTCTAGTCAATTATGCTATGGAGCTTAAGAATTCTAGTGCCTCATTTTCTGGTTTATGCAAGAATCCTCTGTTGCACATAGATTCTAGCAATTGTTTCATACTAAGGGTAAGTCCATCATAGAAGAGATTGGCTAAGGTGAGTTTCTCAAAGCCATGATGAAGGCATGCATTAACGACATCCATGTATTTGTCCTAACGGTGGTGGTCACTCTCACCTTCGCTAATAGTAAAGATGCTAGTTTGTTTCTTTAAAGAGATAGTTTTATCAGTAAGGAAGAATTTCTTGCCTATGTACTTATGCTCAAAGGTGTTAAATTTTCAAGTCAAGTCTTAGCTCTATCTTCTAAAGTAAAATGGAATAAAGTGAGCCATATTGTCTCATTAGATGCAGTCCCCTCTTTGATGGTTCAACAAAGAACATGGAAGTCTTGGACATGTGTGTAAGGATTTTCGCTCTCCATCCCATGGCAAGTAGGGAGTTGTCCCAGCATTTGTGATCTAGCAACATAGTCTTAGGCTGTGCATGATGGAACACACTCTATATGGGTGGGTTGCTTTTGCTCCCAAGAAGTGTTCAAAGGGGGTTTTGACCGGGTGGCTGTTTTAGATATTTTCAGAGTTTGTTTGATTAGACAGTTTATACTCTTTTATTGTTCTCTCCATTAGTAGATTGGTCTTCCAAGTTTTGAAGTGGTTTCCTTTTCATGTATTTTGTATGGAAAACTCATGTATTTTCGTTTGTACATGCACATCTTGATGTTTGTCATTATCTTGTGATTTTATATCAATTGATAAGATGAATGACAGAATGATGTTTTTTCATTAATTTGAATCAATACTCTTGTCATTATAACGCTTCTTTATTAGTATCGTCTGATTATATATGATTTATGTAGTCTAAGTGCGAGAATTGTTAGAATTTTATTGTGTGGACTTTAAATAATCTTTGATTTATGGTTTATAATAGGATGGACCATATATATTGAAGCTGATGGGCTCACCCCCAATTGGACTTAACTAGCCCATTAAGTCAAGTGAACTCTTGCGCACTCCCCCCCTCCCCCCTAAGGTTTCCTTGAATGGGGATACAACAGCTATGACACCCCAAATTATGTCTAACCAGCGGTTTTACTGTATGTTTAAAGACATCACTAAAAGTAAATGTGTATTTTGTTGATGCTAAGTGAGAAAAATTGATAGAAACCTGGAATTAATTAAAGTTAAGGGTAAAATAATGAAATGTCACATTAAGGACCCAAAGGTCATAAATGAAGTAGCTTAATTAGAAATTGTAATAAGTTGTTCTTGCAATTAGAATATGGGAAGGGCTAAAATGCAAAAAAAGAGGAAAATTGAAACCTAAAAAAAAATTGAAAAAAAAAAAAAAAGCCAAACAAGGCCTTGTATATGAAAAAGAGGATGGGACTTATTTGGTCTCTTGAATGATGCGAGATATTTTCTCATTTTGGCAAAATGAGAACTAGGAGCTTACAATTTGGAGAAAGAACCGAAATTATGGGTTGCTCTTTACTCCTTTTAAAGCCACAGTTTCTACTTGCAAGAAGCAGAGAAGAGAAGGGAAGAAGAAAGAGAGAAAGAGAGAAGGAAGAGAAAGGTTTTAAGAAAATTTAAGGTTAGAAACTATAATTTCTCCCTCTTTTGTTTTGTTGTTTTTTCTTGGTTTGAGTTGGGGTTTAAAGTTGGTTTAGGTCAGTTATTTGTGATCTTCTGAAGTGAGAATTTTTTATACAGAAATATTAGGGTTTAAGGAGATCTTTCCATTTTAGCACTTGTTTTTGTTTTTTGACCCACTTACTTGATCATTAGTCATCCAAATTGAGTGATTCCAGTTGGGAAGAACCTAAGAGGTAAACGCTCACAAAGAAAGTATAGGAAAGGTACCAAGAAACCTGACCCACAGTCCTGTTTTGAGACTGTGAAGTGAAAATATAATAGCTAGCAAGGTTATCTCTCTGTTTGTTTTCATTTGGTGTTTGAGTCATAAGTTGATTTCACTCATCCGGAATTGAGTGATTCAATTTCTGAATGAAACTAAAGTTACAGAACAATTTCCTTGTAAAGTTTATTCAATTTAGACCCCATTGTGCTATCTTCAGATTCGTCAGGAAATTTGGAATTCTATTTCTTGAAATTTACGGTTATGTTGTGAAAATAGAGTAGTCTCGGTTGTTTAGAACATATCTTAAGTTTCGGTGCTTTGAGTAAAATAGATTCATAGAGGAAAAAATTGCATGAAGGAAATATGTTGAGATTTTGAACTCATTGTACCCAGAAATTAAGGGAAGTTGGATCCTGTTTTAGAGTGTTTATATGTCTTTTTACTATATAGAACTTTAAAAACATCCTAATGTCTCTTATATGGTTTTAGGTATCTTGGAAGATGGGATTGAATGAGAATATTTATGTATAAAGGGTAAGTGGAAGGTAATGAAATTACATATAACTTATAAGAGTGATTGTTATATGATGTGTACATGACACTGATTATAGGTAGTTTCACGATGTAATCTGATCACTTGAATAAAAATACAAGAATGTTTGATATATAGAATCAAGTATTAAGGCAATTAAATGAATCTACGAGAATATGAGCATTGTTATTTGTGATAATGTGGCGAGTCATCTCTACAAGCGCAAGAATAAAGGTACGTAAATATCACATATGAATACATGTGATTATATTATCATGTATGTAGATATGAACTCAGTTGATATCTCTAACTGGAATGAGAAACCAGCTAACTTTGATTACTTACCAGCATGTTCGGGTAGATAGATGGATGAAAGTAGGCATGCCTGGTATGGATAAATGTGCAACATACGAATATATTTGATGGCCCCGTTTACAGATCATTACAACGATGACATTTAGATCATCTGATGATATAATATAGATAGAGATCATTGTCTCTCGATGCAGGTGATAATACCCTCGGGTACATACAGTTATTTTCCGTATCACTTCTTTCAGTGAATACATGCGGGCATGACATAAGATGAGATGAAATTTTGGAATGACTTTATAAAAGGCGTGAAACATGAAAATGATATGAAATACAAATATATGTGTTGGGAATTATAATGATACTGAGAAATGTGTGTAATATAGATAAAATGTTATAAAGTATTGTGATGATGCGTTATAGTGGTCTTCCATATTGGCAGTTCTCTGCTAAACTATAAAGCTTAGCACAAGTGTTTATCCCAGTGTTGGTACCGAAGAGGATGTACGCGATATTAACCTCCTACAAGGCAGAGCTGACTTTATTGTAGGAGTCCATCATGTAGGTTTGACTCGATTTTGTAAATGTAAATGTAAGATTTTGAGAACGATTAATAGTATGAAATTACAAGTAAGTAAGGACTTATAATATGTATGGGACATTGTGAAATACCACTAGGTGTGGTGTAATATATGAAATTTTGTGTAAAGTTTTATATTTTTAAAGATAATTGTTTTAGAATAATATAAGTTAACAAGTTTATGGTTCTCAGTTTGTGACATAACTTTCTTGACTGGGTGCAGTTAGAAGCGCCTGGCAGTATCGGCGAACCAGTGCAGTATCACCTCTAACGATATCCCACGAAGAGTAGAGTCGATAACCTCACGAGGAAATGGTGGGGAAAGAAAATGCATTGCTGGCGAAACGATCTCCGCGAGGGATGCACCAAAGTGTAAATTTTGACTCCTCAAAATCTGCCAAGGGATGTTCTTCTCAAGAACACCTCTAAAACTTCTCAAGAATATCGAGGCTTTGTCTAGCCTAAGGGTGTGAAAATGTCCCCGAATTCCTCATAGAGGCATCGGCCAGGCATATCTTATCCACATGCCGTTATTCTTTGAGAACCCCAGGGCGGGCGGGCCGATTGAGATTCTAACCGGCTTCGAGGGGCGCCGACCGAAACCATTAATCAAATCCCTTTAGCAATTATTTCATGATTCGGGGACGCGTTTAATTCTTTTAGTTGCTCTTTTTATTAAATTTTGTTTTCAAAGTGTAAGACTCGAATCTCGACTCGGCAGGTTAACGCGATCAAACTGGCTTCGTTGTTCGACATTTTCAATTATCTTCTCAAAACATTTTGTTTGTGTTATTCCATTTTAGAACTTTTTAATTAAGGAAGCTTGTTCGTTTTCAGAGCGAGCCCATAAGCATTTATATTCCTTAAAGTGCATTTCTGAAATAGAAGTTCAGTTCAAATTTGTTTTACAAAATATCAATGTTCGAAAATTGAGTGAATGCATATGACGAACCGCCTCATAATTCTTTCTCTATGACTCAAGGCTCCTCGATCTTGGGTCTTACTTCACTGTCTATCACTCGGTACTGCGCATTGATAAACAATACTTCAGCATTTTCTGTGCTTAGTGGTTTCTATCTGATTCTCTATTCCATTTCAATTTAATATATATATAATGCATTTATCAAAATAATGCCTTTATAATGTATTGTAATGTAAAAGAGATACTTATACAAACACACTTTTATAACGCTCATTTTCGGCTTTTAGTTTGTGATTTCGCGCAAGTACATACGGGGTAAAGCATTCCGCGACAAATTCAGTTGGTAGAGATCTTGTCTTATTTTGTCGTGATGCGTATTGGTTTCCACATTCAATATTACCATCACGCATATAGCTATGAAGTCGGCATTCTACGGCGATTCCGTGGCGAATCTGGCGTCGCATTTGTCATTCATTAGCAATGTGGTTTCACATTCAATATTACCATCTCATATCTGGCTGCCAGAAGTTGACATTCATGGCGGTTGGTCGGTGAATCACGTATTTGTTTGTCATTGGTGGCGCATGTGGTTTCCACATTCATACCATCTCACTATGGCTATAAAAGTGACATTCACGGCCAGTTTTGGTTGGTGAATCTGTCTTGTTGTCATTGATAACTATCTTCGGTTTTACATTCAATAATACCATCTCTGGCTATAAAAATTAAACATTCTGACGGTCAGTTGGTGAATCTGTCACATTCCATCGTCGATAACATCTGTCATCAACAGATGATTTACCTTCTGGCCGAATTTAGTTGAGGTGAATCCCGTCATGTTGGTCATTCAATATTACACTTCAAATGACAAGACCTGACCCGGAAACCCTTCAGGAATTCCTCGGGTAGTTACGCTGAGTGGAAATTCAAGCGCGTCTTTTTAGGGAGTGTCCGATGGGACCCAAATTTTAAGAAAAAAGAAGGTAACACATTTGCATTAATATAATGCCTCAATATATATATATAACCATATATATAAAAAAGTTCTGGCACTCAAATCCTAGCGGAAGGCTAATCTTCTTATAGGTCATAACCACGGCTTACATGAAATGGGACTCATATGGGGTTCAATGCCTAAGATCAAAGCATTCTAAGAGTGTTTGCGAATTTAGGGTACAAACGAAAATACATAGGTCAATAAAACAAAGACAGGAAAGATAAGATAGAATCTTTTATTTGCCGTGGGATTCAGCCCTGACGTAAACTAGGCGCGAGGTAGATCTCTGGACACTTTGGACTGAAGAAGCAGTTTAAAGCAATGGCGTGAGATAATAAATCTCGGTGAGTACTGGCATAATTTATATAGAAAATAATGTTTTATTTTGAAAATTTCTTCTTTCTCTCAAAAGACCTCAGATTCACTCCTTTATAAAAAAGTTTAGTTTAGAATCTGTTCACAAAACCAATTCTTACAAATGACAAATAATGAAATTTATGCTCAAAATTTAACCAAACTCGATATCATACAAAGAACCTTACAACTTTTATTCATTCCACAGCAACATAAAAATGGAGCATAAAGTATATATAACCATATCATGGCCGTAAAAACCATCCTTGAAATACAATAACAAACATTAAGATGGTTATACTTTACCGAGAACCAATAATCATACCGTGCCATATATTCATAGTGTGCCAGTCGGTAAACCCGGCCCCACGATATAGTGGCAGCAATAAACCTTCCCGAAGGTAAGCGAGCATCACGTGGCAACAACGCCGGGAATTGAACGAGCATCGAACAGCGACTAATAAACCTTGGATGGGCGACATCTCGCGTGGCAATAATAAACCAGCCGGTCAAAACTGAGCATCGATGGCAGCTATAGCAGTGAATTGAGGTGAACATCCATTGGCAACTAATAAACCTTCCACAGGGCCAAAGCAGTTATAATCATTTGTAACCCTTCAGCAAATCTTGCATTTAATCCATTTCACAAAGTCTCAAAAATCTACATTTCTTAAATCAATAACTTTTCAAAATGGTTTAAAACCTCAATCCATGTACCAAAGTGTTTAATACCACATGGTATCCACATGAACTCAATTATTACAAAATTTCAAATGTCTTTAAAATGTTGACAAAATCCACGTGAAATGATAACTTGTTTATATAAGCGGAAATGATATATTTACACATAATCAACGATTCGACCAAATAAGTTATATATATAATAATTAACCACAGTATATATCATAATAATACCCCCAAGCATTTAAAACATGTAAACCTCCCACAGACTACGGATGCTCAGTCATGCTCCTCTGCCAGGGAGGCATCTCCCCAGTTCAGCGCGTGACACAATAATATAATAAAAATACCATTTAGGCTCCATTAACTAAACCAAAGACATTGGGACACCCCAAATGTCTTTGAATAATCTTTAGAACTGTGAAACTATCTAAATTGAACAGAAGCGGGTCAATTATACGAGTGTGCCCTAGGAGCCGGTACCCAAAATTGGGGCTTTTACGGAGGCCTAATTTTTGAAATTGAACCTTCGATAACTCCTTCAAATGTCAATTTCACTAAATCCCTTCAATTTTGCCTAATTTGACCAGGTGGTGTCTAATTCCGGTCCGAACATTTCGGTAATTTTTAGATATGACCAAAAATGGAAAACAACCAAATGATGCATCCCAGAATTTGAAACATAAACGGAAAGCCGAGACTAGGAACACAGCGGTACCCATAGCGGTCCAAAGGTTGTTTGTGGTGGTAGGCTTCGATCAGGTCGGCGACTTTGTTTCGTCATTATCTTTCCGATGGTGAATGCTTTTTGAGTGTGAGTTGAGAGGGTGCAAAAAATGGTGGGAGAGGGGAGGGTATGGGTCTAGGCTGGAGATGGCGGAAAACATAAGGTCGACCAGGTGGGCGGCGCGCGCCTTCAGGCCCGATCACGACGAGTCCGCGGTAGCTAATTTGGGAAATTTCTGGGCAAGATCGCCTCGTGGGTGCTCCTCACCTCCACTGGCTTCCATGAGGTGCAAGGGTGCCATTTATGAGTGGCGGTGACGCCTGGCGAAACCCGTTTAGTCTAATCGGTCAACAGCCGGTCGGTGATGAGTTTTGGGAAGTTTCTCTAAGGCTTTGGAGCTCAAAATGAGTGTGTAATGTTGGGGTAGGGTTCTCTTTGGCCGCATAAAACTATATTTATATAAGGCCTAGAATTGGCTTTTTGGTGCGAAGACTGACTTTGGACCTTGATAAAATGTCGTTGTTTAGAGCTCCACCGGGCCATAACACGCCGTAAGTCGGATTTTGGCGTTAACCGTCTATGAAATACGTGTCGGCGAGGCCTACGAAATGGTGTCTTAATCGACCCAAAATTATCCATCCTTGAAAAGTCAACTTGGGGCCCACATACTAATTGTTGGTCAACCTAACCGGTCAAACTTGGTCAAACGTTTTAAAAAGCTTGTATTATTTAGTACGAATTAGTTACATCAAATCAAGTTACTTTTATGCAATATTTCCCACTTGTAAATTTCAATACCACGCGCATACATGTAGATATTTGACAAGCATTTCAAATACTAATAATTCAAATCGATATATGTATATGTATATATATATATATATATATATATGTATGTATATTTCACAAATATAGAGAACAAGCGAGAACAAATAGGAAGCAGAGAAACAGGCAAAGTTATTGATTCCTTTTCTCTTTCGAAATATCTTAATCTGATTGGGGTTGTCGTCTTCGCACTTCCCTAGTCAAATACAAATTCTTCACTCTTAGTGGTTAAGCAAATAATCATACTAAACGACTATCGCCTCGGCGGCGAGGTACGGTATGTTTTTCACTTAGTCTCATTCTTATTTGAACCCCCATTAATCGTTTCTTAGGGTCCCTAAACAATTGGTATACGAATCACGGGAGCAACCGATTGCAAAATAAGCTAACGGGGTTGTTGGAAGTAGTGATGCAGGATACCACTTTGACCCATTTGCAGGGGGTACAGTTCTGCTCCACTTGCCGATCGGTACGACCGAGTTTGAGTGGCTACCGTCTGGGTGCCTTGCATCATGATGCCGGGCACCACTCTTGTCTGGAAGTACCCTAGTTTTTGCTTGAATGCGGGATTTTGGCATTTTCATCAATTTTTCTTCCTAGGAATCTTCTCAATTCGTCCCATATCAAAAATCCACCATGGAATCTACCCAAACAAACTCCAAAAGTGGTTTAGAATCAATGAAAACTCTTCTCTCAAGTTAGGGCTTTTTCCCTGAAATCCAAAATCAAATAGGGATGAAGTTAGGTTTTGTTTATACCTTGAACACTCTTCAAAATCTCTTCATGTATATTGCTTGATCTCTTAGGAGCAAGGAATGAAAGCAAGTCATGGCTTGATCTCTGCTTGAACCTAGCTTTTCCTTTTCTCTCTCTTCTTCCTTAAAGCGAGATTGCTCATATAATGAGCCCTAAGACCATTTTTGGCCTTATCCTTAAATCCATAAGGCCTTGTTTGGCCTTTAACCCATTTAAGTGTAAGGCCATGTTTGGCTACCCACACACTCAATTCATATTCCTCATTTTCTCCTTCTTATTCCACTTTAATTCATTTATTCTCTTAAAGCCGTGTTTGGCTCAAAACCCATTATTTCAATTTAGGTCTCTCTATTCTTTCATTTTGGCCATTTCATTTTATCATAATTTCACTAAACATTTATTCTTTATAACAATTGACCCTTCAAGTCCTCATTTTACACAATTTTCTACATTTGCCCTTTTTCTTTGGGTTTATTTAAGGTTTCACTCGATTTCTCATTTTTTTAGCATATAATATTAAATCATATGCTCACACTTTCAATTACATTTGCAATTTGTCAATTTATCAATTTTCCCGAAAAACCCAAGTTTAGCTCAGTCGTATGAATTATTATAAAGTATAGGGTATTTTGAAGTAGTTACACATTGTGGCATGCACCCTCATGGGCATAAAGCCCTCGCCGTTCAAAATTAAGCCTCCCATTATCTCTAATGTCTTCCTTTAGTTCACGGAATTTCACTAATGTCTGTGATGATCCATTCATGAATGTGGCAGCCCATATTTGGATATCTATCCAAAACCATTTTATATCAAATCCACACCTTCTAAGTGTGTAACCCATTAGGTTCAGTTATGTTGGCCACTTGATTCAATTATTGAATCCAAGCAAGTCATGAGCGGTATCTAACAACACATCTTGACTCCTAATTGATCGGAGAGTCAGTGGTATGACTACTAACCCTTCCATAGACAATTACTGTGTAATTCGTCCTTTCCTAACTCTTTTACTTAGATCAGGCATGGACTGAAATTATGGCTCCACGCTTGACTATGTCACATCTAGCCTAAGTGATATTTATTCTTGTCCTCGAGACTCATTACTCTTTTGTCATATCACTAAGGACTCTCTTTATATATGACATTTTCACACCGTAATTTGAGATTCTGAGTAATAATCTCGACAAAGAAGTCATAAGGCACTCACCTTTATTTTTATAGATAGTGAATCCTTTACATTTACAGCTACTTAATTATCTTCGAATACCTCAACCCGTACCCAATCATCACCCAATGAGGTACCTCAAAGAGGAAACATGGATCAAAGTCAAAGTATGAGATCAACATCCAAGATATTCTTTAGCACCTAAAGTTTAAAGATATTTGCATCATTGCTATGATGAGACAATCATCTACATTTGAATAAATAATCCATATGTTTGTCTCATAGCAGGTCTCCAATGTACGTAGCTACTCTTAGCAAGTATCTACATGTTAACTCTAATCAACTCATGGCTATAGTTTATGAATCCTTTGCCCGATCGAATCCAAAGGTATAATATGTGCGCTGTGATACATTAGGATCCATGATATGAATCTGATTGCGATCCTTTGACTAGGGATAATTTAGATACTAACATAATTGTACATGATAGAAATCTTATTGATCTCATCACGATTTCCTTCATGCTAGGTTACGTGTCGCCAAGACTGTTAAATTCAGTTCAAGATTTATCATCCAGGTGCGCGCTGAATATTAAATTAATGAGAGTATGCATAGAAAAAGTGTCTGATAAATTTGCTAAAGGTGATTGCCTTTGAAACGCTACCTACCATTGCCTCACCTTTAGCAAGAATATTTTCTTTGTAACATCTTCTTCTCTCATAATTGCCCCTTTTCTACTAATTGAGCTTTATGTTTCACAAGCATAGTCCCCCAACTTAGATTAATATTAGGAGTTAAGATATTTATATGGTGAGAAGTATCTTTCAATTTTAACTAAGCATTAGACTGTAGGATTGGTGTCATTTTGTGCCTCATATTTTCTTGAAAAATTTAACATATTAATGTTCGAGTTCATTTTAATAATCCATGTCACAGCGTCAGTGGAGCTTTACAGAAGATTCATATAGTCATTTGTATTGATATTAACCCTTGCATACACAATTTTTATCAAAAACTATTGAAGTGTCATTATTTACTTCACATACCATTTTTTGTTTTGTACTATAAGGCTACTAAAATTATCCTTTAAATGAAGATAACAATATGCATGGTTATCAACTCCATATATCTTTGATACTCTTATGAACTTGGATGCCTATTTGATATAATATAATATCCCTTCCGAATGTCCCTTTCTTCAAATTTTATAAGACACAGCCATCAATTAAGTAACTCTCAGAATAATACTCCCAATTCGTGTAGCTTATGTTATCATTGTAAATGCCATGTTTGCTTACGGAGAAACGGACTGCCCACCATATGGTTGTGTGCCCGTAGTGTGGCTAATGACATCGTGGTCGGCACTTTATCAAAAAAACCCTTGGATAGACACATGATACGCAATAAATAATTGTTCAAAATGTTATAATTTGGGAGGTAAGTCAGCTGAAGCAAGCAATTATCAGGATCTTGAATAGTTCAATCACCATCAAAGGCGTAATTTATAATAATTCTGGGTTGTCTAATACTCTCACTCTTCCTTTTTATGTATTTGCCGAAGCTGCCAGTAACCATTACGTTCGCGTTGGGCGAGTCTTTTGCGAGTTTGTTATGGGTTGGTGTCGGAGTTGATTAAAACACGCCATCAATTACCATGGCAAAACTCCAGGTTCCGTCCTCCTTCAATGATTGAGGAGGCTCTCGTCATCAGCCCTTTCTGCAGTGCATTAACTCGCTTTATGAATCGTGTATTGCTTGAGCAAACATTTAGGCACATTAATAACCGCGACCAAACTATGTTGATGACGAAATTTCATTTATCATTTTAAACAACACATATGTGGCCGATGTTTCTTTATGACAGTCGCCCAGTTCACCGCGTCTGAATCACGGATCACGGTGGAAATCATTTATCATGCTCATAATGGCATCATTGACTGCGAATGTCTTGATTAGTTCAGACATATATTCAACGCGCTTTTTATTGAATAACTTATCGAAACTTAAGCATTGGGCATTTAACTTAGATAAGTGAGATAGTTCAATGTCATTCTGCATTCCAATTTCATTTTCTTTTTAATTTGTTTATGTTGAAACAAACGATGAAGTAATGGTTCTAATTAATGTGAAAGAACTTTATGATCATTGTGTTCCTTCAGCCAGTTTATCATATGTAATATCTTCATAACAACTGTTAATTAAATTTAGTATACCTTGTAAATGGGATTACACCAATTGTTGGTAATTTGGTATTCGAGGCATATACATATATTCAAATTATACTTTAGTGGTTTATTACAGTTTAGAGGGTATAATAAAAAAGTAAAAATTAGCATTTTTAAAAAATTAGAAAGTGATAAATGTGAAAAAGGACATAACCGAGATTTTTAAAGAAGTAAAGGAGATAATGGTAAAATGTCAAATTAGGGACTTAAGAGTCATTAAGCTAAAAGATTATGTGTGTAATACCCCAAAATATGTCATAACAGTTTTATAACATGTTTAGGATATTTTGTAGATATAATTTGAATTTTTCGTAATTATAATTTGCTGAGTGAGAAAATTTCGAAAACCCAGAATTTGTACAAGATACAAGGGTATATTAGTAATTTTTCAAAAAGGATATGAAAGGCATAATATGAGAAGAGGATATGTCATTATAGAAATAAGAAAATTTTGGTTGCAAATAGAAGAGAGTATGGACTGGTGTAAGCCAAGAAAAAAGAAAATGAAAATTATCAAAAATGAGATAAGATCATTTGGTCTGTCATTTTTGAGAGACTAAAAACGTGAAGAGCAAAAAAGAGGAAGAGAGAAAAGAAGAGAAGAAGAGGAAGAAGAAGAAAGAAAGAAAAGAAAAGAAAGGAAGAAGAAAGGAAGAGAAAGAAGCCAAGTATGGATTTCTATGGGTTTTATCGATTATTTTGGATATATGTAGATTTCTATGATTTGTATGGAAAAAAAAAATCAAACCATAAACCATTTGCGATGTTGGATCTAAAAAGAACCCCTGCCAGGTATATTGGTTGTGTTTTGGACTTGGGTTGGTTGATTGTATCTTCCCGATTGAGGAATATTTGTATTAAGGAATATTGGGGTTTTAGGGAGATGTTGTCAGAATTTCTCAAAAACCCATATTTTTGTTTGGCCATAACTTGTTAAATCGGCTCGTCAGTGAGTGATTGAATTTACAGTCATTAGACTTATAGAGATATATCTTTTTAGAATAGGTATATCGATGCAGACCCTTGAGGCTCCAAATTCATCAGTGGAAGCCGACACAGTATGGTGTGATAACTCGGAGTGGGACACAATTGTCATTTTTATTGTTTATTTCAAAACGGATGATCGTAGCTTTTAAATGCAGAACTAGTTTTGGTGTTCTTTGATATGAAGCCCACTAAGTCAAGATTCAACCATATTCCTGTGGAGGACAGTGGGTGGGTCTCAGCCTGCTGGGGAAATCTGGGTTTTCAGAGGCTGCTGGCCGGATAGTGGCCAAGAGCTGGGCAACTACTCATGTGTGAGCCTCGAGCTGGCAGATTATAACACCCCGTCAGAACTCCAGTTTGGTGTTCTTGGACTCTATGAAAGCCCGTGAGTCAAGAATAACCATATATAGCATGATAAAATTGGAACTCATATTAGGTCCATAAATCATAAAAAACCAATAGACTGCTAAGCGGTAACCATAGTTATTCATGCTGAGATATGAAAATGCAAGAATCTGAATAAATGATTGTACATATATACATATGATTCTTAGGATGACAATAATTATTAATATGAGATATGTACTAAGCTTATAAGAAGGCTTTACATGGATCTTCACCTTAGAACAATGAAGGATAGATGAGCAGCTACTTTGATAGGGAAAAACAAGTTTGCGACATGCGATTAGTTGGCAACTTGGATTTGGGTCATTCACAAACGGCGCCTTAGGCCCTTATAGATGGCCATTGTCTGTTGCAATGATAACAACGCCGGGCCCTTATAGATGGTCATTAATACGCGCAGTAATCGCTTGGCGCTTAACCGTGCCCTTATAGATTTAACATTTTATCTGATGGAAATCTGACGCCAGAATTGCTATAGTTAAGTTTTTTACTTTATCAACTTTATAGGTTTATGCGAGGCATGAAACATAAAACAAGCCAAACAAGTATATGCAAATGATTTAAATGATAAAAGTAAGCAGCGTGATACTGAGAAGCATAGCGTGCTATGTGATGATATGTAAGCTTGATGACAAATACATGTTAAGCAAGAACAAGAAAGAAAATGTAAGCGACACGAAATGAATTATGATATGATAAGAAAGTATAAGATTGCATAAAGCATGTGTAAATTATATGTATGGAACATATAAGCATGTGTAAATTATATGCAAATGGAAGACATATATAAGCATGTATATGACACAATGCGGAGAAATATGACATAAGTATATGATATGTTATATGTATATGTAAGAAAAATGTGTAAAGTGAGATGACTCTTATTGAGTGTTAAGTCCACAATTTGTTCCACTAAGCGTGTAAAGTTTTGGCACGCGGGTCTTAATTGATGTAGTGCGGAAGCGGAGGTAAGTGACGGACAGTGCATCGGTCTCCGAGTCAACACATCATTATGTGCTCACTTAAAGACTTTTTGGTCTATTTTGTATATGTAATATCCTTTTTCTTGTTTGTAAACAAATGAAACAATGTAAATATTGTAAATGTTGAACACTTCTATGTATGGAGCTTGTATATATTTTGTAATCATTTTTCTAGGGATATAGTACAGTTAAGTGTTTAACATTATATGATTGTGAACAACTTAAAGAATTTATAAGTTTATAAAATAAAAAAATGAGTAGCACCTCGCTTGACACACCCAGGAGTGCTTGGTTGGGGGCGTCACAATGTGTTATTATAGAATTTGAATAAGTTGACTTGCAAATTAATGGGAATTGGAAGACTAAAATGCAAGGGCCAAAATATGAGTTAAAAGAGGTAAAGTCAAACATGACCTTATAACAAATGAGATAAGACCAAAACTTGTCTTTGAATGATGGAGGATTTCATTTTGGGCAAAGTGAGAGCTAGAGCATCCATTGGAGGAGAAGAAGGCCATTTTTTTTTTTGGTGTGTTGTTCTCCATTTCAAGGTTCCACTTGTTCAAGTGAAGTGAAGAAGAAAGGAAGAAGAAGTGAAGAAGAAAGATCAGGTTAGGAAAAACCTAACTCTCGCATCTTTGATTTTGGTTGGTTTGAGGTTGTTTGATGGCACTTTGGAGTTGTTTAAAAGTGTTTACATAGTTTAGGGCCAAGAAGTCTAACGAAATATGGTTTTAAGGAATCTGCTGTCAAAAGTCTTCCTAAAACCTCTGTTTTGTGTTTTGGCCATAACTTGGCCTACAAATCTCTAAATTGGATGATTCCAATTGGAGATGGTGTGTAAGACTCATGGCTGAAAATTTCTAGGAGAAATAGAGACCTAAATTAGTCCGGAAAGAGCAGTAATTTTGGTGTTTCAGAGATGGACCAAAATAGAGTCGAAAACAAGAAATTTTTGGGTTGTGTTGTGCTTTGTCTGTTTTTTGGCTTATAACTGGCCATTAGACATAAGTGAGTGATTCAAATTTCTGTGCCCAATCTAGACTTCTAAGGGAATCAGCTTTCTCATATGAATAAATTATTTTAAGAATTGTGTTAGGAGTATCTCTTTTCTAAGGACCATTTTATTGTAAATGGATCATGGAAATAAATTATAAGGGAAATAGGGTGTTAAAATTTCCCCCATAACCGTTTTCTTGTAATATAACTTGGCCTCCTGACCTCTAAATTAGATGTGATTCTAGTTGAGGAAGAATCCTAAGAGGTAGAACTAAAATCAGGGGAACTAGAAACCAATTTTCAGGCCTAAGTCCCTATTTTTGAGGCGAAGTGAAGATATGGGTTTTGATTTCTTAACATGGGCAGGTTCTGTATTTTAGCCATAGGTAGAAGTTATAATGGTCAAATGAGATGATTCCAATTTTTACTGAAAATAGACTCCTTAGAATTACAACTTTCACGATAAAATTTTGGGTAAAATATGTCTCATTTGTTCCTAGAAAATTGTGTAAGTGAAGGTGAAAAATCTGTCTCTGAGTGGGAAGAACATTTCCCATAATTTGACCTCTTTGACAAAATACATTGTCAATGCATGATAGTAATATGACTTGAACATGTTGGATATGCATGAAGAAATTACAGTCATAAGAATCAACTTGGAAAATAATATGAATGAGGTTATACCTCTGTAAAATGTTCTAAATCACATATATAATTGTATGTCTGCTTAAGATCGGATCGTGAATAAATAGGGACTAATGCTACACTCCTGATTAGTGCTATGACACTCCTATTTAGTGCTTTGGCAATCCTGATTAGTGCTACGACACTCATGTTTAGTGTTTCGGCACTCCTGATTAATGTTATGGCACTGCTTAAAGGCTTCCTAAGACTCATGTACCGTATTTGCACTGCACCTACTCATATCTAAAACCCGTTATTCATTATTACTAGTCTACGCAGACAAACATTTATATGAAAAGGACACGAATAAGGACCAATATGCTTATGAAAATAAGAATTTATGATGCATGAGCATACTTTTGTACCAGATTCTAAGAAAATTCTTCGTGCCTTATGTTTAACTGTATGATATGTACTCTTACGAGAGAGATGAATATGATGACCTGCAAAGGATACGAACATGTGTGTGTGTGTGTGTGTGTGTGTGTATATATATATATATATATATTTATTTATTTATTTATGAACCTGAAAAGCATGAAAATTGTTAAATGTGTAATTAATTAAAATAATATTGTAATGCTTGTTTATTGTATTTGGAGAATAATTATATAAGTGGTTTTGTTTTTTATGTATTTTCCTTTACTTTCAGTTTTATGTTTCAAGCATTTAATGTTTAATTCATGTAGGTGTTGAAGAAGTTGTCAGGGACACCTGGCATTCGTCAAGGCCAACATAGCCTTAGGATCTCCCCTTTGTAGGACCCTATTCTTTTTGTAATAGAAGTGGTTGTGTAATAATTTTTTTGTTATAGTGAAACTTATATTGATACAAGTAATTTTTTTAGACTCCAAGTATAAGTGTAATAAAGATCCTTAAACACCACTATGGTGGTAGTTTTGACGGTTATATATTTCAGAGTTCAATTTTATAATCTCACTTTGAAGTATGAATATGTCATTTTGGACTTTTGCTCGAGTTGTTCCTCAATTATTTGCCAAAGGTAGGCTTCATGTCTCACAGGTGGCGCCCTCACTTGCCATACATGCAGAAGGTGGCTATACAATTTAGAGACAACATGTGTCATTGATTCTAAACATTTTCTCCATTTCTTCACCGTTGTTTAACAATACCATCATTAATTGATCAAATTTACATGTGTAGTGCATTTTCACCGAATTTGGATTAACATTAAACTTACCACAAATTGTTGAGACAAATTTGGTATATGAAATTTGCACATTCACATACAATGTGATGACTCGACCACTCTTATATCCAACTAGTTAACCCATTTGCATTCTACACCAATTCACCACCTTCACAAACATAACAGAACATTTTATTTGTCATCTTCGTCAAATCTATAAATTGTTCGCCAATTTTCAATATGAAGGCTCGTTAGTTACACATTCAAACATATTGAACATATCAATCCTATAATTTAGATTGTGTTACTATTAGATCATAAATAAGTTTTTTCTTAATCTATCACTCGATATCCAACCTACTATAGTAGTATGTATAAGGTAGTTACGATAGTAGATTCAACCTATTGTTAAGCCATTTAAGAAAGTTACGGTAGTATATTCATAACTCTATGCAAATTACAAATTTTTTAACATATATAAGCATGTTTAGTAAAAAAAGCACTTGAATTATGGTAGTAGATAGGTGATAGTTGATTCAATATATTATGGTAGTTATATTACAATTACAATAATAGATTAACCATATTATGGTAGTAAATATAACAGTTACGGCGGTAGATCCAATATATTATGGTAGTAGATTAAACATATTATGGTAGTAAATATAACGCAGTTACAATAGTAGATCCAATATATTATGATAGTAAATATTACATTTACAATAGTAGATCAAACATATTATGGTAGTAAATATAATAGTTACGATAGTAGATCAAACATATTCTGGTAGTAAATATAACAATTACGGATAGTAGCTCCATAAATCTCTTCATTTTTCATTTCCACATATTTTTTGTAATAAGTCAAGATTAGGATATATATTAAGTACAAACAGAATAGAGTCCAAATGCACCCGAGATATATATAGGGAGTATACAAGGAAGAACTGACTCTCAGAGTAAAAACAACCACAATACTTATAAACTGAATGAAAGTTACATTGTTCGAAGATCAAAAATAATAAATTTTTGAGTAACAACATACAAAAAAGAAGAAAATTTTTACGCATGTCTCCTCCAAAAACCATAACGACCATTGCCCAAAGAAGATGAACACTAAGGATCAAAGAAACAACTTTTACAAAAAATATCTTCAAAACAAACCAATCTCTCTCATTTATAAACTAACAGAAAAATGAACACAAAGGTTAGAAAAACCTAATACGTACCTCTATCATGTTCTCTGTTTTGCAGATAGAGGTTTGGATGCCAAAGATTGAAGGATCGACTTGCCCAATGTCGAGGTTTGAATGCCCTAGCTTTTGGTGAAAGCGAAATGCATCAAAATTCCTCTGAACACCAAACAAAATGAAAGACGAAAGAAAAAGATTATGGGTGAGAAGATCAAAGGAGAAGACGAAGTGTTTGACGGTTCGAATGTTTGACGATGAAGACAAGGGAGTTCAGAGTTCAGAGTTCAGAAATTCAAAGGTTTGGAGCTCAACTTTTCCCTTTCTTTTTTACTAGCATATAATGTGGAATATATAAATGAGGGATACTTTAGGGTTTAATTTTGTACGATGTAACTTTTTAACCAAAGAGCAATTACTTTTTCATAGGGTGTATTGACTACCCTAAAAGCCATTATGTTCATTAATATTCTATTAGTGAATACAAACCTACTTTTCCCTTTGAATTTTGATTCATTATCTTTTAACCATCAATTTTTAAAGGTTATACTAATTGAATGATTATTTGTGCTTTTAGTCATTAACAATTATTAGACATGTACACGTTGTTTGGTAAAGTAGAACTTGTTACGAGAAGATCTTAATTATAGATTTTGGATTGTAGACTTTGTTTGGTTCTTGCATCATAGATGAAAAATTACGATATTGATATAAAGTAAAAGTTGAAATTCAAGAAAACAGAACTCATAACCTAGATCTATTTTTCTTAGTCTAGGTAGAATATTTTTGTTTTTTTTAAATTTAAATATTATTATTATTTTTTAAAATTTAACTAGTATTTAAAAGTCACAAGAAAATTTTAATAATATTTAAATATAACTCTGATCCATAAATATTAATTTATCCTATTCTTTAAAAGCATGGACAAGAAATATACATATTTTAAATAAAGAATTATATTAATCAAGGTCCAACATTGTATGATATTTATTTCTAACATTGAAAATTTTGTTTTTTATTTCTACGGCTAAACGCTTTAATTATAATGTAAAAAATTGTCATTATTGAAACTCAAATTCGAGACTCCTTCCCTTCTTATGCATAACATTTTTGAAACGCTACGCTTAACATACGAAGCAAACACGACGGGATCCATTGAAAAAATGTTAAAAAATATAATAATTTCTATTTATAAATATGATTTTTGAACAAGATTGAGTTTTTACTATTCATTTGTTTGAGTAAAAAATAAATTGATAAAATTTATTACTATGAAACTAAGATAAAAATATAAACTTTTTTCTTATAAAGAAATGTCCTTTTAATTATCTTATATTATTTTTACTTATTTTCTAAGCGTCATAATAAAAAATTATATATGAATAATTAAAAAATAAAACATTAAATATTAAAATTATTTTAAAAATAAGTAATATTTTTATTTTTATCTCAAATTCATGGTAGCCAATTTTATAGTTTCCTTTTTACTAACAAATAGATAGTAAAAATCATAATGAGAAAATGATAATATTATTAAAATGACATATAGATCCAATATTTTTTTATTTAGCATTGTGATCAACTTTGACCAATATGATTGAATAAATATTAAGAGTTCACACTTAATTAAACAAATAAAAGTTGAGATGCTAAAAATTTAAAATAGAAAAAATAGAAGAGTTCAAATGTTTAAATACTCAATTGAACAAATTAAATGTTTTTTATTTTTTACAATTAAACACTTTATTATAATGTAATAAATTATTTATATTTGGGACTCGAACCTGGACTCATTTTTTTGAATATCCTATATTTTTAAACTTTGAACGTTCTAAAAACTCGACTAATCATGTGAACAAAATTCAGTGTTTTCTTGTTTCATTCGGTTTATAGATTTTGTGGAAAATAAAAGTTGAGACACTAAATAGAGAAAATAAAAAAATAAAGACACTAATTAATCTATTCAAAACGAAAGATAGGTTAAAAAAAATCTATAATACAAATTTTGAATATTTATTTTAGTCCCTTGTTTCGGAAATATGGGTGGAATCCGTTAAAAACTAACCTCATCTTCCACACCGAGCAACTCGCCTCTTGACATCCATACAAAATGAAGATGGGTTTTTGTTTGCGAAATGTTCCACTCACTCCCCCCTCTTTCCATGGCAACCCATGCTGCAATTTCCGGGAACTTTCCTGTCTCACTATCCAATCCCTGCTGTCCTCGAACCATTTTCACATCTTGTCTTACTTCCCTTTCAAGTTTTCCCAGACTGTCGCTTCATGTCGCTTCAATTCAACACTCCTACTCTCCAAAATTATCCGTACCCACTAGAATTCATGCACCTTCTTCCAAGTTTTTGCAGATGGGTCCTCATAAAACTCCACCCTTTAGAAGATTTCAGGTGAAATCCATGGGGACTGATAGTGGGAGCACTCCCTTAGCCGTACAAAGGGTGTGTAACATTCTGCTCTGTTTTCTCTTCCAATTCTCTCATTTATATACAAACGAACATACATACATTTGTATTTATATTTTCAGTGAACTTCCTGTTTAGGCATGCGAGTGAGTTCCCAAAGTTTAAGCTCAAGCATTGTTGGTCTATAATCTGACAGTAACAGTATAAGCATTTGGGTTTCTTGATACACCTTATATTGGGTAGTATAAGCTTTTGGATCAATGAGGCATTTGATCCCATGGGATTCCTAGAGATCATGGGTTTTAGAATGTGGGATGTTTAATGTTATTCAGTTTGGTTGCATAATTACGGCATTATCTTGGCACAGCTTAAGCTTTTAGTTAAGTAATTGGTGAATTAAAGACCAGGTTTATAGTCTTAATTGTGGGCAATCCTTGGGTTCTCGCTTTGATATATGCTGGGATATTTACAGTTAAGGAATAACATTTTCTTTTCAAATAACTTATTATGTGTTTTTCAGGTGTTTGAACATTACATTTAGTAGACTCTATAGGATAATACTAGCAATGGACAAGCTTTTGAAGAAGGCATTTGTGGCTGCTACCATCAAATTCCCAAGTGTAACTTTCGTTTTGGGATGTTTTTTGTATATTCACCATTTTAAATGATTCTTGATTCTGTTCCTGCTGCAGCAACAAGTTTGATAGACTTCTTTCAGCCAAACTTCTGAACACACATTCAGAGGTGGCTTCCCTTGTTTTATGTTCCATCCTTGGTTGTTTTGCCACTTGCTGTTAAAGATATTCCTCCAGCTTCGGGTCTCAAGATTTGTCTTATAATAGGTATCTGCATTTTTCGGCTACTTGACTTCTGTCTTCTTTGAAACTTTGTTAATTTTGTTCTACTTGTTTCTATTTTTTTTCTGAAGTAAAAGCATAAGCAAACATGTTCGTCTTTTTAAGTTATCCTGACAACACAAATTCAACAAACTCAGGATCTGTCTTTTATGTCATTTAGTCTTTTAACCCATTATACAGCTCACTCTGGAAAACCAAAAAATTTGTAAAGTTCTTCTCATTTGTCCTCCAGCATCATTTGCTTTGTTCTATCCCCTCTTAGTCAATTGTTACTCCTAAGCTTGGTGGTAATTTGGGGTAATTTTTTTTTTCTCCTCTAGCCCAGCATTGAACATGGCTTTTGTGCCTGTTGTCTTACACATATTTACATAATATATGATTTTGCACCATTTTTAATAGTATAATTTCTTGATGAAAATATCGAGCAAGTTGACCCTGCATTCAGTCCTTGTATTTTACTACGGTAAGTTGAATTGTCCAAACTCTTTGTTTATGAAAATAATGTAACATTTGAAGGCTTTGGAATGGACCATCAGCAGGGTTGGTCTGCGAAAGGTACAAGCTTAAACAACAAAAAGAAAAGGAAAGAACATTCCTAGATGGTCAAGAGTGGATGCAAACCACAGTAAGATGATTAATCAAAGGAGGCACAATATCAAGCCACTAGTGGCCTATGTTTGCTTGTTCTTAGGAGAAATTTATACACCGCACTTCTAAACCTGGTAAGGATTTTCAAATATTTCCCAAACCAAATTCAAGATGTCAGATTGATTCCAAACTTACGCTTGAAAGGTAAGATTAGAAAGCATGTCAGAAGAAGGTTTTATTTCAAAATTTTAGATGGAGGGTTTACAAAAAGCATCTCTGTTTTGATAGTCAAACAAAGAAAAAGAATGCATGATACTCCTCATCTATCACTTTTTAGTGTGAAAAAGTTCTTGTCATGCATCTTAATAATTTATCTTTAGTAACTAGACTATTGCTATAATCATTATCTACTGATTGAAATTTTTCACTTTTAAATGCTGAATCAATGTGTGTAAATTGGATTTGTTTCTGGAGAAGATGTTAAATAGGGAAATAGAAATTGTATCTGTTTGTATGAGTTACAGAAGAGGTTGGAGGTATTTCTGTTAGCTTGATAATGATAAACTGGATAGGAGGGTGTAGTTACAGCCTACTCCTCAAGTTGGGTGGACTTCCCCACCTTTTGGGCGCATTAGATTAATTTTGACACTTAAGCAGTGACCATGGAAACGGGGATGGACATGTAGTACTTACAAATTGAGGCATTTGTCAGAGAACTTTTTCCATGCTGGCCAGATTTGGCTTTGCAATTGAAGCAGAGGCCCTTTCCTTATTGGATGGTTGCGGTAACCATGAGAAAATGGGGATGGATATACGGTCCTAACAAATCTGAGGCTGCTGGGTTCATTAGAGAGCTTTTTCCATGCTGGCCAGATTCAGCTTGGCAATTGAAGCAGAGGCCTTTTCTTTATTGGATGGTTTGTTTGAGACCTCCCCGTGAGGTATCAATAACTTTAATTAGAGGAGGATTTAGTCTTTACTCTTACATGGATGTCTCAAAGAAAGAGGACGTCTGAAATTCAATCTTCAGATTGAGGAGACTATTGGCCCATCAAGAGAGTAGGTTGCTGCTTTACTTTGTGCTAGAAGTTTTCTCTGAAGGAGATTTTTGGGTTTTTATAGGGCTTTAGTTAAGAGTTGTCAGTGAAATACTTTGGTGCTTTGTTTTCGAGTTTGATCTCTTGGCCCCTTTCTTATTGCGTTAGCTTGGGAGATTGCTCATTTTTCCTGTATTTGGGTTTTTATATATTATTTTATTCTAATAATGAAATTTTTCTTTGTTCCCATCAAATAATAATTTTACTATAAAGCAGAAATAATCAGTTCTTCCACTGTGTATGCACCTGCGATGCTTCAGTTCTTTTTTTTTTTTTCTTTTACTTTTTATATACCTTTAATGAAATAACAGAAGCAATACTTTGATATCTGCAGTTGGAGGCTGGCTTGCTTCACTTTGTGTTGCAGGTTATACTGCTATAGCTGTGAGAAATATTGTCAAGACCGAAATGATACCTGCTGAGCCCATGGAAAAACCTTCACCTTTTACTTCCGTTGAAGTTTGGGCATGGACTGGAATTTTACTTGCATCATTTGTTTCTGCTCTTTTATATCCAACATTACTTGGAACAAATGCTAGAACGTACCTGCCTTTCTTACTCGCATCTACAGTCTTAGGCTACATGGTTGGTTCTGGGTAAAATTCATTTTCCTGAGATTAGCAGTTCATAAGATATTAAGATCATTTATAAACTTTTCATACTACTCTATATGTTAGTATTGTTTTGTTTTGTATTTTTATTATTTATTATTTATTATTTTATTTTTTGAAGAGTTTCACTATTTGTGTTAATATGCGGTGTTCAGGTTGCCATCTGGTGTGAAGAAGGTGTTCCATCCAATTATTTGCTGTGCTCTATCTGCGGATCTGGCAGCCTTGGCTTTTGGATACTTTTCCCAATCAGGACTTGATCCTGTTCTAGGTCCCCACCCTACCTACACTTTTAGCTTTCTTTCATTAAATTATGCTTTTTTTGGTTTCAAAGAAGACAGGAGAATAAGCATAAATCTAGAATCTTACGATCACCATCCAGCCATAAATAATTGAAAGGTTTCGATTTTCCCTTTTTTATTTCTTTTCTTAGCAATCAAATGTAGCAATTGTTGAGCTTCTTGATTCTGCATTTTCTCAATGAATTCTTGCTTTCTTCCTATATATTAATTTATGTAGAGAGGAGAATCTCATGCCATTGATAGTTTTTATGGATATTCATTGATTCATAATCTTATAGGGACCCATCCTAATGGGGAAGCCCTCAGATTATGATTCTCAAAAATTTCAAATTCGAATAATTTTGATCTGGACCATACACAATATACTCGTAACTGTGATAGACACAAAAGAAGATACCATCTGACTTTGTTAGTCAATTGGCCACATGCATAAGTGCATTGTTATGCCTCATAATGGTAAAGAATTCTTTTAGTTCATGTTGGGTTAGGAGGGTGGGAAAAGATACACATTCATCGACTGGAAAAAGGTGGATAAAAAAGTTTTAGTAGACAATGATAAGGTTAATGAAAGGTGAAAAGGTCTTCTGTTTCATTCACTAACTATCTAAAAGAAATAATGGATAGAAGGATACTATAATAATTGTTGGATTAGAACCCTTGAGCAGATGTTTTGTAGACTCATGAGTTAATCTCACTTGGCCCAGGTTCCTTTTCAAGCCCACATATTTTTCCTGTTTCACTTTTCTTTACAGTGTGAACAGAAACAATGAATTCTAGAATGCTTGAGAACATAGATGGAAATGGGTCTTTGTAGTGTGGAAAGCAAGAAGAAAGAATTGGAGGAAGGAATTCCTTGTATTCATAGTTGTTAATCCCGAGATTGGTCGAGGGTGAAATGCTTGATTAGTGAATCAAGAATCGAATCGAATCGGAATAAGTAAGATTCGTTTTACATTTTTATAATAGTTAAAATATATGTAATTTTATATAATTTCAATTTTGTAAGCTATTTAAATATTTGTTTAAATAGTAAACTTATAACATTTTCAAATAAACCATAAAGATTCTAAATACGTCCCCAAAAAGAAGTTAAAGAGATCAAATACTAGTCTAAGTGGGTGATTGAATATACTAATGCTAATAGAATCATTTCATATAATAATTAACTACTAATAAAATTAAACTAAGCCATCATCTCCAAGTTCAAGGTTGTCATCATCATTCTCTCTTTCTCCAACCATAGCCAAGTCCTCTTGCTGTCCTTCTTCTTCCCTGTAAATTTCTGGTCTTCTTCTCCTTTTTTCGTTTCTTCTCGTATTACCAAAGGTTGGAGTTGTTTCTTCCACGTTAATCAATTCCTACAGATGGCTAAGTTTTTTTTTTTTTTCAGGTATTTCATTCTTTTATTTTGGTGATTTTTTAATTTCTTGGTATGTAGAGAATCGGTATTATATCGATTCATGTGAATCGATTCGCGATTTGGTGATTCTGTCTTCGATTTAGGCATGTTTACCAGTTCTTTAAAAAGTCGGATCGTTTCTGCAAGATAAGTGAATGATTGCGTGAATGTCGTGAATCGTGCGATTTTGATAACGGTGCTTATGTTTTTCATTGATCATTATGAATATATATCTGAAAGCCAATCTAACCTTCTAATAGATTACAACTCTATGACAAGTTTTATAATAGGCTACAACTCTATATGACAAGTAGATATATGCTATAACGCTCCACGCCCGAGTTAGGCGTAGATATTAATCGTATGACTTGTTACATAGATAACTAGCTTGAGTCCCAGCAGGGCCTTTGTGAAGATATCACCTAATTGTTCTCCAGTCCTCACATATCCTGTAGAAATCAATCCGAGTTGTATTTTCTCACGAACGAAATGACAATCTATCTCAATATGCTTAGTTCGTTTATGGAATACTAGATTAGAAGCAATATGAAGGGCAACCTGGTTGTCACACCAGAGTTTTGTTGGAGTTGGTGTCTTAATGGCAACTTCCATCAAGAGTTGATGAAGTCACATGATCTCACATATGGACTGTGCCATCGCTCTATGTTCAACCTCTACACTAGATCGAGAGACAACACTCTGTTTTTTACTCTTCTATGAGACTAGATTCCCTTCAATAAACACATAGTACCCCGAAGTGGACCTCCTGTCCTCCTTAGATCCTTGCGTCTGCGTCGAGAAAATGGCTGATTACATTACATGCCCGTGATTATTGTATAAATACGTCAGGCTCCCCTTTCCAGTAACATAGAATTTGTTCTACAGCGCCTGGCAGTCAGAAATTTGTTGGAAAAGACATATACTGAGAAACGACACTAACGGTATGCAATATCAAGA
This sequence comes from Tetrastigma voinierianum, assembly GCA_016808115.1. Lineage (NCBI taxonomy): Eukaryota > Viridiplantae > Streptophyta > Magnoliopsida > Vitales > Vitaceae > Tetrastigma > Tetrastigma voinierianum. The sequence goes on along the minus strand of JAEQBH010000433.1, from coordinate 1,985,118 downwards.
CATATTCTCTTTGTAAGGTAGTTCATCGTCCCAACCGGCCTTCTATATCTCTCCGGGTCTTCAAACAATTCGCCTTCTCTAGTAAGATGTAGGCTTTGTGCCATAGGGGAATGACATGGCTTGGCTACCAATTTTCCTGTTTCAAACAATAGATTCAACACATATTTCCTTTGAGATAAAAAGATTTCACGTTTGCTCCTCATAACTTCAACACCTAAAAAGTATTTTAGCATCCCTAAGTCCTTTATGTGGAATTGGCCTTAAAGAAAGGACTTGAGTGAAGATATACCTGCCATATCATTTCCAGTAATGACAATATCATCAACGTACACAACTAACAAGATGATATCTGCTTGAGAATTTCTGTAGAAAATCGAATGATCAAATTTGCTCTTATGCAGACCAAATTTCTTAATTACTTCACTGAATTTTCCAAACCATGCGCGTGGACTCTGTTTTAAGCCATATAACGACTTATGAAGACGACAAACTCGACCAATCTCCCCTTGAGGAACAAACCCGGGAGGTTGCTCCATATAAACTTTTTCTGCAAGATCCCCATGAAGAAAAGCATTTTTAATATCAAGTTGGTGGAGGTCCCAGCCATGAGTTGCTACTAGAGATATAAACAACCGAATAGAAGTTAACTTGGCCACCGAAGAGAAAGTATCAAAATAATCCACCCCATAAATCTGGGCATACCCTTTAACAACAAGGCGGGTTTTCAACCGAGCAATTGATCCATCAGGATTAACCTTTACTATAAACACCCAACGACAACCAATGACTTTCTTTCCAGAAGGTAAACGAACTAAGTCTCAAGTACCATTGTCAATCAAAGCTTCCATCTCTACATCCGCGGCGCACTGCACGAGCGGGGTGGCGGAAGCTTGGGCACACTGCTTGTGAGGCAATGAAATAGAGTCGATGATCTGATAAAAAAACATTTGTGATGACAAGTGGTCATAAGAGCAAAAGGAGGAAATTGGATGAACACACTGATGTTTACCTTTATGGAGAGCAATAGGAAGAAAGTCACTGAGAACTGGATCTGATGTCGAAGCAGTTGGTAGAGGGCTTGAGATTGGGGGGCGTTGGTGCCGAGTGTAAACCTGAGTGATAGGAGGCTTCGTCAAAGGAGGCACAGAAGCGGGAGCTGGCGAAGGAAGAGTATAAACGAGCAAATCGTCATTCTCCCCCTAACTAGTGTGGATCGGGTCTTGAGAAAAGAAGCATTCTCAAGAAAAGTGACATCAGCAGAAACTAGGTACCTATGAAGACTAGGACAATAACACTTATACCCCATTTAAACTCGAGAGTAACCAAGGAAAATACATTTCAATGACTTAGGATCGAGTTTAGACACATGCGGACAAACATCCCGAACAAAACAAGTACACCTAAAAACTCGAGGCTCAATGGGAAATGGAGGTTTATTCGGAAAAAGGATGTGATACGGAGTGTCCCAATTCAAGACCGAGGAAGGCATTCGGTTAATCAAAAAACAAGTGACTAATTCAAATGGAGCACTGGCTCGTTTATTGACTCTAGGACTAGAATTAAGACGATGATGTTTCACAAATTGACAAGGCTCGCAATCTAAGGCCAACAGATTAGAAAACTGGACACAACTTTTTCAACAAGGGAAGAAAGGGATGGCCTAATCGACAATGCATCTCAAATGGTGTAGTAACTCAAGAACAAGCAACAGGTCTCGGTACTGCATAATCAAGAATGTAGAGACCCCCAGACTCACGTCCTCTACTAATAATTTGCTTCGTCATAAGATCCCGAAAGAGACAAAAACCAGGGAAGAATGAAATATAACATTTAAGTGCTCGAATTAATTTGCCCACAAAAATCAAATTAAAAGAAAAATTAGGTAAAGTTAAGACGGATGACAAAGGGAGAGATGGAGTGGGAAAAATTATCTTTGGCCGAGAAGCAGCGTATTTGTGACCCGTCGACCCAGTGAGGAGGAAGTTGAAAGATGTATTGAAAGGTAGAATGGTAGAATTACTGTCATGTGATGCGTGGCTTCGAATCAATGACCCATTCGGGAGACGGCGAGTAACAAGACATTTATTACGGATTTGCAGGCTCGGCCGATAGCGATGGTGGGTAGATGGAGACTTGATGATTCACGATACAAGTGGAACACGGTCGATGCCTGTCAGATGATCCATTGGTGGAAGCTACATGGCGAGACAAAATCTACGATTTTGACTCGGCGCTTCTCACTTTGATCTCGTATCACATGTCCGGGCTTATGATAGTAATATGACAGCTCCTCAGAAACTGTCCCTCTGATTCACGCCTTGACCACTATTTCTATATTCTTTTCGGCTCACCAATGTTCGACCAACAGGCGCTACTCATGCAGGCGAAGGAGGGAGTAAGATGAGAATAGATCTCTATGCAAAGTATCTTGCTGAATGTTTCTTGGAAAGATGAGATCTCAAGGCTGGACAGAATCTGCGCCTTAACAGACTCATACTCTGAAATGAAGTGTGGCTAGGAAACCATTTAAAGGGTTTTTGGTCCTTCCACGAAGTAATAGCTAGAATAGCTCATCCAAAGTCCCCCCTTTATTTTTCGTTCCTACCCCTTTTATACCCATGGGTAATGCTCATAATTGGGGCATTTATACCCTTTTCCTGACGTTACACATTCATTTGTACATTAATTGTTCCCTCAAGGAGTTCATCTCATGGAGACATAGTCATCTCAAGGAATTTGTCTCGGGGAGCTTGGCATATCGAGGAGTTCGTCTCATGGAGCTCGACACAAGCTCTTGAGCTCGGCATATCAAGGAGTTCATCTCATGAAGCTTGGCACAAATTAATGTTGATTAGTTTTATATTGCCCGATATTTAGGTTTAATTCTTTGACACGCTAGTAGTTGGGGTGAAGGAGAACATCTCAGGGAGAACATTTCACGGAGTACATCTCATGGAATTCGTCTCGAGGAGCTCAGCACAAGCTTTTGAGCTTGGCATATCAAGGAGTTCGTCTCATGGATCTCGATACAAGATCTTAAGCTCAACATATCAAGGAGTTCAACTCATGAAGCTCGGCATAAGCTCTTGAGCTCGGCATATCCAGGAGTTTGTCTCATGAAGCTCGGCACAAGCTTTTAAGCTTGGCATATCAAGGAGGTCGTCTCATGAAGCTCGACACAAATTAATGCTGATTAGTTTATATTGCCCGATTCTTGGGTTTAATTCTTTGACGCGCTACTAGTTGGGGCGCAATAACTTCGCATTCTCGGTGGGGCGGTCATATGGATCGCCCCCCTCCTTGCTTCTTACACTAAGGTCAAGGGACCCTGCCTCAACCTTGCTCCTCTCATCCTGTTCGCTATCATCTTGTTTGTTGTGACTTCTTTTCCCTTTGCCCCTTGAGTAGCTCCGCGATTCGGAGGCGCTAGCTACCGTTTGTTTGGTCGTTGCTATAACATCGTCCTCGAGCATAGAGTACTGGTTACCTCTTTGGAACAGTTCATTGATCGAAGTCGGAGGCTGCAGGGAGAGAGAGTCAAAGAATTGTGCGTTCAGGCGCATGGCCTGTGTGATGTCGAGCTAACGGGATCCAGGCGAAGCGGAGCGGCCCAGCCTTCATGATCTTGTTTGATCACGGGATCTTTCCCATCATATGAAACAGTGGGACACTGTTTTAAGCCATGAACACATATACCAGAAACAAATTTCTCGGAAAAGCCGGTGAAAGGGCGTTCTGGAGGTTTGGGAGTCGACGATAGAACCACGATAGAGTACGGACTACCGCTAAAATTTGGACAGAATACCTTACGCGAGAAGGGCATCGTTTCCCATCTAGAGAGTCATGATCTGCTGATAATGCATCAGGTGGTCGAAGGGGTCCTGCAGCTCATCGTACATCTGAAATTTTGGCAGCGAGAAATGCGGTGGAGCCTCCTGGTTGAGGATAGCATGAACGAACGGCGACGCCAAGATGTTGTCCAACACCCATGCGCGAGGTCAGGGTTCGCGCACAGGTGAGGCGTCAGTTCCCTGTAGAGGCGACGGACGCTAACTACTATATAAATCTACCCATTCGAGTAAGTGCACACGTCGAGTTTAAGCAATCTAGTGATAAGTCAAGGTCGTCCCACAAGGAGTTTGAGTGTCAACTACCGAACCAATTTACCCTAATATTATTTAGATCTATCAACTTAAGGCTATAGATTCTCTAAGTAATTGACTAAAGACAACTAAGTTGTATTCTTTCCAATTAATTAAATATCTAGGGTTTTGACTTCACCTAATCACGATTGATGGATATTGAGAAAACTGTAACTTAGTTAAACCACTTGCATTTATTGATGGTGAGTTGATCTTTTATATGCATCAATCTTTCTCGAGCATTGAGCACCTATCCTAATAGTGGGTCGTATTGCATCTCTGCCTCAAACCCGAAGACTATCCAATGCATTACTAGCAAACCCTTGTTACCACGTATAAAATCATGGTATCTCTACTTTCTGATTGATTATACAATATCTTATTCGTGTCCGTAGGGTTTATCATCTCTTGATCTCAAAACCCTAGCCTAAGCATACCCATATTGATCAAGTACAAGCATGAATTTCCTATAGAGATAAGACATTCAATAATTGCAAGAAATAAAACTGAATATATAAATTAATGCTAATCCATCAATCCGAGATTAGGGTTACATCAAAACCCTAGCCTAATGAGTAAGTTCATAAACGATAAATAATACATCATGTTTGTAGAAGCCATATAGATTAAAATAAGAAAGACAAGAAAAGAGTAAATCAAACAAAGAAACTCTGTTTTGATCCGGGTCTTTGCCTTCTCTCCTCTTCGTGTCCATACGTTGTCCCCTCCCTCTTTTCTTTTTTGTGATTTTCACTTTTATTCTAAAAAATTTGGCAAACAGCTCTAGGTGACATTGCGATGTTTCAACGTCGCAACGTTGGATGATGAAGACTGGTCAAACGTCGTAGGATTCTGCATTCCATCTTCAAGTCTCCAACTTGTCTCCAATTGCTCCATTTTACTTGAAAGACCAAAGATAAAGCCAAATATTAGATATGAAGCAAAAACACCACCTATTTAAGTACAAACTAGAACGTAAACACACTAAAACACGGGTCTATAATGAGTGTTTTGGACACTCATCACACCACCAAACTTAGCTTCTTACTTGTCCCCAAGCAAGAGACTGACTCAAAACAAAACACACTTGAAAATAACACACCCGGCTGATGAAATGAGTATGATACACATGATGCTTAAGGAGGCCCAAGTAGACACAACCAGCAATGCTGGCTTTTCAGCCACAGTTCGGATCCTTAAGGTTTAAACTTTGGGAACCCCTTGCGAAAAGAATGATTGACCCGACAAGCCAAGGCCCCCCCAAATTCTCAATGACCTTTCCCAAGGAATCTAAGTGCAGTTGAATCATGATCAATTTTGCTCAACTCACCTATTTGGAAGAGTCTAACTAAGAAAGGATGAGAACGCACCCCATTTTATTCACATTAAACTACCTAAAATGAAAGAAAACTAGTGCCTATAAGTTTTAGCTGAGTGTCCCTATAGCAGGGATTCATTGGCGACTCCCCACCAGTTAGTTAAGGGCACTAGGCATTTAGTTTCTCTCAACTTCACCCCAAACACTCAACCAAACTTAAAGGCCTTAGGTTGTAGGATGGATCCATCTTCTGTCCCATGTAACAAGCAGTGAAATCAATGGCTCCCGGCTAATTGGCTCAGGGCATTAGGTTTTAAAAGCCCCTCGGTGTGCCCGAGGATTGGGTGGGCTGATCTACTTATTCTATTCTAAACATCTTTATGACATTTTTTTTCTTTTCTTTGCCTTTTCTTTTGCCTTTTTCCTCTTTCTCTTGTTTGCATTTTTCTCTTTTTATTTGGGGCTCGATGGCGATCCTCTTTTCTTGAGTGTCCGTCGCTTAGGTGGATTAGAATCCCCCAAGCTAGTAGGTTTTGAGTAAAAGGGAGCTCGGAACCACGGTATACAGAGGAGAACAAACGTGTGTGTGTAAGACTCCTTGAGAAATAGCTTTTTGAAACACAAGGAGAGTGACTAAGCTAAGTCACTCAAATCTTTCAACCCTACAATTCCAGATCATTTAAAAACCTAAGGATCCATTTCCATTTTACACTTGACATTTTTTTTAAAAATGTGTTCAAAATGACCTTCTATTAGCAGCCATGGCATCAAACTCATTCAAACACACTAAACACACCAAAAACGAGCTATAACAATGAGACAAACATGCAATCATGCAAGGAAACGTAAAACATGCAAATCATCCTTAAAAAAAAAAAAAAACTAAACTACATTACACCAACAAAGCTCCAGGCCTCTGCTTGGAAGCGAATAAGCAAATTAAAGCACAAAATTACGAATAAACCATGTAAACGAGCAAGCATACATGATTTGCAGACACGAGCCAATCACACCCACACCCCCCCAAATTAAAAATGTACATTGTCCTCAATGGCATAAAGTAGAAAAGGAGGGTGCAGAAAACTCCCCTAGTAATCTCAAGGATCACTGTTGTGGTGGTGGTGGCATGTGATAAGCGAGTATCTGGGTGAGCTCCTGCTTGATGATCTCCTGGTTGCTTAGCACTGTGTTCATTTTGCCCCTTAGCTCTTCCATTTCTTGGCTCATCGAGACTTGATACTCTTGGGTTTCATCCCAAAATGCATCGAACCTCATTGTGAGGTCTTGAACTTGATCGTCAATGGGTCGAGAAGGACTAGAATCATCCTCCTCATGAGATGTGGGTGGTGGAGATGGGGGTTGGGTAGACGATTGACCTGCGTCTCTTTTGTCATCCTCTCTCATCCTAAACATGGTCTAATAGGCCCTAAGTTCTTCTTCATCCGAGGGTTTATTCCCGGAATCATTCACCTCCTCTGGCCTTGGTACACTTGGCTTATTTTTCTTTACTACAATTGCCTTAATTGGTTGTATCCAAGCCTTATTGGTTTCTAATGGGACCCCAGCGTTCTTACATAAGCCATAAATGAGGAAGGGGTGTCCAAGGTTCATTTTCAAGTCCTTGTTGTAAAGGATAGCATCCTCTATGACTTGTCCCACATCAAATGGGATGTCTTGAATGATCACATAATTCAATAGGGCTTGCTTGGCTATCACTTCACACACATTAGTTGTGGGAATGAGGCGGGATGTGATGAAGTGATGTCATACCTTGGGGATGTAGACCAAATGTTTGGCCTTGAAGTGCACTGCATGCCCTTCATTGTTAACTTTCCACTCCCCTTGGCCATTGGTAAGTAACCTAAGCATCTCAGGGTCGTTGGGATTTTCTTGTAGCCTATCATAGGCCTCACTATTAACCGACTCTAGGTTGTAAAACTCATTGATAGATTTCGCACTGAAATCTACCAACACCCCTCTTACCCTGACCTTTTTCAACACACTGGCTGCTAGGTTGTCGTAGAATTCTCGCACTACCATTGTGTCAACCGGCCTTGAGGGTTGGCAAAGTGCCCTCCACCCTTTATTCGCGATGGTTTTGCGAAAGAAGTCCTCGGGTGATGGAATCCTTTCTCCTTAATGAATGACCTATTCTTCGAAATGAGGCCAAACTTCTCGGCCACTCCCACATTCACAAACTTCGCATGATCATAATCATCCGACGATTCTTCCACTCTTCGGCTCTTCCTTGAGCTCAATTTTTGCCTTTTTGATGACATGTTTATCTTAGGAGTTTAAGGTTGAGGATAGGGATTCTAGGTTTTTCTAATCAACACCAAACTATCACCTAAACTCCTAATGTGATCAAATCACTCTTTGGTAGCAAAACAACTAATAGGTTGTCACCTAGGCAATTTATCGAGCAATTGGTGGGTACTTTGTTAAACTCAAGTCGTCACCCAAAACCTAATGCTTCTATAACCTCAATACACCCACACTATCCTCTTTTCACAGTGAATCAAAGCACAAGAAGCTAAAAATTTCAGTCTTTTACCTTAAAATACCCGAAATTCAACAAAGCCTCTAATAGCCCAAAACACCTTTTGATGGATGGAAGAACCCTAGGGATTTTCGATCAAATGATGTCCTTAATGTCAATATCTTCTTTTTTCCTTATTTAATCTTCATTATAGTTGTATATCCTAGCTGTATATCCCTTGATTACCTCTCTAAGATTTTCATTCTTACTGTATTTATTGTTATACTGCTGTATTTCTTCCTAAACTAGGGCTAGAATCAAGGGATTTGATCATTCTTGATGTCTATATATTGTAATTCTCTTAGTGAATTGAGCAGACAAAATATTTCATAAATTCTCTTTCATTTTTTTCATGGTATCAAAGCCCAAACTCTGAGATCACTTCATCTTGTGTTTGGTTTCTTGCCTTGCTCTAAGATCTTGGTGTTTTGTTCTTGATTTTTTTCTGTGTTCTTCTATTTTTTTTTGGACTTGATCTCTTAGTTCTCGTTGAGTCATGTCTTTGGAACGATCTGAACATTTTCTTGTTTGATTTAATGGCAAGAACTATTCTGCCTAGGCATTCCAATTTCATTTTCTTGTCAAGGGAAAGGAATTATGGGGTCATATTGATGGGACAGATCCTGCACCTAATAGTGAGAAGGAGAAGGAGAAAGAGAGAAATATGTGAAATGGGAGGTGAAGGATGCTCAGATTATGTCTTGGATCTTTGGAAGTGTGGAACCCTCCATACTTCTTAATCTCAAGCCTTATAAGACCTCTAGAGAAATGTGGGAGTACTTGAAGAAAATTTATAACCAAAGCAATACAGCATGAAGGTTTCAATTGGAACTTGAGTTGGGTCGGCTCGTGGTGTATCGATCTAATAGTTTTATTCTTTCTTTGGAAATCTTTGGGTTGATTACATTGATATTATGTATGCAAGTGTACCTCCTAAATGACTCATTTATCCAAAGTGTGCATGAGACTAGCAAGCGTGATAAGTTTTTAATGAAGTAAAGGGGGGAGTTTGAAGCAATCAGGTCCAACTTGATGAACAGAGAACCGGTTCCCTTGTTGGATATTTGTGTAGGAGAGCTTCTAAGGGAAGAACAACAACTCCTTACACATGCTGTCTTGGAGCGGAAAGCTCAAAATTCTACTCCAATTCCTATTGCTTTTGCTACTCAAGGGAGATCTAAAGCGGTAGAGATATGACTAATGTCGGTGCTATAGATTGCAAAGGATTTGAGCACATTGCCTGTAAAATTCTGGTATTGTAAGAAAATAGGGCATAACATCGCAGTTGTTCCATTCGATCTCCAGAAATGCAGCTAGCCTAATGCCTCGGTTGGTCCTTGGATATTTTAGTCTTGGTTAGTCTTCTATCACTCGACATGGTCTAGTAAATGATCGTTTCTACTAACTACGCTTTAGGCCTTCAGATACTTGAAAACTCTGTCGTAAGCCTTGGTATTTTGATTATGGTGCTTCCAATCACGTGACCAACACTGCCTTACCTCTAAATAATGTTAAAAAATATAAAGGAGATCTTCATATTCATACTACTGATGGTAATTCCTTACCTATCACAGTTGTTGGTGATATTTCAGCCCATTTAAATACTGTTTTTGTGTCTCCTAAGCTGTCCACTAATCTGCATATCGACGGTCGTTGACATGATTGGTATTCAATTTTCAAATTCACAGTTTTGTCTTATTGCAAGATCAAATTAATCAGGGAAGATGATGCGAAGGGACCTAAAGTGGGACGTCTCTTTCCTTTGCTTCTATTTCTCATGTCAAATTATGTTATATAATACCATTCGAAGTGATAATCAGGTGTGGCATGGATGGTTGGGTTCCCCCAACTCTCATGTACTTCAAGTCTTGCTTAAATCTCTTTCACTTGGAAATAAAAATTCAACTTCTTCTAAAATTGATATTGTTGATTGTGCATCTTGCAAACTTGGTAAAAGCAAATCACTTCCTTTTCCATTGCATACAACCCACACCATCAAACCTTTTGAACTTGTACATACTAATGTATGGTGCACCTGTAATTTCTCATGAACATTACAAATACTTTGTCACATTTATCGATGATTCACTCGCTTTACTTAGGTGTATTTTCTTCAGTCTAAAAGTGAGGTTTTCTCTATGTTTAAAGTCTTTCCTGCTTTAATTGAAACACAATTTTCTACCAAAATCAAAATCTTGCGATCTGATTCAGGTGGTGAATATATGTCAAAATAAATTCTGATTTTCTTCAAGTCATGGGATCATATCACAGCATTCTTGTCCTTTCCTTCTATGGCAGTTGTGTTTGAAAGAAAGAATCGAATCATCTTCTTAATGTTGTTCGCACTCTTTAATTAGTCTTGCATTCCTTCTGTTTTGGTGTGAGCTTTGTCTCACTATTTGTTTATTTGATTAATAACAGATTTACCATCTCACCTTGAATGATGATTCTCCTATTTAGTTTTGACAGGCATGCACAGGTATTCCAATCTTCATATATTTGGATGTGTTTGTTTTGTTCACCTTTCACCCATACGTACGAGAAATAAACTTGCTAAGCAATCGTCAAGTATGCTTTCTTAGGATATGTTAAGGAACCTAAAAGGATTCCTTTGCTATGATCTCGTACTGTCGAACTTCGTGTCTCTAGGAATGAGTATTTTTTAAATCGATCGAGTCTTTAGCGCATGTAACCTTTGAACTACTTCTTTATCAGCTTTACCACGTTTTTCTGAAAGTCATGACATTAGGTACAAAAGGTTTAAACTTGGTTATGTTTATCGTAGACACACTCCTTCTACATCTGATCCTCCTACAGGTCTCACTGGAAGTTCCTCCACATCTTCCTACGACATCTGATTTTGTACTACCCATTTCCAATGATCCAGCTCTCCCTTAGTAGAAGCTCACAGACCTCGAACCTCCTAAAGTATGGCTTTTCAACCCACGTGGCTATGTCTGCTACTTTGTCTTCTATTTCCATTCCCGGCTTATTTACACTTGGCTATGGGCATGGTGTTGTAAAAGCAAATAGACAGGAACTGACACTTGAGAAAATCATACTTAGGACATTGTTTTATCCTCTAAATATTTAAACCCATTGGTTGTAAGTGGAGTACATACTATGAAACTCAGATTACGATAGCTCTTTAGATAGATATAAGGCTCGATTGGTTGCTCTTGGAAATAAGCGAGGGCTATGGTCTCGACTATGAAGAAACATTCGCACGATTGCTAGATGACCTGGTGAAACCATTCTTACTATTGCATCTACAAATCTTAGCCTTTATCAAATGGATGTAAAAATGCCTTGAATAGGGACCTTAAGGAAGAGATTTTCATGAAACCAACCCGTATGTCAATAGCGGCTTCTCTCATGAGATTTGCAAGCTAAGACGCACTCTTTGTATGGGTTGAGCCGGGCACCTAGGCTGGTTTGAGAAGTTTATGACACCTCTTTACCACCTTCTCTTTCTACCAAAGTCGATATGATTCATCACTCTTTGCTTTCACGAAATGACCCACTAGTATGGTCTTTCTCTTAGTCTATGTTGATGATATTATCATCTTTGGTACTTCTTGATGGGGTGATCTTTAAGCTTCAAAATATATTTGCATAGTACACATTTCCAAATGATAGAAGATCTTGATACTGTTTAGTGATAAAATTTTAATTTTCTCTATTCAAACTTTTCTAAAACAAAGGAAAACAGTTTAGTTAAATTGGGCAAAAACAAAATTTGAAAACAAAGAAAATGAATTCACCATTTTCAACATTTTATATATGAATTAAACTACTTTTGTGTTTTCCTTGTTTTCGGGTCGTCGAAAACAAAGGTTACCATTTCGACGTTTATAAAAGCGTTTTTCGAGAAAATATGGTTTCTGGATTTTCTTATTCTTTACTTTGATCAAATTCCAAATACGAAGCGTGTAAAAATGAAAACTAAAGATTAGAATACGTGAAAATTTTCATATTAAATTTTTGGATAGAGTTGAAAATTTTCGTGAATTATGAAACCTTAGGCATCTCACACATATTTTTGAAATTTGAAGTTCACTCTAAGATCTTAGTTTGTTCTTAAATCAACATAAATATATCGAATCTTATTGAGCTTCATTTGGTTTAAAGGATGCTATTTTTTGTTGATATACTGATAGGTGAATGTGAAATACGAAAGATGAAAGCGAGCTTTTCCACGATCCTTTTTATATAGGCAACAGGTATTAGTCTTATCTACCCTAACAATTACAAGACTACGATATCTCATATACTATCCATATAGTTCAACAGAATTTATGCACTTACCTCGTCATGCTTCATCTTGATGCGATTCGTTGCATTATTCGGTGCCAATTGGGTCACCTACTGGAAGTAGGTTGTTGTTTCTCTGAGTCTGCTCTTCATTTGGTATATAGTGATGCAGTTGGGTTGGTTGCCGGATACTCGAAGTGCAACAAGGCCGGTGTGTTTTCCTTGGAGATGCCTTAATTTCCTGGAAGTGTAAGAAGCAAGACTGTGTCTCTAAATCTTCCACAGAGGCCGAGTATAGGGCCATGTTTGTAGCTTGTTCTAAAATTGTGTGGTTATGTGGTCTTCTTTCTGAACTTGGATTTCCTCCAACTAATCCTACTCCACTTCATGGTGATAATACAAGTGTCATTCAAATAGCTGCAAATCCAATATATCATGAACGGACAAAGCACATAGAGGTGGACTGTCATTACATTAGGGAGGCCTTTACTCAAGGTGTTATTACTCTTCCTCATCTTACTACCAGTGTTGAATAAGCGTGTCTTTACGGCTTTGACATGTGACACAAGTTTTGTTGATAGACTTACATCAATTTGGGGGGATGTCAATATCTTCTTTCCTTATTAGGTCTTCATTACAAGCTGTATATCCTAGTACATATCCTTGATTACCTCTCCTTATTTAGTCTTTGCTTTATAGTTGTATATCCCTTGATTACCTCTCACAAGATTTTCCTTCTTTACTGTATTCTTAGTTGTACTCGTATTTCTTCCTAAACTAGGGCTAGAATCAAGGGATTTGATCATTCTTGATGTCTATATATTGTAATTCTCTTAATGAATTGAGCAGACAATATTTTAGAAATTCTCTTTCATTTTTGTCACTTAAGTCTCTAGGGCACTCAATATCTACTTGGAAAGCCTTTGGAAGATTAGTGGTGGGTGAACCTTCAAGAGAAGTTGAGAGCAATTAGGGCTGAAGATGAAGAATGGCAAAAAATATGACCAATATTGGTCTTAAAACAGGGCAATGTCACGATGTTCGAGCAAACGTCTTGACGTTCTAGAGAGCGATAAAAAAAATATTTTACCCAATATCGCGACGTTCTAGAGAAGTGAAAATCCAACGTTGCAACGTTGAAACACAACGTCACGACATTCTAGAGGCATATGTTTTCTTTTTCAACTGACTTCACGACGTTCCGGAGAGCTTCATAATAGGATTTGGAAAATTATTTTCTAAGTGTTAGAAAACTCCCTCTATGATATGCCACATTTTTCTTGCCTGTAATAGGCTTCTCAAGCTACCCCTTCTTCATCGCTTCATCGTGAACCTAAAAATCACGAAAACACCCAGGCTTACACCAAAAATACGAGAATCGGAATAACTAAAATAAAATTAAACAATCACACAAATTAAATAAGATAAAAGGAAACAAATGGAACACGAGATTCTCACATAGCCTGGGTTGCCTCCTAAGTAGTGCTAAGTTTAATGTCGTTAGCTCAACTTCACTGAATCTCAATGTTGGTTTTCAAAAATGACGAAAATGCTAATAAATCTGCATAGTGCTCTAGTGCACTGCTCATGGCGGATGGAATATATTGTCTCCCACACCATCAACTCCCTTGGTTTCTTTCTGTACTGCACTGAGCATATCCTTGCAGTTTACCAAGTCGCCAGGCATGATCTCCTTGTGGCGAAATTCCAGGATGTCGTCATTGGGGTCGTCATCCGGATGCTTCATAGCTTGGAATACATGGAACGTGATCTCATCTCCTTGAATTCTCAATTTAAGCTCACCCTCTTGAACATTAATTTGAGCTTTTCCCGTAGCTAAGAAAGGTCTACCAAGTTTGATGGGGACCGTATCATCTTCTTCCATGACTATAGCAAAACTACTCGGATCTTGAAGTTTTGGTGGGAGTTGGAGAATTGCATTGCATTCCTCGGTAAGCGAAATGGTCTCATATTCACCAAACTTCTTATTCGCCAAGATTTTTTTCATGAACTTCACGTAACTTGGCATGTTCTCAAGTGCATCCATGAAGGGTATATTTATATGCAGTTTCTTGAAGATATTGAGAAACTTGGCAAATTGCTTCTCCAACTTACCCTTCTTTAGCCGAAGTGCAGGATGCATGAAGTGGATACTTGGACAGAATGCTTCTCCGTTTGTCTCTCCTTGTTATCCTCCTTCTTCCTTTCCTCATTTTGGGGGGGCTTGTTACTTTGTAGCCTCCACAGTCTTTGAGGAAAAGGCACTTTTGTGATATCTGGGAGTGGGTTATATGGGAGCGCCTTAGATTTCGACTCTTTCCCTTTTTCAGCTGGCTTTTGGGTTACCTCAGGCCTCGAGGACTGACTTGCTTCTGTGTCCTCTCCGTTGGCTTTGCCTAGTCCCCCAAGCTCTCTTCCACTTCTCAAGGTAATTGCCTTGCAATGTTCTATACCCTCTCTCCTTGGATTTACCTCTGAAGTGCTTGGTAATGAACCTTGAGGCCTTTAGTTCAAAATCATTGGCCATACCTTTGTTGTACTTCTGGGTTTTACAGGTTGGAACACTTGATTATGTAATTGAGTTGATTGGTTTGCATTTGTTGAGCTTGGTTTGGAAGTGGCCTTCGTCTCATTCATAAAAGTAGTGGGCGATCAACATGTAGAATAAGACTTCCTCGGATCCTTTAACTATACATGGTGATTATTGCTTTGCATTGGCTGTATGTTTTGATTGTTTTCGAGGGGAAGTTAAGTTAATTTCTCCAACCTTGTTGTGAAAATTATTTGCGGCTATACGGATTACGTTATTTGCTGCATACGGATTCTCTTGTTGTACCTATGCTATGTATTGGAGCTGTTCAGTGTCATTTTCTTATTTGGCATTCCATTTAATAAGTTCGCGGTCCATTGCAAATTCACATACTGCCCGAGCTGATCACGGATGGCATGGTGAGCTTCTTGATTCTGACCGCTTAGTGACGGTGAAACATATCTTTGCTAAATTAGAAAACACATCGGTGCCTCCAGTTTCGTTTCCGCGCACCATTCTTTCTTGCGACCATTGATAAGCGTTTCGCTATTCCATCAAACAAAGTCGAAAGCTTTGTGAGTAGTCCTTTTTAAGAAAATACCCCTGACTGAGGTATCAATCATACATCTTGTATAGATTAGAGCCTATATAAAGTGTAGATCCATCATTGACCTAGGTGGTGCTTCCTCCCAATTCCTTGTATTTGTCCCACGTTTCAGTTAATCTTTCGCTATCCTTTTAGGCAAAGCTGCTGATCATTATCCTCGTCGCATACTTCTAAGAAACATCAAGAGTGAGAGTGTGGGATCTTAACGTGGTAGCCCATTGAAATAAATACCACTGGAGTAGTTGTAGTCTCCATGACCTTGATTGAAATTATTCACTTGAATCAGTGCATGGATTGTATGAATTGTAGGTGGTAATGCGAATTCCTCTAATAGAATATTTGGGTCATCAGGTTGAACCACTGGCCGACGAGCATTATTACTTCCTTTATTTCCACCTAGCAGTTCATTCTCCTCCCTCAGATTCAGATTATGCTATACATTCTCTACCATGTTGACAAGGTAGTGGTTATGCGCTTCTAACACCCGTCTCTCTCTACGAAGCATGTTGGTTGTTCGTTCGATTTCCGGATCAAAGGGCGCTAATTCTCCTCTGCCTCGTCTTTGCATACAAGTGCCTGAAACACCACAAAGTCCACCAGTAGAATTCTAAATCAAATAAAATAAATAATAATAGAAAAAACAAACAAAAACAAATTGTCTAAAGTAATATCTAAGTAAACTATTGTCAATATTGACACTTGTGCCAAAACTCTCCGGTAGCGGTGCCAAAAACTTGACAAGCCGCTAACTACTATATAAATCTACCTATTCGCAAAAGTGCACGCATCGAGTTTAAGCAGTCTAGTGATAAGTCAAGGTCGTTCCACAAGGAGTTTGGGTGTCAACTATTGAACCAATTTACCCTAATATTATTTAGATCTAACAACTTAAGGCTATAGATTCTAAGTAATTGACTAAAGACATCTAAGGTGTATTCTTTCCAGTGGTATACATATATGGGGTTTGGCTTTATGATCACGGGCGATGGATATTTAGTAAGCCTTAACTCGGTTATACCACTTGCATTTTGATGGTGAGTTGATCTTTTATATGCATCAATCTTTCGAGCATTGAGCACATCTAATAGCGAGTTGTGTGTCTCTATCTCAAACCTAGAGCTATCGGATGCATTACTAGCAAGCCCTTACCACCACGTATAAAATCAGTGAGTATCTACATTCTCAGATTGATTATCACGATATCTTATTCGTGTCCACACTGGGGTTTATCATCTCTCGATCTCGAAACCTGACACGAGCATACCCATTATTGATCAAACACAAGCATGAGGTTTCATATAGAGATAAGACATTGATAATTACGGGAAATAAGCTTGAATATATAAATTAATGCTAATCCATCAATCAGAGATTAGGGTTACATCAAAATACAACCTAATAGTTGATTCATAATCGATAAATAATACATCATGTTTGTAGAATCCACTTATAGATTAAAATAGAAAGACGGAGAGAAAAGAGTAAATGAAACAAAGAAACTGCGGTATGATCAGGGTCTTTGCCTTATACTCTATAACCCGGCGTGCATCGTCGTCCCCCGCTTTTCTTTTACGTGATTTTCGGCTTTTATTCTAAAATTTGTAGCAGCTCACAAATTGATGTCGCGACATTGGGTAGGATCGCATTCCCTCCGTCTTAGTCTTGAGCTTGTCTCAATGCACCATTTTACTTGAAAGACCGTAGATAGAACCAAATATTAGATATGAAGCAAAGAAACACCACTGTTTAAGTCTAAGCCGGCAATAAACACACTAAAACACGAGTCTATAATGAGTGTTTTAGACACTCATCAAGAGCCCCCCATGCTACCGTGGTTGGCGTCTGGGTGGGGAGAAGTTGTCCGTGGACTATAACTGCACGGGGCTCCGATGGCCGGTTGGGACGTCTATATGGTGGGTGTGCCTTTAGGACGAGGCAAAGTTGGGACGGCTTTGCGCATGGCGGCGTTCTCTTCGTGCATAGAGGCATTAGCTGCTAGAAAAAAGGCTAACTACTGTTGGTGGGAGTCCTGCTGCTCCTTTAGCCACCTCTCCAGTTGCATCAAGCACTGGTTCATGGAGGTTTCTAAATCGGAGGGTAGATCTCCCATTGACTTGGTTGACTCCTGAACCGGTGAATTGTAGCTAAATCGCCATGACGGGGGAATGGTGCCCACATACGGGGCCAATGAAAGGGTTTTTGTTCATTCCACAAAGTACTAGCCAGAATAGCTCGTCCAGAAGTCCCAGCTATTTTCGTTCTACCACTTTTTATACCCATAGATTCGGGTTACATGTTTAATGCTCATAATTTGGGCATTTATGGTATTATGTTTCCTTATGCTACCACGTTCATTTATATTCGGTACTACTAACTAAAGCATCATGTGCACACTTGGGAGGTTGTAGCGATACACATCGTTCTCTTCATCTTCATGCTCAATTTGGTTGTCCGAGGTGGTTCTCTTGCCCTTTTCCAAGGTGGTCTCATCTTCACACCCGAGTTGCCATCTGCCCTTCTACCCTTCTCTGCTCGGGCTCAAGTGCTTATAACTAGGTTAGGTCCGAATCATGTGTACTCAATCGGATTACAAGTGCGGCTCCCGATAAATGCTAAGCGCATGGCACGTGTGTCTGGGACTTATCCTCCCGACCATCGCGCCATCTTTTCGTGAGGCTTGCTAAACCTTAACATCTGGACTAAATGGTAATAGTGTATTCAGTTCCTCATATGTCTTTTTATAGTCCATGAAGAGTTCTGTGAGAGACCGATCTTGTTTCTCAGTGCGATAAAAGGCTCTACATACACAAACATACGAGAAATATTCTCTTTGATGGAATACACAAACTCCAAATGGTCCATTAGTTCCTTAACATACTCATAGTGATTAATGAGGGTGAGTACTTTACCATCAATGGAATTACGAATTTGTAGGAAGAGATGGGCATCATCCTCCAGCCATTGGTCTTTCGAATCATCCGTAGGAGGGTCCTTATCAAGATGGCTGACCAAACGACTACTCCTCAAGTAGAGATGGATTGTTTTACTCCAATCTGAGTAATTGGGACTAGTTAGTTTGTCCTTCGTGATTTTAGACATCATTGGGACCACTTCGGGCATCGAAACAAGCTTTTTATCTTCTGAAGTACTCATTAGAAAGCCAAGGAAAGAAGTTAGAGACAAAGTATACCTCCAGAGATCAAGGGCACAAAAATCCACAAAACCCCTCCGAAAGCTACTATCGGACCTAGAAACCTTTTCGGTGATCAGATAAGAATCGCGAGGGGTGGTTGAGAGAAGGCTTGTCAGCGGCCGATGACCCTGGTGGAGGTGCATCGATGTCGGAGGCCCCACGCGCCCTCATGCACTGGCGCGTGGGAACATGTCAAATTTTTGAGATCTGCGCGTGAGCCCCATGCACCCTCATGTGCCGGCTCGTGGGAACAAGTGAAATTTTTGAGATCTGTGCGTGAGCCTCACGCGCTCACTGTCCAGCCACTGGACTTGGTGGCCCTCCTACTCGGTGGCCGATGGTCCTTCCTGGGTGGGTGGTGTCACACCACTCTCTCTCTAGATGGGTGTTTCAAAGAACTTGCCATGACTCCCTCTTTCTCTTTCTGAATTTCTTCCTAATTATAACAAATCAGAGCCAGGCTACGATACCATGTGAAAGCAAGAAGAAGGTGGAGGGGAAAGAATTCCTTGTATTTTTCATTTATCCATTATAAATATATATACAAAAGCCAATCTAACCTTCCTAATAGATTACAACTTTATATGACAAGTTTCCTAATAGGTTACGACTCTATGTGACAAGTAGATATATGCTATAACAGTGGCTATGGAGAACTTGAGATTAGTAACTTTATTAGGGTTATACCAAGTATATTTTTAAGATTAGCAGCAGGAAAGTTAGAAAAACCACTGGCTGAATGAAGGAAAAGTGGTCTGATTAGGCTAAAGATTTTGTGAGGACATGATGCTGGTAAAGAACATTGTTAATCAAGAATGCGAGAAAATAATCTGTCAACAAAAGATGTAGCCCTTGATAAAGCTTAAGGCTAAAAATGGATTCGATTAGCCAATCCTAAGAAAAGGCTCTTCAAGTAGAGATCTCGTATTAGAACACATTGGTTCACTGTTTCAGTCCCTAGAGCATGATGTGACTACCATTCAATTCATACTCAAGGGATATTTCAGGAGTAATCAAACACAATTTCTCAATAGTGACCGTGATTGATTCCTATTTTGAATTTTAAATCTTAACACATGTGAAATGATTATTATATTAGCAAACTAAATATCACAGAGACCACAGTATGAGAATGGATTTATATAAGTTTCTTTCCTCTTTTGGTTCGAGATCAATACAGGGATATTTTTCTCTCTGTTTCCAGCTCAGCATTTTCTTCTTTTCCCATTTTCCACAAATGTTGCACATGCATTGTCCCAATCATCTATGGAAGGAAAGCTTGTTTGTTTGGCTTTTTAATTATGTACCTCTATGATTATGTGTGGATTCTCTCAAGTGTCGAACAATTCACTCATGATGCCAGAAAAATTGCACATATCTAGCTTAAAGAATCTTTGGCTGAGCAGAAACTAGAACATGTTTATTGAAAGCTGTCCAGCCCACTTCTCAGAAGGTGAGGACTTTTGTTGCAAAACAATAAATGTTCAGCTCTTGGGAGTGTATCAGAGGACAAAATTGCAAAAGACCTGAACAAGGTTCTTCCTCCAATGCATAAATTCACAAAAGACAACTACTAATAAGATTGCCACTGTATTTTATTTAATAACTGAAGATGATTGTGTTGTCTCCCATCCTAGGGAGCATTGGAGACAAGTATGATGTGTATTTAGAATACATGCTCAAGAATCATATCCAAGTTAAAGATCATCTGCAGATCAGACAAAAGATTTCTGTTGGATCAAATCCATAAGTAGTTAGTCTATTTGTGGGCATAGTTGCTATAATGCAGCCTGTGGTTTTCTATATTTAGAATTAAATTGGATTGTTACTATCATATTGTTAGGCCACCAGTGCGTTTCACTTAGACTAGGCACAAGGGTAATTTTGGAATTATAAGCAACAACTAATGTTTAAGACATGATTAGAAAGTGGAGTTTGTGATGGGTATTTTGGAATTATCGAGCTTGCTCGATTTTTGAGAGTTCCAAGCCTCTAGAATGCTTGGCTGTTCTATTTCAAGAAATCAATGCACATATTCCATACCATTTTCTGTTATCAATATGTGTTCCTTTAGTCTATAATCTGCCCAGAGCATATCATATATCCCATCCTGGAGGTAGTTAGGATATAAGTCGTCCAAGGATCATAGTATAGTTTTATGCTCCTAGAAATTGTTTCTTATGATAACAAAAGATGTACAGAATACTACAACAATTAGTCAAAGTGAATAGTAGTAAAAATAAAATCAAAATGTTCACTTTTTTTACAAGTCCTTGCTTTCTTGACATAATTGTTTAGTATATTTCTTTTAATTTCGAGAATTATATTTCTTGCTTGTATGTTTAGATAGTGATTCTACTGTTAATATGAATAGGATATTACCTTACGATGGCATCTTCTAATCCTGGAGCTGGTGATGTACTAATGGGATTTTTAGGATCTGTTATTCTCTCTTTTGCTTTCTCCATGTTCAAACAGAGAAAGGTAACCACTTCTTCAGACCCCGACATGAAAGTGACCATGTTGTAGTTACTATAACTATTTAATACTTATCCCTTTAAGTTTAAATGAATTGAGTCCACTGAACATCTTAATTTTCATATCATACTAATAATAAGATCTCTCTTTTTTGTTAATGACAATGAGTTTGCTGTTTAGAAAAAATGGAGAATTAAATAGTTTGTAAATGAGAAAAAGAGGAGAAAACTAAATACGTTCTGAAGAGCATTGTATCGTCAAGAACTTTCAAGAGATGCCCTTTATCATAGTAAGCTAGTCATGCAATTGAGTAAACTCTTTCTTCCCTAACAATTACTACAACTACAAGGTGCATCTTTTGTCTAAGAATATGTCACTACTGTTAGCTGATATATTTTTTTTCCATGATTTTTCAGCTTGTTAAGAGGCATGCAGCTGAGATTTTCACATCTATCATTATCTCAACAATATTCTCCTTGTATTCAACTGCTTTTGTCGGGCGTATTCTGGGGTTAGAAAAAAATTTGACTGTATCAATTCTACCCAGATGTATTACTGTTGCACTAGCCCTCAGCATTGTGTCCCTGTTTGAAGGTACTGTAACAAGTATTCTATGGTTGTTTCTTATCATTTAAAAAAAAAAGAGTATTCTATGGTTGTAGGCAGGTAGTGCTGATTATCATCCATGTCTAAGCATGCATGGTTTTTGAAATTCCGATCATAACAACTTTGATCATTACAATTCACATTGTCTTCATGAGATTTATGTGTTTTGCTCAAATTAAATTTGTTAAATGAACAACTCTCCTAAAAGCTCGTACCCGGGCACGAGGAGAGTCAAAGTCCATCATGGACTTTCAAAACAATGGGGATCAAATATTCAAAATTTGCAAGGAGAGGGTTCAAACCTAAAACTTCCTACTAAACCAAGCTCTGATATTATGTTAAACGACCAACTCTTCTAAAAGCTCAAGCTTGTAGGATTTGGATTTCATATAAATATCATGACTTCACAAAATTCAAGAATAAAATGTTTAGAAACACTTACTTCACTTATATGCATGAGAATAATTTTTTTTTTTTTTTTCACATTGATGGTTGTTTCGTAGGTGCGAATTCCTCTCTCACAGCTGCTACAGTTGTATTAACTGGTCTGGTTGGAGCTAATTTTGTGCAAGCAGTGCTTGATAAGTTGAAGTTCCAAGATCCTATTGCTCGAGGAATAGCTACTGCATCTAGGTATGTAGAGTTTCTTTAACAAGGTAAATCGCTTATGCTTCGTTTGGAACCTGAAAAGTACTAAAGAAAGAAAATAGAGAGGAAAAGTGGAAGGAAAGAAAATTTGTTGTAAAATAAAAATAAGTTTAAAGCAAATAATAGATTCTATGTGTTTATTGAGCTTCATTTTTTATTTGTTTTCTTTTTATTATAACGAGGACCAAGAATTTTACAAATGTAAAATTTTACGAATTCTAATTATATATATATATATTTTTTTATTTTCCATGGTGAAACCAAACATGAAAAATCATTTTCCTTAGTTATTTTTTTCCTTTTCCTATTGTTTTCCGGGTTTCAAACAAAACTAGTAGAGTTATTTTGCATTAGGTCCTGGCAAATATGGTAGTTATGAAGCGATTTCTTAGCCATGCAATCCAGAATTTAAAACCAAATGACTACATGTATAAGGTACATAAATGCCCCTGATGTTTAGCCATGTGTCCAAAAACATGATTTGGAAATGTAAACCTTGGTTTGAATGAAATGGCAAGAAAATAGAAACGGAAAGTTCAAGTAGCTTATGGTAAAGAAGAGAATGCTAGTAAAGCAAACATTTTAAGTATTTAAATTATTTATGTGAAAGTGAACATGTCTGGCATTCAAAATCAAATACTCCAAAACAGATTACAATGGAATGAACGAAACCTTTTCTTTCATCTTATATAAGGAACCACATTTACATTACAATAAACTGCATACTCCTTGGAATGGGATAAGCTACGGCACACGTGGCATTCGTGTGAGCGACCCAAATGTTCATGTGGGTGATCCGAACCCGATCACGTGACAGTCATGTGAGTGATCCGAGCTCAACAAACGGTCCACCTCGAGCATAAAGCAAGTGACAAGAGCAGACTAACCACCTCGAGCATGGGAGATGAAGCCGAGAAGGGCATGCGTTACGGCCTTGGAGTTAAAGTAGCGATTAATGGGCTAGCGTCACGGACGTAGGAGCCTCCTGCATGCCCGTCATAGCGAGTCCACCATAAACACCCCCTCCCGAGAATGAGAATATACCTTGTCAAGCATTCGGTTTTCTTTATTTGGAGAAGTAATAAAAATTCTTTTGGAAGGAAACAAAATCTTTCCATTAGCATCGTCTATGGGGGTATCCGAACCTTCAGCAGAGCTAGAACATCCTGGGCGCTCGGTCTAGTGATAGGGTGACCTACCCTCCGATTGAGCCCTCATTGAACGATGCTTGTTCTTTGTGGAGAGCGGTGAAGGGCGACATGACTCTCATCAGCGAAACTGACTTGGCAGCATGACTCTCATCGGTAGCGATTGGCTTCTTTCTGGCGGTGTGCCTCTCTGCGTCAGAAAAATCGCGCCTCGCGCCTGCGAAATACCGCCCCCACCGCGCATCGCCTCGGCGTCTGACCACTCAGCGGAGCCTTAGCTATCACGAGTCCTGAAACGACTTCTCGGTCCGCCACCCGTAGCGGTATAGAGCTCCCGCAATATCCGGTCGCCCTGCTTGAAGACCCCAGACCGCGTTCTGCGCGCCTTTGTGTGACATATCGTCGCCTCCATTCGTTCCTGCTATCCTGAACCAAGAGGCCTCACCGTATTTTTCGTTGCCAAAGTTTCAGATGTACAATGGACTGCAGGATCCTTTCGGCCATGTGATGCATTATCGGCAAATCATGACTCTGCAGACGAGAAATGGCGCCCTACTAGGCAAGGTGTTCCCATCCAATTTGGCAGGTATCACGTTGTCATGGTTCCATCGTTTGGCCTTAAACTCAGTAACATCCTTCCTTCGTTTGTATGAGAAATTCGTCTCCCAGTACATGTGCTTCCGGTTCGACCAGCGAGTGTCACGATGCATTTCCGCGTTCGGATGTGAAGGTCGAACCATCGAAATTTCATGAAGTGGTTGAGTTGCCCTCCTTGATTGGATGCCATGATCGGACCGCGGCGTTAATGGCGTGAAGCGGGCTATTACCGCTGAACACCGCGATTCTTGGACTCCCTTTGTCTCTCTGACCCCAGGCTTGATCAGGCTATTCGGAGAGACATTAGTACGCCATGCTCAAGGACAACAT
Organism: Tetrastigma voinierianum; assembly: GCA_016808115.1. Lineage (NCBI taxonomy): Eukaryota > Viridiplantae > Streptophyta > Magnoliopsida > Vitales > Vitaceae > Tetrastigma > Tetrastigma voinierianum. The sequence continues at coordinate 1,960,728 of JAEQBH010000433.1, read as the reverse complement.
GGTCGCCTCAACCAAACAATAGCGACAGCTTGAGGCTCGCCTTGCCAAGCAGGATGAATCCAGAATCACGGAGACTAAAATTACGCCACCACGACGGATATGCGGCGATTTACTAAGATGTTCTCCATGAGATAGCCTGGCGACTAGCCTCAGCAGCCCTCGGCCTCGGCGGCGCAAGTCGCTACGGGCGTTATTTCCTCCCCAGAGATGTTCTCCGTGAGATGACCTTATGCCTCAGATGGCGAGCGGAAAAATCTCTTATTTTCTCAGACCGCCGATATACTTTGACCATGGTCGGTAGAAACTCTCCTCCGGCCGATTGAAGTATTTCCTCCATGTTTATGAAGTAATTTCGGTAGATCTCCCTTATAATGAGGCGGTTATACCCTTGTTCAAATGCCTGAATAAAAGTTACATTATTTCTCCCTGGGATGCTCTCCATGAGATGATTATATTATGCCTTGGGTGGCTAGCCCTCGACGACCCTCGGCCTCGGGCAACATAAGCCCCAACAAGCGTAATGTTCTCCTTGAGATGTTCTCCCTTAAATGATTATATTATGCCTTGAGCGGCTAGCCCTTGATAGCCCTCGGTCTCAGATAGCATAAGTCCTTACAGATGTTATTTCTCCTTGAGATGATCTCTGTGAGATGACCTTATGCCTCGAGCACCTGGCCCTTGACTTCGAGTAGAATAAAATCCCTACAGGCTACATGTTAATAAGAAATAAATGTGTTAACCGAATTTCTTGTCAAAAGATATTTTCATTAATCGAAGGAGCCGATAAGAAACAAGCACCTCAGGCGAGGTCAATCCCATTTTAGGAGGACCTGAAATCTCTATACTTTCCATTGTCACAGTTTCAGACGTCCCTTCCTCATTAGGTTCTCGCTGGCCCCTAGCCATCCTGTGCTGCTTTGCTTAGCTTCCGCGTAACCAGCCCAATAGCCTCTATCTTGGTTGGCCACGTTAGCCACTAAGCACACAACTTCTCCGCATCGGCGACGAGACTGTTCTTTAGTAGGTCATTTATTTCATCGAAAGCTTCCTCCACGTCCTCTTCGGCCCGCGGGCACCGCTGCATTTGCGGCGTGGCGAGGCCCTGAAATTCATCCACGTGACCTTCGGGAGTATGAACTCCACTGGATTATCGAATACCTCCCGAATCTGACGATAACTTTCGCGAAAACGGCAAGAGTTTGCACCATTCAGCCCAGTGGCTTGAAGCGATGCTAGGAAATTTAGTGGAATGGAATAAGCTACGACGCACGTGGCATTCGTGGAAGCAACCCAAACGTTCATGTGAGTGATCCAAACCCGATCATGTGGCAGTCATGTGGTGACTGAAACTCAAATGGCGGTCCACCTCCCGAGGCATAGAGCAAGCGAAGCGGGACTAATAACGACTTTCGAGCATGGGAGATAGAGCAAGCGAAGCATGCGTTACGACATAATTAATGGGTAACGTATGGACATTAAGAGCACTCATAAATGCCCATCTCATAACCGTCCGCCATGTAAACCACTTCCCCCAGATCGGTATCTAGCAATGAGAATCTTACTGTTAAACTATCAGGTTTTCTTTGTTTGGAGAAGTAATAAAAATTCTTTTGGAAGGAAACAAAACCTTTCCACTCCCTTTTCATATCATGTTCTTTTCATTCATGGAAACAACACATCCTAGTCTAGGTTTTTTACAAAGTGCTTCCAAAGGATTTTCAACCGCTATTATGGGCATGTTTGGTTCTTATTTTGAAAATTGTTTTTTGTTCTCAAAAACAAGGAGAACAAGGAAAACATGGAGAACACATTTACTTCTTTTTTTTTTTTTTTTTGAAAAACACAAAAAACACTAAATTCATTTCTTAATAACAATTTTCAAAAGTGGAAACCAAACATGCCTTATGTTTAACAAGATGATTAGAGTTGTTGTGTAATTCAGATTTCCTAGGAATGAAATGAAAAGAGGCCCTTGCCTTGATTTGGTGATCCAAATAGGAGTGTTTGTAGTTGTTTATTATGATAAAATTTTTTTTTTTTTTTTTGTGAAATAAGACTACAAATTAGGAAACTTACAAATTCGATTAAAAGATAATCCATGATAATCTTTAAAAGCAAATTTTCTTACATCCCTATGAAATTATGTCCACCAAATATTTGAATTAGTATTACAAATACCTTTCTTAGCTAAACAATTCATTGTTCTATTCGCTTTCCTATAAATATGGCAACAATTGTAAATATCTAGATTCTTAAAAAGTCTCCAAATATCCTCCATTAGCAGAATAATTGAACTAGGCGAGCTATCATTTTTATTATAACAACCTATACTTACTTTGGAATCCTGTTCATTCTTTAGGTTTGTAAATCTATTGTAAAACTATACATTCCGTAGTAATTATCGAAGCACTGCCTAAATGTCTACTTCCTGCCACCTTAATAATTCCATTGGAGTCTCTAATAACCCATCCTAACGCACTAATGTTATTATTCCTTGAACCATTAAATTTTAATTTTAATTTTTCATTAATTAGGGGAATCCATTTTTCAACTTTACGAGGGACATTATGTCCTTCGTTGCTATGATAAGTGTCGCTCATAAATTCGTGAAGATTTTGAAACGTTGAGGTTGAAGGGATCAATATCTATTAGCTTCGAATCATGGCGAATAAGATGTATGATAAGTGTCATCATCCTTTGGGTTTACTAACACTAACATGGACCTTCAAATTCAATCTAGTTAATCTGGATTCAGCAGATATGCCGTGGGCATGCTTAATTGCCAAAGGCAGAGAGAAAACAGCGCTTTAATTATTATAAATGCCCTAGTGAGAATGTGTGAAGGTCTGAGGATACATTTATAGACCTCTAGTCATGCTTCTGGGGTTACTTGTCGACAAACAGCAATCTCGACTTCACGGGGTTTTGTCTATCCGCAACCAAACTCGTCTTATTGGGTTTCTTGCCTCTTAAGCAATTAATTAATGATCCCTGACACTGATTAGCTAACCTAGGATCCAACGGCCCATTATTAATTTTGCTTTTGATTAACGGCTCAGATTGTTTTTAGAGCATAAATCCAATAAAGGTAGCTTTCTCAATAACAAGAAATGGGTTTGAGTTTGATTTTCCGAAACACTACTTGATTCCTATGGGATAGGATGAGAATTTGGGATGAGTAAAGTATGTTGTTTGTTTGATGTTACAGTGCTCATGGACTGGGCACAGCAGCGCTGTCAGCGAAGGAACCTGAGGCTCTCCCATTTTGTGCGATTGCTTATGCTCTTACTGGAATTTCAGGCTCACTCTTATGCTCAGTTCCAGCAGTCAGGCAAAGCTTGCTTGCGATTGTTGGGTGAAACAGTCTCCACCAGATTCATTGGTGATCCATTCTTGTAATTAATATATCATATAATTTAGCATTTTCCCAGATTGTTTCAGTAAAATGTGGAGATTAAAATCGGCCAAAACCTTTCAGCTGTTTACTTGTTTGTAGCTTAGAATGTAGGCTGATTTAGAACCATTTTATTAGAACTGGCATAGTTGTCGATAATCAATATTTATGACATACAGTACACTTGTTCATGTTAAAAGGCATAATATTCATATTGAGCTTTTAAAAGAATTGGTCGTTTAACATGTTATCAACGTTTAGTTTGGTTCTACAAATTTGAATATTTAATTCCTATTTGTTAATTTGAAAGTCTATAGTGAAGTTTGTGGTTTGTTTGACTCTCCACGTGCACGGATATGAGGTTGTATGCATGTGAAGAAGGGTGTTAAAGACATAATATTTATATTAAACCCAAATTCTATAAGTTTAAGTTTTTAAGAGCGTTTAGTCGTACAGTTTCATTAATTGGATGCACATTATACAGTGGCATGGTCAAATTAGAAAGTCCAAAAAGATGAGAGACATAGGAAGTTATAGCTCATGGAGCATGGATATGATTACCCTGGAGTTGGTAAGGCAATGACCCATGAAAAGAGACAATTGCAAACCTCTTGATCCATTCCTAAAGAGGGATAACTCATGCCCAACAAACTGTACTCTTCTCTTGCCTTACCTCATTGTCACCAAAACTAATCGGTTGGTGTCTATTAGGATGGCAACGGAGCGGATTTTGGATGGGGTAATTTCATCCCAATTTTCTTTTTTATCAGCTAAACATTTTAGTTATAATGTAGTAAATTGTCTTCATTAAAACTCGAATTCGGTACCTTTTTCCTTCCTATATCTTACCTTTTAAAAACATTTAGCATTTTACCACATGAGCTCTCAATCTTGTCCCTTTAATTTAAATTATTTCACATCTTTGCTCGATTAAAATATTAAACGAGACAGGGTGGTTATGACGGGAATGAGAAAGGCCCATACATGTCCCATTAAGCTTTTTTTTTTTTTTCAATTTTTGATTCTATTAAAATTAATATATAGTAAATAAGATATTATATTATTATAACTTATTTTCTTATTATTATAATTATTATAGATTAAATTATAAAATAACATAAATTATTTTTTTATATAGTCGGGTGGGGATTAAACGATATCCAAACTTGCCTCAAACTTGTCCTAAGTTCGGGAAAAAAATTTCATATCCGTCTCATTAGGAGCGGGACGGGAACCCTAAAAAACCCACTTCGTTGTCATACCTAACTTCCATGACCACCATAAGGATTAGCGCGATTGCGAAAGGACTATGCCAATGACATTATGCTCTCATTCATTCTTCCCCAAACTTTTCACTCATTAGTTGGAAAAGGAGACTAGTCAATCCCCTAAATGTCCCCTGGTTATAGATATGGACCCTAAATGTCCCCTAGTTATAGATATGGGACTAGGGCTGTGGGCAAGTTAACGGATCCGACGATGATTAGGTGAGCTAGGCACTTCTCTGGGTGTGTTGTTGTTGATGTGGGATTAGAAGAAGAGAAGAAGAAGAAACTGTGTAATTTAAGTTGGAGGCCCAGGTTTGTTTATCAGCGATTTAAATTTGGGTTGAGCTTAGGTTAGTTGTTTGGGTAGCAGGCCAATGACTTTCAGACAGTATATACATATCTTACTCTGACCGCCCCTTAAAAAACTTTTTATCATTTCGACATTCCTACTTCACAAGTCATTACAATTCAATCTGCTTCCATTACTTTATAGATGGGATGGCAACCAATGATTTATTTATTTTTAACTGTTTAAACTTTAGTCCATGGAAGTATACCTTATTTAACTATTGCCCTCATGAATTACATGAGATTGTGCAGTCTTCAAGCTAATGTATTTAAAATAATTTTTCCTTTTTTTGTATTTCATTAAATTAATTAATTTATAATTCATATAAAGTTGTCAAATAGTTTTGTCATTCAATAATTTTTTTAACTAAACTCATCCCAACCCGACCTAACCTAATTAACCCGATCGATCAACATAAAATCAACCTAAGCTTAACTCAAGTTTCATAATTTCAGTTCAGGTTGAAAGTTGGATTGTGTTATATTCAGGTTAATGTAGTTCCTGTTTGGGTTTGGCTTGAGTTAGCTCTCAACACGGCTCAACCCGCTCGAGATGTAGCACTATATGGGACAATCGTGTTAAAAGAGTAGATAAATATAATAGTGACACTAATCATCAAACATATAGGTGAGATAGTTGGGGTCTCTCCTAACTTAATCAGAGGTCTCGAGTTTGAGCCTTGGGAATGCGGTTGTGTTTTGTGGTAGAGTTTTACTGCCCTTATGGTCCATCCTGGCTCGAATGAGGATTAATATATAATAATGAGACTAGGTTAAAATATTTGGCATAATTGGCTTGAAGGATAAAATAAGTTTCAACCCTTCAGCCCAAGTCACATGGTAAATGAATAGGAGGATTTGTGGGAGTTTCAATGCATATGAAATACATATTTGGATTCATAGCTAGACGTTCATTTTGTTATTTTTTTGTCTTATATGTAAATCTTACGTTGGTTAAAGAGTGGGTTTTGCTTTTAACTCATAGCCTATAAAAGATTTTCTACCTTTGTAATATTCACACCTTTCCCCCTCTCTACTTTGAGTATTTGTATTTTTGGCCCAATTTCTTATGAAATTGATCTGTGGCTCAAAGTTTGTAATTCTTTTGGATTAGTGGAAGTTTTTTGACGGCGCCCAAAGACGTAGGTATTTATATCGAACCTTGTTAAATATTGTGTTCTCTTTCGTTTTCTGCTTTTAATTATTCTACTTGTTGCATTATTGGTGGATTAGTGTGACAATTGGTATCGAGCTTTAGGTTCTTTTACATAGGTATCTTGTGTGGGTACGCGGCGTGGCCGATCTTCCACATGAGCATTCCGCCACTTTGTTGAAATGGAAGCTATAAGTATGCTCTATGGTTGCGGCGTAGCCTGATCTTTCATATCAGAAATTTGTTCTTGAATTATTGACAGTTGAAATACGTTCAAGAGAAACTTCGTTGTCTAGAATATCTGTGGAAGTTCCATCTAAGGAGATTGGTATTTTGACATCATTGGACCCCGTCGGCCCTTTTCTAGGAACTTTGTTACGTCTAAAATTTGGTCTAAGTGGGACTTGTGGTGATCAATTGATCTTTTGTAGAACTATCCTAGTGACCATGGCGTAATTATATACGGAAAGATGTGATGCCCCTAAAACTCGGGGGTTCGTTGATCTACTATCAACCAGTGGAAATATCTTTGGATGTCACATAACCAGACACTACACCGTTGAGTCTCATGATAAGAACTCATGATTTAACATATAAGGTTATTATACAATAATCCATAAGAGTTTAATTACAACTCTATTACATTATTTACATGCTTGAACTAGTTTGTTCCATGTTTAGTACAAAAAACTTCCACAAGCCACGTATCAGGCTTTCATCATGTATGAATCTAGGATGACGCCCTGACACTTGCCTACTTTTCAAAATATTTTTATATAAAGATTGAGCATCTGGTAGAGTAAATTCTACGGAGGTTACTTCCGCTAAAGTGCATATCTGATACTTACATAACAATTCACGATATGACTATAACGTGGTATCGGACACTCTATTTAGGTAATCATGTACCTATGCTCTGATACCAAGTTGTGTTGTGGAATGAGGTGAGACTCATCCATGCCTTCAGAACCCCTTTACCTGACTCTCACCATACAATGTAACACCGATGTTACTTTTGGCAATTACATTATTAATGACAATTCAAGTAAATATCGCGATTCTAGATTGGAATCCACCCATGTGTCTTTATGGAATGAGGTGAGACTCATCCATGCACGAACACTCGAGTCTTCTCTTCCCTTTGAGTGCAATGCCCGATGTGTGATCCTAAATCCATGCCGTAGGGAAATGAAATGAAGACTCACTCATGTGTCATGCCCAGAGTCATACCAACTCCTCGCCAATCTGATCGATGTGTGAAAAACGAGTCATTGATGGATTACATCCGATGATCATTTTCAAACAAAATCTTTGTTTTATAAGCCAAAACTTGTTGGATGTTTTTGAAGCGACATTTCATATACAAAACCATGTGTCTTTTATGGGCAGCGAATTTTTGGGATCCCATGGTAATTTCTGTAGCCGTACTGGACTTTCCCGCGTATGAGGTGTACGAACCGAGTCAAGTCTCTCACCCGAGAGTATCTAGCCTTTCTTCTTGTGCAGAGCACGATTTTCTTTCCTTTTCATGCAACCGTGCGACTCTGTTGGACTTCATCCAACTATACCGAGCTCACCCATCAAACACCAAGTGAGGTGTTTGATTGCAACCATGCATTCACACCCATGATATGTGACGTCCTTGTGCATAATGCAATGCGATGCGTCACTGCATGTCAATGTCATGTCTCATATGTGATGAATGTCATATGAACACTTAACTCATACATATAACCATGTATCATGGATAACTATATTACACGCATATAATTTCCATCAAACAATCATTTCAATGTCAGCCATAACACACATACTCTGACATTCGATCCAGCAGCGATAGCAAAGAATGTTATTCTGAGGCAAGTAATAACATCCAGCCCACCTTCAAAGAGACCCGTTCGCGGCATGTGTAATGCCCGCGAAAACAATCACACAACGACTTGTAATCCAAACGCCCGTATACGACGTAACGGGCCCCCGAGCCCGACCACAAACAAGCCGCGGCAAGCCTCGACCTTAGCTGGGCGAGGTAGAGAACACGACTCGAAAGATGGCCCCTCGGGTTCACTGGCCGAAGCCCGCCTTCGCCTAAGCGAATCCGCTATACTGAGTGAAAAGCGTCAGTTTGGGCATTTTTACGCCCCAGGCAAACCGCAACACATTCCACCACGTTTTAACTGTCGGTAGATGGGGTAAAACCGGTAGGAAAATATTTACCTCTCTTGGGCGTAGTAAAACCGGTAAAAGTCACAGAGAACACCTCTAAACCAAGAACTTGATTTCCCTAGAATCTCCTCTTTTGGATCTTCATGAAATCCTTCATTTTGGTATCCGCAGTAGCCCTCGGTAAACATAACTTTCCTCTTGGCTCGATGAATTTGTTCAGCCAGAGAATCCCATAGATCGTAGAAAGATGTTAAGGTCTCTTTCTCCCTTCCTTTCTCTCTCTCTCTCGATCAAAACCAGGAAATGAGATTTTTTCCCTTTCCTTTGTCCCACAAGCCCCTCACTTAAGTTTAAGTGAGTGGCTCACGTCGCGTCACGTGTCTGTGACTAGTCCGGGTCCATTTCTTCTCGAAACGATTTAATTCGTCCTGGTCTAAGTCCAAATTATTTTATTTGAACTTTATCTAGATTATTTTCCCGATTTCAAGATTCTTCTTAAAATCCCCTTTTTTGGATCGACTGGCGTGACATCCGAAAATCATGAAAATCAGGCCTCAGCTTCGATGAAATTCTTCTGGGTAACTAGATTGCGTAAGACGAATCCAACAGTGAGATATGTTTCATCATCCGAGATTTAGAAAAATTGGAGTTTGAGCTTATACTCTAAATTTGCAATTTACCAAATTTCTTTACCACAAAAATTTCCCAGTACCCAAGTTTTACAAAAGATGGCAAAATCTTGGTTAAAAACAACGATCACAAATGCTAAAGTAGATGTTGAAAATTTTGATGGCCGGAATAATTTCGACTTATGGCAGAGTTATATAAAGGATGCACTGTATATGCTAGATTTGGATCTGGTTTTGAAATAAACAAGACTAGATGATACTTGTGAGAGTGATTGGGAAAGACTCAACATTAAAACTTGTGGGTTGATTTGCTCTTATCTGGCTAAAGAGCAAAGGTATACGTTTCTACAAGAGACATCTAACTGTAGTTTGTGGAAGGTGCTAGAAAATAAATATATGAAGAAAAGCAATGAGAATCGGTTACACCTGTTGAAGAGATTATTTTGTCACTAATTAAAATCAGGTATGAGCATTAGTTCACATATTAATGACCTTAATAAATTAATTGCCGATTTATTAAACTTAAATGAGACCTTCAAAGATGAACGTAAGGCTATGTTATTGATTGGTTCTCTTCTTGATGAGTTGGACCATCTTTGTATTACCATTATCCATGGGAAGGATAAATTATCTTTTGAAGAAGTTTGTTCCGCGCTGTTGAATTTTGAAATTCGGAAGAAAGATCAAAAGGAACATGATGAGTTAGTGGAAGCATTAACAGTGAGAGGGCATAGTCAAAATAAGAAATGTGAAAAAGGGGGAAAGGTGAGATCAAAGAGTCGAGTGGGAAAAGATGAGTGTGCCTTTCGTCATGAGAAGGGCCATTGGAAGAAAGATTGTCATAAGTTGAAAAAAAGAAAGGAGAGTGAGGCTATTTATGATGCTTGTGTCATTGAGCGTGGGTGTAGCTCTAGCGATTCTAAGTTTTGTTTAGTTGGTCATCAAATTATTGCTGGTTTTGATGAATTTTGGATTCGGGTTGCACCTATCATATGTGTTCACATAAGGAATGGTTCTTCAATTTTGAAGAAGTAGATGGTGGAGTTGTTTATATGGGTAGTGGTGATGTTAGCTATATAACTAGGACAGGTTCGATCCGGTTGAGGAATCATGATGGATCAACTAGAGTTATGACAGATGTTTGGTACGTACTGAAGTTGAAAAAGAATCTCATCTCTTTGGGGGCCCTAGAGCCTAAAGGCCTTGTCGTGATTATTCGAGAGGGAGTTTTAAAAGTCATTTATGGCACTCTTATGGTTATGAAAGGCACAAGAAGAAATAATTTGTATCACTATAATGGTAGTACATTGACCGGAGTAGTGCCCACGGTTTTTGGTAGTGATAAAGATTCAGGAATTACTAGTTTGTGGCATAGATGTTTGGGGCATTCAGGTGAGAGTCTTACTCATTTTGGTGAAACGAGGCTTATTGAAAGGCTCAAAGACTTGTAAGTTGGAATGTTGTGAGCATTATGTTCTTGTAAAGCAAAGGAGAGTGAAATTTGATCTTTATTTATTCATATCTGAGGTATTCTTGGCTATCATTCATTCAAATGTATGGGGGACCCTGAGGAGTATCTATGGGAGAAATGAGACACTACTTTGTTACTTTTGTTGATGACTTTTCCATAAGAACTTAGGTGTATGTTATGAAGAGTAAGAGTGATGTATTTAATGTTTTCCTTAAATGGAAAAATATGGCTGAAACACAAACTGGGAAGAAGATAAAGCATCTCAGAACAGATAATGGTGGTGGTTTGCAGTATCGATTTTGAAATTGTGTCGAATGAGGTATTGTACGTCACTTTGGCACATTGAGATGCCTGATAAGCGGGAATGGGGTGGTAGAACACATGAATTGGACATTGCTGGAGAAAGTTCAATGATGTTGTCCAATGTTGGGTTGGGCAAGGAATTTTGGGCTGAGGCTGTGACTTATGCATGTCATCTCATCAATCATCTACCTTCAATTGTTATTGATGATAGAATTCCATTGGAGGTATGGTTTGGACAACTTGTTTCTAATTATGATTCTTTACATGTTTTTTATTCTACTGCATACTATCATGTGAAAGAATCCTAGTACCGGATCGAGCAGCTTAATATTCTTGGGTTTCTCTTCAGGAATTAAAGGATATTGTCTCTAGCATCCTAGTTCAAAGAAGATTGTATCCAGTGGAGATGTGACAATTGATGAGTCTTCAATGTTGAAGAAATTGGAAAATCGGTCAAAGGAAAATGGTATTCCGCAGCAAGTGGAGCATAGTTAATAACATGTGGAATTTGAAATAACAACGTTGCATCCAACTTCGATCTGTTGAGACAAATGTTAGTAATCCCATGATCGAGGAGGACTTGAGATATGGTGGAGAAGGTTTTGCTCAAGAATCACAACCACAACATGAATCTATTGTAGTTAATAAGCCAAGACGTGAGATACGTAGACCTGCTCGATATAATGGTACAATGGCTTATGCACTTCCAAATTTCCAATTGTAGATGATGATGTCCCTTCCACTCATAAAATGGAAGTCATGTGTTTTGAAGCGAATAAGTGGAAGACAACTATGGAAGAGGAGATGCAATCTCTTCAAAATAATGAAATTTAGGGGCTTGTTCAACTACCTAAGTGTAAGAAGGCAATTGGGTGCAAATGGGTATTTGCAAAGAAAGAAGGATTTCTTGACAAGTATGATGTCCCCTACAAGGCAAGGCTGGTGGCTAAAGGCTATGCTCATAAAGAAGGAATTGACTATAATGAGGTATTTTCTATAGTTGTGAAACATTCTTCCATTAGTTCAACTTGATGTAAAAATAGCTTTTTTACATGGTGAGTTGGTGACTTGGAAGAGGAATTCTATATGACTCAACCGGAGGGATTCAAAGTTGTTGGTAAAGAAGATGTGCTTTGCAAACTGAAAATATCGCTTGATGGTTTAAAGCAATCTCCAAGGCAGTGGTATAACTGGTTTGATCAGTTTATGATCGGTTAGAGGTACACTAGAAGTAAATTTGATAACCATGTGTATTTTTTGAGGCTACATGATGGTTCTTTCATTTATCCACTTTTGTACGTTGATGATATGTTGATAGCTTTGAAGAACGTTGAAGAAATTGAGAAATTAAAGACTTAGCCGAATCAGGAGTTTGAGATGAAAGATTTAGGTGAGGCAAAGAAGATACTAGGTATGGAGATCACTAGAGATAGAGAAGGAGACAAGGTTTGTTTTACTCAGAAGCAATATCTAAAGAAGGTATTAAATTGTTTCGACATTTCAGAGAAGTCAAAACATGAAAGTACTCCACTTACTCCTCATATGAAACTTAGTGCATCTTTGTCTCCTAGTTCAGATGAGGAATAAGAATGTATGTCTCGAGTTCCATATGCTAATGTTGTTGGTAGTCTAATGTATGTTATGGTGTGCATGAGATCAAACATTTCACATGTAGTTGGAGTAGTGAGAAGGTATATGCATGATCCTGGTAAAGAACATTGGCTGATAGTGAAATAGATCCTACGATACTTGTTGAAAACCGTAGATGTTAGCTTAGTCTTTGAGCGAGATGACACATGTAATTAGTATGTTATTGGCTATGTGGATTCAGATTATGCTGGTGACTTGGATAAATGATGTTCGACAATCGGTTATTTGTTTACTCTTGCAGGAGCACTAGTGAGTTGGAAGTCTACTTTACAATCTCCAATTGCTTTATCTACTCTTTTGATGAGTACATGGCATTATTTGAAATTTGTAAGGAGGCTATTTAGTTAAGAAGGACTTACGATGAATTGGGGTTTGAGTGGCAAATCTATATTTATTATGATAGTTAGAGTGCTATTTGTTTAGCAAAGAATCTTGTGTTCTATGTTCTTACAAAGCATATTGATGTTTGTTATCATTTTGTGTGAAGATTATTAGTGAAGGACGAATCTTACTTCAAAACATTGGGACTGTCGAGAATCCTACAGATATGTTGACTAAGGTGGTGACAACGATCAAGTTCAATTATTGTTTGGATTTGATTAACATTGCAAAAGTTTGATTGCGTTGTTGAACACATTTAGAGGTGTTGCTAGTTTCATTAAAAAGAGAAGTTTCAAGGTGTGATTGACATATTTGTGAAGGTGGAGATTTGTTATTTTTGTCTTATATGCAAATCCCACGTCGGTTAAAGAGTGGGTTTTGCTTTTAACTCATAGCCTATAAAAGGGTTTTTCCATCTTTGTAATATTCACACATTTCCCCAATTTCTTAGAAAATTGATTTGTGGCTCAAAGTTTGTAATTCTCTTAAATTAGTGGAAGTTTTTTTACGGCGCAGGGACGTAGGTATTTATACCAAACCTCATTAAATATTGTGTTATCTTTCGGTTTTTGCTTTTAGTTATTCTATTTGTTGCATTATTTAGTGGATTAGCACCACACATACAACAGGATGATGGATGCCTTATAAATATTGCAACTACTTAATTTATTAAAATTTATCCTTAAGTAATCATGGCAATTAATATATTAGAATTTAAAATTTATTTGTTTTTTGTTTTTAGTTATCCTACTTGTTGTATTATTTGATAGATGATGGATGCCTTATATATATTGCAACTACTTAATATATTAAAATTTATCCTTAAGTAATCATGGCATTTAATATATTAAGATTTAAAGATATTTTTTAATATTTTTTTCAAAATCTATGTAATATTCATATAGGTTTTTACTGTTTTTTTTTTTCAATTTTTATGTAAGTTGCTTTATCATTTTAATTAATATGATTATTGCTATTTTGAAAAAAAAAATTGACAACTAAATACTTGTTATAATATAATAAATTATCCTCAATAAGACTTGAATCTGGAACATATTCCTTAGATATCTTGCCTTTTTTAACTTAGGACGTTTTACCGATCGTGGACACTATTTCGGAATTTTTTAATCAAATAACAATGGTTTATTAATGGTATAAGACAAGTACGAATTTGTATATCATGAATTTTTGTACTTGTTTTTTTCTTTGTTTGGTTTCAACCCCAAATTATTAAAAAATTTATTTACAAATATGCAGAAATGCAAAATTTATTGTTATTGCTATACTCTTTTTATTTTTTTCAAAATTTTTAGTTATACTTGATAGTTTTGTGTATACTTTTTTTTTTTGAAGAGAAAAATAATTTTATTAATTTCAACTAGTAATATATTGATAGAAATATAAAATTAAAATCGCTAAAAACTATAAAGGATGAAATATTATTCAAGTTAATAACATAATGAATCGATTTAAAACTTATATATTTGATAATCGAGTCTACACATTTGATATTACTATTATAACTAAAATACATATAACTCTAATTCTACAACATATTGACCTTTATTTATTTGAATAACTTCTAAAAATTAAGAATAACATGTAAATAGAAAAAGGCCGCCCCTTCTTCTCCTCTGAAACCCTAATTTATTTCATTTTTTCTTTTCATCCCCATTAGAAAAGGAGGGATGGTTTTTGGTCTTTCTTAACCTAAAATTCACCTCTCTTATTGTTTCGTCTACTTAGATCCAGCCTTTTTCTCTCAATAAAATGATTTCTTCAACCCGTTTATTTGATTTTTCTTCGTTTTTTATATTTTTGTCGTCGATTTATTATAACATGTGGTTATTCATTAATTTGTTCATTGTTTTTTGTGTGGAGCAGATTCGAACTACAGCCTTCTTGATCGAACAAAGTCACATCAAATGCGTGACGCTGAGCCGGGGTCAGTTATTTCTGCCTGTCGACCGCGGAATCACAGTGGGGTCGGTTCGCAGGCAGCCAGAGCTGATCGAATAGGGAATCTCCTTTGTGCGGGAGGCTCTACTTAGAATAAAACTTGTTCTTTTTGTCCCACAACGTCTGATATCGGCTGACCGCACAGTCTCATATACAACTATGCGAGAAAAATGACTCTTGGCATTGATTATCTTTCATGGCATTATATCCTGTACTCCGTATAATCCATTCGCATGAGTAAAGCAGTGACAGCACATCGTAATCTTCGCCAAAACATCTACGTATATATCGTAGATTCTGAGTTAAGATACACTCTTGCTCCTGACACATATATTAAAATTCTAAAAAAATTCTAATACATACCAAAACCATGAGCCACGTTCGACTTTATTGCTTCCCCAATTTCCCAGGACGGCGCCTCGCCATGCGGCTGTGTACTTGTAAAATAATATCGCCGACGAGGTGGCCAATGTGAGTAGTGGAATCGCACTTAAGTGAAATTTCTCTTCGTAGCTGAGTCACGGTCTGATGTTCGATGAAAACACACGTTAAACCCGATCGTGATCTCTTGAGATCTCTACGTGGCCATTTCGAATCGAGTCACTCCACCGACTCAGCCCTTTCCTTTGCGCGCCAGTATAAAAATTATTATTTTGTTAGTGAATGACCTCAGATGTATGTATATGTCAGTTAAGAAGCGCATTCAGACGGTGGAAATGTGTTGTTTGTTGTGAATGACCCATAGGTGTGTGTATATATCAGTTGGGTAGCTCAGACGATTGATATATTATTTGTTTAATGGACTACTCAGATGAATGTCGATTGGAAATTTCAGACGATTGATATTTTTAATTTAATTTCTTATAGATAGTGTATTTTTTAGGCCGGCCGCCAGAGTAGTTTTTATACAGGCTCAGTACCAGTGCTTTAAACCACTTTAGGGTGTTGGGTCGCGTATGGAATCTTTGTGTATCTGATTCGATCTGGTCCCAGTTCGGCGTGTAAATATGTAAGCGTGCGTATGTTCTGAAACAATCGATTCAGTCGTAATAAATTATGAGTGCCGTTTCGTATGCGTAAAAATTGGCTCATTGGTACGTGATCGGCAACGATTTAATTTAAATCGGCTCGTACGGCAGCGTATTTTCGCGAGTATATTTTGAGAGCTATTTGTTTCGGGAATAGTGAAACCGCCGTTCTTATTAAGAAAATCGCGAAATCAGCCGGTTGACTTAGTGAACCCAGCGATTCCATGATCGTTCGATTGTCATATCAAGCGGCATTTAATGTGGTGTCGCTGAAAATGCGAAGCGACCGTCGCCATTACGGTTCTTTCGATTTTTGTTTTAAAAATTATGTCGGTCGGTCGAGTTTGGGGCCAGGTCGTTCGGCACCAGCGGTGCCGATTCGACGAATATCGATCAGCGGCAAGAAGAATAAAATTGATAGGAGAAACACTGCGCCCGAGGAGTTTGAAACGCTGGTCGTGCCGCATGACGCCTGCGATGAAGCGGTTTCGCTAACTTCGCGCGAAAGCTGAAGCGGTCGGGATCGCGCGTATTTAAGAGAAGTTCTCTATATACTCTCTAAAACTCTCTCGAGCGCCCCCTTACTGTAAGTCCACTCCTTCATTCACGTTTTTGCTCTTGATTTAAAATGAAGAAGAAGATGGTTACTGTTTGCGATTTTGTTTGTGTCGTTTAATCCATTTGCCAATTAATTGACCTTTCTCGTTTTTGGCGTTGAACTTATGCCATTTGTCAGTTTTAAACCATTTATCTATTCACGTCTGAGCATAAGTGCGTGAGTGCTGTTATGTGTGACTTACAAATACCGTCGAGAAAATGCGTTCTGACATGTGATCGCCGGCGTGTCGGCTTCCCGGCGTGCCGGAATGTGCGAGTTTACGTGTAGCCAGATTTTCGAGAGGCGATTCGACGGTGAAATCGGATTTGTCATCCCGAGATCCCAGAGAATAAATTACGAATTTTTAGCTGAAATTTGATTTTATAGCAGAAATTACGATTTTGTCATGTGTAATTTGGAATTTGCAAGATCTTCTGAATCGTATTAACTTCCCGTTATGCTGCATCAGCTTTGAATTTTAGATACAGGCGTATTATGATTATCTGCTTTATGTGAAACTTTGAGTTGTTTATTGCTTTGTTATTAAGCACATATATTATGTTATCGATTAATATTTTTAGCAGTTTGATTTATGTGTTCATATATAAAGACATTATAATTCTGAATCAATTAAATTTCATTTTATAATATTAAAAATAAATAAATAAAACATGTAAATAAAAATGTGAAAAATACTAAATGAGGTTTTCATTGATAAATTTTCATCGACTTAGCAACGATTGTGGTTGCCATGTGGTTCGATCACTCGGGACAAAAATCCAATGTATATATGAGTAGACATATTATCTTCCACGGGAAAATGACAAAAGGACCTTAAATTTCTGATGGTTACTTCCTATTTCAACATCAATACGAAAGTAGACAATATCTTCCCCCAACCATAGCTAAGATGGCAACGAGGCAGGTTCGGGACGGGCGATCTTATCCCAACGTTATCTCGTTAATTTAAATCATTTCTCATACTCGGTCTATTTAAGATTAAATGGGATGAGTGGTTCTAAAGACCATGAGAAATTCTCATACCCCAAATTTAAAATATAGAAGTAAAAATATATAAACTTTTGAGGAATTTTTGATAATATTTGATTTTTTTTTTATATATTTTTATGATGAAATCAAATATGAGAAGATCATTTTTCTTAGCATTTTTATTTTTTATTTTTATGATACTTTCCAGATTCCAAACAAGCTTAAGGAAAATGATTTTTTATTTTTTATTTTTTTTTTTATGTTTGGTTTCACCTATAAAATATAAAAGAGAATAAAATATAATTAAAATTAATAGAAATTTTTAAATATTTTTAAATTCTTGTCTTATATAATAGAGATAAGCAAATAAATAATTTTAATAAATATATAGAATTAATTTATTAAGTTTAAATATATTTTTTATTTTTCTCTCAATTATCTTTTTATAAGTGTTTTTGGATTTTAAATAAGAGGTTAATTTTGTAAATAACTTTTGCATTTGTCTATATAATTAAACATAATATAGTATGCCGTTAAGTATTATTTCCTTTCAAAATCATATTTATTATTAGTAATTATTCTTTAATGTATTAGACCTGTTTAGTAAATGATTTAATTGGCTTAACTTATTTTATAAGAGGCACTTTATTAGATGAGAGAACATATCGTAAGTATTTTATTTAATAAGCTATTTATGTTTCAATGCATATTTAAAAAAATATTTATATATTATTTTATGGTGTTTGGATATACTACTTCACTATATAAACCCAGCTTCTGCAGTTGAAATTACGGAAAAGACCATCATAAGAACTTATAAAATCGAAATGTTTGAATAAATAAACATTTGTCCTATTTTAAAAAAAATTAAAGAACTATAAATTAATATTATATATATATATATATATATATATATTGTGAAACCATGATAAAAAATTTAAAATAAAGTAAAGATTCACAATGTACTAAAAACATTTATTATTCAAATGTAATTTCTAATATAAAAAATAGCTAATGAACCATTATCTCATCTTCAATTTGTTTCATATGCATCAAAGAGATTATAAAAAACTAAAATATTCGAAGGTTTTAACCATTCAAAATCTTTGGAATTTCTTTATATAAATTAGACGTGATGTATTATGGTCGCAGTTATTTAAAGGTGCGTCGAGGAAGCTAATATTTTTGGAGCCTTAAGGCGTAAGACATACTTGAGTTGCATGATTTTTTAAGTAATACATACCCTACCGAATATAAATAGAAATGATATATCTTCTTTAAATATTAATACATGGATTTTATCCAATAATAAAATCTGATAAAGTAAAAAGCATCTGGCTTAGTAAAATTAAACATACGCTGTGCTTCTCATCATTACAAACATTTACAAAACAAATATAGGCTTGTAATTAATATTTAACATCATCTGCAAAAAATTTTAAGTTAAGCGAAATAGCAATGGATCTGCGTCAGTGTCAGAAAATCGTAAATCAATATGTTTTTTCTATTTTTTACATACTTTTTTCAAAAAATTTACCTATTTTTATATAATTTTTCGAAATTTGTTTTCATTATTTTCTATAAATTTTCCCTATTTTTCATAATTTTTTTAAAAAAATTACCTATTTTTACATAATTTTCTCGGAATTTCTTTTCTTTTTTTTAGAATTTTTTATTTTTTTACATAATTTGTTAGGATGCTAGTTTTATCATAGATGATCAATTTTTAAGTTTACGTATAAGCTTTTCCATGAAGCTTATTAAAATAAGCTAAAATGGGCTTATGTAAGATCATAAGTTATTTTTATAAGTTTTTTCAAATATCTATTATATAAAAAATACTTATGTGGAAAGATAATTTTAAATAAACTGTAAATAAGTTCTCTTAAAGGTACCCTTAATGTCACTAGCTTTATATCGTACATGTACATTAATCTTGTTTACCATTTTTAAAAATTGTATTAAAAGTTTTTATTATTATTTTTATCAATTATATATATCTTAAAGTTTTTATAGAAATCTTTTCAAAAAGAAAAGTTTTTATAGAAATATTGACTATTTTGAATCTTGCTCCTAACTTTTGAATGTAAGAAGTTTAATTATTTGATGAGTAGCTTTAATCTTGCTCCTAACTTTTGAATGTAAAAATTTTAATTATTTGCTGAGTCAGAAGCTTTGAGGGGTAATTATTTGGTGGGAATGTTTTTATTTTATTTTATTTAACTAAGCACTTTGTTATAACTTAATTTTTCCTTTTTTTTTTTTTTTTTTGGATATCTTATCTTATTAAATTTTAAATATTTTTATCAATTGAATTATATATGTGGACGAATGTATTATTTATATATATTCTAATTTGCAATTTTTTTTTATATATTTATCGAAAGTAGGTAATGAATTGAAAGGTTTGGCTGATTGTATATGCACAGAAACAGATATAGGAAGATTATATATCACCCATTAATGTGATGTGAAAAACATTTATGTGTTTCAAAAAAAGAAAAGAAAAGAAAAGAAACATTATTGACTACCAAGAAAAAAATTGAAAGAAACGTTATTGACTAGGAAAATTCCAAAGGCTCACCGGCCAGTCCACGCCAACCTCTCTGCTGAACAACTTGCCAACCTCTCTGCTTAACAACTTTAGTGGTTGACTCCTCCTCTTCTTCCGTCCCTCGAATCTCTTATTTTTCTTTTCTTTTCTTTTCTTTTCTTTGAGGAAGACCTTCGGAAAAGATTGTACTTGTCTCTCTACAGAAAAACGGAAAACAGAGTTTTTGATGGGTGGACTTGTTCATATGCAAGATGGTGGTTGTAGAACAGCATTTTCTCGGGGACTCACTTCTTTGATTAGGAGAAAGCCCGTAGACTCGGTTCATACCGGGTCTCAGAATCGTGGGTTGGTCAGGAGACTCTCTCTTGTCGACCTCATTGCTATCGGTATCATTCAAACTTCTTTCTTCCACAATCTTGATTTGGGTCTTCTTTATTTTGTGAATTACATAGTTTTCTGATGTATTTGATTGATGGGTTTCCGTTATTTTTGCTTTTAATATATTTAAAAAAGAATTTCTTGCATATATTGCTCTTTCTATGTATGTTTATGGTTTTTTTTTTCCTTTTCTTCATTGTTAGGATGTTCAATGGTAATTTTTAGCTTGTTTGTATTTATGCAATTGAGAGAATTCTGTATCAGGAGGCAATGGGGTAGAAACTTTCCGGTTCCTCATGGATCCAACACTGTGAAGTGTAGACTTTCATGGTACACATTTCCTATTGATTGAAATTTGTATGGAACTTTTGTTTAGTTGTTTGTTTTATTTATTAAAATAAAGGTTTCTTATAACTGAACAAAGCAGATTAAATTCTTTTTTGTTTGTCTTTTATCAGGTCGTGTTTGTTTGTCCTCCTACCCAACATTTTTCTCCATCACCTAGATCCCAAATGGCTGCAATTCCTTTGTTTCACCATCTTCATCCTTGATTAGATATTCAGTTAGGGCTCCCTTTGATCCAACATTGCTTCGAACTTCCAGTTTGTACAAACGGCTGCTAAAGCTTTGATTTTTATTTCCACTTTATCTGGATCGCCAATTATTACATTGGATAAATTGGTTGGGAATGAAAAGTATCTGTCTTGGCTGGCCTCAGTGGAACTCTCATTTATGAGTTAAGATTAAGAGGACCATCTTGTTACCCAGGAGACCGATATCCCTAATGTTGATTGTGAGCCGTGGAAAAAGATAGATGCACAACTATGCAGTGTCTTGTGGCAATCGATCAATTCCAAATTTTGCATTATCTTCTGGCCTACAAAACATGGTATAAATTTTGGAATCAAGTGAAAAGCTTAAACACGAAAGATATCCAACGCCTTTATAAGATGGTTTCTATTATTGTCAATGTGAGACAACAAAACTAGGATCTATCTACTTATATTGGTCAGATTGCATTACTTAAGGAGGAATTCTTAACCTTGGTGCCCTTAGTACTGATGTTGGGATTCAACAATCACAAACTAATCAATTTCTTCATGGTTTTCACTCTCATTGGCCTTTAGCCGGATCTTAAGACAATTAGAGATCAGATTCTTGCTAGTCCATTACTCCCTTCCTTAGATGAGGCATTTGCTCACCCGCTTTGTATCTCCTTCACTCACACTCCCGCCACCTGATAGCGCATCAAATTCTTAAGACTTGCCTCTTGCACCATTATCTTCTCTTATGCTGGCTCTACCTTTTGTTGATGACTTACCCATTGCTCTTTAGAAAGATGATTGATTTACTTGTAATCCTCATCTTATTTATAGTTTTGTGAGGTACTATTTATTTATCTTCACCATATTCTGCATTTGTTTCTACTTTATCATCTTTTTCCCTTCCTAAGAATATTAGTGTCACTGTTTCTCATCTAGGCTAGCGATAAGCTATGGTGGATGAAATGATTGTTCTTCACTCCAGTGGCACTTGGGATCTTGTTTCTTTATCTTCTATAAATCTATGGTTAACTATCCTTAGGTCTACACCTGGCCTTGATGATCAAGTTGATGCATATGGCAAATTTTCTTTCTGCGCCGAGAGGAGTATTGAATTGTATTATCATGTTCATATATATATATATATATATATATATATATATATATATATATATATATGTATATATATACATATATATATATATATATATATATGTATATATATATATATACATATATATATATATATATATATATATGTATATATATATATACACACACACATTACTTTTAAGTGCAATATGAATGTCTTGTTGTTTAAAAGAGAGGATGAGAGAATAAAAAAATGGTTCTTTGTTGACTTAAAATCGTTCGAAGTCTTCGTGGAGGGAGAAGGTCGGTCTGTGAAGGGGTTCATTACAGAAAGGAGGAAGGGGTTGGTGTCTTGGATTAGATTCGGCGGAGAAGGGCTTCGAACACTTGTAAAGAGTATTGAAATCTACTGCAATGAAGGAGTCCATATCAAAAGAACTTTTGAATGGAGGGAGAATGACAAATTTTACAAAATGGAGAGTCATAGAAATGGTCCGGGCAATTACCTGTCTTGCTTGGTCACAGATGGAGAAGGTAAAAGACATAAGATATTCATCCCGGAAGGACGAGGGCTGATCAAGGGTTGGGTTGTGTTGGCTGATAAACTCAGAGAGTTTGGAATCAAGGGGAAGATAGATGAGAGGAAAAATAAGGGAAACGAGGATGGATCAGACACGTTGAGGAAAGAGGAAGAGGAGTTTTCTGAGGAAATCTTTTGTCGAAATAATGAAAGATGAAAGGTAGAAAAATTAAAACTCGATATGGGTAGATGCAGGGGAGAGCTTACCATGGAAGGCAATGGGAACTCTAAAGTATTGCGTGGTTAGGACTTGGGAGAATACCCTAGGCTTGTGCCAGCGACTGGAGGCTGAAGGATGGGCTAAAAGCGACATGGAGACCAAAGGGGAGACTTGTGGCGGCCTTCACGAGATTCATTTTCTTTTTTATGGAGTTGAATTCAGAGGAAGCAAAGTGGGTGCTTAAGGCAGGGAGAAGATGGTTTAGGGGGCGGCTTGTTAAAGTTAGACTGTTGGAGACCTGAGCTATGTGGACAACAAAGAAAATGTGAGGGAGGCATGGAAATGGAGGCATGAGGTCTTAAAATAGATCGGAGACAGTTGCGGGGGCTTTTGGTGTGAGGAGACTGACCACGAGGAGTGGGCAAGGATCTTGAGTGAAGATGGGGACGAGGCGGGCCAGTGTTATTAACATCCTAGAAGGGAAGAGAAGCTTTGAGCTTTAAATCTGGTGGGAGTTGCCGTTGAAATCCATAGTGGTATATCCTTCAAAAGCTGGAAAAAGTCATTTGCAGAGGGAGAGGGAGGAAGAAGAAGAAGAGGAAATACCGTCTGTTGGGAGGCGTGATGTCTTTGTTGATCAGGCCGATTAATCGGATCTGACAGGAGTTCGGTGCGAGGCCATATACTGGGACTCTTTACCTGATTTTTTTTTTTTTAAATCGATCTGGTACCTGTGGGTATGGCCCATATCTTATAACAGAATCAAAATGTCATAAACATATTAAAAGAACTACCACCGGAGTGGTGTCCATCGAAAATCTATACACATTCTTAGGAGTCCCATTTACAAATACAAAGTACATTGCTTTCACATTTACAAATCGAGGCCTTGGAGCTACGTATGATGAGCCAGCTACAGTGTGTTGGCCAATTTGTATGCGGAAGTTTCGAATGTTTTCTCTGTGCCTACACGGATTAAAACACGTGCTAAGCTTTACGCTTAATTAGGAAACATAATTTATCTGAAACACAATAACGAGATACTTGATATGAATGCTCGGGGCTCTTAGGAGTTCATATCACATATTTACATACATAAATGTTCTTATAACAAACTTAAGCTTGTTCAGATCTCTCATCTACGGTACTGAACTTATACTTATAACAATCTTATACTTACTCAGGAATTACTCTTATGACAGGACTTATCATATTTGGATCTTATACTCACTTAAACTTATTCTTATCCGGTCTTATACTTATAGCAGTCGGATCTTATACTTATAACGTCGGATCTTATACTTATAAGCGAGACTTCTCGTATCTTTGTCTTGAGCTTATACATGTGCCATACTTATCTCAAGCTTATACTTATTTCGATCTCAGTGGGATTCTGAGAACTTATCTTTATCGGAGATCTTATAGTGTGTAGTGCTTTATCTTTATCTCCAGAGTCTCAGTGAGGTTCTGAGAACTTATACTTATACTACGGAGTTTACTTGTTCGGAGGTACGTGGTATCACGAGATTACGGAATATCTTGGTATTGGAACTTATCCTTATCTGGTACACAGTGATACTACATAACTTATAAGATCTTAGTATCTTACTGAAACTGTCTTCTGAGCGTATCACGGCATTCTGGACTTATACTTGTATTATTGAACTTATTCTTGTATTTGGATCTTATACTTGTATTCTGGCCCATACGTGTATTTTAGATCTTATGCTTGTCTTCTGAGCGTATAGTCTTACGAGATCTTATACTTGTATTCTGGAACTAATACATGTATTTAAGATCTTATCTTTGTCTTCTGGTATATCTTAGTCTTACGGATCTTATTCGTATGCTGAAGATGCCGTAGGTATGATAGTCGGAGCGGTCAGGAATCGTATCACGTACGAGGTCGGATGAGACTTATGCGAGATACATTTGAGATATGGACATTAGTCCATAGCGGGATCACGGATCTAACATATACATATCTTTGGATTCATGCAGTTCGAACATATCCTATAACAAGCAGTTATTGGTTTAAATCATAATCATATTCGAGTTACTTGCTCGGAGGTACGTGGAGTACCTCTTGGACTTATACTTATATTACAGACTTAACTTATTTTAGATGCAGTACGGAAGTGGAGTGCTTCTGAGTATACTTGTTTTCTTGTCTGAGGTACTGGGTGGGTGCTACGGAACTTATGCTTATTTTAACGTCTGAGTGCGGGTAGATGTACGGAGATGTCGGTCTGAGAATTACCGTGGAGTGCTACGAATAGATCTGAGATATATTAAAGATCTTTACTCTTGTTGCTTTATTCGAGTGTCTTATCATATGTCATACATTTCACCAGGCCCGTCATAAGAAATGAGTAGGGCTGCGATATAATAAGTACGAGGCTCTGTCTGAGAATAAGTGCGAGTAGCACCGGCGGGAAGTCTTAGGAAGCACGGATTCGGGACGTGCACAGCAGCGCGGCCCAGAGTCTTGTCTTGGCCGGCGGTAGTCTTGGGGCTTGCCGTCGGGCAGTGCCTGGCTCACGCAGCGGGAGTGCCATGGCACTTGGCGAGTCTTAGGAAGCGCACCCAGTGGGGAGTCTGCAGAAGCACCATCGGGCGATCCGCTCATTCATTTTTCGGTCTTAGGTAGTCGTATGATCGTATGCTTTCCGAGAACTTCATAACTATCTTTGTCATTACGTGATTGGCTAGCGTATTGGCACCCGTATTCGTGTTTATGTTTGATTCATTTCATATTTCATATACTTATACATGAATATTGATGTATTCACACATCATTAAGCTAATTCTTGTCCCGATACGTCTACTTTCTTAGAAATTGGAATCATTGGTGGATCATTCGAAACGAAAATTATGGCCTTTCATGCTGACCTGGTCGGTTTGCACGGATTTGCAGGGCGTTTGCAACATATTTTCAGTGCCTTGACTCTCATTTGTGTGGGATTCTTTTGTACTCCTTTAAATCTAAGGTGTTAAGGTTTCTTCTCAAGCTGGAATCACCCAAATCGAGACAGAAACTTTCAGTTCATTAAAACAGCGATTACTCTATGATCAAAGCGACGGGGTGGTACGATTCATAAACTCTTTGGTGAATTTTTTGAATGACTTAGAGTGAGGAATTTGACGATATCCATTAGGATGTTTGGTTCTCCTTGAAGTCGGATTTAATTAGCCGCTTAGATACTCCGTCGGATAAAGAAATGAGCAGGATGTGGCTGAATCAGGCACTAGGTCAAAGCAGGCCGGTGTCTTAGGTGCAGGTCTAACTGTCTGGAGTGCAGTTCGATTACGGATGGGTACCGGTACGGGTTCGGGGTGTACCGGTCTGGTCATTCGAAAAAATGCGGAGATGTGTATTTTTAAGTTTCAAATGTGTTGATAAAGATCGACCGATATATAAACATGTCGAGACCACTCGATTCATCTTGAAATATACCCAATTTCTTCGAATATTAACAATTCACATTATCTTTCATCAAAATCTTCCATGAATTTACTCCTTAATTTAATATAGATTCATGACTTTATCACACAAATCAAGCCACGAGGATTTGTCCAGGTTTGTCTAGCACTGCTTCGATTAAATTAACCATGAATCCAACCTCGAAGGGGATTATGCTAAATCTTGTTCCTTAGGGGTTTACCAACCTAATTTCAAGAAATCTAAGGTTAGGATGCAATTCTATGAAAACCTGAGTTTGGAGACAGAAAGCTATTAACCATCTGAAACCTTAGAATTCCATGGTCCCGAAGTACGATTCGTACTCGAGGTTGGTTTAGTACTTTTTCTTGAGCCTGTAGCACCTCTCTTTTCACTCTTCCTCTTCTTCTTCTTATAAGCCTCTTACTCTCATACGGTTTGTTCTTTTTGCTCTTTGGAGACCAAATTTGGTCTTAAATCCCCCATCTCTCCTTAATGTATTTGAACTCTCAGTACATTTTGGGTTAAGTTTCTTTATTGCTTTTGGTCCTCCAACTTTTGATCATTAATATTCAATTTCTTCTTTCATTTTGGCTCCAATGCATTAACACATGAGCTTTTAGTATTTTTGGAAAATTACACTTTTGTCCTCATGGCATAAATTTTAGGGTCTGGTTTCAGTGTTTGGCGTTTGCTTCGCAACGTTCAAATTATCTTCTGAAAATCTTACCCGCGTGTCAGCTAACTAGAACCATATTTGAGTCGTGCAGCATTAGTCTTCATAAGGCTGTAGTAATGAGAAGGACGAGTTGGACAAGATGGGAGAGATGGATGTTAGTGCATGCAAGGGATGGGGTGATAAGTTGGAAAGACTGAAGGCAAATGAGACCCGATTCCCAAAAAAAGGATAGGACATGCATGGGCCTAACCCCCCTCAAAACCATGTTCTTGGCTTTTCTAAGGCCAACCAAAGGAAGATTGGTGAGATTTTTAAAGGGGCCATACCATCAATTCTTATGGAAATTTGGCTATTGACATATGGAGAGGCACAATGTGGGCTGGATCGAGTCCACCTACGGGCCTATTCTTCGAAAATAGCTGGAATCGAGATCCGGTCAGTTTTATAAGGCAAAAACGTAAAAATGAGGCCTTTGTGTTGAGGGGCGGCGTAAAACCTCGAGGCTTTGGCGTAAGCTTTTGAGCCTGCAATATATATAATTAATTAATATTTTAGAAATATATAGAAATAAATAGCATAAATAAAAACATGAAAACAATTCATTAGAATTATTAAAAAAAACGTACTAGTTCACTACTTTCTGAAATATAAGAAAGTCATAAAATAGAAAAATAGATTTAACTATACTAATAGTTTCAAACTTTAACAAAAGCGATAACAAGTCATGAAATAAGAACTAGAGTAAATTATTTCAATTTAAATTCTCCTCTCGAAAGGCATCAACATCCTCATCAAATGTATCAAAAAGTAGGAAAATGTCACTATCATGTATCGATTTCATGTAAATCTTCATCTTCATCGGTGGTGTCAAATTGAACTCCTTCTCTTTGCCTTTGCCTCCACTTGTACCTAGTATAAATTATTAATTAGGTGTAAATATTATAGTTTTTGTGTTTAATAAAATTTATGACTTCAATTTTGAGTAACTTACTTGGTACTTAAATTATGTTTAAGCTTTTGTAGAATGTGAAGAAATCGTGTGATCAGATGATCTTTGAGTGCATTGGGGTCGGATGACGCCGCTCTAATAGCATCAACATTGAATAACCATCATCTGACCCGACAAAGATCGAGGGGAGGAGGATCTTCTTTCTCGCAATCCACTCATCCATCAGATCAATCTCCTCTACCAAAATCGGATCAACATTTTGTTTCCTTTGTAGACCGTTCTGTCTGATGTTGTCGCCATGCAGCTAGAGCGTTCAACTGATGTTCAAGTCTATTTCTTTTTTGTATATCTAAATAATAAAATGAGAAATTTATGTGTTAAAATGAAATAAAGTTCTCTAACATTGAAATAGAAATATATGTATAAAAATTTAAAAATAGAAATATTCACCCAGGTCGAATGTCTGAAACCGATTTCTTTCACATACCGAGAAACTACATGTAAAAATTTGGGACTTCGAGATAAGCGAATTTTGCAACTCTGGTGTTGTTGAACCACCAAGCATCCATGGCAAGCAGGACTTCTTAATGTTAAATCAATTGCAATAGACTCTAAATTCACCCATTGCTTGGTCGAATGAGTCGAAACGATAATAGAACTTTTAAGATTAACGATAATCCAACATCCTATCAAAATGCATTCGAATAAATCATTTCCCTCACCTACGTCAACATTAGAGAACTTGTCCCACATCCTTTAGCAATTGAGGATTAAGATAACACTCTTGCATGTAAAGGTCGATGATTCTGAGGTCATCTTGCATCAATTTTCTCCAATTGGGCCATATTTTGCCTCTCACGCCCCGCGATTAAATGCAATCTTCTCCTTAGTAGAATCCATCGGCTCATAAATATAACCCATGGTGGTCTTTCCTGCGAATCAACCTCTCTCAAGACACTAACTAATGAAGCAGTGGTCTTTATGCAAAAAGCACAACATGAGGCCAAAAATTGGATCAAACAACCTGGCATCTTGAGAACTACATACAGCCTAAATTTTTAGGCTCATTTGTGAGCAGTCGTTTTCCCGAGGAGAACATTGCTGTAGAGCTTCTTACCTTATAAAGGCTTTGTTAAGAAATGAATGTAAACTAGTGTAATTCTTTGGACTGAAGAAGTTCGTGATTTTTGTAAATGTTACCGTATTTAGGCTTTTTAAGTATGCCGAGTATATGAGCTTGGCTACTTGCCTGGCTCGAGGCAGAGTGTAGTATCATGAACATTTACGCTTTCAATATCCTCCCGACATCAAATGTTAATGCGTATGAAATTAAAAACGCGATCTTCTCATTTTCCGCAAGCACCATTCCGGTATTCA
Organism: Tetrastigma voinierianum; assembly: GCA_016808115.1. Lineage (NCBI taxonomy): Eukaryota > Viridiplantae > Streptophyta > Magnoliopsida > Vitales > Vitaceae > Tetrastigma > Tetrastigma voinierianum. The sequence goes on along the minus strand of JAEQBH010000433.1, from coordinate 1,931,637 downwards.
CATAATTGAGGCATTCTTGTTGATGGCTTGCCTGACATTCTCCTCCCAAATTTCTTCAACCGTCATCCAGATATTTGAACATCTCCCATTTTTATTGTGCTCGAAGCATCGTTGATTTCCTCACAAACCAAGTACTGGGGACTATTCACCAAAATTGATAAGACACCTACTCTTTCCATCTGTCAATGTCGGCGTAATTGAGCATAATGTGTGTTTAGAAACTCTTTTGTGATCTTCCATAATGATACTTAGGTCATTCACCTCTTCTTTAAGAATCCATGTCCTCAATTTGTGCATAGATGGAGGCTTAAACTCGGGCCTAAAATTTGCAACAACATCCATCATAGGAATCCAATAAGGATCATTCCGGTGAATGGAGACCTTTTGAATACGTAAAGCATAAGTTTTTCTATCTTGCTATTTCTTCTTGCTTCCACCTTGAATTCAAGAAGTACTTTGATGCAGGTTGTAGTGATAAATTTATCCATAGGTCCCCAGGAATGGTTCCCCACTCCCTCCCTCCCAGAGGCACCTATTGTTTTGAATGAGGCACACTCGTGCATTGAAGTTGGACCCTTACCAATTTCTTGGAGCAATTCATTTCTTTTCGTTTTTGATCCTTCAAAGTCAATGGCCATCTTGCATTCCAATCTTTATCTTCATAACTTTGGGGCATGGTTTCATACCATGATGAGTTCCGGCTAAGTGATGCTTGAGTCTATTCACCCCTCCCGCGCATCTTTGATTGCAAAATTTACATCTCAAATATTGCTCTGGAAACTTCAATAACATATTTATGCAAATCTTCTTGATTTTTTGAATCAGAAGAGGAACTCATTCTTAAAAACACGATAATAATATTCACATTTCTATATAACAATATAATTGACTAAAAAATAATATGACATGTAGTGAAAGGAATTTAAAAAATGAAATTCGAATTTAATTGGTTTAAATTTAAAAGCCAATATTTTTAAAGAGAATTTAAAAATGAAATTCAGAATTTAATTGGTTTAAATTTAAAAAAGCCAATATTTTTTAAGAGAAATTAAGAATGGAAATTCGAATTTAATTGGTTTAAATTTAAAAAAATTATTTTAGAGGAAATTAGAATGAAATTCGAATTTAATTGGTTCAAATTTTAAAAAACCAATATTTTTAGAGGAAATTAAGAATGAAATTAAGAATTTATTGGGTTTAAATTTTAAAAAACCAATATTTTTTGAGAATTTAAAAGAAGTGCCCAATTGACAGTGGTGAGAAATGAAACGAGAACCGTTTGATTTGAAAAAAAAAAAAAATTTGATGAAAGAAAGCAGAGAGGAGCGTAACTATGGATGATCAAATTGATTTAATTGGTAAAAAAAATTGATGAAACACATTTTATCGGTAAAAATGAGCTCAGTCGAAGCTTCTCCCGAAGCTTTGACTTAAATAAAAAAAAAATTTAAAAGCAAGGAAGCGAGAAGGGGTAGTTTCGGATGGAGAGATGAAGAGAGATGGGAAAGGGAAGGGATCGGGAGAGATGGAGAGATGAAGAGAGGGAGATTGAAGAGAGATAGGATGAAATAGAAGAGGAGAGGCGTAACTTGAGAGGAGCGAGGAAAGTAGTTTTGGATGAGATGAAGAAGGGAAAGAAAGAGAACGGATAGGAAGAGATGGAGAGATGAAGAGAGGGAGATTGAATCAGATGGGATAGATGAAGAAGGAGCGCGACATGGAGATGGCGAGATGAGATCGGAGTTGGAGAAGTGATTTAGCAGTGGTCGCCGTCATCGAAAAGATCAAGCGTTCGGCGAAGCAGCGTGAGGTTTAGTCTTCAGTTTTTCTCCCCAACGACTTGCGTTTTCTTGATGGGAGAAAGTGATCGAATAGTTAGGTTTTTTTCTTTTAAGAGGCCCACACATAAGCTCCTAAATCGTCGCATCCTCTTGGCGTGAAAGGCGCGTCAGCGCGCCTTGAACATGCTTCAGCAGAAAAGCGTCTTTGTACGTGTGTGTTGCTTTTTTAAGGCGCCTCAGGCGTTTTCTCCGCAGCCTATACGGCGGCGCGCCGGCGCGCTGAAAATATTTGAAAATCTTGGATCCGATGGGAAAAAGAAGGAAGAACCAGTGGGCTTGGGCGTCAAAAGCCCAGATTGGAAGAGGTTGTGTGTTGTAGGCCGCAGATAAATAAAAGACCCTTGAGGGCTCGAAAGAGCTTTATGATTCTAGCACCCTCTGTCTTGAAGATAGGAGCCTCCTAGCAGGGCTACGGAAGGTTGGAAGAAGCAAAGGAGATGCTTGAGGGAATAACATGGAAGAAGTGAGATTCGAGGAAACCTGATGTCAAAGGGCTTCGCTCTTTCTTCGAGGCTGATTGGGGATATGTCTTGGGAGAATACGGGCTTGCTGAGTTGTGTTGAAGAGAGGTATGGATTCTCAATTTTGACACAATTTTCTCCCCATTCTTCTCATGTTTTAGACCGGATTCCCCATTTGGAGGAATTCTTTGGTCAGGGGGGTGCGATTATGGGAGAAGCCCCTAGTGAAGGTGGTTTCCTTCTCGAGGGGCCCGAAAGGGATGGGCATGAGGGGCTAGGCCAAGTCCCTTTGAGTATTTTGCCGCCTCCAAAGAACCAAAGCCCCCCGGGCCGTGAGCTAGTGGTTAGAGAAGGAGTGGCACTGCAATTTGAGGATAGGGAAAAGGAGGAAGACTGGGGGGAGGAAGCAAAGGGTCTTGGGAGGAAGGCCCATTTGGCAAGGTTCGATGAGATTCTTGGGTTTCTCAGGCGTGGGATACGAAGAGCTAATTTTGGATTTCATGAACAGGATAAATAGTAGTAGGCAGAAAATTAAAGGAAAAGGAGGGGCTGGGACTACAAAGTTTGACAAGGAATTGAAGAAGCGAACCAGTTGGAACATGAAGGATAAGGAAGAGCAAAGAGAGTGGAGCCCGACGAAGAGTAGGAGCTTCTTACTATGGTTGTAAATGAAGATAAAAATTCTTTCTTGGAATGTTAGGGGGGCTAATGCAGTGGCAAAAAGAAAAGTGATTAAGGCCTTTATTAAAATGCAGAGGGTGGATATTGTATGTTTACAAGAAACAAAAATTTCAGAAGTTTCCAAAGGGTTGATTATGAGTTTGGGGGTAGGGAGATTCTTGGAGTGGGCAGCCTTAAGAGCTGAGGGTGCCTCAGGGGGAATAATCATTTTTTGGTACTCTCGTGTGCTCCAGTTGCTTGATAAGGAGGAAGGCCTTTTCTTAGTTTCTTGTAGATTCAAATTTATAGAAGATGATTTTTCTTGGATCTTTACGGTGGTGTATGGCCCTACAGATTATGGGAGTAGAGAATCTCTTTGGGAAGAGTTGGGTGCCATAAGGGAGTTGTGGGGAGATCCGTGGTGCATTGGTGGGGACTTTAATGTGGTTAGATTTCCTAATGAGAGGAACAGGGAGGGAAGAATCATGGGATCTATGAGGAGTTTCTCCCAAGTTATTGATGAGCTAGAGATGAAAGATATCCTTGCCCAAGGTGGCCAATTCACTTGGAAAGGAGGGTTAAACAATTGCAGAATGGCAAGGCTGGATAGATTTCTAATTTATGAAGATTGGGACTCTTTTTGGAGGTGTCAACCAAAGTATCCTCTTTAGGCCTACTTCGGATCACTTCCCCATTTTGCTTGAAGGGGGAAGGAGAAGGACTCTGACCACGCCCTTTTTAGATTGAGAACATGTAGTTAAGAGGAGGGGGTTCGAGACTGTTGGGCGGTGGCAGAGTTTTGAGTTTAGAGGGACTAGTAGCTATGTCTTGATGGAAAAGATTAAAGCTCTGAAAAGTACACTCAAAACCTGGAACAAAGAAGTGTTTGGGAGGGTGGAGGAGGGCAGGAAAAGTGCCTCTCGAGGTTGCGGCTGATGACTTGGAGGTCGAAGTCCCTTTCTTTAAGCGAGAAGCGAGAAGCCCGAGATTAGTAGCTTATGGAGGATTTCAAAATGGTCGATTATGGAGGAAACTTCTTGGAGGCAAAAGTGAAATATGGCTAAAGAGGGAGACGAGAACCACGAAGCTTTTTTCACAAAATGCAAATTCCACGAGAGAAGGAACAACATTGAAAAGGATCAGGATAAAGATGCAGGTTAATGGTGAGGAGGAAGCTAGAATAGGCATAGTGAATGCTTTTAAAGAGCTGCTCTCTGACCCGGGTGTGTGGAGAGCTAGCCCTGAGGGGTTGAATTTCTCAAAGCTAGAAGAGTTGGAGGTTGTTAGGTTAGAGCTGCCTTTTTCTGAAGAGGAAGTGCATACTGCCTTGTTTGATCTAAATGATGACAAGGCCCATAAGGTGGGCATCAAAGCTGTGCGACCTTTTGGTAGTTTAATGGGACATAGTTAAGCGATATTATGGACCTCTTCAAGATTTTTCATGAGAGAGCGGTTGGTAGGAGCATGAATTCTACTTTGAGGTGTTGATCCCAAAAAAAGGAGGGGTTGAGTTGAAAGAACTTTAGACCCTATTAACTTTGAAAGTTGAAGTGTGTATAAAGCCCAGTTGCTAAGGCGCTTGCTAATAGATTGAAGAAAGTGATGCATGGTCTTGTCAACACGGCTCAGAATGCTTTTGTGGAAGGAAGATAGATTCTAGAAGCTTCCCTAATTGCTAATGAAGTAATTGACTCAATTTTAAGGAAGAAGGAAAGGGGTTTACTATGTAAATTGGACATAAGCTGTAGTCGGATTGATTGAATTTTTGTTAAATGTCTTTACTTGAAGAATGGGCTTTGGGAAGGAAATGAATTTGGATGGATATAGTGGTGCATTTCCACAGCTTCTTTCTCAGTTTTAGTTAATGGGAGTCAACAGGCTTTTTTAGGAGCTCAAGAGGGTTAAGACAGGGGGACCCTCTATCGTCGTACTTGTTTGTGCTTGACATGGGCTACATCCTTGTGATTGATCGCGGTTGAAGGAGTTTTCATCTGCGAATAGGACCTAGGTAGAAATGGAACGATTGGCAGATTACTCACTTGTTGTTCGCAGATGATATTCTAGTCTTTTGCAAGGACTCTGAGGAGCAAATGACCTTTTTGAGTTGGATCTTAGCATGGTTTGAAGCTCTATCGGGGCTAAAAATCAATTTAAGAGAAAACCTGGCACACTTTTGTATGGGGTAGGGTGGAAACGTTGTGGAAAGGTTGGCCTTTGAGTTAGGATGCAACATTGGCTCCCTTCCAACCGATTACCTTGGTCTGCCCTTAGGGAACGAAGCATAGGGCTAGTTATGTGTGGGATGGGGTGGAAGAAGGCTTCCTGAGGTTGGTACATGTGGAAAGGTGATATATGTCTACAAGGTGGGAGGCTACGCTCATTAAAAGCACACTGTTGCCAATATGCCTACCTATCTAATGTCCTTTTCAGCCTTCTAGGAGGGTCGAAGCTAAGACAGAAAAATTGATATTTCAGGACTTCTGTGGGGGAGGTGAAATCTTGAGAAGAAGTTGCATTTGTATTTGGGAAACAATTTGTCTAGAAATGAGAAAGGTGGGTACAGGCATCCGAAATCTTTAAGTTGATAGGGCTTTCTTGAAATGGGTGGGTTTGTTATGGAAGATAATTCTACGTGGAGAATGTTATTAACCTAAAGAAGTAGGTCCGAGGGAAGGAGGTTGGTTTCCTATCATCCACACAGAGCGGGGATTCACAGTGCTTATTTGTGGGAAGAAATTAGAAGAAAGAATATGGGTCGCAGTTTTTCTCTATTGTTAGGTGATGGAGTGCGGTCGGAGTTTTGGGAGGAAGACTTATGGTGTGGGAAAATTTACTTGGTATACTCCCCTCACAGTATGAAAGTGTGGCTGGTTCTAAAGGAGCTAGGGTTGCGGATCTCTGGGAGATTTCAAGGTCAAAGGGTGGTTGGAATTTCAGGTTTGAAAGACACTTTAATGATTGAGAGATGGAAGTGGTTCAAAACTTCCTAAGCATAATGAATTCTAAGAGCTGTCGTCCCCAGCTGAGTGATAAGCTATGGTGGAAAGAGACAAAATCTAGTTCCTACTCTGTAAAGTCCTATTTTGATCTTTTAGAAGGTAGGAGGCAACATCAGGTGCCTATCAAGATGATGTGGAACCCCATTGTTCCGCAAAGTGGGGTTTTACTTGAGGTTTGAGGTGGGGTAGTTTTGACTATGGATCGAAACAAAAGAAAATGAGGGTTATCCTTGGCTAGTAGGTGTCCCCTTTGCAAGGAAGCTGAAGAGGCAATAGAGTATTTTCTTATTCACTACCCAAAGACTTGGAGCATGTGGACAACCCTCATCAACGTGGCAGGAGTGGGTTGGGTTTGTCCCTTTTCGGTTAAGGATTTGTTCCTAGGTGGCCTAGTCTCCCTTGGGGGAAGAAGGAGTCTAAGCTGTGGTGTGTAGTGCCTCCTTGCCTGATGTGGACAATTTGGAAGGAGAGGAACAGAGTTGTGTTTGAAGATGACTGCTTCTCTTACAACAAATTGAAGTCCTATTTTGTTAGGCTCCTTTGCTTGAGGGCTAGTCTGATCCATGATGTGGACTATTCTTTTGTAAGATGTATTATGTGTCTTCTCTAGTTCCCTCTGAAGGGTTGGTTTGTGTTTGTTGTTGCTTAGTGCCCTTTGTTTTTCTGGCCTTTGTGGGGCGCCTATTGGGCTTTTTGGGGCTGACTATATCTTGGAATTTGTCTTTATAGCCTTTGTTTTTGGCATGTGCTTGAAGGATGGTTTGTCTTGTACTTAATTTATTTTTATTGAATCAATATTCGATCTTATATAATTGTCTCATGCGTTGCCTATTCAATTCAAGATATATAGTCTTTTTCTACGTGTTATATGCTTTTTTTAATTTGTTCAACTGAGTAATCCTAGTGATAATTAATCCATTTCTTCTTTTCAAATCATTTGACACTGCTTTACATTAAGGTTCAGCTAAAAATACACTTGAGGGATTTTGAAGCCATAGACTCACAGTTCAGTCCATTGATTTTCAATGTGGTAGTTCTTTACTTTATTTCAGCCATTTGATTGGAGTCATGCATGTAATAATCAGTAATTACTACGAGGAGTTTTAATTTGTTCTTTCCTGAAATGCTTGTCAATTTGCTGCAGTAAGCAGTTTTACACAGAATTGAGTTTGCTTATGCAATGTATAGAACACATTTCATATGAAGAACAGCTTCACAAAGAATAGATTCTCATTCTCATCTTAGGATAGGAAATGCTGAGAACTGGACAACTCTTTACTTATATTTTGCTCCCCCATTGATATTCTTTCCTCTTCCTTGCTTCTATTTCTTTCAACATTGATCTATGGGTGTTTCTGTTCACAGAATTTCATTGCACTTGTGCTCTTTTGATCAGGTGTTGGTTCAACTATTGGAGCTGGGGTCTATATTCTTGTTGGAACAGTTGCTAGGGAGCACACAGGACCTGCACTTACAGTTTCCTTCCTTATTGCTGGAATAGCTGCTGCACTATCTGCGTTTTGTTATGCTGAGCTTGCATGTCGTTGTCCATCTGCTGGGAGTGCCTATCATTATTCATACATATGTGTTGGAGAAGGGTAATCTAGAACTTCTTTGATCGTTTATTTAATGTGTTATGAATGGTGTAAATTCTTTGTAATGGGTATGGGATAAGACTTCTGAATATATACATTCTTGTTTAAGTAGCAAGAGGAAATCAAGTAGAAAACTAATTAAAACTACCAAAATTTGGATTTCTCATAGTCAACTAAGAACCAGCAAAATTAGGGAGCTACAGTGAAGACCATTAAATATTCTAATTCCTTCTTTTTTTGTATCAATGAAAAGATTTCATATTTTTTCTTATATTCCTTCACCTGTGGTTTATCAAGATCAATTAGACCATGATGTTTGGTTAGAATATTGATGTTTGATATCAAGTCCCCTTCAAATCCTGAACTATGGCTTCATGAGATTAAGTTCACACTTTAAAAGTAGTTCTGAAATGTTAAAGGACAATGAAAAAAAAATATGGTTGGAGGCATTTTGGTGTCAAAAAGTTCATAATGCAATAAGCGTATGCAAATTGGCTCTTAATAGGAAAAAATCTGTCAGAGTTGAGTTTATTTGGCAGATTTTGGGCGTATTGCATGTTGCAATGTGTTCATATTTTAATGGGGGCTCCTTTGGATCATGTTCTTCTCCTATTTCTATACATGGAAACTAGGAAAGATATTTTGTTAGTTTTTGGACATGAAAGGACCTATATATTGTCAATTGGCACATTTTATGACTAAATGTTTTTGAATTTTAGATTGTGGATAAATGTTGGATAAATGTTTTAGAGTGACAAGTTTTTGCATGTTGTAGTTTATATATTATAATATCATATATGGATTTAAATTTAAAAATTCTTTGCACTAAGGTGCGAGCCTTGGGATGTGTCTTGCTAGGCGCGAAGAAGCGACTGTGGCTTCAATGCACTCTAGGCCTTTTTAGAACTATGATTAAGATGATAATCTAAAATATCTACCAAGAGAGGTATTTACATGTTTGACTTCACTCATGTTAAATCTCTAAAAGGACATACTTCTTTTGAGGCATCTATAATTTTCTAGCTTTTTTGTCTCTTTGTCTTTCAACGATAAAGTATGCATGCCCATGGTCTTTCACATCAAACTCAACTTAAATATACATTTTAATTTTTTAATTTTTGATTTAGTTTTGGTTGCAATCAGCATATCCTCACCATATCAAGTAGAATAAAGGATGTCTCATCAAGCAATCTAAAATAGACATAAAGGTGAAACTTGTTAAACTACCAATTTTCCTAAAAGCTTAAACTTGTAGGATTTTGGTTCATTATGGATATTCCTCTTTCATGTGCCCCCATACCGCATGTGGATAGATAAACAAACAAATGCAAATGAGGAACAAATTTGCAAATTGCAGAGAAGTGCCTTGAACCCATGGCCTCCCACAAAACCAAGCTTCAATACCATACCTATCAAAAAAAAAAAAAAAAACCAAGCTTCAATGCCATATTAAGCTACCAATTTTCCTAAAAGCTTATGCTTGTAGGATTTGGGTTCAATATGAATATTATGCTTCCTAGCAATACTCAAATTGCACACAGTATTAGGAGAAAACTACCTATATGTGTTTTCTTTTGATAGGTTACCAATTTGTGTTTTTAAGGCTTGGATTTCATGGCCTAGTTGTTGAAGAACTTTTTGCTGCGTGTTTGCATTGAGAACATGACTAGGACTATTCTACATTAGTTCTAAAGGCATCTGGAGGTGTAGGTTTGGTATGGTTGTAATTACCAATTATGCAGGAATAAAAAGAGAAAAGAAGATTGGAAAATTGATTTATGTATTGCACACTAGTTCCATGACTAACTGGGAACATAAATGATTTCACTTCAATGTTTTTGGATAGGATTTTGTATGCTTCTAGCCAGTGACTTAATTTTTGTGATTACTCTCAGCATTGCCTGGTTGATTGGTTGGGCATTAATATTGGAATATACAATTGGTGGCTCAACTGTTGCTCGTGGCATATCTCCAAATCTGGTGCAGTGCATCTTTATTTAAAGTTTGAAATCAGTTTCAATTGTACCTGTCCGTTTGTGACATACTAAGTTTATTAGTTTATTAGTTAGTCTCTCTTAAGATTCACCACTTGTTCTTTCTTTCTATAATAGACATTATATATATATATGTGTGTGTGTGAAGAGAGAAGGAAGGAATCCTTTTCTTTTTTATTGAATGAATAAAATACAGCATAAGTCCTACCTATTTATATAGGTTAGGAAGGCACAAAAAAAAGGAAAAATAAATAAAGTACAAAAAGAAGGAAAATAGTATCTGAGAATTGCGGGGAATAAATAAGAGGATATTTAAGGTGTCACTGTGATTTCTATCAACAGCCTCGAGGTGGAGCAATATAGGTTATATGCCGCCCAAAGAGAACATTCTGAAATTAATTGAATCCTTGGACCTCGGAGAGACTTAATTGAAAATGTACATTGGTTGGTCGAAACCGAGGTTGATGCATTTAGTGGTCATGCATCTGAAACAATCTTCTCTCGAATGAAGTGACGATCCACTTGATATGTTTGATCATCTCGCTGGAGGCGCGGGTTGAGCTTGATGTATAGGTAGCTTGGTTATACACACAAGCGTCATTTGGCGGAATTCTTCCCAAATCTTGAAAACTCACAGAAGAAGGTACATTTGAGAGCCATATAAAAGTTCACAAGTTGTGGGCCATATAGAGTTACAAGTTGCCAAAGCCATGGCTTGATACTTGTTTGACCCATAGACGGCCACACCACATCCTGGGTTTCTTGCTTTTTCTGGGGATATCAAGTTGCCTCGATAAATATCTGATATCATGAAGTGGAGCATTTTACTTGGGTGGGCTTACTTCAGGAATGCGCATCACAATATATCAACGATAAAGGTGTGACCATACTGTTTCGTATAGCAGCCTTAGGTGTTCCTTTCATATAATGGAGAATATGGATCACATCATCCCAGTGGCTATCACATGGTGACTGCAGGAACTAACTAACTACACTCATAGGAAAAGAAATGTCTAGTTGAGTGATGGTGAGGTAGTTTAGTCCTCCCACTAGTCGTCGATATCTCCTTGGATCTCGTAGAGGCTCCTACGTCAGTCTGAGAAGCTTGACGCGTTGGATCCATAGGGTGTCTGAGGTTTGAGTCTAGCATACCAGTTTCCTCCAATGTATCCAAGACATACTTCCTCTGAGACATGACCACATCGGAATTAGACTGAGCTATCTCAATCCCTAGAAAGTACTTGAGTTTTCCTAAGTCTTTTGTTTGAAAGTGGCTGAAGAGATGTTGTTTAAGTTTCCGAATACCATCCTAATCATTGCCTGTTATAACAATATCGTCCACATAAACAATTAGATAGATGCACTGTACTGATGATGTATGATGAAAGAAGACAGAGGGGTCTGCTGTGCTTTGAGTCATATCAAACTCCTGTATTACAGAGGTAAAGCGGCTAAACCAAGCTCGAGGGGACTGCTCTAGGCCATATAAGGAACGATGTAGCCTGCATACTAAACTAGACTCACCCTGAGCAACAAATCCAAGCGGTTGCTCCATATATACCTCTTCAGCGAGATCGCCATGGAGAAAAGCATTCTTGATGTCGAATTGATACAAGGGTCAAGAGCTCATAGCGGCCATAGATAAGAGAAGACGAACGGAAGCCATCTTGGCAACATGAGAGAAAGTGTCATAGTAATCGAACTCATATATTTGAGTATACCCCTTGGCAACCAAACGACCTTAAGACGATCTACTCGACCATTCTGACCAATCTTAACAGTATAAACCTTGGCTGACCAATAGGGGACTTGTCGGTAGAAGAAATTTGGAGTCACATGTGCGATAAGAATGCAAAGCGCCATTTCTTCAACCATTTACTTCATTTCTAGCGGATGAGAGAGAGGGCTTCATGTCTGATGTGAGGGAATAGAAACGAGAGGGCGAATTAAAAATAAAAGCGAGGAATATGGTGAAGATAAATGATGATAAGATAGGAAAGTATAAATATGATGAGGATTACGAGAGGAACGAGTACCTTTTCGAATGGCGATGAGAGGATCAGTGGGAGATGGCAAGACCGACGACGTGGAGGAGGGTGCCATAGGAGATGAGTCATCGGGAGAGCTGGTGTCGGTACGCGGACGACGAGTATAAACTTGTAATGGATGAGGTGGAGTAGCTAGGGACTCAGATGAGAAGGCCAAAATGGGAAAGATGAGAAGTAGAGATAAGACCTCGAGACTAGAAGGCGGTGGGGTAGAGAAAAGAGAAGAATGTTAAAAAAATGTGACATCCGGCATAAGCAAGTATCGATGTGTGCTCGGGAGAATACTGCGACCACTGCATTGAAAGCGGGAATAACTAAAAAGCGGATGCACTTCGTTGTAAGCGAGGAAAGTTTATGCCAGCCGGGGTAAGTATGTGGACAAAACAAGTGCATCCGAAAACACGTGAAGGGAGACAAAATAGGGGTTGATTAGGAAAGAGAAGAGAATGAGGAACTTGATCACCCAGGACAGAAGAGGGCATGCAATTGATCAAATATCATGCGGTTAAGATAGTGTCCTCCTAAAAACGTTGAGGAACTATATGGTGGAGGATAAGAGTGCAAGTTGTCTCAACTAAGTGACGATTCTTGCGCTCAGCCACCCCATTTTGTTGTGGAGTGTAAGCACAAGAAGACTGATGAAGAATCATGTAAGGAGGATAAAAAGAAGTACGAGGAAAAGTGAGAAAGGGATTCCAAGGCACATTATCCAGCGTAGCCAAGATGTGAATAGAAGTATGAAGTGAGTTGCGAGATCTCGGCAAAATTTTGGAATCTTTGAAAATCAATGTTTTTAAAGACAAAGCGTAGCCTTGGTGTTTTTATGTTTGTGAGGCCGGGGCGTGGCCTCTCGAACGATAGGCGTTAGCTTTTTGTGATCATATATATAATTTAATAAATATTTTATAATATATTAAAAATAAAAATAAAAAATAGCATAAAACTACTTTCATACTTCATTTTTAATTTATATTGACACTAGTTTAGCCATACCCCAGTATTACATAATCTATTCATTCTTATAACCATGGATTAAAAAATTGGGATATTTAGCGTCTCTCAGATTATCGGTTATTAGTCGGCACAATATCACTAACAATGTCGGTCGATCAATATTAAAAATATGTGGGTGGATTTCGATGATTCTCCCGATGATTTTATGAGAGTACCGTGTGCTCCGGATGCTACGGAATATATTGCATCGGATATTAGATGACCCAGCAGGTCACTTTCCTTTTCATTTTTTTATAAAGTTTTCTTTTCTAACTCTTTTTATAAGTTTTCCTTTTCCTATAAAAATATTTTTTGATTTTTCCTTTTATAAGTTTTTCTATTTTATTTTACTTAGATAGTTTCAATTTTTTCTTATTTTATAGGTATTTTGGATCACCCTATATGTATTTTCGATTTATTATTATTATTATTTTAATTATCAATAAATAATATATTATAATTAAAGAAACAAATAAATAAATTTTATCATAATAAATAAATAAAAAAGTGTCACATTATTGTAATATAATGTATTACTAGTAAGAAAATAATGTAAAAAAAAAACTAGTAAGAAAGTAAATAAATATTAAAGAATTAAAAATGCAACAACTCAAAAGAATTAAAATGTGAAATATAAAGAAGTTAAAAAGGAGTGTCAACTTCCTGAACCCCACTGCCCGCTCTCTCATTTCTTCCCTATTCTCTCTTCTTCTTCTTCTTGTGGCGTGATGGCTTCCCAACTCCCAGATATGGCAACCCTTCCCATTCTCTCTTCTTTCTTCTGCTCTAGCTTCGGCCTTTTCTTTCTTCCTCTCTTCCATTTTTCTTCTTCTTCATTTTCTTCCCACCTCTCTTCTTTTCATGACTAGCCCTCTTCTGCATGTGACATACGCCTCCAGTGAGGTGAAGAAGGCGTACGCCTTTATGCCTCCGAGAAGCCTTGGGTAAGAAGGCGTGCGCCTTCCATGCCCTACGTCTTTTGGGAGACGCCTCGGAGCGTTTTAGCGCCGCCTTGCCTTGAGGCGCGCCTCATTCACGCCTTTTAAAACACTGCTGAAAATAACTTAGTTCGACTTTTCATTAAAAATAGCCAAGTGCAACGAGAAAAATCATCAATAAATATAACAAAATCTTTTGAAACCTAAAAGAAATGAATAATTTGGGATGGACCCCCGAACATTAGGTGTGGATGAGCTCGAAAGAAGACTTGGTCCGGTACTGCTTGAGGGAACAAAACTGCAGTATGTTTTACGAGTTGACATGCAGCTTCAGTGACTTTTAGGGAAGATAAATTGGAAAAGCGAGAGACCATCTTCTGAAGCTTGGAAATGTTCGGATGACGAAGACGACGATGGATTAGAAGAGGGTCATCTGTTGAAGTGCACACTGTGGAAGATGGGGTCGAACTGAGATGATAAAGGCCTTGAGACTCATGTTTTATGCTAATCGTCCTCCTCGTACTCTGGTCCTGTAAGGTGATAGAAGAGTGAGAAAAGGTAATTGAACAAATTAAGGTCATGTATTAATTTTTTGATAGATATAATATTAAATGGAGAATCAGGGACATAGAGAACAAAAGGAAGAGGTAAAGATAGGAGGGGACATGCGGACCCGATGCCTTTGGCTATGGTTTGAGTCCCATTAGCCAAAGTAATCATAGGTAAGGAGATTGAGTGATGTGGGGGAAGAGAAGAAGTCCTTATTACCAAATGAGGATGATCGGATGCTTGAAATCGAATCCATGGAGCCCGAGAGGTGTGTAAGATAGGGCAAAGGCATTACAAGTGGTGTCGACGATGGAGGCTGATTTGGCGGCATGAGTGAGGCGAAGAAACTCCTCGCAGCTTCCCCCGAGGGCGTAAAGGTCACTCACGAGATGAGGCGAAGGTGGTTTTGAAAGAGGCTGGGCTACATGTGAGTGATGGCGGATGACCATGTAATTGATAACACCGGTCTCAAAGGTGACCCGGTCTATTACAATAGATACAATAAGGTCGCTGGCCTCTGCCTCGGTGGCCATCACCAAAACTCTGGGAATCACATCGAGGGTTAGATGGAGCAAGCATCTGCTTCCGGGGTGTGCGGGGAAGCCTCGGAGTGCAAGGCCAAGTCGCCGGAGTGGATGGTAATGGCGAGCAAAATGTCATCAGCGGTCGAGGATGGCGGAGCGAGTAGGGGATACACGTCGAATCTTGTCAAATTCTTACGAGTTTAATAAGAATAAGGATCATAAAGATTTGATCCATGTTGGACAAGTAGGTCTTGGAATCAATGACTTTGGGCAGGATAGATATGAGCTCATTTTCAATATGGAACCATTCGCCCAGCGAAGGAAAGGTATTACATACCGGTACACTAGACTATCAGCGGAAGAGATAACCACGGTTGTACGTTGAACATCCATTGGTATATAAGTGCTGCAGGTCGAGGTGACAGTGCGATAGTCCCAAAGGTTGTCAGTAACACAGGCTTGATGGTCATTGGAGAATATTCTGATAAAACATCATCTTTGTTTCCTGCTTAAGGGGCATTTGTTTGTGTAAAACGTGAAGACAAAAGAATTGGAGGAATAAATTTCTTGTACTTTTTGATTGATCAATTATGAATATATATATACAACCAATCTAACCTTCCTAATGAATTACAACTATAAGACAAGTTTCCTAATAGGATACAAATCTGTAATATAAAGTAGATATACTTCTTTCTCCAACACTCTAAGCTCAAGTTGAGCATAGATATTGATCATGTGACTTGTTACGTAATGAATAAGCTAACTCGGTCCTAGCTTGGGGCGCTTTGTAGAAGATATCACCCGATTGTTCTCAGGTTTTCCACATATCTGTAGAAATAAACCTGAGTTCAAGATTTTACGTGAAACGAAATGACAATCTGTCTGATATGTTTAGTTCATTAAATTGGAACCACGGGATAGAAGCGATATGAAGGGTAGCCTTGTTCATCACACCCGAGGTTTTTGCATGGGCGGTTGCCTCGATGCCGACTTATGTGAGAGTTGATGAAGCCACATGATCTCACACACGATTTGTGTCGTCATTGTATATTCAGACTTTTCGTTAGCTCTTGCGCTCACATTTAACTACTCTTATGAGACTATATTCCCTCCAACAAACACACAATACCCCATAATAGACCTCTTGTCTTCCTTAGATCCTACCCTTGCGATACACGTCGAGAAAAGCGTTTCTGATGCAGTATGCGAAAAGAGCTATTATTGTGCCAAAAATACCATGTCGGGGCTCCTTTCAAGTAACATAGAATGTCAACGGTTGTCAGTAATTAGGCCGTTGGAGCGACATTTATAGGCTTACGACACTTGCGGAGTGGGCGATATTTGGACGAGTTCTTTGTGAATGGTGAACTGCATTGAAGTCTTACATATCTCTCGAGATCCTCAAATGTTTAGCCTTCTCTAGTAAGGTGTACGCACAACGGAACTATGGGAGCGCATGGCTTTACCCACTAGCTTTGAGGAGTCTCGGACTATGGGTCGAACACATATTTCCTTTGAGATAAGAAGATTTCATGTTTACTTCACATAAGCTTCATGCAGTATACTTGCGTCTCTAAGTCTTTACTTGTAAAATTGGCTTTGAAGAAAAGACTTAAGAGATGGGATACGCTTTACTTAGAGTCGTTTCACAGTAATGACGATATCATCATCATTCTGCAAATAATGATCGCAGGCTGGGTTCACGTAGAAGGCGAGTGGTCGATTTACTCTTACATGTCAAATTCCTCGGCGACTTGATTGGCAGATTTACCAAACCACGCATGGAACTAATTTTGAACCATTACAAAGACTTGGGTATTGGCATATTCTATCTCCCGCGAGCAACAAATACGAGGATTGCTCCATATACACCTCCTACTGAAGTTCGCCATGAAGAAAGGTATTCTTAATATCAAGTTGGTGAAGATCCCAATGATAAGTGGCAACCAGATGAAATAAAAAGCCGAACATAAGTCATCTTATAGCCAAGGAAAAAGTGTTAGAATGATCTACGTATACATATGGGTTTTAGCGTACCACATAATATGAGTCGTGGTTTCAATGAAGCGACAAAACCATCGGGATTAACTTTAGCTGCGAAACACCAGGCATTTAATGGCTCTTCTGAATGGAAGTAAGAAATAAGTTCCCAATCTAGAAATTGTCATCTAAAGTCTACATTTCTTCCATCATAGCACTACGCCAACCAGGGTGAGATAGAGCCTCACAGACAGTTTTAGGAAGAGAGATATAATCCATGGATGCAATAAAGAACATAGATATGCTTTGATGATAGCGGTTATAAGAACAAAGTAAATTGGTGAGCAGCGTGGATGTTTACCGCTTTCACAGCGATAGGAAGATCATCATTGGAGACTAGATCTAATGTCGAAGCAGTTAGTGTTGTACTCGAGACTAGATTTCCTCTAACAAACACACAGTACCCCGAAGTGGGCCTCACATCCACGCGCCGTCTTGCCCGATCTATTAAGAAAAGCGCACTGTTTTGTTATGCAGCGATTCTTGTATAAAATACCAAGTCCTGAGTTTCCTTTCAAGTAACATATAATATGTTCAACAGTTGTCCAATGGTCGATCATTGGAGCGGACATGTACTAACTTACAACAGCGGCCAGAGTGAGCCCGATATCGAGGCAGGGTTGCGAGGTAATTCGAGCCCATTGGTCTTTCTCCTCTCTTATGGTCTCGAATGTTTCGTCTTCTCTAGTAAAGGGTGTACGAGGTGGAGCCATGAAGTGCATGGCTTTACCCAGCTTTCGAAGTCTCGGACAAGCTAGGTCGAAGCACATATTTAATTTAAGATAAGAAGATTTCATGTTTTAAACATGCTTGATGCTTAAAGTATCTTGGCATCTCTAAGTTCTTTTGTATGCTAAGAGTGGCTTTGAAGAAAGGACTTAAGAGATGAGATACCTTTAAAGTCGCTCACAGTGATGGCTTGATATCAAATCTAAATGCCTTCTGAAACGAAATGATACTTGGTAGTTTTGTAAAGGCGAATTAATTGATTTCTTCTTACTGCGTCTGAGTCCTCAGCGGCTTGGTTAGATTGCAAACAACGCCGCGAGGAGTTCTGTTTCAAACCATGCGAAAACTTCGAAGGCAGTGAGGAGCCTTCCACATCTCTTACACAGAAAGGCAACAAACTGCGTAGAGTTTGCTCCATAGCCACTACCTCCTCCACGAAGGTTGCCATAGAAGAAAGACAGTTACTTAATGATAAGCTAGTGGAATCCTAATGATAAGTACCGAATGGGGAAATAAGCTGAGGCAGATGTCATCTTAGCACTTGAGGGGAAAAAGAAATTAGTCCCGAAATAGTGAAGCATGTGGAATTAAAGGGTATCCATAGCCATGAAGTCTTGTTTCGACGAGCATTTGAACCATCAAGATTAACTTTAAGCTGCGAAAACCAGCGGCATGATGAGCTTCTTACGTGGAGTAGTTAGTACCCGAGTTCAGAAGTGCAATTTAATAAGTAAAGGCTTTGCGTTTATGTGTGCATTCACATTGCAGGGGTGAGATAAAGCCTCAGCGCGGTGTGAGGAAGAGAGATCGGAGTAGAGAGATGTAAAGGAACAAGAGGAGAAACAACAATGGTTATAGGAAACAAATGAAGAGATTAGGACCCGAGTGCATTGGCGTTTGCCTTTCACGAAGAAGCGATCGAGATCATCATTCTTGGTAGTTTGATGATGAAGTAGCGTATTAGACTAGAGTCCTAGAGGGTTAAGTCTTGAGAATATACGAGTGATGGGAGGTTTAACGAGAGGAATGGGAGATTTGGAGTAAATGGGTGAGAGGCAGTAGTGTACACTAATAAATCATCATCCTCTCCCATTTAGTAACAAGAAGAAAGGCAGGGTAGTCTCGAAAGAATACCCTTAACATCAGTAGACACAAAGTAACATCGAAGAGTGGGACAGTAACACTTATACCTCTTCTGAACTCAAGAGTAACTAAGGAAGATACACTTCAATGACTTAGGGTCGAGTTTAGACACATGTGGACGAACATCCCGAACAAAACAAAGTACGCTGACACTTGGTGATAGGAAAGCAGATTTATGGGAAGAGGTTTGAAACGGAGTGACTGAGTGAGCGTAGAGGCATCTGGAGTTAATCAAAAAACAAGTTGTGGAAACAACATGAAGTAAAATGGCCCCAGGCACGTCGTTGAAACAATAAAGCGGCGGTTCAAGAAGGTATACATTTTCTTTTGTGGCTTCAGGGGAAAGGTATCGGCTGAGATGCGATGGAAGGATGCCCGGTCAAACATGAATATTAAAATTGTTTAGACAAATATTCTTTGGTGAATCACTTCTCGAATTTTGAGCGAAACATGAAGCGAGTGTGAATTTTTGCTTTATAAGGCACGAAGTTAGAAAATGCTCGAAACGGTTTTCTGTTGTCTAAATATAACCGGGTGTTTGGGTAATCATCGACGAATGTAAAAAAATCTAGAAACCCGAGTTAGGAACACCATAGGATGGACCCATACATCAAATGAACGCTTCAAAGAGGCGGAAGCTCGTTTATTGACTACAGGACTCAGATACTTTCGATGAAGCAGCGTATTGACGAAGCCGTTGATGAGGATGGGGTAGAAAGCGGGATATAGGCTGACAGGGAGAGAGAGGATGGCTGGCGACGATGTAAGTCGAATGGGATGCTTGACCCCAATGATAGACTTTGACACCTCTGTTTCAAGGGTGCGGGGACCACTGGGACTGCGTCACCGACCCGATATCCATTCCCCGTCGAAAGATCTAAATCAAAGCGATAGTTGGGAAAATATGATCTATGATTCAAGAAATCACGAGTCGTTTACTCATAAGTTAAATTAAAAGAAATTGTGTAGTGGCTTCGGAGCGGAGATAAAAAGTGATTAAGTCGGATGAATTGTCCACTGATCCGAGGACCGCGACATGTTGACCCATTTGCGAGGGTAAGCGTAGGTTAGAAGGGTGGCCGAAGCATTAGAAAATAAGCGGAATTACTGTCATGTAATTCGGTGGCTCAATTCGATGACTTATGTGGAGGAAGAGGAAATAAAACATGTGTTGGTTTCACTTGGCTGGCAGTGTCTTGATAAGTAGATACGAATGAGTGATTTAAAGTGATGAGCAGTAAAATCTTGATTTTAATGCTGATTCTTCTGGTCCCCAGTACATGTCACGGATTGCGCGTATGTTCTGACTCCTCTTGTTGGTGTTAGTTATAAACCAATCAGCCATGAGCCTCTGAAAATCAGAAAAATGCGAAAAATAGGATCTTGCGATAGAAAGAATCACACCTTTCCACGAAAGCGGCGCCTTTGAACTTGGACCTACGATGCTGGCGCCTCTAAATCTGAAGAAATCAAGGAGAAAGGCCTGAAACCACAGAAAAGCAGAACTCATCGGACCTGAAATGTTTGAAAATCAACTGTTGCGAGGCATCAGACAAGGGAGCGGTGGTAGGGGAGGGGCAAGTTAGGCTCTTGGCGTGTGGGGAACAGGACAGATCCTTGTGGTGGTGCGTGTGGCTCACGCGCGCACCTTCTGGCCACCGGACTTAGTGGTCTTGGTCGTTGGAGGCGGGCGGACCTTCCTGGTTGGGCGGTGTCACCCCACGCTCCCTCAAAGTGCGTGTTTCAAAACACCAACCTTGGCAGCCTTCGATGTATTATGGGATGTCCTAGAATTTTTTTCTTGTTTTGACTCAAAATTTGAACCCTAGGCTCTGATACAATGTAGACAACAAGACAAAAAAATTTGAGGAATAAATTCCTTGTGTTTTTTCATTGATCCATTATGAATATATATCTGGCTTGATCAACAGCCTAAACTAAATTTACAACTCTATAAGACAAGTTTCCTAATAGGATACAAATCTATATGTAAAGTCGATATATGCTATAACAATTTGCAACAACACTAGACTCTGTAGAAGTCATATGGTCTTCAACACCATTTCCAGTAAACCATAATGTAACAGAATTAGCCCAAGATTGATAGTCATCACTTCCCTTGAGTCGATTGATAGTTATCATGGGAGTTAAGCTAGAAGCATTAGAAAGCTCGGGCGCTGGCAGCAAAGAATACCCGCAGCCGATTGAAGGTGAAGCATGTGAACGATGTTGGGTTGTCGGAAAGAGCCTCCGATTGGGTGATGAGTGCCAGCGAGTGAATGGTGGTGATATCGTATCGCGGTCGTTGTCGGAGAAGTTCTTAGGAAAAGTCGTCGACAGTGATGAAGTTTGGCGGTAATCCACGTACTTTTGCGATGAAGGGAAGGTGGAGGAAGTAGGAAAGAGATCAGATTATTAGATGGAGTTGTTGGAATTGAAGACCACGTGAGCCCACAGTATTGGCCTTCTATGGCTCTGATACCATGTGATGAGAGAAGGAAGGAATCCTTTTCTTCTTTATTGTATGAATAAAATATAGTATAGGTCCTACCTATTTATATAGGTTAGGAAGGCACAAAAAAGGGAAAAATAAATAAAGTACAAAAAGAAGAAAAATAAAGTACAAGAAAGGTAGGGAATAAATCAAATATTCTAAGAATATCCTATGATTCTCAACAATATATATATATATATATATATTGTGAAGAAAAAAATAGAGTGCAATTTTTATTATTTCGCGGAATATCAATCTCATCTCACATTATAGTGGACATATATATGGGACTCACGTATAGTAGACAATAAAGAACATGTTGATATCTAACCTCCCCTGTTTGGAGCATATATGTCACCATGAAGCTTGTTACAAATGTCTTAGTGGGATACGAGAGATTTAGTAAAAAACCGAGAGATTTAAGAAAACAGCCCGCACTGATCATTTGAATCGACAAAACTAGCAGCCGGTGCGATCCCCGATGCATTCCTCTCTAATGAAGTGGCGTCAACTCACGTGTTCGAATCCTTCATGAAGACTGGATTGATGCAATATGCAAAGCAGTTCCCGCTTATCACAGAGATGAGCTTCATCTGTCGGTCCCTTTCCCAAATCTCACCCTGGAGAAGGTGTTCCAAATTATGCCAGCTCGACATGTCGCTAAGGCCATAGCTCGATACTCTGGCCAGCCGCCAGATCTAGCCATCACTACATGTCGTTTACTCTTCCAGATATTAGGTTACCATCAATGAAACACAAAGACGCAGGTTTTGGAACGCCTATTCAGCGCCAGCCACTCGATTCAGACTTCGTAACTAATAACCTCGTGTGACCTCTTATTCTCGTACAACACACCTCGAATTCCTACAGATTTTTAATATATCGGGGTTAACGCTATCACAAAGATCCCTGAATCATACTTCATTGATGGTGAATCAGAGGAATCGCACTCTACCAATTACTACCTAAAGGAAAATGTCTGTCAAAGTCAGTAATGGTGAGAGATAATCAAATTTACCTACCGGGCCGCTTCATATCTCTCCCAGATCTCCAAAGACTCTCCCTCGTCCCGGGTACAAGTTCGACATTAGGACCACATTGCCAAACCGCCATGCGCCCAACATAAATTCCGCTTTCTTCCAAGATGCCCAAAGCATACTTCCGCCGGAGAGGACTACACTCGTAACTCGGATTGAAGCATTCAATTCGTACCAGTTTCCAAGTCTTTAGTTTGAAAGGGAAGCAAAAGATGTTGCTTTTAAGCCAATACCATCTCCGACACGCCGTGAACACGACATGCCAACCGCAAACAACCGAGCAAATACACCGCTCAAGAGCGCAGCGATGATAAAATCAATGGTTCATTGCATCGCTGGCATGCCAAATTTGAACAATGTAATCCAAACGCTAAACCACGCCGGCGGGTATTGCTTCAAGCCATGGCGCAGGTCGCCAGTAACCGCACACTTCCTCAAACTAGACCCTGGAGCAACAAAAAAACTGTGTGGTTGTCTCATGAGAAACTTCAAATAGATCACCATGAAGGAAGGCATTTTAATATCCAACCGAAAAAGCGGTCAGAACACATAGCAAAATGGAAGTGAGAGGAGCTATAATTTACGTACAATCTCGCAAACAGGAGAAGGTGTCACCATAATCGAACCATAAAACCTCGGAAAGTATTATCCCCGGGGCAACCGCGCCTTGCTACATCAATCCCGGCCTCACTGCACCGAACTTTTAACCCGTGAAATTTTAATCTACAACCGAACTGAAACTTACCAACCGGGTAAACAACAAAGGATCCCGCGTTGGAGTAGAGTTGTTTTATATTTCATCTTGCCATATCATTTCGTCACAAACGAGAATGAAAGGCCTCACTCTACGTTTGAGAAGAAATAAAAGTGGAAATGGAAGAGAAACAAATGCAGAGAGAAGGAGATCGATGGTAATTCAAAATTAGAATAGATGAGGGATCATAGTGAGCGACATCTTTCCTGGTAAGAGCGAATGGCAAGTCATCGCACAGCAGTCAGTAGAGGAGTCGAAGGGGAGAGGAAGTAGTCAACGTGGCTCAAACAGGCGGGAAAGAACAAATGGATTTGACTCAATTTTATGATAGACCCCATGACTTGCAAAGACAGACTCACCAACCTAGGGCGAGAGATGATGTGAAGGGGTAAGACTTCAAGAACTGAAGAGACCTGATGGAGAGAAGAAGAAGGGGGAGTCCTCGAAGAAGTGACATCGCCGGAGAAAGTACTCCTATGAGTCCAGGAACACAACCCATAACCCTTCGGGTTCCGTAGCTCAGGAAGATGATTCAGGGCGCCTGGCCAAAATATTCCGTCCCTATGAGAATATGAACAAAAAGCAAGTACAACCAAACACGGTGAGGGAAGGAATAAAGTGAGGTCGCCCGCAGTGCTATCTTAACGAGTAAACTGGAGCATGTAATACTGTGTGCACGAGGGTAATACTTAATGAATCTAAATAACAAGTCAGAAGGGATCAATGGTCTCCCAAAACTAAAAGGAACATGATAAAGGAGAAGGAGAGCACGAATGTCTACCGGTGATATCATTCTACGTCAACAATCTGATTTATTGGTATAAGAGCACAAGAAGGATCGATGAAGGATCCCCATGTGTCGGACATAAATGAAATGAGTATGGTGCGTAAAATATTCTCGCAATATCAATACTTCATACCGGATTAGAAACATTGGAACTAAGAATTTCAGCCAGAAAATTTCGAAAATAGAAAATAATCCTCAAACAGTTTCGGGCTTAAAAACAACCATACATCGAGAATACCATCAAATTCGGAAGGACAAAATACCAGTTTCAAAGTAGATCAAATCGAATAAGGACCCCAAACATCAAGCAGGTGGGACAAGGCGTCAAAGCAAGAGACACGCCGACACGCAATCACTGGCGGAAACCAGACACGCAGCATGTTTCGTCACGGCACCGGCCACCATGAAGCTTTACCGACAAGGTGGAAAAACGCAGGACCATCTTCTCGGAACTTAGAAAGACCAGTGTGGTGGCCTGCATCGATCGTGGATGAGGAGTGGAGTATCGCTGGAAACGCAAATCATGGTAGGAGACACGCGGCGTGAGTGATGAGGCCCTGACTCACGCCCGATAATCGCTCTTCCCCTTGCATTCTGGCCCCGTAAGGTCACAAATTTATCGAAAAATAATGGAACGCTTAAGAGCACAGTGATTTTACTCGATAGAAATAAGATTAAAAGTGGACACTCAGAGTATAAAGGAGCCAGGTGAGAGGTGTGGAAGGAGAGATTTGAGTCAAAACCAATACCTTAGCCACAAGTAGAGAAACCATTAGCTAAGGTAACAAGAGTAAAGAGGGTGGTTAGCAGAAGAGAAGAGAAAAAGATCTCTTACATACTGTAAATGTGATCGGAAGCACCAGAGTCTAGAATCCAGGGTCCAAGAGAAGATGTATGAGTAAGGCAGCAGTGAGGTACTACCTTTACCAGCAATGAGCAATGTGTCGACTTAGCCGGGCCGACAATAAGATAAAGATCATACCACTCCGCCGGGCAAGTGAACACCCCAGACGCATTACGGGTGAGCCGTGAGTCCGGGGCGACCGAGAATTAGAATCGTAAGATCACACGTGGTGCGCGCCGAGGACGCCCATTCAACTCGATAACAACGATCACGAGCGCTGCCTTATCGCAATAGGAGCAATGAGGACGCTTCGTCTCGACCTTCCGGTGCACCATTATGTCCTCCCCACAATAGCATGGCAAACCAATAAGAATCTAAAGTGGCTATCGATGGCAAAGTCTCTGTAGGGATAGAGATACGGAGGAGGCAGAAAGCAAACACATCATCCATGACGTGATCGATGTGATCGCCAAGAATCGATCTCTGAAGTAGTCAAGATCCCGGACGGAAAAGAATGAAGTAGCGACCATAGCAACTGGCTCAACCGCGCTGAGTTTCGAGTCCCAACGCCACTAGTAAGAGGCATCAATGTCAACGCAGAACCCTCCTTAAGAGAGGCAATCCGACCAATATAATTAGATAGATCCATGTCTTGTTTGGCGGATATTAACAATAGCGTAAGCCACCTTTATGCAACACGCCGGATATCATTCGTGTGATGTGAGCTTTTGCCCCGATTCCAAAACTTAGAATACGCCTCAGGTGCTCAAGATGAAGTACCTTGTAACAAACCGACCGCCATAATACGTCATAGTTTGCAGCATCTATTTTCTTCCAACTCTCACCTGTCAACACCAAGTATATCATCCTCCCGTAATAAGATGATTCCCTCATAACCCCGTCCCATGAACCAGAAGTCCCACGTAAGCCGACCAGAGAGATAATTCTCACTACCAATCAATTTTTCCTGGGCTGTGATAAGAGGGAGATCCGTGAGATAACGTAAGTAAAATAGAATTTTTAGTCCTCATATCCACTAACGAGATTGAAACTACGTCTGGATCTAAGAGAGCCCTAATAAGCATGGGCAAATCACTCAAGTAGCGAGTGATGCCGCAAAAATATCGCTTCACCGCAGATAAATATCGCTTCACGCAAAAATATTGCTTACGGCAAGGAGGAGCCCTAATAAAATTTTTTTTTTTATGTTTTTGCTCACTGTAAAGAATTTTGCTCGTGGCCACTACACACACCAAGCTGTCGCTGCCGCCATAGGCGGCACCAGATCTGGCTTCGTTCACCGCCGTTGGAGACCAAGAGGAACTAAGATCACTACAGGCAAAATGGCCAAAAGGTGGATGGCGGAGGGTTTCGCCGACCGGGCCGAGGGATAAGACCAAGACGGCACGGACGACTCAGGTGTGGAGTCCCGTCACGAGAAGAAGGCACGCGCCACGCACTCACGCCGGATGCGCAGTCGGCCGAGAAAAGCCTGATTCGCCAGTGGGAGCCTCCCGTTGCCGCTGGAAACACCGGCGGCAGATCGCCCGTGCGCCTCGGGAATTGCGGGTTTCCTACGAGAAGAGCTTCCCGGTGCCGCCTACGGCAGCACCAGTACGGCTGGCGGCGCCGTGTCAAGGGTGGTGAGAAGGAGATCCGGCGTGGCGGAGAAGGAGATCGGAAATGAGACACGATCACCCAAAACAGTTTTCTGGCTCGATACCATGGAAGAGAGAAAAATAGAGAATTCTAATTTTTATTATTTCCAATAATAATCAATCTCTATCTCTACATTACATATCACTTATATGTATATGTGACTCACAATATGGGCAAAGACAATGAAAAGGAAAAGATCATATTAAATATCTAACATATATATATATAAAGAAGGGAAGAATTTTATTGAATTAGGAAAGAAATACAAAGGATGATTAGGATATCTGTATGGTGGGAAAGCAACTTCCACTAATATAACATGCTGGTTTTGTTGGGAATATCAACAAACTCTTTAATGAAGCAACTACCTTAAGATAAGTGGGGTTAAAAATGTTATTCCACGAATTGTCAATACAAATTTTTACCCTAAAAGATCCTTGGATTCACCAAAATTTTAGCTAGTAAGGCCCCTACTATTACACTCTTAGGTTTCCTTCAATACCCTTAAAAATGAATAACAAGTGTGTGTATGATACGTCTTAGGCGTAAAGAAACTAACCCAATAAAGTAGTCTAAATTGTAACACCATGGCAATAGGATAGAAGAGGGAAAAGATGGTCAGCAGTCTCCCCACTCTTTACACAAAATGTAGATTTCATAAGGCCTCTTAATATGCATCTAGTTACAAACAAAGCATGTTAACTTTTAGAGGAGATTTAGATTTCCAGATAAACACGGCTTGAGGTAAAAAAGAAACTCAAGTTGCTAGTGCTGAAGTGTGCGAAAGAGAGTTTTTAGAAAATAATATGCCGATAGGATGTAATACCTCACATCCGTGGTTCGAGAATGGAGAGGTAAGCATTTGGCATGGAAAGCAGTAAGGAAGGAAAGTCATAAAGACTATTGCTTTAGGATGAGAATTTAAGGGAGAAAGAATCAATGATACATATAGGAGCCTGTTAACTTGGACATGATATATGTTTGTGGGAAGAAAAACAAGATGCGTCCTCATAGAAGTGAATCTTCATCCATTCTCAAGAGTGAATTGAACAAGCTGATCAATTTCCTTTTCCTCTTACCATCATCCAGCTTATGGGATAGTTTGGAGTTTCAACCCCCTTACCTGCATTTGGATGTTGGGTTCATCAAGTCCTCTCTCTGCTCACTTTAAGCTCCTTTCTCTAATTAAAGGACCCTGAGGTTCATCCTTTGCCTAGATCAGCCTGTCCAGGAACAATATTTATAGAATTGGTGATGGAATGTTGAGCTTGTTTCCTCGTTGAACTATGATACTAACTTTTAATCCATTTGTAAAATATTTCAAAATTTTTATAACGCGGAGGGGTAGCTCAGTTGGTGTAAGGCATTGGGGTGGGGTTACCCAATGGTCATTGTTTCAAGTCCCCTCTAGGCCACTGAAGGTTTACCTGGTTGTTAACTTCAGGGCCCTATGGGATTAGTCAAGGTATGTACAAGCTGGCCTGGACATCCATGGTTATAAAAAAAAAAAAAGATCTAAATCTTTATTTTAAGTTTTTGCATATTTGTCATATAAAAAAGGAGAACAGAAAGACGGATGACTTATGAGTTGAGGCTTGTGCCTTGCATTACTTGTGGAGAAGGAGGCATAAAATTGAGCCACTCGAAGTTCCTTGCCTTTAGAATGAGGAATGACAGAGGAATTTAGCTTTGAATGAGCCACAACAATAGTGTTCAGGAATTGTAAAATTACTCCTAAACACAGGAAATTGAAACTTGAATTGTGAAATGAGACTTAACCAAAGACAAGGAAAAAAAAAATCAAATGTTTGCTGATAGAGGTAGTGAAAGAGGTGGATTACCTCATTAGTTTGAAAGATTGGTTATCAATTTATGATAATTTCCTTAAATAATATATTTAAAAAAAAAATGTCTCATGCAACTAATTGTTCTGCTTCTTTTGTGCATCTCTTTTTTTTTTTTCAGGCCTTATTTTTTGGAGGTGAGGATAAGCTGCCTGCATTCTTAACCCGCCACAACATTTCTTGTCTTGGTGTTGTGGTTGATCCATGTGCAGCCATTCTGGTTTTCATTGTCACTGGGCTTTTGTGTGTTGGGATCAAGGAGGTGTGCTTGATATATTTATGTGTGATCTGTACTTCTGTTTTACATTAAAGAATCCTTCTGTGTTACATCTTTTCTTGCATTGATAAAACACTTAAAATTTTCAGAGTACATTGGCTCAAACCATTGTAACGGTGGTGAATGTCTGTGTTATGGTTTTCGTCATTGTAGCTGGTGGATACCTAGGTTTCAAGACTGGATGGGTTGGATATGAACTTCAAAGCGGGTAATGGGTGGCTCTTATTTGTACTTTGTCTTATATTCTTTCTGGAATGTTGCTGACTTGTTTCTTGATCTTGTAGCTATTTCCCATTTGGAGCAAATGGCATGCTTTCTGGATCTGCAATTGTCTTCTTTTCATACATTGGTTTTGACTCAGTTACGAGCACAGCTGAAGAGGTATGAGTTTTAGAAAATAGACCAGTTTTCTTTTTTCAAATGGTATTTCGTACAAGTTAACAACTATGGTTGGGAGTAGTGGAACCAACAATAGCATCATAGCAAGCTGTATTGGTTTGTCCTACCTACTAGTCACTTCGGTTTTCAAAGCCTTTGCAAAAAGACCAAGGTTTTCCAATAAGTTTGTTTGGTGTGTCATGGCTTGTTGTGGTGATTGTACCATAAGGCATCTTTGTTTCTAGGTGGTTGAGGCCCCCATTTTTTCTTGAATCTACATTGCTGCCATTATTTTTAACGACAGTCTGCTAGAAATAGTTGTTGTGGCAAGGATTGAACTTACAGAAAACCTAATTCAAAATAAAATTTAAACTGAATAATGATGAATAGAAGGAATAAAAAATGATAAAAATATCCAGACTTCTGAGATTGGGATGCTCCTAAGTTTATGATTGACCTACTTTCTATCATGAATGCTCCAGGTAGATGCATAGTTGAACTGATTGGACAGTAGGGAGAACACTACTCTCATCTTATTTGCAGTTCAATTTCTAGAAGACTAATTACATAACAATTAATTTTTATTTTTAAATTTCTCATTCGGTTAATGGCTTAACTTAGCTTCAAAGAAAAAAATTTCTGACAAATTGAATTTCACTGGGAAATTTCATGCTTTGATTCACTCATTTTATGGCATCATGGAAAGGATTTGTTTGCAGCTAGAGAGTCAGAAAATCTGTGTTGTCATGCCTAGAATTTGTTGAACTCTCCAACATTAGAACTCTACGTGTGTGTGCATGTGTGGACATGCAAATGTGTTCTATGTGGTTTGCCTAGGTCACAAAACTCTTATATATCGTGGGATAAAATGTCCAACATACTTGAGTCAATGGACTACTCTTGTTGAGCCTTACACAGCATCGTCAGGGTTTATTTTACTTTACCCTGGCGCAGGTAAAGAATCCTCAAAAGATTTTGCCACTTGGTATAGGGGCCTGCACAATATATGTTGTACTTATACATGTTAGTATTCAGTTGTTATTGTTGGCTTGGCACCTTTCTATAATAAATTTGAACTGAGACACCTCTGATTCTCCCTCAGCATTTTCTAGCTATGGAATGAAATGGGCAGTGTAAGCAAAATATTTTGCTCCTAACGTGTGATCTAATCTATTTTGTAGTTCTCAGGGCCCTTTAGTTGAAATGATTTGTTTTCAACCAACTTTAATTCTTTCTAATTGCAGGTACGTAATAACAAGCGGAGCAATTACTGCTCTTTGTGCAACTTTGATGGGTTCAATTCTTCCCCAGGTGCATAAATTGATGCATTCTTTCATTGTTTGGATTTAGCTTAGTTGTCAACCACTTAACTGTTGTATTTTATTGATATAGTTCTAAGTCTCGATGAACTTCCCTCATGCTTTAAAGTTCAAATTCCAAACTTTCTCAGTAACTGTTTGTTACTGGTGGACTATGCCTGCTAACTTCTTCCTTTTTTTTTTTTTGGTCTGGAACCTCTGGAAGATTGTCATGATACACAAGAAGTTCGGTAAGGCAGTAAATTATGTCAGTACTTGTTACGGGTTCGGCAGTAAACTAACCAAATTAGCACAGATCACTTCCTTAACTCTCTCTTCCTCCACTTCCCCACCCTCCATCCCTCCATGATACCAATACCCTCTAACCATCACTGCAATTTAGTTCAACAGATAGTTCCTTTTTTTTTTCCCACGACTTCAGAGTTCCTTTCTTTCAAGAAAGGGACCGTCTCAGGATCATCTCAAGGTACATTGGTTACACAGAAACACAAAAAGTATTCATGAATACATTGAAATGTTAAGAAATGTGTGTGAAATATAAAGTAGACCATGACAATTGAAAGATGTGTTCATGTATATAGTGAACATAACATGTTGTGCTACGATAAGTTAATTATGCAGTGAAACAATAATGTGGAAGCAAACAATTACAGAACAATGTACAAAGAAGTTTGAGAACTTTTGACTAGAACTCTAAAGTGAAAGGTTAAAACAGTTTGATAAATGAAATCAGAAAGATCTATCACAAAATAGATACTTGTGTTGAATAACCAATTTCTTAAATACTTAAACTGTTAAGATTTGGGCAGTGTATATTATGCTTTAACTTCTAACATTCAAACAAAATTGTAGATATCACTCTTACATGGATAAAGTTGCGCTAGATAGACATGTACAATGTAAAAGATAAGTTGTTGGCAAGGGTACATAATTTCACAGTATAAGTTTAATACTCCTTGGCTTCTTGTCATGCTATTTAAAACTTTCAATTATTTTCTATAGCAAAATTAATAAATGAATCAAATGTGAACAAGTCTGCACTCTTGTGAGTTAATCGCTGAGTAACTAATTTGAGTTTTTCTTGAAAACCAACATAATTTAAAAATCAGAAAAAGTACTAGAAGCTATGATTATCTATGCATATGATAGATTGCCTACACAATAAGGCAACCACCATATTTTGTTATCAAGTAGCAAAAATGAAGAAAATCTTGCAATTATCATTTTTCTTTAAAACCTATATAAAATTCCAAAGGAAATCCATTGGACTTTAGGAGGTAGTTATTGAGTAAAGATGAAGTTATGAAACAAGAGTACAACTCAATTTGTCTACTCAGTGGCACTCTTGGAATTAGCAACAGAATATGGCTTGTTACTAGCAAACACATTTGGTTTTTTAAATTTCTATGGCAGATGGTTGTTATGTTTTCCATTCAGGATTCGTTTAATGTTTTTTTCTTTAAGTAAATTTTTAAAAGCAAATATCTTTTTTATTTTTTGCTAATGCCTTGTATTGTCTATATTGTAGATGTCTTTTCAGCATAGCAAATTCATGAATAATGTAATCCTTATTCTTTTTTTATGAGATAGGATTTCATTCTTCCTGTATATCTGTATTGTCCTTGTTTTTTCAGCCACGAATCCTGATGGCAATGGCTAGAGATGGTCTGTTACCATCATTTTTCTCAGACATTAATAAACACACCCATGTTCCAGTCAAGAGCACGATATTAACTGGCATTTTTGCTGCAACCCTGGCATTTTTTATGGATGTTTCACAGTTGGCTGGAATGGTGAGTTTTATGCTGAATACTGATCACGGAGCAGGGATGTTTTATGGGAAGATCATCAATTTACCGTGCTAACATTAATTTTAAATAGCGGATATATTAATAGAGGTATTATACCTTGCTTGTTCAGGTTAGCGTGGGTACCCTGCTTGCATTTACAACTGTTGCAATTTCAGTCTTGATACTGAGATACGTTCCACCAGAAGAGGTACCACTTATATCATCACTTCAGGAGTCCCTTGATTCAGTTCGCTTACAGTTCCATCATGATACACAGGAGATTGGCACTGAAACCTCCGAAAATCTTGTTGGCTCATATGAGGATGATCCCCAACCTTTACTCGACAAAGAAGAGACAATACTTGGATGTTCACTTATTAAGAAAGAATTATCTCAAGGTAACTGTAAAGAACAAGAAGGGAGAATTGGAGGAAAGAATTCCTTGTGTTTTTTTCATTGATCCACAGAATATATATATATATATATATATATATATATATACAAAAGTCAATCTAACTTTCCTAATAGATTAAAACTCTATAAGACAAGTTTCCTAACATATTACAACTCTAAATGTAAAGTAGATATATGCTATAACAGCCCCCCTCAAGTTGGAGTGTAGATATTAATCATGCCCAACATTTTACATAGATAACTAACCCAGTTCCCATTTAGAGCCATTGTGAAAATATCACCCACCGTTTCTACTACATATCCTATGTAAACGTTCGAGCCAGATTTTTCACGAATTTAAACGATGTCCATCTCAATATGCTTAGTTCATTCATGGAATACTGGATTAGAAACAATATGAAGGACAACTTGGTTGTCACACCAGAGTTTTGCTGGGACTGGTGTCTTAATGCCGACTTCTATCAAGAGTTGGTAAAGCCACATAATCTCACATACGGACTGTGTCATCGCTCTATATTCAAACTTTGCACTAGATTGAGAGACAACACTCTATTTCTTACTCTTCCATGAGACTAGATTTCCTCTAACAAAGACACAATAAATCCAAGTAGCGGACTTCCCCGTCCCCCAGATCTCGCTTCAAATCTGCAAAGATCCGAAACATTGAGCCTACTGCGCCCTCGCGATTATCAGATAAATACCATGTCCCGGGGCCCCTTTCAAGTAATGAAAGAATTTGTTCTACGCTACCCAACGATCAATTGTCGAGAAGACATGTATTTGCTACAACACTATTCAGTCGCCATTATCAAAGACGAAAGTGACCAGAAGTGAATTTTCAAATCTTCCCAACTGGGCCTTTCTCTATCTCTTGCAGAAGATCTCAAAATATTTTGTCTTCTCTGCAAGGTGTACGCTTGGAACCATAGTGAGAAACTCCGGCATGGCTTTACCCTCAACTTTCCAATCTCGTGCAATAGATTTAAGCAATATTATTTTTGAGATAAGAAGATTCTGCTGTTTGTTTCGCATAACTCTCAATGCCCAAGAAATATCTTAAGATCTCCTAAGTCCTTGTAATGGAATTGGCTCAAGAAAGGACTTAAGCAGACGAGATACCTTGTAGTCACCCTAAGGTTATTAACAAATATCATCCACATACACCACTAACGTATCGATACCGAAACTGTAAGTTCTCAGAGAAGACTGAGCGCCGACACTCTTCTCATGCCAAAAATCCTCAATCGCCGGCTGAACTGCATTAACCACGATGTGCACTCTATTTCAAACCATACAAAGACTTCAAGCATCTAATAAACCTTCCCTTATCTCCTCGAAAAACTCGGGAGGGTTACTCCATATACACCTCCTTCATGTCGCATGAAGAAAAGCACATTCTTAATATCAAACAGAATGGCATCCCGAAATTCTAAGTGAGCTGCTGAAATAAAAAAGCCGAACATATGTCATCTTAGTAATAGGGGAAAAAGTGTTGAAATAGTCCACGCCATAGGTCTGGCCATACCCTTTAGCAACAAGGCGGGCTTTCAACCGAGCAATGGGTCCATCGGGATTAACCTTCATTGTAAACACCCAACGACAACCAATGGCTTTCTTCCTAACAGGTGTAAATGAATCAAGTCCTAAGTACCAATGTCGTACTAAAGATACATCTCCTCTTTTCATAGCACTACGCTAACTGAAAAGGAAGAAGTGCTTCAAAAACTCATAGTAAACAAAACAGAAGTCCAAATACGCAATAAAAGTTAATAAAGAATGCACGACAAGTGGTCATAAGAGCAAAAAGAGGCAATTGGATGAGCACACTAACATTTACCTATACGGAGAGCAATAGGAAGATCGTCACTGAGAACTGGATCTGATGTCGAAGCAGTTGGTGGAGGGCTCAAGACTGGGGGTGTCGCGCGAGTGCAGACTGAAAGTGATAGGAGGTTTTACCTCGAGCAGTGGACTAAGGTGCTCGAGAGATACGGGTGAGGTAAGGGTATAAACAAGCAAGTTTTCTTCCTCCCCCTGACTTGTAAAAGTAGATGGAAGGGAAAATGTGGTAGTCTCAAATAATGTAACATCAATAGACACAAAGTAACGTCGAAGAGTGGGACAATAACACCTTTTGAACACGAGAATATCCCACAGAGATACACTTTAAGGACTTCGGATCAAGTTTAGAGACTTGAGGACGGACATCCTGAACAAAGTAGATCGGGAACAATGGATTTTTTGGAAACAACTAGTGGTAAGCATAGCCTAATTAAGAATCGATGAGGGCATTCTGTTAATTAAAAAAAAAAATTGTGGAGACTGAGTCGGCCCGAAAATGTTTAGGGACATTCATTTGGAACAAAAGGGCCCGGATAGTCTTAAGAAGATGTCTATTCTTTCTCTTAGCTAACCCATTTTTATATGTGCGATCAACAACGGCGCCCAATGGAGTAATCTCATGTTGTTACATGAAGGATCAAAGGTTCGACAAATATTTCGCATTATCACTTCTCAATGTTTGCGTAGAGACATAAAATTGTGTTTGAATCTCAACACAAAAGCACTAAAATGAGAAAAAAGCTTAGAACAACTTTTCATTAGATAAAACCAAGTAACACGAGAAATCATCCACAAAGGTAACGAAATATTTAAACCCAATCGAAGACAAAAATAGACAAGGACCCTAAACATCAGAATGAACTAATTCAAAAGGAGCGGAAGCTCTTTGATTGACTATAGGACTCAAATGCACTCAATGAAGCTTAGCATATTGACACGACTCAATTCAATGAGGATAGGCTAGAAAACTGAGGATATAGCTTCTTTAACAAAGGGAGAGAAGGATGACCTAGGCGATAATGTGATTCGAATGGGGTAACAACTCCAGAAGAAGCAACAGACTTTAACACCTCTGTTTCAAGGAGGTAGAGAACCCCAAACTCGCGTCCTCGACCAATAATCCATTTTGTCGAAAGATCCTGAATCAAACAATGATCAGGAAAGAATGAGATATTGTAATTAAGTGTACGAGTGAGTTTACTCACATAAATTAAATTAAAAGAGAATTGTGGTAAACTTATAACAAAGGTCAAAGTGATTAAAGGAGTCGGATGAATTATTCCTGACCCAAGGACACAAGATGTTGACTCATCTGCAAGTGGTACGCAGAGGTAGAAGGTGTCACCTAAAACATAGTAAATAACCTGAAAATAACCTGAATTACTCCGCCATGTGGTTGGTGGCTCCAAGAGTCAATGACCCAGCAGGAAGAGGAAATAAAACATGTGTTGGTTTTACCTAACTCGACGAGTAGTGATAGAAGTAGATGCAGTCTGAAGTGATTTTTAATAATGAACAGACTGAAATCTTTGATTTTTATTTTGTAACTTCCTACAATTCCGGCATACATGTCTTAGATTATGGCAATATTGACACACAACTTCTCCTGAGGGTTTCGTTAGTCATAGAAGCAGATCTAACTCGAACAAGCCTCTAAAAATCCGAAAAATACCAGAAAAATAGGATCTTGCAAGGAAAACAACCACCTTTCCACGAAAAACACTATACTGGAATAGAACTTGGCTCTACACTCCACAAAACACCTCTAGACCTCAAAGAAATCAAGGAAAACAAGCAAAAAACCCTAGAAAAGAAGGCTGTCGGACGGAAAAGTGTTTGAAAACGTGAATGGTGTGGCTCCTGATAAGGAAGCATGTGGTCAGAGGACCATGTTTGGGCTGAGGCCGGGAGGAGGAGGTGCACGTGAGAGTATGTCATGCGCCCTCACACGCGCCCACGACTCTTTCTCCTTCTCTGCTCTTCTGTACCTTTAAAAAATTTGCCTTTGCTAGGGCAAATTCAAAACCTAGCTCTGATACCATGTAAAGAACAAGAAGGAGAATCGAGGAAATAATTCCTCGTATTTTCATCGATCCATTGTGAATATATATATATATTAAAGCCAATCTAAATTTTCCTTTCCTATCATTGCAACTTTATAAGACAAGTTTCCTAATAGATTACAACTCTATATGTAAAGTAGATATATGCTATAACAGTAACTATATTGTTAGATGCTCTTTCTTGTATTTGATTCTTATGTGATATGTTATTAGTATTGAAGTGCTGAATAATTATAATAATTAATTGTTAAACAACCAATTTTCCGAAAGATTAAGCTTGTAGAATTTGGGCTTGCAATGCGAATCTTGCTCTCTAATACCCTTCTTCACATGTAATAAGTATTTTTGGTTTACACATGGGCTTAGTAAATTGAGGAATGAGCATATGGTGATGAGGTTTGGAAGGTTAGTTGTTCAACATAGCATCAAAGCCTCAATAAGTGAGAGGTCAAAAGTGCTTGGAACCTCACTTTATGTTTATTTACCTAACTTATTAAGTCCATAAGAATTCAAGGAGGCTACACATAATGGATCCTGTTAGAGTGCATGCCCAAATCCTACAAGTTTAAGCTTTTAGAAAAATTGGTTGTCTAACATGGTATCTAAATCTTATTTGGTGGGAGAGCATGTGTTCAAATCCTATCATGTTGTGGATAAGAATGTATATGTCGAAGACACCAGGTGTCTTCTATATTGTCAAATTAGTAGTAGTGGTAGAATATCCACGACAGTGGCAATGATAATAATAGTAGTTGCATGAACCAACTATGGTGCTCTTAGTGGTGTGAAAAATCTGCATATAATTGATTGTCTTATGAGAGTCATTAGTTGCATAATCATAGATACACTTCCGATGTATAATTTGGTGTCAAGAGTGAGAAATCAGGAATTCATTGATAGACATAAATCATAGTAGGAGCATCACCAAGTGGAGCTGGACCCAGGATATGCCAGAAGAAAGAACATTCCTGCAATTGTCCACTACAATTTATATTTGGCATAAATTTCACAGAAAGTAAACCCCTCTTTGATGATGGGTTCCTCCTTCATGCCCAAAATGCACTGACCTTCGTCGTCAGAAAAAGGACATGTCCTCTCATCTATTATGTTATTTCTATAATCTCCAGTGTTGACTCTTATGTAAATTGCTCATAAGACTTAATGGCCAGCTTCAATTTCCTAGTATTTAAAATTGAGTACTTCTTGTTTTCTGTTTTTCCTTCTCTTTTCTTTTCTTTTTCTAATTTTTCCTTTTTTGCTTCATATTCATTATTCAGATGTGCAAAATGAACAAAAAAGGCGAAAATTTGCCGCTTGGAGTATAACCCTTTTATGCATAGGTGTTTTGGTTTTTACATCTGCAGCTTCAGCAGAAAACTTTTGGAGGTATGTTAACCCTTCCATTTCTGCATTGGCTCCTCAAGATTTTCCTTGAAATTCTACTACTTTCTAAGCATCTCTATGTCCACAACTATTACCAAGGGATGAGCATAGCTGCTTGTTTTGTTTTATAATTTGGATATTTTGCCTAACAACTCTTCCATAACTTGTTGAGCTTACCAGCATTCCTCGCATTTCACTGGGTGGATTGGGTATTGCTCTTCTGTTATGCGGCTTGACTGTACTCGCATGCATAGAACAAGATGATGCAAGGCACAGCTTTGGACACTCTGGAGGTCTGTATGCTCAATTTCATACCCTACAATGGCTAAATTGGTTTTTTTAACAGTAGTAATTAGGGATAAGGTGCATAAATGCCCTGGGCTTATAGTTGTATGTCCAATTTAGCCTTTGAGTTTTTTTTTTTGGGTCCACAAGTGCCCTTGACTTTAGGCTCATCCATGCCCCTACCGTCACGATCTTGCACAGATGGACGAACGAGAGCTATCCATGTGGCGTTTCATGTCAATGGCTTTTAAAAGCCCATTTGTCCATTTGTGTAAGTTTGTGACGGTATGAGCATGAATGAGTTATGGTACTAAACACCGGGAGTACCTATGGACTGAAAAAAAACTCAAGGGCATAATTGAACTTGCGGCAATAAATCTAGGGGCATTTATGCACCTTTCCTGCAGTAACTAAGATAATCTGAATTGGGTTTTTGGTGGTTTAGCAGCACCTCCATATCTTTGAAAAACATGTTATGTTCATTAAATTGTCCAGATAAACTGTAGGCTTTAGGCATATTGATTAAAAGGTATGAGCTGAGATGATCTGTTAACCTTCTTTTCAGGCTTTGTATGCCCATTTGTTCCATTCTTGCCTGCTGCATGCATTCTGATGAACACCTACTTACTGATCAACCTTGGGTGAGTACCTTTTGATTCTCTAATCAGATTTTCACGTATTGGATAAATTTATTTAAGTAATGATACGATCTCATGTTGGTTCCACAAGAAATTGTGGAGTGACGCTTAAGCTTGAGAGGTTCTCTTACCTATCAGGCTAGTCTCTTGGGTTGGGCTCTCCTATTGGGGTTGGGTACTTATCATTGGTGCTTTCATGGAGAGTCGGTGCATAGCCTAAAGAGTTACCCTGCGCTCCAAAGAGGGTCCCGAGTGAAAGCATCCAAAGTCATGAAATGATCCTGCGGGATAGGTTCTCCCGCCTATTAGACCGGTCTTTTAGGTTGGGCTCTCCTATTGGGTTTGGGTATCTATCATTGATGCTTTCATTGAGAGTCGGTTTATAGTGGGAAAGGGTTACATGGAAGAGGGCTACCTAGTGCCTTAAGAGAGGGTCCGGAGTGAAAGCTATCTAGAGTGTGAGCCGTTCGTAGATAGGCTCTTCCACCTATTAGGCCAGTATTTTAGGTTGATTGGGCTTGGATACCTATCATTGGTGCTTTTATTGAGAGCTAGTGCGTAGCGGAAAAGGGCAATCTGGTGCCCTAAGAGAGGGTTAGAGTGAAAGGTATTCAAAGTGTGAGTCGTTCGCTGATAGGTTCTCCCACCTATTAGGTTGGTCTTTTAGGTTAAGCTCTTATCGGCTTCGGCATCTATTATCGTGCATAGCGGGAAAGAGCTACCTAATGCTTCAAGAGAGGGTCCGAAGTGAAAGCTATTCAAACTGTGAGCCATCTATGGATAGGTTCTCCCACCCACAGCCGGTCTTGGGCGTTTACTCTCTTTTATCGAATTGAAAGACTTTATCATCGGCTAAGCTTTTCTCTATCGAGAAATGCATACGAACAAAAGGTTAACATACAAGAGAGCTACCTAGTGCCCCAAAAGAGGGTTCGAAGTGAAGCTATTAAGAGTGTGAGTCATCTACGGATAGAATCTCCCACCTTTTAGGTTGGGTTCTTCTATTGGGGTTGGATACCTATCATTAATGCTTTCGGGAAAGGGCTACTTGGTGCCATAAGAGAGAGTCTGGGGTGAAAGCAATCCAGAGTGTGAGCCGTCCTCAGACGTCTAGTTTCTCTAGGGGTGGGCAATGCTACGATCCCACATCAGTTCCTCATGAAATTGTGGAATGGTACTTAAGCTTAAGAGGTTTTCTCACCTATCAAGACGATCTTTCGGGTTGGGGGTCTCCTATCGGGGCTTGGGTACCTATCAATTTTCTATTAATCTGACTGGCGTGTGTCGGCTTTGAACTCGCAGAGCAACCACGTGGATCCGGGTTTCGGGATGGCTGGTAGTAGGAGCATTGGTTTATGTATTTTATGGTCGAACTCACAGCTCGCTTGTAGATACAGATACAGATACAGATGCAGCTCATGCTGAAGAAATCTCTGCAACTCCATCAGATGATGTGGCTTAATCACAGTAACCATCTTATCTTCTTGTATCTTTCAAATCAATTTTTCTTGTTTATAATAATGATGTAAAATTCTCATTATTTGGCAGCATCCATGAGCTAAAATATCTCTATTTATTGTATAGGAATGCTCTTGATAATTTCATATCTCACATCTCTGTCTCTCTCTCTCTCTCTCTAGTGTATAGGAATGTTCTTTATAGTTTCACATTCATGAATTTAATATCCCACTAAGAATTTGTTAATACTAATGATTCTTCTCTATTTTGAACTTTTAATATATTATTATTTTATTACTTGTAATTACCTTAAAATTATTGTATGTAAAAAGAATCTTTAGTTACTTTCTTTACATTGTATTGTAACGATTGTTTCCTTTGGATTAATTTAAAACCCCGTGAGAAAATAAAATGGAAACTCATGGAATATCGATATTTAGGTTGTATAAAAATATATACCCTGGGAAATAGCCAGATATTTTAAAAAATTAAACGGAAATAAGAATATATTTTTTTTTTTTATTTTTTTTTTTAAATAGAGAGAGGATGATAACCATTTTAAATCAATAGGGGAGGTTGGGATAGGGTTAACCATTTTGAGCCCCTTCATTGTCATACATACTTCAAACAGAAAATAATGAATTAAATAAAATCTTGTTCTTTACATAAAAGTTGAAATGCCTTCAGAATACATCATTATTGTTCACTCGTGACTTAATTAAATGAAATATCATATTTCAAAATGACTTGGAAAGCAACAAAACTTTTGGAAGCACTACAATATTTGAAAATGACTTAAAAACGGAGAATAGATGAATGTTCATTGGAATAAATGAAATGTTTTGAAGGGTTGTAGGTTTATAGCTGTAAATATGAACCTTAGAAGAGACGGAGGGATAAAGGTGGATAAATGCTTTCGATTTTTGCATGTATGACTCACTTTATACTTAAAACTTTTGTACTGTTTCAAAATACCATTGATATTTATGTCCATAGTTCAATCATGTCCATATTGTTAGGAAAGAATATAAATGATTAAAACATTCATTAAATACCTTATATTTGCCAAGTTTTTAGTTTGATTATAACTTTTTTTAATGGGATGGACATAATTGATTACTAGAGTAAATGTCAAAGCTATTTTGGAATTTTAAAAAAATTCAAATACAAAGTGGAATATATGGCAAAACTTGAGGGCATTTACGTAATTTTTATAAATTATAGAAAAGAAAACGATACCACAAGATTTACGTGGAAATGTTGAAATGAGAAAAAAGTCACGTGAGAAATCCATTATTGAGTACGAAGAAAGTATTGCGCTACAAGACAAAAATATCACATCTCATAAATATTCATTTATTGGCCAATTCCTTCGTGTTTTAATTAGAATATTTAAATTCGCACCCTAAATCACATCATATTTAATATGAAATTATTTAAAATCAGAAAGTAAAATTTTTGAGCTCTAAATCTAAGCATTCTTATTTTAAATGCTTCTATTATCTTAGTAGCATTAAAAAAAATTTTAAAAAAAAATCTAGAGGTTTATTAAATTTTAAAACCAAAGGTTAGATTTTTCTTTTTAAAAAAATTATATTTTTATCGATTCAAATTAAGAAGAATAAAACATATAATCAAATTCCATAACAAAGGTAAGACTTAAGCTTATAAAATAAAGATATAAATATCTTATATTGCTGCTGGGTAATTTTGACTATATATGTTATAAAAATATATGGCGTCAATATATAACAATGATCGTTTTCACTATAAATTCTCTATCTTAAAAAACAAATGAATAGTTTTACAA
Source organism: Tetrastigma voinierianum (assembly GCA_016808115.1). Lineage (NCBI taxonomy): Eukaryota > Viridiplantae > Streptophyta > Magnoliopsida > Vitales > Vitaceae > Tetrastigma > Tetrastigma voinierianum. Next base: position 1,890,044 of record JAEQBH010000433.1, on the reverse strand, counting down.
TCAAAAAATGAAAATAAATCTTTATTATTATTTTTTGGTTTGATCATGAGCTGTCCCCAGCGTAGACGAGAAGGACCATAAAAGAGATAAAGTTCTATTATAGAACATAATTATATTCTCGCACTAACTTAAACGCTAAGCAAGCTTAAAATACCTTAACTATCTCATTATACGCTTCATTGATAACTTACGCCTATTAAAAATATATTGTTTAAATGACTTTATAAATAAAATACCATTTTTTTAAAAGAGAAATAATTCTATTAATTCAAACTATCCATATATTCATAGAAACATATAATCAAAATTGTTAAAAAAACTATTAGATGATGCAACAATATCTGTGCGACAACATAACACCTGGGCCAAAGTCTATACATTTAATAATTAAATTTACATATTCGGATATTATTATTACGACCATCACTCCATAACTCAGCTTCTTTAACATATAGATGACAATTGATTTGATTTTTTATCACTGATTGGATATACTTTATTCATCTTAATCGCTCTCACACAAATAAATGTCACCGTACCAAAACAATGATAACCACAAGCCGCATCAAAACGACAACAACTACACATCGTACCAATATAACAACAATTACACGTCGCACCAAGACGACGACAACTACATGCATGTCGCATCAAGACGAAGACTAAATCATAAAAAAATAAATAAAAATATAAATTTGTGTAAAATAATCATTTTGATAAGAAAAGTTAAAAATACCTAAGTATGTAGAATATTGATTTCAAGCCAACAATAATAATAATAATAATAAAATTACCCCTCTTTACTTAAAAAAAAAAGGTCATTAGAGAAAAAGATGAAAATTTTTTTAGCAATTATATAAAATTCAAAAATAATTAAAAATCAATATTATTAATAAAAGTATGTTTAAAAAATAATTAACAACATAGAAAAGAAAATAGAGTTTTTTTGTTTAAAATTAATCATTCGTGAAACGATCCTCCACATGCATGGGGTGAAATTGTCTCACATTTAAGTTTGGGGTCTATGGAGTTGTTGTTTAACCAGTGAAATCCATCCATCAATACACAATGGAAAAGCTTGATGGCCATGTGCAACCATTCACAATAGCATGCATGTCAGTTTGTATACTATAAATATACATCTCCATCTCCATCTCGTGAGTTGTGACACCCCACCTTCTTTGACGTTTCATTTATGAATGAATCATCTAATGCAGCAGTTGAGATGAGACTTATGTCACACGATTCAAATATTTATAAACATTAGTTTGGGTAAAATTTGACAATACCACACAAATTTCATACGAATTTGATGGGTTTGGATATAATATAATTGTGTTTGAATTAAATTAATGATAATTTGTATATCATGTTTAATATCAATCCATATAATATGAATATGATTTATTTAATTATTATAATAGTAATTAAAATTTAATTTAGATTAACCTATTATATATATCTTTGTGTTTAATATTGATAAATTAATTATAATTTATATTATTTTAAATTGTTAAATTAATAAACGTCTTACTCGAACCGTTATTCGTGTCATATTGGAATAGAGGAATAAAGTATAAAACGTGAATTGCGAATCATAACTCATTAAGAAGTAAATAGTTACCAATAGTCGAGAAGGAAGGAACCAAAAATAAAGCCAATGAGAATGCGACAAAAGTATGAAACTTTTTTTTTGGATTTATTATTATGGAAGCAACAAGAGAATGAATGACTGACTGACTTATAAAATCAAGGGAAGGGAAGAGAAGGGAAGGGAAGCGAAGAAGGGGAAGAGAAGATGGAGACTCCCCATTCTCCACTTCCAACTCCCAACTCCCCACTCCCCACTCCCCACTCCCCATTGATGTTAAAGGCTTGGTAGACTTGTATTTTGTCCGAGTGGTATATAGAATAAGCCGCCATTCACCGGCACCACCGGCCGGCGGACGATGACATCAACCAACTCCGACGAAATACAAGTCTACTTAGCCCTTACCGTCTGAGTCTGAGTCTGACCGGGCTTCAACTCGCTCTCCCCAAAACTGCCATTACCACCGCCGCCGCTGTTTCCTCCGATCCGTACGTTTCTATATCTAGAACCTTCTCTTCTCTTCTCTTATTCTGATTCCATTGTGTTTCGATCTTCCATGAATTGGCTTGGCTTGGCTTGTAATTAATATTCTTCTGGTTTTATTCACTATTAGTCTATTTTCATTCCTTCATTTTATTTTTATGTCTTGTTCAGGACGTTATGACGTCCATCATCAAGATGGAGAATCTGAATCTTAATCTCAATAGAATGAAGAACCTGTTCAAATGCAAGGTAGTAAGCTTCTTTACAGTTCCGGTTTTTTTTTTTTGTTTTTCTTTTTTGTAGAATCGTGGTTGTTGGGTCAGCTTTTGTGCACTTCTACTATTCCCCCATCCGGGCCTAAAGTTAGCGGTTCGGTTATGCCGAGGGACTCTGTGAACATTGGGTAAATCCTCCATAGATTGATTTTAGAAAAAATATTTGATTAAAAACACATCAAATAATCTAAATTCTATAGTTAACATTTTCTTGTTGAAAAAAATAACTTATTATAGATCAGGAATATCTTTTATTCTTTTATGTATTTATATGTGTGTTATAAAAGAAAAGAGTAATTTAAAAAAAAGAAGAATGAAGGTATTTTTATTAAAATATGATAAAATTGAATCAATTGATGAGTAAAATTTTATACTTATGTTTAAAATTCCTTTAATCCTTTTCAAAAAGAAAGTTTCTTAGATTAAAATCATCAGTATTAGAACTCCAATTTAGTTTCTTTAAGGGTTTGTTTTTTAAAACTGTTTTTAGAACCATTTTTGAAAACATAAAAATTATTAAAAAGGTGTTATATAAAAATTCTTATTTATTCTTTTAATTTAATGATTTTTATATTTTTCTTTTTTTGGAAAAAACAAAACGAAAATAAAAAATCTTATTTTCCTTGTTTTGGAGGATACAAAACAGTTGTCGGGCATGATCCGAGGAGGTAAGGTTAAGGTGGAAGGACGAGTGACTTGCGCAATGATCCATAGGGAAAGATAGGATTTTAGAGAGATAGAGAGAGAAAAACAGGAACCAAATGATGAGACAGCAGTAGCATATTTATGTTTTCAAAATAAATTTAAAATATTACATATTAGCATTAGAAATATGATGAATGTTTTTAAAAACTCGTATAAATGTATAAACATTAATATAAAATAAGTTTTTTTAAAAAAATTGATTTTTATATTTGAATTTTTAAAATTCATTCCTCAAAATATTTAATAACTATTTTTATAAAATTATATATATATATATATATATATATATATATTTATACTACAATTTTTGTATCCATTTTTATTAAATTTTAAAATTAAAAATAATACTAATGTCACCTCTGACTTTCTTTCGAGATCTTTTAATGAGTGCCACAGATGCAGCCGATCAGGAGGAAGGGCCCCACGTGCAGCTTTTGGCTTATCCCTACCTGTCACGTGAGGAGTGGATAGGAAGAAAAGATTACAGATAGTAAGTAAGTGGGGCGATTTGTAGATGGATGGTCGTCGGTAGTAGGATTAGATTAGACTTGGGGGTTGTTTCTTTTTACTTTTTAAAAGGGTTTTGAATAAAAAAATGGAAATATTTAATTTTTTTTATTAAAAAAAAATCATTTTTCATCCAAATAAAAAGAATTTCATCATTTTTTTTAATATGAGAAGACAAATAACATCCATTACAAAACTCCATTAACGAAAGAGCTTTGAGATCAATGACCAGCCATCCCAATCCTATTTACTTATTTTTCTATTAAAGAGTCGTTTTCATTAAAATAAAAAAAAATTTCCATCATTTTAATAAGGCAAGGCGACTAACAACACTCATTATTGTATTTATTAACAAGAGTTTTACCTACACTTGGCCCCATATCGACCCGACTCATTTATTTGTTTCTTTTTTCTCAAACCTATATCATTTAAAAAATTAAACGAGACAAGATGAGGATAGGAAAATTCTCAAATCTGTCCGTTTATATTTGATTTTTGTTTTTATTTTTTATATATTTTTTTAATTTTTATTATATTAAAATTAAAGTATAAAATAAAATAATAATAAAAAATATTTTTAAAATATAATCGAGGGGCAAGGCGGGAGAAACAATACCTGAACCAATCCCGAACCTGTCTCGAAAATAAACCCAAACTCGCAAAACTTCAATTATGGGCTTAAAACCAAACTCTGCCTCATTAGCATGAAGGTGACGGAACCGAAATAATCATTCTCGTTGCCATCCTTACTCATTATTTAATGTTAAAAAACAAACAATTTAATACTATTAAGTACTATTCAACATTAAGCTCAAAAAAATTTATATTCATTATTAAGTAAAAAAAACAATTGTGACCTTTATCTCCATACTCACTTCACATTATACTGACTTTTGACTTTCACTTACCTAATCACAATGAAGAAGATATACAAAGAGCTAACTTATATCATCTCCGACCATAAATCTTTATTTTCAATTCTAAATTGATATATTTTTTCATATATGGAGACGGTGGAGCCCACTTTTTTCTCCTTCTAACTTCAATAAATAATCTTCATTTTTAACTCAAAACGTCATCTCTTCCAAGTCCTTATTCATTAAAGATGAGAGGTGATTGTGTTGCTATTTTGCTTAAAATCACTTCTTCAATCTTTTTATTTATCATATCTGCGTTCTTTCCACAAAGCCGCTTTCTTTCACACCAATATGCGTTTCGCCTTGGCCATATGTTTTTATCACAATTATTACGATTTGTTTTGTCAGCCGACTGTATTACTACTGCCACCGACTTGTTTCACAGACAAATCCGAGAAAATTCTAATTTTTCAAAAGTGGCAAATGGTAATTTCGTAAAATCCAAAATTTTCTAGATCCATGACCTAAACGACCCCATCGCTGAATCTTCTCGTAAATCTACTACCACGTCAATTTCATCGACCCCAGACAAATAATTTCACGCTTCGGCACATCTGCCGCCGAGCACCTTGGCTAGTGAAAGATACGTGATGCGCAAAGTCACCTACTATACGCACTATACGACACACGTTGCATGATTAGTGATAAGATGAGACGAACACTTAGATTGTGCCTGCTTCACAAAATCCAACACTTAAAGTGGGGACAAGAGGCACTTTCGAAAAGCTAATGACAAGATTAAAAGAATAGTTTTCTCCAAAACAAAAGAGAACTCCAGCAAAGGTGCTGGATACAAATTCTGGAGAGAAAGGATTCTCTCTGCGCATTTCTCTATTGCTCTGACCGCTTGGCTCATTTCACCAAGAAGTAAAGTCAGCTCTTATCACACAGGCCACGCCGTGACACCGATTCACAGCTCGACTAACCCAAAGAGGTAATAAATCTTTTCACTTGGTTTATTCTTCTACAAGAACCACTTTATGCATCGTGGATTGTTTGCGCCTCTGCCGTTAAGTATCGTCCCCAAAAGCTTCGAATCGGGCCAAGAATCCCTAATTGTAGGCCATGAACAAAGTACAACCCGAGGGTTTCACCTGCTCACGTGATTTTTGGTGTGATTTTGTCATTGAGACCAAAATGAATTGTTTGTATTTGTTAATTAGCCCATGTGAGCTACTTGTGTTATTGATGCGGAATTTGTTAAATATGAATTGTGTGAATTAATTATGTTATATATACATGTTTTATATATTACATGAGTTGTTTGAATCGTGATAACGCATTCCATACGCACTCAGGCAACCCTAATATTAGAAATGAGCGCATGATACGAAAAGAAAAATAAAAAGGAAATGTTTATGCAAAGGAATTTCAAGGAAGATTTTGAGAATTGTGTTGAGATTGTCCAACACCAAGTCTATACCATTAATCGTTTTTAAGGTTATCCAACGATTCGCCTAAGGCCTTAATATGTTTACCGACCTTGCAGTTTTTGAGAACAAAGTCTTTGCTTGGAACCGATTTTACTCGCATTTGGCTTATACATGTGCGAGGAAGCCTGGTGAGGATCTCGAGACATGGATCGGGTATGCATTCAAGAGATCACGATTTGCTTGAAGCTGCGGATTGTTCACATGTCACGCTAAGACTTATGGCTAGAGTAACCCATGTAGGAAATTATTCTACTGGCATTGCTCAATTCCGCTGAGGGATCCACTATTTCGTGCACAGAGTGTACAGAGAACGGCGCTTCAATAGGGGCCAAAGGCTAGAAGAAAGGCGACTTGTGGCTTTGACATGAAATTTGTAAACATGTATTAGAATCAAATTTTAATATATAAGCTAATTAAGAGTAATTTCAACTCGAACTACTCTGTGATATAATATGCACTCAGAGTATTAATCTAATGGGCCAAAGTGGCCATTTTACTCATTTTTATCCATATGTGGACCTTGTGGTCTTTTGTAAAATATCGACAAAGCTGCTGCAGGATTGGGACGTTTCACTGGGTGTAGCCCCGTACAAAGGAGACTCGATTTTCATGAATGGTGCTCCGTTACCCGACATCCAAGCAATATTCCGACGGGCCGACGGCCACAATCTGACCCCATTAGCGCCACAGAAGTGCTCATCGATCGCTATCTTTTCGTGACTTTTCACGTTAACAATTCAAATGGCAAAGCTCAATTCGATAGAGTCATCAGATCAAATCATGTTCGTCGATATGCTATATATTTCAAATTTAAGGTATTCTAGACATTTTTGGATTATCAAATGTGTAGGTCTTAGAGTTGATATTTTTTGCTATTAACCTGGATGCTATGTCATCTTCTAAAGTTTTTAGCACTTTAATTTTCAAGGCTTTTTATTATCAGACAATACTTAATCAATAAATTTATCTATTTTAAAAAAAAAAACTCAAATCCAAATCACTATTTATCCTTTAAATATTTATTTTTTCAAATTAAAATATTTTAAGAATATGATATATGAAAATATAAATATTTTATTATATGAAAATATTTTTATTTTTATTTAAATATAAATATAAAATTATATTAAATAAATAAAATGTTAATAAATAAAATATATTAAAATCAGGTAAATCACCTTTATAATTTTCATTGTCATATTCATTAAAATTACCATCATTATAACCACTTTATCCAAGTCATGTTATTTCACTTGAAGTTGTATTTTATTTATAAGAAATTAAAATCCTATTACTTTATTTATTGCAATATAAATAAAATATATTATATCATTATCAAAACTTAAATTTATTTATTTTAAGAAAAAATTATAAATTAAAACTCAAAAATGAATATATTAAAATCAGTTTGTTGTGATTTTTTTGGTTATTCTTGATTTGAAATCACTTATTCAATAAAAGTAGTTTCTTCCACACTAATATGAGTTTACCTTTGATTTTTTTTTCGTTTTTGTCGGCCAACTCATTACAAAGGTATTTCACACGACTAGAGCGCGTGGTTTTTGTCACCGACTTATTACGCAAGGTGTGTAGTTGGTCCCTACGATAAATTTCTTCGCTGGTTTTCGCCGACAATCCAAATTGAAGTCGATATCATAAAGCTCATCAAATCATCAAATTAAATCATGTTTATTAGTATGCTTTAGATCTAGAATCTTAGGTATTCTAGGCATTTTTCGATTATCAAATGTGTGAGTCTTGAATTGATTATTTTTATTATTCACTTGGAAGCTATGCCATTTTTAATGTTTTTAACACTTTTGATTATGTTTTTCTATCGATTGTATTGCTAATCTGAATCAATAAATAAAAAAAATCAGTTTATTATATTCTAAATGAAAAATAATTCAAAAATAATAAAATAATAAATAATCGAAATAAAAATGTTTAGAAAAAATAAAATATTTTATTAAAATAGTATATTTATTATTATTAGAATAAAATAATTGGAGAATAGTATCATAAATAATGTGAGAATATCCAAATTTGGAGATATTTGAGTTGCGTTGGGGAGGGGACTAATGACTAAAGCAGGGACTTTGATAATTTTAAGGTTTTTTCAATCTATTTGTGTACTCTATGCAGAGTAACATTCAATGCTTCAAAACGTAGTGAAATAAAGGGAGTGCAGAGATTCTCGAATTCGAGTCCTAAAGGTGAATAATACACCTCATAATTATCATTTTTATATTTAATTTTTTTTTAATGATTTTATATCTTTAATTTTAAATTAAAAAACATATATCCTCATCATGCCTCAACATGATAGAGTGGTCAATGTTTCAAAATTATAGAATAGGAAGGCATGGCTTATTTGAGTCTTAGTTACGCATAGCTTACTACTCAGAATCTAAAATATTTAAGAAAAAATTTAAAATTATATATGATTAAATAAAATTTAAAAGATAAATACAAAAATTAAAATGGTAAATATTTTAAATATGATTAATTAGATAAATAAAAATATATTTAATATTAAAACTATAATTTATTTAATTAAAACGCATTCCTTAGTTTAACATATATACAAGATTTTTTAAATATTTAAGTATCATACAAATTATATTAAAATATTAAATTCAAAATAACATAGTTTTTTTTTTTCCAAAGGCAAATATAACAAAGTTATTTTTTTGAAGAGACAAATAATGTTATTGATTCAAAACTAAAAATACATCAATAGAAACATATAATCAAATTTACTAAAAACTATACAGGATGAAACAACATCTAGGTTAATAGTATAATGAAACGACTCAAAGTCTATACATTTGATAGTTGAGTCTACACATTTAACATTACTATCAGGAATCTGTAATACCTACGACTTCAGCCATAAGATACTAACGACCATCGATTCCGATTTTTTATCTCTGACAGATATATTTTGTTAATCGCCAAACACAAATTAACATCGCACCATGATAACAAAAACCAAACCGTAGTAATAAAATGGCACAACCACTCACCGCATCAAGACGAATACAGCCACACGTGCATGAAGGCAACGACAATCACATGCACATCAAGGCGACAACTAAATCACGAAAAAAACAATTAAACCTGGGGATTGAGATGTAATAATCATTTTATTGAGAAAGAAAGATGAAAGGGCGTAGAGCAGAGATTTCAAGCCAAGAAATGACAAAAAAAAAAAAAAATCACCTCCTGCTTAAAAAGAAAAGGCCAATAATGAAAAAGTTGAGAAAAAATGAGGTTAGAATGATGCTAAGTTAACATAGTTAAAACAACAAAGTTTAATATATTAATTATAAATTATAATAATAATTATTAAACCCTTGTGTTACAAAATGAGAGATTTGACTTTATATTGATTGCCAAATATCGATTATTTGCCAAATAAAGAATTTTCAAATATTGGACCAATCTTGACCAAACTCAAATGGGTTAGGCCAATTCTTGGTTTGATTCTTATTGAACTCAGCCCATATACATTTTTTTGAAATTTTTTAAAATAAAAAGATATAATAATATCTAGAAAAAATAAAAATATTGTTTACGTGATTTCCTATTTATTTCTAAATTAAAGAAAATATTAAATATCATCCACAACTAATAAAATTTACAAATTAAATATCAAATAACAAATTTTATTGAATCTTTAAAAACATTTGATTTTATTTAAATAAAACACAATATTTTTAACATAATTAATATTTAAATTTTAAAATAAATAAATATAAAAGAATTTAAGATAATTTTTAAAAATATATTTGAATGTTATCCTAAATTTTAAATACTTGTCAACTTGTCAATATTGTTTTGGCATTAATTAGATAGTTAATTTGATACTTTTGTTATAATAGTGTTATAGTATTATTTATTATTGTAAGTTTTTTATTATTATTATATTTTTAGACTCACTAATTATTTATGTATTATTTATTTTATGAATGATAAAATTTGTGAAATTATCTTTTTAACATTTTAGCCTGTTTTAACATTTTACCTTAATATTAATCTCCTTCAGGTGATGAAGTTTTTCATTTTCCAAGGATTTGAGAGATCATCGATATAGTATCGGAAACTTCATCTATGATCATAACTATGACCGATCCTCATTCATATTGCCCAAGGAGTTTTGGATGAGGCTGTATTCGCTTATGGAATCAATTCAAACCACCTGGAGTAGGTGGATGATTTTTCATCAAAAGTTCTATATTTTATTTATCATCAAAGGTCTAAGATAAATAATTCATTCCTAAAATGTTAAATTTCATAAATTTGAGTTTTGTGAGATATGACATTGTTGGCAAACTTTTTTTTTTTTTGGTTAAATAAGACTACAAATAAGAAAATTTACAAATTTGGTTAAAGGATAAACCACAATAATCTTCAAAAGCAAAATTTTTAACATCCATAGGAAAATCCGACCACAAAATATTTGAATTAGTTATATAAATACCTTTCTTAGCTAAACAATCGGTTGTTCTATTCGCTTCTCTATAAATATGACAATAATTGTAAATATTAAGATTCTGATAAAGTCTCCAAATATCCTCCATAAGCAGCATGATTGAACTAGGTGAACTACCTTTTTTATTATAACAATCTATAATTACTTTAGAGTGCCCTTCAATTTCCAAGTTTAAGAAACCATTGTATGTTGCAACTGTTGCAACTAGAAAACCATCTCTCAAAGCAACACATTCAATCATAATTATCGAAGCATTACTTAAATGTCTACTTCCTGCCACTTTGATAATTCCATTGAATCTCTAATAACCTAACCTAAAGCACTTATATTATTAATCTTTGAACCATCAAAATTTAATTTGAATCTTTCATTAATAGGAGGAATCCATCTTTCAACTTTACGAGGACATTACATCCTTCATCGTAGGATAATCATCATTCATAGGCTCGTTAAGATTTTGGAAAGATGAGGTAGCTTTCTCAATAATGAGAAATGAGTTAGGTTTGATTTCTTAAATACCACATGATTCCTATGTGTCCAAATACTCTAAAGGATAATAACAAATTTTCCATTGGTTGTTTGAAAATTTTACAATGGGTTTTATAGTTTTTATAAACCAATTCAAGCCATGAAAGGAAATTATCTTCATAAAATAGTGGAGTAGGACAATTATATTTAATACGCTCCCAAATACCTTGGATAAAAGGACAAATTTTAAAAATATGATCATTATTCTCATTACTCTTATTACAGAGATAGTAAGTGTTTGTAATTTCAATCCTTCTAGCGGTTAGAAAATCACAAGTGGGGAGAGCTTCTCTAATATAGTCAACCAAAGGAAAACATTTATTTTCGATAGCAAATTTAGTTTCCATATCTAATTTAAAATTTTATGTCTAGGATGTATTATAGACTTTCTTATTGCTCAAGTTGACGACTTAAGTGTAAACTTTCTATCTTGAGAGAAACCCCACAAGAATGTATCCTCTATAGGACTACAAGGAATAGGAATTGCTTTAATATTTGCTAGTACACTTTCAGGAATGATAGTTGAAACCAAATTGACATTCCATTCCTTAGTTTCATGATTTATAAATTCATGCACTTTAGCCTCTAAATTAATGCATAGTAAATTATCATCATCCACAAAAGAAACCAAAGGCAACATATAAACCCAATTATTTGTCCAAAAGCTAACTTTTCTACCATCTCCTAAGTACCATTTTAGGCTAGCCCTAGCATAATTTCTATGATTAATAATTTCTTTCCACACATTGGAATCTCCAACCTTTTTTGGAATTTTGAAGAAGTTATTGTTCTTAACATATTTATCCCTCATGATCCTCACCCAAATGCTATCATTATTAGTGAGAATTCTCCAACCTAGTTTAGCTATTGAAGCTCTATTAACATTTTCATTCTTCCTAATTCCTAGGCCTCCTTCATACTTATGTTTGCAAACATCATCCCAAGCTACTAAAGGAAATGATTTGGTTCCATTGACCCCCATATTTGGTAGCCATAAGACATTTCTATTAATTCTAAGTCTTCATTATTTTTCTTTGTAAGTTTAAAACATTTCATCACATGAAGAGGAGAACTTGCCAAGTTAGCCTTAATTAGAGACATTTTGCTTGCTCTAGAAAGGAAACGAGTTTTCCATGATGCTAACTTTTTTGGGGACCTGAAAACAACCTCGGAAAAGGTGCTCCTTTTAACTCTACCTTGAATAATTGGACAACTAAGATACTTGCTAAAGCTATTTGAAATAGGAATATTTAAAACTTCTCATAACCTTCTCTTCATAGCCCCTTGAACATTAATTGAAATTTGAACTAAAGACTTATGGAGATTCACTAGCTCGCCAGACAAAGCACAAAAATCATGTAAAACTTTATTAATATTAGATCAAGCTTTTGGTGACATTTTGGCAAAAATGATATAATCATTTGCAAACATAAGGAAAGGAATTTTAGGCCCATTTTGATGAGTTTGTTTTTCGATGTGATTTTTAGGGTTCATTGATTGTTTTATTAGTTCTCTATCCAAAAACTCAACACATAGAATGAAAATAGAAGGAGATAAAGGATCCCCTTGTCTAATACCTCTTGATGGATGGATTTTCCCTTATGAATTGTCATTTATTAATAAAGAATAAGAGACCATGGAAATACATTCCATAACCCATCCAATCCATTTGGAATGAAAGCCTAATTTTGATATAATTATCTTAATAAAATCCCATTCTAATCTATCATAAGCTTTTTCCACATCGAGTTAAACTGCCATGTAGCCCATTTCCTCTTTTTTCTTTTTAAAAGAATGCATGATTTCATGGGCTATTATGATATTATCATTAATAAGCCTGCTCGAAGCAGACGCCCCTTGTAACGGGGAGATAATTTTATTTAAAAGTTGTTTTATCCTATTAGCTAAGATTTTGGCTATAATTTTATAACTAACATTGCACAAGCTAATAGGTCTAAAATGATTTGTAGATTCAGGGTTATCAGATTTAGGAATCAATGTGATGAATGTCTTATTAATCTCTTTAAGCATGTGTCCATTATAAAAAAAAAGGCTTTAACCATTTTACAAACTGATTTGCCTATTATTTTCCAATATTTTTGATAAAAACTAGCTTGAAGACCATTTGGCCTTGGCGCTTTGAGACTGCTGATCTGTGAGAGAGCTGTCTGAATTGCATCATCAGTAACTGTTTTAATAAGTTCTTTATTTTCTTCATTTGAAATACAAGGACTGAAAGAGTTAAACAACTCAAGATTTATCCTAGGGTTTTTGAAGTGAATCTTTTCGTGAAATCATTAACAAATATCTTAGAAATTTCATTTTGATCATCATACCAAAATCCCTCAGAGTCTATAATTTTCCAAATTTTGTTTTTTCTTTTTCTATTAAGAGCTAAAGTTTGGAAATAACAATTATTTTTATCACCTAATTGGGTCCAAGATTGTCTTGATTTTTGGGCCCACTTGATCTCTTCTAATTTCGACACTTGATTAAGCTTTTGAGTTAGATGAACATTTTTTTCCTGTAGGAAAACATTGTGAGGATTTGACATTAAAATCGATTGTACCATATCAATTTCTTTTTCAATTTGGTTTAAATTACCTTCCAACTTTCCTACTTCACGTTTGATCCAAAGTTTAAACACTTTATGTCTAAAACTAGGGATTTTTTTTTATAAACCAGAAGGCATTGGATCCTACAAAGATTGTATTCCAAGAATCCTTAACAACATCAATAAATCCCAGAATATGAAACCAAAATTCCTCACATCTAAAAGGTTTTGATTTTATCTCTACCATTTTTTTATCTAAGTGCAAAACAATTGGTCCATGATCTAAACCAATAATTGGAAGATTTTCTACTCTTGAATCCCTAAAATAAAGTATCCATTGGTCATTAGTGAGAACTCTATCTAGTTTTTCGAAAATTGATAAGGATTCTCTTCTTTTATTAAACAAAGTATAAGGAAGTCCAAAAGATTCGAGTTCCATTAAGTTACAATCATCAATAAATTCTGCAAAATCTTGCATTCTAGAAGAGTTGCCAGTGATTCCACCTATCTTTTCATAGGGGTGCAATATTTCATTAAAATCACCAATAACTACCTAGGGTCCACTAATAGAGTTCTTGACATTGAGTAAAGTCTCCCATATCTCTTTTTGTTTGTGATGTTGAGGATAGCCATACAAGAAAGTAATAAAACAGTTAGTATTAAGATAAGGGAAATAGATCATACAATGGATCATCCTATTGTTTTTCAAAACAATATTTAAAGAAACTACACTGGAATTGCAACACAACCATAAAATTTAAGTTTAGGCAAAATATCTAGAGATCTACTTGCATTAACTCTTGTTTAAGATAAAAATAAAATATTAGGAGCAAACTTCCTTGATAGCTTCTTTACTTGAGACAAAATTTGGGGCGACTTGCCCCTCTAATATTCCACACTACAATCTTCATGGGATAGATTTAGATGTTGCAAGGGCGTCCTACCCCATCTCTTCCTTTTTCTTGCTTCTCGCTGTTATCAACATTAGCTATAACCCATTTCTTAGCCTTAGAAGAGCCACCATGGCTAGAGTTGTAGCCCAAATTGGAGTGACCCTCACCGGGGTCCAAATCAGTCCTTGAACACAAAGACATGATCCTCCTCTTTGGTTCAATTGCAATCCAAGATCCTGGTTCCTTCAAGGCAAAATTCTTTCCAACAAGTTTTCCATTTTTACCACTTCTATAAAAAACATATGCTTTCATTTTCTCAAAATCAATACCAATTTTTGTTCCACTCTTAGGACACTCATCACACCTATGTTCAGCAAAACCCAAGCCAAAGATTTTTTTAAGGAGACCTTTATAGTTTCTTTTGACAGTTTCAATCTCTCCTCTTCTACAGTATAAAATAGACATTAGTTACCAACTGAAATCCATTAGAGAGACATAGAAAAAGAAAAAAACTTGAAAGCTTAATGTTGCACACAGGGAAAAACTTCCCAATTAATCCCAACCACAACTGTGTTCCCATCATATTTATCACTCAAAATAAGTGACTGTAGTAAGCACGATACAAATAAAATACTGAAGGAGCTTTAATATCAAGAGGGATAGTCTGCTCCACATGGTTAGTGGAACCCAACAGGGTCATCAGGGTACTAATAGCAAGGAGAGTTGCTATAAATTAAACATCAAAATCATAGGGACATCTAAAGAATCCAACCTCATATTTACCCACCTTACAATTTCTCCAAGTTTCAACCAAAAAATATGGGACCAACACATACCCGATCCAAACCATATAAGGACCTCACTGCACCCCAAACACATAATCAATAATAAAATTTCAATATTCAACTCCATTCTGGAACTGAGAACTCAACAAAAAACAAATCCATATTTGAATCAGTTGGTAGAGATCCATGGATTACTGGACAAGGACTGGCCTGAATCTTGCCTAGTTCTTCCTGAACTCCTGTTTGAATCTTTAAAGATTCTAAATCGCGCACCCTTTCAGGTATTTGAGTTTAAGTATTGAACTCCGGTACTTTCCCCCTTCCCTTCCTCTCCCTCTCCAAGATTAGGCGACCAGCCACCTTTCTTGTTACTCATGCAAATGGCAGAGCAAGAACAAGATCGTTATTTGAGCACGAACGCAGATCCAAAATTTTAGCAAGTTGAGGAACCCCCTTATCGGCTGAAGACTCAATATCCTCTTCGCCAACACTGGCCTGTGGCCTACTGCAAGAAGAATGCCTTCAGATTGTTGTATCATCTCCCTCCTGACCTCTATTCTTTAAAAAGTAATGAAAAACTCTTCAACGCTGCTTGTATCAACCGTGATTTCGCCCACAAATTTCGCAGTATATGACAAAATTATGAGAATCAAGTATACGATAAATTGGTATCAATAATATAACTTTTGACTTCTTATCAAAATCAAATATTAATATGTATGCATACTTGAAATAACTTTAAGTTTAGGATTAGAGAATACCTTTAGAGCATATACCCAGCTGATACGTGTTGTGAATTATTATGTAATTATAATCGCTGTATGAAACATCGGTAATTACTTTATTATATTCCGCATCAGATTACTGATACACGGAATATCGATTATTATTTTCACAAAAATATCGACAAAATGAAAATTAACAAAATACATCAAATCTGCTCATAATACTCGCTAACTATAAAAAATATAAATAAGCAAACATACAATTTATCAAAACAATATTCATTATAATTTATCGGTAAATTACATTATAATAGTAATTTAAAACCAACGTAAGATCGATATGACTCCATTACATTATTCTGTTGGGCTTATCCCATCTTCATTTAATGCCAATATTCATAATAAAATCTTTAAAATATCGAGGAATCAGCTGTTAAAAGAATTTAAGAATTAACTAGCTGATTAGACATATCGACTCAGAAAGAGATTACGATGATTTGCGATATTTATGTAATTCTTGCTCAAAATACACGATATTTTACCGAGACTACGATATATCTCCGATATTTACCGATATTTTTTCTTAAATTAACATGCGCACGTAGAAAGTCTCAAAATTTCACGACCTGGATATTTGGCCGATATTTCGCGATTTTCCGATTTTTCCACTTTACAATCAACTTTATCGGTTTGGCAATATCAAGTTTACTTTCATCGATAATCAGAGGCGATTTGCACGATATTCGATTGAAAAACAAGGAATGCTTCCTGATTGTAATACGTAATAGGATTGGGTAACATATAACTTTTCGACTCTTGTAAGACAAAGAAAGAGATGGAACTTCATGCCACACTCTTTCTCTATCTTATATGTAAGATGAAAGAGAGAAACTCATGCTGAGGGCTGATGTTGCGAATTATCATGTAATTACAAATACGTAAACTACTATTGTTCTCTTTCTCTATCTTATAAGGTATGAAGAGAGATGGAGACAGTACGAAAGAGAGAGAGGATGAATTGATCTGGGATGTCATTTCTAGTGTTGGAGGGTGTCTTTTATAGTTTTACTAAAGACCTCTCAATACTCACCTTAATGAAAAGACTAATGAAAGGTATTACATGGTGCCATGAATGTGGCCTTTTAGGAAGTTTCAAATGTATATGCATATGGTCATTCATTCCATACAGAGCTCTTCATTTAGCAGTACTTTTTGTTAAATGTCTTTATTAGTATATAGGTTGATCCACAAGTAAGATAAAATAAGCATTTCTTTTAGATTACACCAATATCTCATGCATTTTGTGATTCAATAATATATTCTTTAGAAAAAAAAAACCCTTATATTAAACCTTATAATACTTTAAACTTGTATAAGCATATCTTATAAATAAAGAAAGATCATATTGAAAGTTGTTAGAGATACTATGTTATCATGAAGAATTGATTTTGAAAATCACAAAAGTTGCATAATATGTATGACCACTTACATTTACCATTCTAATCATTTCACAAAAAATGTAGTTTCTTTAATTAATTATTGTTTCATTATTTTGATTATTTTTTGAAGTTATGAATGAATTAGATATATAATTTCAATTCTCTCTCTCTCTATATATAACCTTAGGTGTAAATATGTAGATTTACTTGGTTCCATTTTTTTAATTTTTTGGTTTAATTATGTTAAATTATATGAAAATATAAAATTAAATAACTGTTTTAAACATGCAATTCATTTAAAATATAGTCACACAAAGTATTATATTTTGTTTTAATGTTTTTTTAGTTTCTTAATGATTTCTTCATTTTCATACTCTAATTGGTAAAGGGATGGAAATGGCTACCGAAGATCAAGGGTCGAATGTCACATCCTCATCTGACAGCAAGTAAAGTTCCCACATCAGATGATGAAGCTCATTTCAACTTAAGAGACGTGCTTTGGGCGCCGAGAGCCTTTTAAGCCCGGTTAACACATTACACGATTGGGTCAATCATTACAAATGATTAGCCGATCCTGCTCGACGTAAAGGCTGCTCGGGCTCCCATGAGGTGTCTGCTTGTCTCACTTGGTCCCACAATCCCACAGACACAACGAGGACGTCAAGGCTTGCACAGCAGGGTGCTCGTTACATCATATACCTAATGTATGAAAAGCTTAAATAGCTTATGCATAGCTTCTCTAACCCAATAAACGCTGCTTAAAGCCGCTTTGGCGCTTTTGGTCCAAGTAAAACAATATTTACATGGTTAGGTCGTTTTGTTACAACCAGATAAAGAGCCGATCCCGATCCTTCGACATGGTAGCTTTTGTTTGGATCCTCATGATGTTTGTCTATTCTATTGATCCAGATCCTACTGACACAACGAAGACCGCCACGGCTCCGCATGGTGCCATGGTCATCCCACATCGAATGTGTTATAGAAGCTCGACACTCATATAACAATGGTACCTTTCTCGAATCTGAAAGTCATAAATATATATTATTACTTCATTGTATTTGTCGTTACATCAACTTTGTAAAGAACAAGTAGTAGAACTTAATATACAAAACGAAATGTCAAAAAATAATTTTTTTCATTTTTCCTTTAATTTCTATCTTGTTTTTTACTTCCTTTCTATTTTTTTTTCCTCGAATATCTCAATTATTCTTTTGTTGTCTATCAAATTATTGTCGATATTTTAATGCCTTTTACTGATTTTAAATAACCTAATATTTTTTTTATAAAAAAAACTTAGAGTAGCTCTCTTTTTCATTTTTTTTTTCCTTCTCCCATTTTCTGAGAAAGTGGAAGGGTATGACAATCACAAATTTGTATTTAAAAGAAAAATGTACCATAAAAACTCCCACCCCTCTCCAGCCAACACACGCCCGCGATTTCTCCGCCGTGACCTGCTTAGGCGTTTTGTGACAATTACATCTCCACCTAAACAAAACAAATAAATCAACATATGAAACACAAAACAAACGTAAATGAAGAAAATGGGGGCAATCTCAATGTCTTTTCTCCAAACTTTTCTTCCATTTTCTTGGCAACCAAATAGAAGAAAAGCAAAAACAAACACAAACCTATGGAGAAGTAGTTCACAAGGGGTACCTGAAAAACCAAATTGGCCATCAAAGAACGAGAAAATTAAAAGATCAGGAATACCCTTAGATCACCAAAAAAGAATCATGGGATTTTGTTTGGACAGCAAGAAAATGACAAAAAAAAAGAAAATGTCAACATGCATAGAAGGCACAAACAACACAAGTATAGTCAACACCAAATGAAGGAATGGTTAAGTGGAACTTTGATGGATAGGTGGAGTGAGTAGAAATCATTGAAGTTCAGTAATTAGGCTGAGGTAATGGTTTTGGTACTGAGGCTGAGGTTCTAGAAGGCCTTGGATTGTCCAACTTCGTGGTATTGAGGATTTTTGCTGTTGTTACCTCTTCATACTCAGCGCGAAAGCAAAAATACCTAAAAAATAAATGACCGACCATTGATTATTGATATGAGTAATCGTGATTTATAAATACAAAATTAGGTTTTAGTTAATTAACTAAATAATAAAATATAGAAAATTTATAAAATACAATATATTAGATATATTATTATTAAGGATATTAGCATAATATTAATATATAATATTATTGTGTTTCTATATTTATATATTATAGTAAATACATTGTTTATATTATGTTATAATATTAGTATAGTAATATTACTATATATATATATATATATATATATATATATATATATATAAAATGTATATAATACATTGGTTTTATATTAACTGAAAAAATTGTTAACCAAAGATTTGGTTAACCATATTGATAGCAATAGGTTTTTGGTTTATATAAATACTAAAGAGAACATCAAAGATTAATATGTTAACTAAACATTAATTCAAATTAACACCGAAGGGCAATTAATTAATATCATTAACTGCATGCTAAAATCATGGAATTAAGATTCTGCAAGGAGGTTCCTTTATAAAACAGACACTGAAAACAACACAACAATCAGGAGAAAGTCTTGTAATTTTCTTCAGATTCATTCTGCAAGCTAGGCCTGTGCAAACAAACGCATCATAACAGTATAGATATCAAAACATACATGCAAAGCATTATACTATTTCCATTTTTTTTATTACACTTTAATTTCAAGGTAGTGTTTGCACCAAAATTAAAATTTGGCCTAATCCATAAATTGTATTTAGGCCTGAGTCCAAGCCCATGAATAAAAATCCAAAAGAGATGAGCTTAGATACATTTGAGTAAACTCATATAAAAGTTTAGAGATATTTATGAAAATTTTAAAAATTTTCTAAAGTCAAACGAGACTTTTTCTCAAAGTTTAAACATGGCAAAAATATGTGGGCAGTTATTTAAGGCAGTGGAAAAAACTTGGAGAGCAAACCTCCCTAAAGGAGATGTGGACAATTACTGAGGAAGTGATAATGAAGAAAAAGTGATAAGTAAATCTGGAGCTTATTCAAAGACTCTTATAAAATGAGAACTTTCACGAGGAAGAGACAACGACCGATCAATCAACAATAATAAATTACTTCTAGTAGTTTAGTCATTCCAATATAAATTTTCAAGCTTATTTTATTTTTCCAGTACTTTGTCATTTTAGTTTTAGTGAAATACAACATTTTATAGTAATTCTCTCGCAATTTCTTCATTTCAGTTTTCCTAGTGAAATATAGCAATTCCTTTAGCTTCAATTTTATTTTCTTCAGTTTATTTATTATACATTTTACTTATTTTATGAATCACATAACCAAGGAATCTAATTTTTCGCTTGGATCGTGTTCTTTCCACATTTTAGCAAGATTAGTTTGGGAAACTGATTAATTTGGCACGGCCCATGCCCACCATTCTAATTGTCATTATGTATGTTGAAGTGAAATTTCAAAAAATCACCAATAGGTGGTAAACTATCCCAACTAGGACTCAAACGCGGGACCCTCCTCCTTATGTCATGTGTCCTGCTTGAGTTCCGCAGCACTGTCTGCCTCTTGAACTAGGTACATGGGTAATTTTTCTATTTTTCTTTTTCTTTATATCATCCCTGACGAGAAAATTGAATCAAATGAAAGTAAATTTTAGCTTGCTATTTTTCTTTTTCTTTCTTTGCGATTTAGTTTCTAAGCTCTAAACTTATTTCAGATATTTTACATTTATCAGAACAGCCAGGAAGAAGAAAACACACACAAATTGAAATCCAAACTTTTATTGAAAGTATATAAAATTTCTGATGATCTTCCAAAGAGAACCAACCCCCTTTTAAAGGCTGCAAACTAGAACCCTAAAAGGAAACAAACAAAACACTAGAAGGAAACCAAAAACAGAATCCTAACACAATTGTAATTAGAAACCTAAGAAAACGATTAAAATAGAAATAATAAAATGGGTCGTTACAATTCTACTTCTTCAAACAAAGCCTTGTCCTCAAGGCTGAAATAGAGGAAACTGGTGTATTTTGATTGCATCTTCCCACATCGAGTCTTTAGGAAATGAGTTTGACCATTGGACCAACCATTGTGTTTTGGGACAATGATTTCGCTTAACCACTTGTCTATCCAATACTGAAACGAGCTCGAGCTGTAGCTATCCATCCTTTCTACGCAGGTTCCATGTCGTGGATGATCGGACTCTCAATTCTATTTTTAAGCACGACATATGAAAAGACAAGATAGATTTTAGTCAACGTAATTCCAATTTGTGTTTACATGTCCCACCCATTGAAGAACCTTATATGGTCCAAAAAACCGAGGAGATAGCTTCCTATTCCATTTAAATGCCACAGTAGTTTGCTTATAAGGCTGCAAACAAAGAAAAACCATATCTTTTACCTCAAACGTCCTTTCGCTTCTTTTATCTGCATACCCTTTCATCCTTGCTTGTGCTTGAATGAGATTAGCTATAGACGATTATGAGATCCCACTTCTGTACTCTAGTCAACCACAGCCACACTAGACTCATCGAGTATATAAGCAACTAAAAGTTTGAGGGAAAAATATGAACTTTGCTTCAATATTATAGTGGTAGAGTACATCAATATTTATAGGATTTACAACACCTAATTGATAGAATATTTATGGTATTTATAATACCTAACTCGATGGCTCTTGACAATTATAATTGATAGCTATTTATAGCCACTAAAACAGGTAATTTGTTAACTAAACGGATAAGGAAAAAATTCCCTAGAAAATCTCCACAGGAAGCAAACCAAATCAGAAAACTTTAATATTTGAGATTCCCTAAAGTTGGGTTGAAGATGTTTTTTCAAAACCCAACTTTGCTAATACAGTGAATCAAACTTGGTTTAAATCAGAATTCTCGTAAAGATGTCTGGCTTATATGTTTGCCGATACAAAAGGTAGATGAATTAAAATCGAACTCAAGCTTCTCATGAAGTGTCGATCGATCTCCACATGCTTGGTACGATCATACAGACCGGATTATTAGGCACGCATTAGTTGCCTCATATCACTGATGAGTTTCATCGAGCTTTATCTTAAACTGGACTTTACGACTGGTGAAACAATCACCCTACACAACGATTGGCTATAAATAAATTTAGCCTTCAACAGCCAGATAAAACAAACATTTTGCTTGCTTCTCCGCAACTAGGTTCCCTGCTATGCGCATGAAGAGCCAATTGTAGATCTTCTATCAATGACTGAACCTCGCCCACAAAGATAGAGAGATTAGAGTAGCCCCAAGTCTTCACTCTTTCCCGCTTCCGTAAAATGTATCTTTCGAGAGAACCTTTAAGATACCGAACTATTCTATAAGCTACTTCCATGTGTGTCTTTCGTGGAGAGTGCATGAATTGACTTATCAAGCTCACCGCAAAGGTAATATCGGGCCATGTGTGAGATTGATAAATAAGTAGACTAAATCAGGCTTTTGCATCGCCGGCGTCAAATACTCCATCCTCCTCACATCTCCTAACTTCACATCGACTAAATCAATCAAGACTCACTCATGCTAGTGTCTTCAAGAAGGTCTAGTATATATTTCCTTCGACTAACTACTATTCCTTCTTTAGACCTAGCTATCTCCATCCCTAGGAAGTTCTTAAGACTTCCAAGATCCTTGATCTCAAACTCATCTACCAAACTTTTCTTTAATCAAGCCATCTCTACGGTATCGTCACCTATCAAAATAATGTCATCCACATAGACAATAAGAATTGCTATTCTTCCCTCACTTGATCTTCTAAAGAACAGCGTATGATCTGCTTGAGCTTGTGAATACCCTTGTCTCTTTATTGAACTAGCAATAAACCATGCCTGTGGGGATTGTTTCAAACTCCATAAAGGGACTTTTTTAATTTGCATACCTTAGAGCCAAAATTGTCAAAAAACCTCGAAAAATCCATAACATTTCTAAATCACCATTTAGAAAGGCATTTTTGACATCTAGTTGTTGCAATTGTCAATCCAAGTTTACGATACTCAGAGAGAAAGAAATATGTACTATTGCTTAGCAACCGGGCAGCGTCTTTGAATAGTCGATCCGAGAAATTTGGCGGAGACCTTTGGCAACCAAACGAGCCTTGTATCTTTCCAAGGACCCATCAGACTTAAATTTCACTGTGAACACCCACTTGTACCCTACTGTTCTCTTCTCCTTTAGCAGGTCTATCAACTCCCATGTCCGATTCTTCTCCAAAGCCCTCATCTCTCTAACATCTTTCCATTCTCGGAACCCGTGACGTGACTTTAATACTCTTTGAAATTTCAACATGTAAGACCCATAAAAAAAAAAATTCAACATGTGAGAGTTGAGTGACAAAGGCATGAAAACAAGGAGACAGATTTTATACAACACAAATTTGGATAATTGATATAGAGGACGCCTACTGCATTCTCTAGTTCCTTTTCTGAGCGTAATAGGTAAATCAAACTTATCTTTCTCAAGAAGTGGATTCAAACCTGGAATTTCAAAGCTTGGCGACAGGGAACTTTCTTGACCATGCCGTAGTTACTCGACAACTTCTCTAACTTTGGTTCTCTTCTTGAGAAAATTATCCCAAATTTGTTCCTAGTGTTATTTTCTATGTTGCGATTGATATTAGGTGAATCCATATTTTCATTGTTTAGAACATTTGGAGAATTATTTTCATGAAGATCCATAGTGTTAGACACATCAGAATTTTTGTAAATCAAGCCCATTCCTAGGAGAATATTGAGTTCCATTAAAAAAAGGGTAAAAAATCCGAAGTATGTAAGGTAGTTTTAGGAGAAAACTATTCATTAAGGAAAAATAAATCCCCTTTAATAGAATTTTCCTCTCCCCTAAAGTCGGGACCTACCTATTTTTTCTCCCCTTGAAGATGAGGCAGAAAATAAGAATGATTCTCAAAAAATTGAACATCAAAGGTGACAAAATATTTCTTCTTTTGAGGATCATAACATTTGTAGCTTTTTTGGTTTGGAGAATATCCAAGAAAAACACACTTTGTTCCTTTAGGATTCAATTTACCTTGGTGTAGGTGATAAGGACCAATAATTTGTTATAGACTAGATTTATGTTGTTTGCTTATAATAATGT
This sequence comes from Tetrastigma voinierianum, assembly GCA_016808115.1. NCBI lineage: Eukaryota > Viridiplantae > Streptophyta > Magnoliopsida > Vitales > Vitaceae > Tetrastigma > Tetrastigma voinierianum. Next base: position 1,865,590 of record JAEQBH010000433.1, on the reverse strand, counting down.
AATGAAATTTAGTTTGGCTTAAAAAACTGCAAGTGCACTGGTCATACAAGTAATAAAGTGGATTATAAGTCAAGATATCATTCCAATAGGAATTGATGAGATAATTTAAAGATAAATTATCCCTACTACTCAAGATCATTACTATTTGAACTTCTAACTTGAAGATTGGATTAACTAGCCTAAATGAATGAAAGAATTTTTGTATATTGTTCTTTAATGAAAAAGAATAATTAAAACTAAATAGATTAGAGGGGTTTCACTGAGTTGGAATAACACTGGAAATGGTACCAGTATTCTGATCATCAAATTGCATAAGGTTTGATAACAATATAGTTATGAACTTGAATTCTGGATTTGTCCAAGAGCAGAGTAGTATAGCCTTGGAATACCTCATAACACTATACATTTCACTCTTTAGAACATCATATTCCTAAACTAGGTCAATGGGTCTAAACAGATACTTTTAGGATGTGATCCTCTTTCTAAAATATGGTTTTTTTTTCCTAAACTAGTACTTCACAACCATTTCTCAGGATTGAAGTCTGCTTGCCCCCATAGACAGGATAACACAAGCCTCCTTCAATTTAATTGACATCCCAATTTGCAATTCAATTAGAAAACTCTCTCTCCTTGATTAGAATCTTTGCTAACACAGAATCAAGATTATTCTACCAAACTGAGATGAAAGTATTAAATGAAAAAGGAGCACATGGTTTTTATGCCTTGGGAACACACTTCTATTGTCACCCAAAAGGGAACCTTGAAATCAGAGGTTAGAACATCACCAATGATTCAACAAGTGATACTTAGAGTGCATTAGTTCTAAAGATATCAGCCTAGCATACCCCTAAGTTACTACTCTTTGCTCTCAGGTAGTTCATCTCTGTGTCACTCAGAGGGATCCTTGAAATCATAACACATATACAACTCTTTTTGGGTATGATCTGCTGCTACTTAGAACAGTTCACTACTGGAATAATATCAATTAAATCAATCCAATACTCAATCTCACAACATTCATTTAAATACTACAAAATGATAACCAAAACACTAATTCCTTCCTAGATGTAGCTTATCCTTCCATAACTGGATCACAAGTAGCAATGACTAGTTGATTAAATAAATTCATTGAAACTATAATCAAAACTGAATAAAATGAATTCCATAAATAACTCCAAATTCCACTTAAGTTCAGACATAAATGAAGCTTGATTTACAACGATCCAGCTTGCAATTTCAGGTCAGATCCACTACTCTAATCTAAAAAAATGAAAATCTAAATACCAAGAAAAGAAAATAAAAATAAAAATATATACAAGTTTTAGTTACTCGCTGGTGAAATACTAAAAGTTTGTTTCCCAAAAGAACTACTCGCACCTATCCTGGGATTTATTTGAGGCCCAATGATTGGGCCTTGAAAACGAGGTAGATAATGCGAACCTTGAAAAGCCGAAAAATCTCTAATCCGCGCTTCGATAAACATGTGGTTTCAGATTCTCAACCGCTGACAACCCGTCAACCTCACGAATATACTGCGGATGTCGGGTAACCCGACGGCATCATCGAAATCGTGCAACGAGTCTCCTTTCACGGGAGCTCGCCCAAGATACAACTCCGTCCCAACATTTTACAACGATCACAATACCGGTCCACGTGCGAAAATGGCCACTTGGGCCCATGCATCAATATTCACAAAATATAACCCAACCAACTATATTACATGGTTCAAGAGTTAATAAGTCACTCTAATTCAAAACATATATTAAGATTTACACTTTTAATACATGTTACAATAAAATGAACACCAAAGCCAATAACCCGGCTTTCTTAAAACACGCCTCTAAGTGAGCGCTGCCTCGTACACTCCCGGCACTAAATAATGTTCCTTCGACAGGCGAGCAACGCCAAGAAGGATAATTTCCTGCCACGTGGTTACCCCCACCTAAGTGCACATGTCATGGCAAACAACTACACTCAAGCAAATACATGATCCTACTTGAATGTCTACATGCCCACCTCATGTCTCGAGTCCTCACCGATCGATCTGCTTATGCTAAGTAGGTGTTCTAATCGAACAAAATTTATAACCTAGGATTCCTATTTAATGACGTAGCAAAGCTAACGAGATAAGGGCTCTGTGACGAATTGGGGATGAGTTTTCTTCATTACGATTTACAAGTGAAGGCCAAAATGGTGAATTAAATTTGGATTTTCGTGTTTGGGTAAAAACAGGATTGGTTGTTCACAAAGTCGTAAAATAAAAATAAGAAAAAATGTAAAATAGAACCCTTGAGTGTCGGGCCACTAAGTTTAGAGCATAAGCAACCAACATGTCCTCGGGTCTTTTTCCTCGCATTGGGGAGCATGACATATAGTCATTTCCCGAACTAGATCTTCATTTAGCTTTAAAACCTAGACCCTAAGAGTTTTCCTTTTGAAAGATAGCATTTGATTAGGTATAAATGTCCCTAGCAGTGAAAACATATCTCAAAAACCCTACCCTACAATAACTAATAGAGACAACTAACCTGGCATCAAGGATCTAGAGAAAGTATCTGACCGAACCCAAAAAAGCTTGCCAACACACATTAGGGAGAGCATGCTTAACAGATTTTAACCTATTAGAGAAGTGTGAACGTGAACAACCATAAACGCTCACATGAAAAGCAAGAGAACAGGTGGTTTACCTCAAAACTAAGATCTAAAGGGCCTTCCCTTCCAAGGACGGGAGGCGAGGCCGAACATCCTTTGATTTGTCATCATCAAAGGGTGTTTGGCAGCCGAGAAAATGGAAAAGAAAATGAAAGAAAGTGGAAGAAAGGAGGAAGCAACGACGAAACTGCCGCCCCTGTCTCTCTATTGCCGAAAGAAGTGATTGATACAAACCTTGACTCTAGCTTATATACGGCTCAGAGCAAAGGAAATTACAAAAAAAACTGAAGCTAAAAGCTATAACAAGGATGAATGGGAAAACCAAAACCCAGAACAAAAACAACAAAAGGCAACTACAGAAAGGTGAAATGTATCAAAGGGCGGATGAATAGTGGCTGCAGAGCAATTTCACGTCAGGGACTAAAATTTGCTCGCTTTCATTTTTCTATGTTTTCTCGCTTCTTCTTTCCTCTCGGGTCTCTCGACTACGATGTTGAGTTTGACTCAATTCTTCATGCTTGATCGATCAACAATTCTTGGTATGATTAGCTCGCAAAACCGCAAAATTTGCCACAAACAGCGACGCAGTGGGCCAACAGGACTAACATGTCAATTGGGTTAATTAGAATGATTAGTACACAAAAAGCACTCAAAACCTATAATAAATAGGGTTCAAAATAGCACTTTTTGGGCACTAATCACACCCCCCAATCGACACATTGCTAGTCCCTTAGCAATGCAAGAAGAAAATAAAGAAAACATATAAAACTATAACAAAATTATGTTACAAGGTTGCAATTCAAAAAGGTTATGAAGAAGTAATGCCTAACACTCAATGAAAATTACCGAAACTTCGCCTAATAACTACCTCGAGAATGAATGCTATACAAATGGAGTATCAAAGAGATTCCTTCTCGATTCAACCAGAACTTCCAAAGAAATTCCAGGTTGTTTGATCAGCCAACAATAAATCATTAATCCGCACTCTCTCCCCCAACCAAGCTACTGCCTCCACCTAGCCCACTAACCAACCTAAATAGATCAGGACCCACTCTTATTCCACAACTCTTATGTTGTAGGGTGCAATGCCGAGGAATCGACCTCACCAAAGTCCATGTAACGGGGATCTACCGATGACTCCCAACCAATTAAGGCTTAGGGCACCAAGTCATGAGGATCTTTCAACCACTAACTCTTCAGGTTTCACCCTGGACTCCGAATGATTTCGAAACTCCAACACCTACAACTTGTTAAACTCCACCCATCCACCCGTGTAGCGAGCACTAAGTTGGTGGCTCCCAACTAGTCAAGCTTAGGGCACCGAAGCTTAAAGGCTTTCTCCATAAATTTCTGACCGTGCTCTGGTTTCAAGGCAAAGCTGCTTCTAATTTTCCTTCTTTTCTTTTCTTTTCTTTTGCTTTTCTTTTCTTCTTTTTTATTTTGGAAGACACATTGGCCTTCTATTCATGTGGGGGTCCTTAACCTTATTAAAGGTGGTCAACCAAACTAGGTAGGTTATTGCAAGGCTTAGGAGGCTAGCAAGCCAAAGTTATCAAGAAACCCGATGTGCACCGTGTGTGGTTAGCTAAAGGTGGAAGCAAAGGTAGAAAGCAACAAGGATTCAACTAGTCATCCACTCAACCAGGCATGGCATCAATCTAACATCAACAGATTTAGACAGTTTCAATTTTCCAACTTGCAAAAAGTTAGGCAAAACACAAAAAGAGTGGGTGCAATTTTTGGAAAATTAAGCTATATAGTATAACAGCTTCACAAAAAGGAAAACTGGCAAGCCACTAAACATCACAAAATGAGCTTGCTCAAAATAAAAACAAAACATAACAATAGCTTCACTTCCTTCGCTAATCCTCCCCAACCAAATGTCTCAATTATCCGCACTCCAGCCCAAATTGGAAAGTTAGAGAAGGAAGTGCTACCTCCTTGATGAGATGTGATCATTTTTGGAAAGGAGACTTCACAAGCTTTCCATCGACACCTTATTCACTCCGTTTGGGCTTCATATAAACAAGTTAGGAGAAGAAAAGAGAGGAAAAAAGTGACCAGTTGGAGAATTTTGAAAATTACACCTTTATAATAATTTCAAAAGTGTTCTTTGGATATATTTGAATTTACACTCTAAACTTTCCAACGGTACTCAAAACACCTAAAACGGAGTTCGATGAAAAAGCAGAGCGAAACAAATGAGGTGCGCAGTGTCATGGAAAATTCGAAATTCGCAAACATGCGAAATTTTTTTATTTTTTTTATTTGAGAGACAATTTTTTTTAATATATATATATAACACAAAAAGGACCTTAAATAACGACCGTGAAAGAACACTATCGCTGTGCGAATTTTTGCAGATGCGAAATTTCTCGCACAGCTCGCGAAAATTCAAGTTTCATAAATTTCACAGTCATAAATTTTTGTATTCCTTCTCAGGCTCCCATCGCATCAAAATTTTTGATAAAAACTCGCAAAATAAACATCACGTAAAAATTAAGAAAATTTGCAGAAAAAGGAAAATTACATAAAAAACAAAGATTAACTAAAATTAGAGGAAATCTAAGAAGAAAATTAAAGAAATCAACATAAAATAAAAATAAAATAAAATAAAAATGAAAAAAACAAAAGCGGGGGAGACTGAAAGAACTCTGGGACAATTGCTTCCTCGAGGTCAGCCGGAACCGGTGGAGCTCAAATGCCGAGGTTCGGATGCTCCAAATCAACCAAAGACTCAAACCATCCATCGTGCCATGTGATGTGAGTGGTCGCTACGTTCGATGTGCGGGCAAAGGCTTGGACCGTGTCACTAACTTCCTAAGGCTTTAGTATGCAGGCGTAAATGTACCGCCTGCTAGAGGTGTTTTAGGTGCTGCATGTGGTGCGTGGTATGTGATGTTGACCGGCAAAGGCTATTTCGGGGTCGGGCGCTGGCACTAGGATTCAACCATGGGATTTGTCAAGGATAGGTTCTCGGGGCTCTTTCCCGCTTCTTTCCTCTTACCTCCCCGCTTCTCGCTGGCAATTCAGAGCTTCCACCTGTTCCTGCATCAATTCCCCCTGAGGTTGCATTTGAGCCTGTTCACCCAAAATACACTCTTCCTCCAAATTCTCCTCCTCTTGATGAGCATGTTGTTGTGCAAGCCTTGAAATTGATGTCTATAGGTTGTCAATTTTATGATTAATTCCACTTTGAAGCCCATCTACTTCGGGTTCAGGAGTTCACAAAGATGAATTATTTAAGCTAATTGGGCATTGAATTTCTTCTCGCTTTTCCACAACATCACCCACCTATTGGTAAGGTTCAGGAATTGCTTGTCTAACTGGGAGATTGGCTATGGTGGTCGAGGCCGAGACAAAGAGGCATACCGTGGATGCGGAGGAGCCGCGATACCGAAGGTCTTGGTTCCCATGAGGAGTTTGTGTGGTTACCCCAACTAGGGTTGTAAGTATTGTCAAATGGTGCATTAGTTGGGGAAACACTGCATAGGGGTGCACCCATCCATTGGTTTCTATAGTCCTTCATGGACCTATATGTATTAGGATTCCTCCCCAAGGGTTGCTGATTATGCCAAGGAAGGCTCTTGTATTCCCTCATGGACATGTATGCCCTAGGGTTTCTCTCATTGAATACTCACTGTATTGCTATCCCTCTTCCATTTGGTCAGTATTCAAGCCCACTGGAACATGGATTCCAAGCAAAGAAAAACAAACAATAAGCCTACACAAAAACAATCCCGCAAAGAATTTGTTTTTTTTTTTTTTTTTTTTTGTCAAAGAAGATGAACTAAAAAAACTTAACAAGACCGATAAAAGGAAATTAATTTAACTTGTGATGAGGATCACAGTGTTCCATACCGTCAAACGCACTTAGGCACTATCCCGGCAACAAATACTCATTTCGATTCAAGCGACGCCAAGAGTGTTCTAATCAACAAATTTATAACTCAGATTCCTACTAACGACGTGAGCAAAGCCATCGCAAAGATAGTGGCTCTAGGGTCGAACACAGATGAGTTTTCGCACATGATTTACAAAGGAAGGCAAAAAATGGTGAATTACTCGATTGTGCCTGCAAAAACAGGGATCGGGTTGTTCACAGTCGGTAACAAAATAAGAAAAAAAATGTAAATAGAACCCTTGAAGTGTTCCGGCCACCGGGTTTGGTGGTTTTAAGGCAAACCAACATGTCCCTGCCTTTTCCTCGCATTGGGAGCACATGACATATAGTCATTTCCGAATCGATCTTCATTTAGCTTTAAACCCAGACCCTAAGAGTTTTCCTTTTGAAAGATAGCATTTATTAGCATAAATGTCCCTTAGCAAAGGAAAAACATATTTCAAAAACCCTACCCTACAATAACTAATAGAGATAACTAACTGGCACGTTGATCTAGCGAGCATCCACCGAACCAAAGCTTAAGCCAATACACACATTAGGGAGAGCATGCTTAAGAGATTTTAACCTATCGCGGGAGAGAAGCGTGAACGTGAACAACCATAAACGCTCACATGAAAGCAAGAGAACAAGCTATTACCTCAAAACCGGCACCCAAAGGGCCTTCCCTTCGCTGACGGGGAGGCTTAGTCAACATCCTTGATTTGTCATCAAAGGGTGTTCGCACTCGAGAAAATGGAAAGAAAATGAAAGAAAAAGAGGAAGAAAGCTTAGTAGCTAGCCGGCTAAACCGCCGCCCCTGTCTCTCTATTGCCAAAAGAAGTGATTGATACAAACCTTGACTCTAGCTTATATACGGCTGAGAGCAAGGGAAATTACAAAAAAAACTAAAACTAAAAGCTATTACAAGGATAAAATGGGAAAAACCAAATCAAACAAAAACAACAAAAGCGCAATCGCAGAGCGTGAAATGTAACGCTGGCGTGATTTATTGCGGCGCAGAGCACACAGTTGTGACCAAAATTTGCTCTGCTTCATTTTTCTTCTGCTTTCTGCTCTTCTTTCCTCTTAGTCTCTGATCTACGATGTTGAGTTTGACTCGAATTCTTCATGCTTGGATCGACTCAACAATTTTGGTATGATTAGCTCGCAAAGACTGCAAAATTTGCCACTAAATGCGATCAGTAGTACAATAGGGACTCGAACATGTCAATTGGGTTAATTAGAATGATTAGTACACAAAAAGCACTCAAAACCTATAATAAATAGGGTTCAAAATAGCACTTTTTGGGCACTAATCATCGACTCCCTCACACATGCCTAAGCCAAATGTGAGTAAAAATACAGTTTTTAAAACAAAAACTTTTTGTTCTTGAAAACACACTACCGAATTTCGATAAATATATTGGAATACCCTCTGAGGCGAATTGCTGGATAATTTTTCCGAACAGTCATGGGTCCGCCTTCGAGATGAATTGTTGGACCACTCTCCAAGGCAATTCTTCGGAAAATCTTCCTTGAAATTCCTTTCACAACCGTTTTCATTTTTCTTTAAATTTCTTTCATGTCATGCACTTACACCTACCATCTAAGGTGCCCCGGTACATATGGAATGCATTATGTCATTTCCACACACCATGCTAATATATTTACTATGTATATATTAACAAAATTAATTCACAATTCATGTCATCTAATTCACAATCAATAACACCCAAAATTACTACTAATAGCAATCCAAGCACTTCATTTTGAATCACCCGACAACACAAAAATCACACAACCAATCACATGAACATTGAAACCCCTGCCTGCCAAGACTGCTTCATGGCCACACAAGTAAAGGATTTCTTCACTCTGGCTCAAAGATTTGAGATCACTGACACGGCCATTCCGGTCTCAACAAATCCCATCCATTAAATTCCGCCTACTAAGAATAAACCAAGTAGGAAAAGATCCCTACTTCTTGGAGTTTTCTGAACTCCACAAAATCGGTGCCCACACGTAGCCCTTGCCACGTAGAACAACTTTGCTTCTTGGTCCGAAGAGAACCGACGGTCCGAACGCCGGGAAATCTAGAGATAAGTCACTCTTTCACTCTCTAAAAACTGAATCTCACACCTACCGCACGTTTTGTTCTTCAATTGAAGAAGAAAACTATTCCTCTTTTGTTTTATTTATTTAAACTTTCCAAAAATTTCATCATTGTCCCTTAGTTTGGATTTTTGACACATGGCTTAATCTAAGCCATTCATCTCCATCATCTCACTAATCATGCAACATGTGTCATATGAGTACATGTAGTAGGTGACTTTTGTCACATCAGATGTCTCTCACAAGCCGTTTTACAGCACCCAACACCCGATGCATCAAAAAACGTGAAATTATGACTATCTCGAAATTCGACGTGGTTGCTAGATTTCACGAGATTATTCCAACAGTGAAGTCCGTTTCATCATCCGAGATCTAGAAAAAATTCAAGATTTTTATCCAAATTACCATTTTACCATTTTTCAGAAAATCAGAATTTTCTCAAGTTTTACATTCTCCCCTCCTTAAAAACAATTTCGTCCCGAAATTCTGTACAATCGCAATAACTCACATGCATATGCAACATGCACTATACCATGCATGTAAACTAGTCATTTAAGTATTAAACGACTAAACCACGTTCCTTCATCCCTAAACAAGAAGGGATAGGTGACCGCACGTGGTCCGCGCCCCACGCTAACTCCCTCCACCCCACGGCGCCGTCATGAAGACCCACACTGAAGCTCACTGGCTCAAGGTTGCAAAACCCGATCCCGAACATCCATAATGCATACCGGTCCGTCCTCGGCGTCCCATCCATGCTAACCTTAATCTCTCCCCCAATCTACTACATGAGTCGATTCGAGTACCGAGCATGGAGACGTGAATACCGTGGACACTTTGACATGCCGAGCCTGCAAAGCCAACCCATTCTTACGCTGCCTACCCCTCGAAAGACCTCGGGCGCTCCAATGAACTTCTACGATAGCTTCCCTCACTTACCGAACCTGATCACTCATCTCTTAGGCATCACTTTCAAGAAGACGTGATCTCCAACCTCAAATCCTAAGGGCAGACGCCGCACACAAGATAGTTTTCTCACGACTCGAGAGCCGGTGAGAAGACGCCACGCATCAAGGTTTCACTTTTCTTTTGGAGGTGTGTTCCTAATCGTATCGGGACTAAAGGATGGAGCTCTCTCCCACCTCGGTCCAACATATCGATGATTTACATAGCCTCCCATACAATGCCTCATATGGCGCCATCCGATACTTTCCTCAAGAATCGTTGTCAGAGGCGATCTCACCATGCAAAATGCTCTTCCTGGGGCCTACCCTTATGATCCGTGACGATGTCGCAACATGTCCTCTAACACCTTTACGGTCCTCTAACCGAACATCTGTTTTCATAGTGGAAAGCTGCACTCATGTGGTCACCCCAAAAGTGCAATCAGAAACCACGGGTCTCTATCCGACACCATGGATACCGGTACTTCCATGTACTAACGATCTCCCTGACATACAATCGTAAGTTAATCTCTCCAATGTGAAGGTCATCCGCACAGCTAGAAAATGTGTCGACTTCGTGAGCTGGTCCACTATCACCCATACCGCATCATGTCCCAATGATGTTCGTGGTAAGTGGGTCACAAAATCCATCGTGACGAGCTCCCACTTCCACTCAGCCACCTCCAATGGCCAAGAGTCCCTGGCTTCCGTGCTCACCCTAACTTGTCGACACGTGAGACATCGTCAACAAAGTCCCTTATGTGTCTTCTTCATTCCGCTCCAAGAGTATCGCGATTTAAGATCCTTGCATTCGTGCTACCTAGATGTGCACGACAAATCGAGAGTAGTGAAACCTGCCGAGAATCTCCTCTCTCAAATCGATCAACCGGGAACCATTACCACCCTTCATACCAGCACTACCATCCGCGTGACGGCCCAGCCGCCACTGTGATCTGATCATACCCTACCCTAATGGACACTATCTCCACGCGATCACTACGCTCAACGGAGGCGGTGTAACTGTCCCAGCGTACCACGAGCACGCTCACGATCACGCCAACCTGGCCCATCCCCTGATCTAGAGCATCAGCCACTCGCAGAAGCTTCTCTGCTGCCAATGCTCCTGTGACTTAGGTGAGTGCATCAGCCACCACATTTGCCTTACGGGGTGGTAATGCGAGTGAAGTCATAATCCTCTAGGAACTCCATCCATGCGTTGTCTCATGTTGAGGTCCCGGCTGGCGTGAAAATATACTTGAATTTTGTGATGCGAGTACACCTCGATGTTAAGCCATATAAATGGTGGCTCTGAAATCTTGAGGCGAAGGCTGCGGCTCGACTCCATGTTGTGTGTGGGATAATTCTGCTCATGATTGTTCAACTGACGGGAACCATAAGCTACTACCCTCCCGGACTGTATTAAAACACATCCCAGCCCGGCCCTCGAGGCATCTGTTACCTTTGTGTACCCTGTCCCGTAGGGACTATCAAGATAGGAGCTGTAGTGAACCTCCTCCTCAAATCCTAGAATGCCTCCTCGCATCGGTCATCCCAATCAAACTTGACCTCCTTTGGTCGATCTCTTCATAAGTGCCGTAATCGGGAGAAATCACCGATAAATCTCTGTATTACCCGGCTGATCAGCCCGAGTATCTTGAAGTAAACCCGGCCTCCGTCATCACGACCTCGACCTTCTACAGGTCGAATTTGGCCTCCCAATGTTGACACACGTGTCCCGAAAATCTACACACATTGATGGCCAAAACTGCCTGCGAACTTGGCGTACGAGTTGATGGTCTCTCAACATCTGTAAAACAATCCTCAAGTGATACTCATGCTCTCTTTGTTGGGAGGTAGATCAAATGCTTCATCCATGAAGACTCACGACAAACTGATCTAGATAGAGGGTTGGAATACCTACATGCATAGGAGTCCATGAATCTTCATTGGCGCGTCTCGTCAATCGAGGCATCACTTTATGCTTCAAGTGCCATACCGATTCTGAGCATTGTCTTAGGGATGTCTTGTCTCCACCCCAACCTCAGCGTGGTAACCAATGCGAAGGTCTATCTTGAAGTAGACTTTGTACTCTCAGCGTCGAAGCAGTCATCAATCCTTGGCGTTGATCTGGAGTTCATGATAAATGCTGTTGTTGTTGGTAGTCGATACCTGATCGAAGGGTTTGTCTTTCTTCTTCGCAAATAGAACCCGGAGCCCGTGGTGAAGTGCTCGGTCCTAATGACCCTCTTGTCGGTAGCTCACGTAGGCCCGGACTGCGAGTTCACACAACTTAACTGAGTCTTAATCTTATGAAGTCATAGAGATGGGTGAAGTACCAGGGGTGTAACTTCGATGCGAGTCTGACCCTTCGTGGAGGCAATCGGTAGCTCATCACGAAAAACATCCTCATACTCACAGTTACTTTGGTAGATCTAAGTCCGGTCTCACCTGCCGTCACTCCGAGATAAGGCTTGCTAGCCAACATGGCTATCCTTGACACACTGACACAAATGCGTCGTTGGAAATGAAATATCATGCTTGTCCTTAAAATACAACATAGTCTTGTCTGCGTGTGGTAACCTCTAAGCTCTGTCGATAACAACTCTATAATTGCTCCAGTGTCAATGCGGGGATGACGTCGAGCTTTCCCAACATGTCCATGACCCTCGGTCATTGTGAGTAGAATCCAGAGATCTCTAACTCGCAGCCTGGAGCATATCATCCACATCCTCGCCACACAATCCACTAGGGGAGAACTCACCATACAATCCGTGGCTCCACGTAGGCGAGTCCTGCAATCTGCCCAGAATGGACAACTTTGGCCATTCTCGAATCTCACGACCTTGGCCGTAATCGGGTAGCCTGGTCATCAACAAAATGGGCTAAAGCTCACATGAATATAGCCACATGATACGAGTCATAGTCCTGGCACAGCTGCAGAAACGCCGGCGTGTCGGGTGTCACGAAAATACTTGCCCATGAAAAGATCATGGAACTGTGCCTATGTCATTGCCTCTAGATCTCTAGAGGTCTTTTTGCCCCGATTCCACCATACTTAGGCCTCACCCTGTTTGGAATGCGGCTAGTCGATCTGGTGTATCAAGCGTCTCAGCCTCGATACCTTCTCGGCCTGCTTAGACTAGTGCCGCATCGAGATCTCCTCCCACGCTGTGAATGTCGAGATGATGTGCCACTGAATACGGAGTTGCCAGGACCTCCACGGCTACTGCTACACTGCTTTGTGCGATACTTGACGGTAAGTAATACTGCCACCTCGGCAGCTTCTTTGGCGGTGAATCTTGGTGGTGGCAGCGCACCTAAGTGGGCGCCTCGTCCTGCGCCTCGCTAACCATCTACACATGTCAAATGGCAAGTTATTCAATCTGATATCGTAAGGTGTAAACAATATCGAGACCTTATTTACATATCGAAAAAATATTTACGCCACCTGATATCCATGCATTCATAGGTAATGCAGAATAATATTTCATATATTAAATCATATTCAACAAAAAAATTTATTTTATTTTATTTTTTTATTTTTTTGAAAACCGTGAACATGGCTCGTAGGCAGTGTCCCCAAGCAGTGACTTAAAACAATACAGCGAGTTAAAGAAGCGAGTTGGGGTGTCTGATCCTTACCTTGACCTTTCTTGCCTTGTCACCTTGGGCAGCTGTGTGTATTTAGCCAGTCATCATCGCTTTGCAGTAGCCTCCGTGAAGTGTCAGACCATGTTTGTGTCGTGTGGGTGTTGTAGGCGCATGGGGTTGTGTCGCGGGCTGCTGCTTTTCTTGTGATCACCATGAAGCGTCCTATGTCGCGGCGCCTGCAGAAGTAGTGTCACGACGCCTATCAGGCTGTGTAGCATGGCCCCTCTCTCGGTAGTGTCGTGTGCAATGTCGCCACGGCTCTCGTATTATTCTTTGCACGTTGTGTCCTTGAGCCTCCTGTAGTATGCTATAGCCGGTCATATCGTAGCTCTGCCCCAGTATGTCGCGAGACCACTGCTGCACGCCCGGGGCCTGCCTCCCGACCTTGTGTCACGTCTGATTCCACACATGTTGTGATCGACACGAAGACGAGATGGGCGTAGCCCTTCCCGGCCTCTGCACATTTTTCACATCATTTTTTTCCACCTCTTTGAAGACCATAAAAAAAAAAAAAAAAAAATTGCTCATGTTCTAGTAGAGAGCAGAAATAAATTCATTAAATTTTTTCGATTTTACACAACGTAAAACCTAAAAAAAAACATCTCTCCTCAGCATTTTTTTCCTATGTGCTATTCACGAGCACACAATTCACCACAAACATACACAAAAATTCATACAACACATGATCGCATCGATCATCGAAGTGCCGCGAAATGTGTGATCAACCCGTGCCCGTCGAGTCTGGATGACAGCTAACTTATTGATGCTAAGCTATAGTTTAGTATCGTCGTGCGCTCTAGGTATTTATAAACACGATAAATGCAATGTAACTCCGATTCCGGGAGTTCGTTAATGACGTCGACCCGGGGGATACTACGTGGATGCTTCGGGCTTAGACACTACTTATGAAAATCGGGCGAGTCTCCTTTGTGAGGGCTCTACTCAGGAATTAACTGTCTGACATTTTACAGCGACCACCAGGATTGCGTGAGAGTAAAAATAGGTAGCAGATCTATACATCAATCTAAAAATATATCCCAATAGCCCATATTACATGTTCAAGAGTTAATAAGTCACTCTTAATTCAAACATATATTAAGATTTACACTTTTAATACATGTTATACAAAATGAACACCAAAGCCATAATCCGGCTTTCTTCTAAAGCGCGGCCTCTAGTGAGCGTCGTCCTCTTGTATACTCACGTACGAATAATGATCTGAGAATTGAACAATGCCCAAATAGTGATAATTTCATACATAGGTTACTCCTACTACAAATTGCATGTCATGGAAAACAATCACACTTAAGCAAATACATGATCCTACTTGAATGTCTATGCGATCCATGTCTCGAGTCCTCCAGGCTCCCTCACACATGCTTTAAGCCAATGCAGGCAAAATACGTTTTTCAAAACAAAAGCTTTTTGTTCTTGGCAATTCTGAATTTCGGTAAATATATTAGACTACCCTCGGGCGAATTCTTTGGATAATTTTCAGAACGATTAGCGAATTAGCCTCAGAAGTAATTGTTGGACCTCTCCAATGATTCTTCGAATCTTCCTTGGAATTCCTTTCTATTTGTTTTCATTTTTCTTTAAATTTCTTTCATGTCATGCACTCACACCTACCATCTAAGGTGCCCCGGTGCATATGGAATGCATTATGTCAATTCCACACAATTCATGCTAATATATTTTACATGTATATATTAACAAAATTAATTCACACAATTCATGTCATTCAATTCACAATCAATAACACCAAAATTAGCACACATGGGCTAATAACAATCCAAGCAATTCATTTTGAATCACCTGACAACACAAAAATCACACAACCAATCATGTGAATAGTAAAACCCTTGATCGACAGCATTTCACGGCTGCAAATAAAGGATTTCTTCACTCGGTTCAAGATTTTGAGACCCGTAGCGCGACATTCGGCCTCGACAAATCCTATCCATTAAAATGAAAAACAACAGCGAAGAATAAACCAAGTAGGAAAGATCCCTGCTTCTTGGAGTTATCGAACTCCGCCGAAATCGATCTTTGCGTGTAGCCGCACCGCGTAGAGAACAACTTTGTTTCTTTGGCAGAAGAAGGCGCGGTCGAGATGTCGGGAAATCTAGAGGAAGAAGTCATTTATTCTTTCTGCAAAAACTGAATCTCACGCTCTTGCCGCGTTTTGTTCTTCAAATTGGAGAAGAAAACTATTCATCTTTTGTTTTATTCATTTAAACTTTCCAAAAATTCCATCATTGTCCCTTAGTTTGGATTTTTGACACATGGCTAAATTTAAGCCATTCATCTCACTCATCTCACTACTCTTGCAATATGTGTCACATGGGTACATGTAGTAGGTGACTTTTATCCTTTGTCGGATGTCTCTCATGACCGTTTTAAGGCACGGAGCACGGTGCCTCAAAAGCGTGAGTGACATCTCGGAATTCGCAGAGATTTGGCGATAGTAGCTACACATTTAGAGCGATTCAATGGTGAAGTCCGTTTCGTCATCCGAGATCTAGAAAAAATTTTGGATTTTTACCGAAATGACCATTTTACCATTTTTTAGAAAATCAGAATTTTCTCGGGTTTTACATGTCGCGACATTGCTACTGTGATGTCGCAGCTCTATTTTAGGGAGTCGCGACTCTGCATTTTGGTGTCGTGACTCTAAGTTTCAATGTCGCGACTCTGCTTCCTTGTCGCTTTTAGAGTCTCAACTCTGGAATTGTATATTCATTTTCGCAGCTTTTTTATGATGTCGTGACTCTACTTTTGGTGTCACGACTGCGGAATGATGTCGACTACGGACTTTTGAACCTTTTTGCTTCTTTTTTTGCTAGTTTTTTTCGTTATATTCCTGCAAAACACAAATTTAGGTGAAGATTCCATAATTTTGCATTAAATTGAACTTTTAAGCCTCAAATATTCATTAAAAATGGACTTGAAAATAGATGAGTTTCACACTCATCAATAGGTCCTTATTATGGATAAAAACTGTGCATCCAAAGGTTTTAATGGACAAAGTAGATTGAAGTCTAGTGTTTGGAAAAATTTCAAAAAACTTTTGTATTGGGGTTGCAAAATTTAAAACTTTTGATGGCATTCAGTTAATAAAAAAAGTGGCTATTAGGACTGCATCTCCCCATAAAATTTTTGGGACTTTATGAGCAAAGAGCAATGCTCTAGAAACTTCCAAAAGGTGTTGATTTTTCCTTTCTGCGATACCATTTTGTTGGGGTGTTCCAACACAAGAACTTTGTTGAAAAATTCCTTTTTGTGAAAAATCCTCGGAGTGTGTTGAAATACTCCGTCATTATCACTTCTCAAAACCTTGATTTTAGTCTCAAATTGATTATAGAAGGTGTTGTAAAAGGTTTTGAAAATATTTTCCACTTCAGATTTATGTTCCATTAGATAAACCTAACTCATGCGTGTGTGGTCATCTATAATGTGACAAACCATATTTTCCCAGAAATTGTTGAAATCCTAGATGGTCCCCAAATATCACTATGCACACGAGAGAATGGCTTTGAAGGAACATATGGTCGAGAAAAATAAGGAGATCCATGCATTTTTGCCAAAGCACAAATTTCACATTGAAAGGAAGATGGATTTTTGTTTGAGAATAAACTTGGAAACAATTCCTTTAAATAGTGAAAACTTGGATGTCCAATCCTAAAGTGCCATAACATAATCCATTTTTACTAGAATCGGAAATAACACCTAAACAAGAGGTTGAAACAAAATCTTTCGGAAGAGATCCATCATCAAAATAGTAAAGTCCACCACTTAATTTAGCATTGCCAATCGTCTTCCCTAAGGCCAAGTCCTAAAATTCATAGTGATTAGGGAAAAAATTAGCACGATAATGTTGATTAAGAGTTATTTTACTATTTGACAGTAAATTACATGACAATCTAGGAACATGTAACACATCTTTCAATGTTAGACAAAGAAGAAATTTGGATAGAAGACGAATGCTGCTATGGCTAAGTATGAGCCATCGGCCACCTTAATTTTTTATTTCCCGCACTAAGACTATAAGATGAAAATAAATATGAACAACTAGTTATATGATCAATGGCACTCGAATCTATTATCTAAGGGCTAGAAAAATTGGAGGATAGAAAGGCATAAGGAGCTTGATTAACCTTTATGAGCGTAAGAGGTAGAAAGTATATAAGAAGTATGAGAAAAAAGTAGAGATTTAAAGAGTTTAAAAGGTGCTCGATTTGTTCCTTTGTGAATGGAGATTGAGACTGCCCTGAGGTAGAATTAGGCTTTGTAGGGGTTTCGAACATAGTGTTCGAGTGCACTGCTAGATCCTCCGATTTTTTTTCTAACGGGCTACCGGTTTGGTGGCTTTATGAAGTTTCCATGGATTGTAGTGTTCCAATGACGTTTACAGTGATCACACCAAGGTTTTTTCCTCTTGTTAGAGGTAAGGTCTACATCACGGGTGGCTAAGGTCGAGCCTTCAACATCTACAGGTTATGAAGAGAGGTCGGACATCACTCTTTTCCACCCTTCTTCTTGTCTGAGTTCAAAGAAGACTTCTCAAATGGAAGGAAGAGGACGCAACTTATAACATCATCAAAACATGCATTTACACCAACTAAAAACATAAAAACTCCATCAATTTCTTCTCGTTTCTTAAACCTTGCCAAATCTTTAGGATTCTCCTATTCATCATTGTAGCAAAGGTCAAGTTCTTGCCAAAGAGCCAACAAATTATTATAATATGTGGTAATATCAGTCTCCCCTTGCTTGGAGTTCCATAACCTAGTTTTCAACTCAAAGGCTAGTGAATGGTTTTCCAATGCTGGAATCCAGCGATAAGAAAATGCAGCGGAAATAAAAAAATTTAACCAGGCGCATGAATCAAGCGGTTTGATGAAACCCAAACAATGAATCAAGGAAATCTAGATCTTACCTCTTGTGGGCGAATCCTTTTCAACTAGTGCGGATTTGTGATCACGCACACGTGAAACCTGAAGCGGAACTCATGCAGGCTTGATCCAGCAACAACGAGCCAAGACGATGCAGTGTGCAAACGCCCTCTAAAGACCTCACACAGAGCAGCTAATGGATGGGATGGATGTGCTAACACCTTATGATGAGTCTTTGTCATGAGAAACCAAAACATAGTGTCTTCAAGGCTTCAAAAGAATTCTCTCTAAAAAACGCCCACTTCAAAAGAACCACATACTTTTAGATGATAAACCCTATATTTATATCAAGCCTCCCAAACCCTTTTATTAAAACCAATTTAAACCAAATTTCATTAACTATTTATGAGCCGGCTTGGAAGCCAAATCATGGGAGTGAGAGAAACCCTTAACATCCATTATAGCTCATTCTTAAGTGTGACCCTATAGGTTCACTCGATGTTGTTGGCCGCCAGACTGAAATCATATTCCTAAGCCCACAAGTTATAATTGGTCTCTGGCAAGACATTATAACTACCCAAATCAAGTGAATTCGATGTCAAAACCTTACCATAGTATGATATTAGTCCTTTGTCACCACGATGTCTTGATTAACCTGGCGTGGATGAAATCATCTTTTATACAACAATCGTTTCTTGATTCTCAAGTGATGACTAAACAAATGATATTGATAACTCTATCCAATCTCATTCAAGCAAACCATTTCTCAGTCTCACTTATCAAAGAGACGATAGACATCTCACTCGATTAAAGAAGCGGGACAAATTCCTTCAACATGCTCACGTTCTTCCACATGATTTCTTTGCATGCAGACCATAGCTTGTATTACCATCTGTTAAAGACTTCATTGAGCTCACGTCAAGACACGAGTTCCTCATGGAATTATCCATGGTGAATTAATTCGAAGGACTCAAATACCACTCTTTGCTGATGAGGTGCGATGACATAATCCATGTAGTATTTCTCATAGCCCAGATTCGATCGATAACATGAACTTAACATGTATTTGTGTTCTGAGTAACATCTTATGTTCATGACAAGCAAAACGTGGTCTTTTCTCAGAAAACATAAGAGTCTTACTTCATTATTATTCCCACAATAATGATCGACTTGGACTATTTAGAATAGTGTTCTTATGCCTTAAAGTTTTACTATCAAGTCACATACTTGATGACATAAGCGAATTGACTATTCAAGGATCTGATTTTATCAAGTTAAACCCTGATTTAAATAACAAGATAAAATGATAAAAGGCCTCATGTATATAAACATATAATGACAATGTATATACCCTTTAGGCTAGAAACATATCACTAACAATCTCCCTTGCCTAAGCCCGATCAAGCGTAAATCGGATGCTGATGATCTAGTATGACTATCATGCTTTATTTATGGAAGAGGTTTAATCGAAGGATCGGCAACATTGCCATCGGTATGAACTCTACATATCATAACATCTCTCTCTCAATGATCTCACGAATGAGGTGGAAACTCTCACGAGTATGTGTTTGGATCCTTTGATGTGATCTACGGGCTCCTTGGCAATGATAGCCCCATTATTGTCTGATAGACGTCCGTGGGTTTTTAATGCTAGGAACAACACCCGGTCTAAAAGCGAAATTTTTATCCCAGAGCTGCCTCCTTAGTTGCATGCGGGAGACAGCTATGTACCTCAGCCTCTATGAGTAGAATCGGCTACGGTGTCACTTGGAACTTCTCCCGACTCATAACTTCATTCAAACGAAAACACAAACCAGTTAATAGATAAAGTCATCTAAGTTAAGCCCCGGCTTGACGTCGGTGCATAATCATATAATAGCTTACCTTCTTGTCCACCATAGATAAAAAATATCCTTGGTTCTTCTCGAGTACTTAGGATATTCTTATTTGCTATCCAGTGACATTCACTAGATAAGACTAAGAATCTACTTGTCATTATGGGCATGAGACATCGGTCGGGTCTGAAAGCATGGCATATATGATGAACCAATGGCCAGAAGAATATGGATTTTATCATCGCTCTCTCTAGTCATACGTGGTTGGACATTTGAGACTTCTTGGAAGAATGCCATGAGACGTGCGAGAAAACCTCTCTTGGAATCTTGCATACTAAACCTCTTTAGCACTTTGTGCATGTACCACTTTGACTCGGTAGAGGCTGCTTAGTTGAGATATCTCTATAAATCTTTTATGCCTAGGATGTAGGAGGATTTGCCTAAGTCTTTCATTGAAAAACATTTCCCCAACCAAGACTTGACACTTTGCAAGGTAGGGATGTTATTTCCAATGAGTAAGATGTCGTCCACATACAACACTAAGAAGAAAATTGCACTCCCACTAACCTTCTTGTATACCTGAGGCTCATCTTCATTTTTCATAAACTGAGCTCTTTACTTGACTCATCAAACGAAGAT
The DNA here is from genome assembly GCA_016808115.1 of Tetrastigma voinierianum. Classification (NCBI taxonomy): domain Eukaryota; kingdom Viridiplantae; phylum Streptophyta; class Magnoliopsida; order Vitales; family Vitaceae; genus Tetrastigma; species Tetrastigma voinierianum. Next base: position 1,844,979 of record JAEQBH010000433.1, on the reverse strand, counting down.
TCCAACTTCGTGAAGCCTACTTTAATCCATAAATGGATCTTTGAAGCTTACACACCCTATTAGGGTACTTAGGATCCCCCTCAGGTTGTGTCATGTACACATCCTCAAGTAAGTTTCCATTAAGAAACGTTGTTTTGACATCCATTTTCCAAATCTCATAATCATGATGCGCAGCGATAGCAGAAGAATCTAATAGACTTAAGCATAACGATAGGTGAAAAGGTTTCATCATAGTCGATACCATGAGTTTGTTGAAACCTTTTGCAGCATAATCCCGAGACTTGAAGGTCATATCATGTTTGATCTTATGAACCCATTTACAACCAATGACCTTAGCTTAGGTGGATCAACCAAATTCCAAACTTGGTTATCGTACATTGATTGCATCTCAAACTTCATGGCTTGAAGCCATTTTTCAGAATCTGGGCTCATCATTGCCTCATGATAGGTTGTGGGCTCATCTTGATCCACAAGCTCTATGGTTTTGTCATCAGTTACGAGAAATCCATATCTCTTGGGTTCATGATGAATCCTATTGGACCTTCGTAGGCCTTGTGCAGAAGATGTCGACTCAACAATTGGTTGTGAGTCTTGTAGAATTTCCATGGAAGCCTCGGTGGCAACTTGTGGTTCTTGAACTTCTTCAAGAAATGTCTTACTCACTTGACTCTTTTTGGAAATGAACTCTGCTCCAAAAAAGACTCCATTACGAGGCAATAAACACTTTATTCTCAGATGGGATGTAAAGTAGTACCACCTTTGTTTCCTTTGGATACCCACAAATAAGCACTTATCGAGATTTGGATGCTAGCTTATATCAGGCTTTGACGCTTTACATAAGCTTCACAACCCCCGAATCTTGAAAGACAACCCATGGCGCTTTCTGTCACAACTCATAATTGTTTTCTCAACCGCTTTCGATGGAATTCTATTGAATAAAACCTTGTGATCTCTAATGCATATCCTATGGGATATTGGAAGATCTGTTCGACTCATCATAGATCGAACCATATCTAATACAGTTCGATTTCTCCTTTCAGATACACGTTCCATTGTGGTGTTCTGGTGGAATGAGTTGTGGGAACTATCCTGATCCTTAAGATGATCATCGAAATTTTTGAAAGCTTATCTTATTCACCACCTCGATCAGATCGAGTGTTTTATATTCTTTTTCCAACTTTGATTCTATACTTCATTCTTGAATAATTTGAACTTTTCAAATGATTCGGACTTATGCCCCTCGTCGTAGATGTAACCATATCCCAAAGTCATCGATAAAAATGTGAAGTACTGATAACCTCCTTTAGCAATTGAAAACTGTTAGTGCACAAACTCCTTGTATGTATAAGGCCCGATAAGTCACTATCCCTCTCACTATGTCGACAAAGGAGCGGTCATTTTGCCTAGTAAACAAGATTCACATGTTTCAAATGACTCTAAATTGAATGAATGTATTAACCGTCTTGATGGAGCTCCAGATCGTTTCTCATTAACATGGCCCTGAAACGTGATGCGAAGTAGAGTTGGATTCAGAGTCATGGACTTGAACCTCTTGGCTATCGATGTTATAGATGGGCTTGGATTGTTCAGTTTGACGTAAAGATATTATTAGATAAATGAGCATTCCGTAAAATGTACGCATTATAGATGGAGAGAAAATATTATTCTTAATAATAAAGTAGAAATCCATCACGTCTAAACAAGCGAAATAATGTTTACGCTCATGAGGCACATAAAAATTCTTTAGTGGAAAACAAGTCCCTTAGGAAAAGTCAAACCATAAACTCCTATTAATGCGGCAACTCTTGCTCCTTTTGTCGTAGGTCACTTAGCCTTTGCTTGATGATCTCTTGCCCATGAAGCCTGCACATTTACGAATGTGAGATCCATCGATATCTAATACCCGTGACGGAAGTAGATAGATTGACTTCTATAACATAAATACTTGGAAGTGGTAGCCTGCATTTCTCTTCTTTTTTCTTCAGATCTTCCAGAAGTAGAGCTTACAATTCCTCTTCGATCTTCCCGAGAGTAGAGCTTACAATTCCTCTTCCAATGACCTTGTTCATTACAGAAGAAGCAAACTCCCTCCTTGGGCGGCTTTGGCTTCTTGGCCTTAGGCTTAGATTGTCCTTTGCCTTTCTTGGCCTTATTGCCTTTGCCCTTTCCTTTTCTTTTCATGCCTTCCCCTTTTTGAACCATAAGCACTGGATTTGTCTTTTGAATGTTCGTCTCAACATTCTTTAACACTCCATGTAACTCAGCAATAGATTTCTCCATATGGTGCATATTGTAGTTCATAACAAATTGATCATAAGATTCATGTAATGAACCTAGAATCAGATAAGTAGCCAACTCTTGACTAATAGGAGCACCAAGCTTATCAAGTTGATTGATGAGACCCTTTATCTTTAGCACATGTGCACTTATTGAAGTGCCGGGTCATTTGCATGCATTGATACTTTGGTGGTTGTAAACCTTTCTTGGCGTGCTTGCTCTTGGAACATTCAGCGAGATGCACCATCATCAAATGCCTCCATTTCCTCAGTGCTTTTGAAGCTCGGAGTTCATGGTACGTAAGCATAAGGCGAGTTATCCGCAGGGAGTCATTGGTCTTCTTTATCAGCATCCTTTCGGCGCCCAGGCGTTGTTAGCGGGAGGTTCATTAGGATTTCATTATCAAGACATACATCTTCCTCTCTTGTTTAAGGACAATCCTCGAATTTTGAGATGATGGGGAAGTTTGTCCCATTAAGTTTTTTCCTTTTCAAGGATAGATCATAAAGTAAATGTTGATGTGTTGTTTGATGCCGTTCAATTACGCATACGAAAATATCTGAAGCTTTTGGCAAATGAGTCTTCTTCCCTTAAATTAATAACACTTTAGTGCTGCAGAGAGCAATCTTATAGTTTCTTGGTAGGTGAAAATCCGTTTGACTTAAATTCAAGCTTAGCTTTGGCTGTACTTAAACTTAAGCTAACTAGGTAGAAAACTCTTTCCTTTTTATGTATAGGCCCAAAACCAGTTATGATAGCCTAGTTAAGTCCTAGCCATATTTAATCTTATGGATATCACCATTATCCATCATGTCTTTACAAGATATTTGATACACCATGCTTTGTAGAAACTATATTAAGGCTTGATAAAAGTATTGACAAGTGTTAAAATTATGGAAGGCATTTTATGACAATATTTTAAATGATGAAATTATCAATTTGTTAGGCAAACTTTATAAACATATACATACCGCTCACATACAAGCATATTTATAAGCATAAATATAAGCGTGACATGTCATGGCCTTTCCTAAAGGTGATCTCCATAAGCCAATATTATGGAGATGCAAGATTACACTACCAATACCTTAGCTTTATGGGCTTGTCTCGAGAATGAACGGGCCTCCGTTCTTCGTTTCTTCTTCATTCTGAGAAGCAAGTAATAATTTGTATGCTATTTTATACTAAATTAATAAAAGAACACACATGTTGTGTCAATAAAAGCTCTGTGGCTCTTGTAGGCCGTATGCTAATATAATGAAAAGAGACACACATGTTGTGTCAATAAAAATTAACGACATGCAGGCCATATTTAAAAAATTACAAACCCATAATTAATACACACTTAATTACATTGAACAAGGGTCATGGCCTTGCACCATGCAAATTGAATATAAACATATTTAGCACATAATGATTATGAATATGGTCTTTCAATTGCGACATTAGTCACATAAACAAATTTTAAGAGGCTAGCATGGTGAGATTCTTTCTTTGGAAATTTCCTCACGATTATTAATCATCTTAATAATTCACAGTGATTTCACCAATGCTGATTATTCTTAATCTAACTTGATCCATCATTAATTTGGAACAATCCTGCCAATGTGTAATAATGCGTAATAGTCGATCTTAATGTCTAACATTATTATTGTAATAATCCTGCGATTAAGAATAATCTGTAATAGTCCATTGCCAATATGCACCATTGTATGCTAGTCTTGATTAAGAATAATGCCATGTGATGCATTCTTAATATCTAACATTAATGTGTAAGCAGTCCTGCTAATTAAAGAATAATATATAACAGTCCATTCTTAATATCTACTTGATCTGATGATTAATAAGTATATGTAACGATACACTTAATATATACTTGATCCTGCTAATTAATAAGAATCGTAACAACTATACTTAATAATATATGATCCTACTAATTAATCTTAAATTTGTATGATCTTGATGATTATAACACAGAATTACGAACTCGAGAATTTGATTATGATCATGGCAGTCCTAATCATATTAGAACTTTTCTAAAGCCTGAATCATTTTCAATTTACGATGTGATGTTACATACTTCATACGAAAAAAAAACATATTTCGATTATGCGATTATAAAAAAGCGGATGAACTAATGGATCATGACATATACGCCTTGACAAAACAAAATACATTAAGCGGTCCCGCGTTATATCACATATAAAAATCAGTTTTACCAAGCGGCCAATTTACTGCATTACCCTTTGACAGAATCAGTGATAAGAAAAAGCGAAAAAAAAAACCTTTGGCGCCGAATCCAGCGGTTTGATGAAACTAAACAATGAATCAAAGGAAATCCATATCTTACCTCTTGTAGATCGAATCCTTTTCGACTAGTGCAGATTTTCTTGATCACACAGAAACACAAACAGAACTCATGCAGAAGCGATCCGGCGGCAACAAGCCAGGAACAATGCGGTGTGCACCGCCCTCTAAAGGTATCCACACAAGCGGCTAATGGATGGGATGGATGTGCTAGCACCTTATGATGAGTCTTTGTCCCCGAAAACCCGAAACACCTTAGTGTCTTCCAAAACTCTAAAGAATTCTCTAAGCCACTTCAAAAGAACCATATACTTTTATAGATGATAAACCCGTATTTATGTCAGCCTCACGACCCTTTTATTAAAAGCGAATTTAAATAAATTCCATTAACTATTAATGGGCTTGGGCTTGGAAACTAATCATGGGCTAAAGAAAGAGCTCTTCTAACATCCCATTATACCTCATTCTTATGTGTGATTGTTGGGTTACGGGCAGAATATCCAATCTGGTTGGAACATAAATGTAGCGGAATTTATAATTTTTATTCCTTAACCTACCAAGGATCACATGCGTTTCATAAAAACCGAAGGAAAGGTAAACGAAACTTACCTCTTGTAGATCGATTCGTCAAGCCTTGAAGTACGCGTCTTGGTTTATTCGGATCTTCAAAGGGTGCGCTACGGCGACCACCCTCTGCAAGTATCCACTGCGAACAGAAATAATGAACGATCTTGTTGAATGCTAGTTCAGGTTCGTCTTCTCAAAAGCGAATTAGAATTACTTGTTTTGGTTATTCTTGAAGTAAAGGCAGCTACTACAAAAATATATATATCTCACATATACATATCTATATAAGTCTGTAGGGTTTAAATCAAAACGAATTTTTATTATTATATATTTAAAAAAACTCTTTTTAAATAATAACAATTTAAATTCAAATCCTTATTAGATAGAAGCGAATTTATATTATTATATATTTAAAAACTCTTTTAAATAATAACAATTTAAATTCAAATCCTTATCAAATAAAAGCAATTTATATTATCATATATTTTAAAACTCTTTTAAAAAAAAAACCACTTCTGAATTATTTCCTTATCGATAAGAAAATATAACAAATTAATTATTATTATAATTTAAATCACAAATTTAAACTTTCTCCAAGAATTAAATTAAATTTAAATAACAACTAATTGTTATTTGTAATTTAAATAATCTATCATTTTAAATTACTACGAAGTGAAAAACCATAGCAGATTATTATTAGATTTCTTAATGTGCGACCTATAGGTTCAATTAAACATTGGCGGTAGGCACAAATCACATTTGATCTCTGAGTCGTAAGTGGCGCTCTTAGCCCAAAGACATTATGACTACTGAGGACAAATGAAAGCTTCGCAATCAGGGAACAAACGTAATATAGCTAATGACATAATCCTTTTTGTCTCATGATATCTTGATAGAATATAAGGCATGGACAAGTCAACCTTATATCGTTCATCTTTGATTACTCAAAACCCTGATTATTGACTAAACAAATGACATTGATCTCCATCAATTCATTTGAGCAACCCATGCATTTCTCGATCTCAATTGTCGAGGGGACCGAGATATCTCTCTTATAATAAGAGGACAAATTCCATTTAATCGCTCATATCTCACTACATAATTCTTATTATGCTCCGATATAACCTTTATAGTCATCCAGATTAAAGGCAGTTTGATTATGTCAAAACACAATATTCCTTATATTTGAGAACTATGGCGATCTCGGGTCAAAAGGATTTAATGACCTGACTATTAGAGATTAACATGACTTTGATCCATGTATTAATCTCGAGGCAGATTCCCAAATACGACTATTTATTTACCAGCGAATAGATATAAATTTGATTTGTATCTCATACACATATTCATTCCATTAATATCAATCAGCTTTATACTAATCTTAATTCATTATTTATTCCCATAACAATAACCGATTAAGGATATTTAGAATAATTAATAATATTATTCGAGGGGACGTATATATAATAAACATCTGAATCATCCTTAATAATTAATTCTCATAAATAGTCAAAAATACCATGTCCATACGATAGGCCTAGAGCACTATTACTAGCAGACCACATGGGTTCACTCGATGTTGGCGACGGGCCCCGAATCATATTCTATGCCCACAGAGTTATGGTGGTCTCTGCAAGAGACATTATAACTACCCCGAATCAAGTGAATTCGATGTTTCGAAAACCTTACCATAGTATGATGCCAAGGTCCTTTGTCACCACGATGTCTCGATTAAGCACAAAGCATGGACAAGTCCATCTTTATACAACTTAATCGTTTCTTGATTCTCAAGTGGCCCGACTAAACAAATGATTTTGATAGCTCCTATCAATCTCATTTCAAGCCTGGCCATGCATTTCTTAGTCTCACTTATCGAGGCGATAGACATCTCACTTTCGATTAAGAGTGGGACAAATTCCCTTCACTATCACTCACATTCCTCCACATGATTTCTTGCATGCCAAACCATAGCTTGTATTACCATCACAGTAAAGAGCGTCATTGAACTCGTCAAGACACGAAGTTCCTCATGTAGGAATCCATGGTGAATTAATTCGAAGGACTCCAAATACCACTCTTTGCGTGGTACGATGACATAATCCATAGTATTTCTCATAAGCGGGTCAGTCAATAACATGAACTTAACATGTATTTATGTTACGAGTAACATCTTATGTTCATGACCAGCAAGCGTGGTCTTTCGAAATATAAAGTCTTACTTCATTATTATTCCCACGATAATGATCGACTATGACTATTTAGAATAATGTTCTTATGCCTTAGGGTTTTCTCGAGTCACGTACTTGATGACATAAAGCGAACCAACATTCAGAATATGATTTTATCAAGTTAAACCACAACTTAAATAACAAGATAAAATGATAAGTGTCTCATGTATATAAACATATAATGACAATATGTATGCCACTGGACATAAAGCGGAGCCAACTATTCAAGGATCTGATTTTATCAAGTTAAACCACAATTTAAATAACAAGATAAAATGATAAATGCCTCATGTATATAAACATATAATGACAATGTATATGCCACTGGGCTAGAGCATATCACTAACATCCAAGTCATAATAGGTTTCGCGGACAACATCCCATATTTCTTTGGCAGACATGAATAGGTAGGGTTTCCTAATAGACTCCCTCCATGAACTGAGAAGCCACGGGTGATAAGTGGGAGTTATCTCCAATTTACGAAACAAAGGATCAAATTTCCGTTTGTTTTTTTTCTTCCCGTTAAAAATCGAAGCCTCCGCCATCTATGGCTAGTTTCATGGATTTAGCCCATTCTAAAAAGTTATTGCTATTCAATCTAACAATCGTTTTTAGGATGGAGGCATTTGGGTTCACATCAATGGTAATGGGATGAGCAGAGGTGACGGTTTGAATGGGAGAAGAAGAAGGAGGACTAGTTTTTGGCTTTTTGGCCATGATTTGAATGGGAGGAGAAGGAGGATTGGTTTCTTGGTTTCTAGCCATGGCTGATGACTTGAGTTTCACCCTAAACCTAGGCTTTCGATACTAAGGAAAGTTTGAGGGAAAATATGGTCCTTAATATTATAGTGGTAGAGTACATCAATATTTATAGGATTTACAACACCTAATTGATAGAATATGTATGGGATTTAAAATACTTAATTGGAAGCTCTTGACAACTATAATTGACAGTTATTTTTAAATACCAAAATGTAATCGGTTAATAAATCGGGAGGTTAAAAAAAATTCCCTAGAAAATCTCCTATAATAGGAAAAACTAAACTAGGAAAAAACTTTTAATATTTGAGAGCAACATATGTAGGAGGTGGCCTACCACCATACACAACTTCAAAAGGGGTGATTTGAGTAGATAAGTGGTAGGAAGTGTTATACCACCACTCCCCCAAGGGAAGCCATTTAGTCCATTCCTTCGGTTTATCCCCAGTCATACATTGTAAATACTGCTCCAAGAACTTATTAACTATTTCGGTTTGCCCATTAGTTTGTGGATGATATGTTGTACTATGCAATAACCCAACATTTAACTAAGCAAATAAGCCTTTCTAGAAGTTACTAGTAAAAATAGGATCTCGATCACTTATGATTGACTTTGGTAGGCCATGCAATTTATAAATATTATCCATGAATGCTTGTGCAACATCAAGAGCAGTATAAGGATGGCTTAAGGACACAAAATGAACAAATTTACTCAACCTGTCTACTACAACAAATATGACTTGCTTACCATGTGATGTTGGCAACCCCTCTATAAAATCCATGGATATATCTGTCCAAACTTGTCACGCCCGAGGCGCGAGAGACTGGACTGGGACTCTTTACTTTCTTTTTAAGACATTGGTGGTTCCAAGTCTTATATCTATATCAAAATATTGTATACAAAATACAAAATACAAAATACAACTACCACCAGAGTGGTGTCCATCAAAATCTATACACATATACTAAGGCCCATTTACTTATACAAACACTTATACATATACATGTCTAATACAAACATCAGAGATCACGGAAGCAAAGGGTCGGGTGGGAGGACTCCATCTCCGAGATGACTCATAATCGCCGGTGAATGTCCCGTCCTCTCGCCTCTCTTCAAGACTCACACCTGATTGAACACCCATGCTAAGCTTTACGCTTAGTGGGAACATATAAACAGTGACAACCAATAACAATAATCGCTGTCACAATCTTTTTACATTTACTTTCCTTACATATAACAAACCTATTCGACAGACTTTAACTCATATCTCTTATTACACATGTAGGTTTTATCCTTTTAGATTCCATATCATTATCATGTTCGTAGATATTTCCATGTGTCATGTCTTTACAGGTCGTTAATTCATATATCTTGTACACGTATGACATGTCGATCATATATCGTGAGCAAACTTATACATATACAATGGCAAGTTGGAACCGATCAGAGTCATATCAAATACATACAAAGCAGCTATATCGTGACTTATATACAGAGACAATTACGATAATGGATGGGTCCATACTGCATAGATCAGCATCAAATACATACCGGGTTCATATGCATATCTCAAAACGTATCCAAAAACAAACAGATGGAGCAGTTTATATCGAATCATATTCATCTACATATCTATGTCAAGGTATCCGATTAATCTCTTTTACATGTTTCATGACTTTCAAGCCGTGTCAGTGTCTTATTCATGTTATTTATATAATTCCATTTACTTGTACCTTATGACTTTTAACAAAATTTACATCTCCCCGTAGGGAGATGTAGCCTATACAAGAGGTACCCATAGTACGCTTAGAGCGAATCGAATTCTTTCTCTTATTGTTCATTATTCAAATTTACATGGTTTATGTTCCATGACTTTATCAAGTTTTGTGTACTTTACTTATTCCCTACCATATAAAGGTTAAAAACAGAAGCATGCTAAGGCATGATTCTTGCATACTAGATGTGTCCTATCAATATCGACCTTCTATCATTTACGATTTCCGCTTCATCGTGCTCATTAATATAGATATATACATATATCATCCTATACATCTCCCGTAGGGAGTGCATATCGCACAAATCGAACATAGTGTACTCGAGGGTGCACAAGATTTATTATGCATATGATATCTGGTCTTATTCATGTGATTTTTATATATGTATTCATCAATGTCTACATTAATTACATCTATACTAGCTCACCTAGATCGGGAACCATGAATGAGAGGGACATGGTACACCAGGAACCCGAAGGTGTGGTATAGCATCAATTGGTACGCGGCTCGCCACGTCAATGGCGCGTCGCGAAGACTCAGCGTGAGTGCCGGCATTGATCACGTGCTCACCACATAACAAAAGTGCGTCATAGCATTCAGCGTGAGTGCCAGCACCGATCGTATCGTGTCCGCCCACGCAATGTGTTTCGTAGCACCAGCAGAGGCCAAGCATCGATCAAACGCGGTTCGCCATGTGTAATGCGGCGTCAGAAGACTGGGTCAGAGTGCCGGGCATCGATCAAAACGCGGACGCCTAATGGCCGGCGTCGTAGCATAACAGAGTGTCAAAGCACCGACGTTATTCGGCCCACATGTAACAGAAGTGTCGTAGCACTAGCAGGAGTGCCAAAGCACTGATCAGATTGTCTACTCATTCATTATTTCGGTCCTAGGTAATCATACTATCATATGTCTTTAAGAACTCATAACCTATCTTAATCACATTCTGTCTTCATATCATTTGTGTAGATCTATCAGGTCTTTATCTATTTAATATTTTTATCAAGTCTTTATCTATTCATAGCCTTCTTTAATCGGGCTATCAATGCTCATTCATGTATTTCATATATCATTTGTTATCTCTTTTCAACAGTTATATGTGATAATAATCATATATAATCTATTTTATTCGTACGTAATTAGGCATTCTTAACTACATTATGTGTTCATGACATATTGCCTTTCAGTGTTTCAGTTCGCTTTCATGTTTTATATCATATATTCATGTTTCACGAACACATCTATACATATTGCATTTCCTATATTTTTCCTTGCTTTCATGCCTCACATATGGCATTTCATACTTGTATAGTATGACACCTATGTATCTCACACATCATTCATGTATTCTTGTTCTTCTATGAATCTACTTTACTTAGAAATTGATCATTCCATCAATCATTCAAACTCGGTTATGGTGACATTTTCATGCTAAACTAGTCGGCTTGTCCATATTACACTAGGGATAGTCTCAAATACTCATTCGCAGGGTCTTAACTCCATACATGGCGACCGCAAGTTACTTGTACTCATTTGAATTATAAAAGGGCGGTTCTTCTCCAACTGGAATCACCCAAATCGGAGCACTGAAACTCAAGATATGTCCTAAATAACCGGGACTACTCTATGTTCAAAACAGAACCAGAAATTGGCTTGAACATAGCCCCACTTTGAGTGACTTTATGGACAAATGGGGTTAGAATTTGAAGATACCTATTTCAGGGAGATTTGTTCTCCTTGACGTCTAGTTTACCTAGCAACTTGAATCACTCAATTTGGATAAGAAATGACCATGTTATGGCCAAAACACTAACTCTGGTCCAAAACAGAACATTGGGTACTGGTATCGACTTCGTACCGGTACCGCTGGATTCGTAACACATGTGGTGTACTCAGCCATTAATCGTTTGTACCGTACTAAACCTCAAAATGCCCGTAAATTGTGGTTTTTCTCCCATTTTCCATATATTTCCACCCAAACCAACTCAATACTAACACACACATCAAAACCAATCTATATTCATCTTGTAACTCTATTCTACTCAAATCATCTTTCAATACTTATCTTACTTCAAAACCTTTTCAAGAATTACTCTAAAACAATTCCCCTAATATGGGTCATAACCCATACATAAAAACTAAACATAAAGATTAGTTAGGTTTGTTCTAAACCCAACTCCATTACATTTGCACTAAAACCATGAATCCAACCTCAAAGAGAGGATTCCATACTCTTCTCGTACTATTTAGCAGGCTTTCTACCAACTCTACTTTCAAGAAATCTGTAGTCAGATGAAATCCTAACAAACCCTGTGCTTAGTGATGTTTACTGGTCCATACACTCCATGGAAATCCATACAATTTCATGGAAATCCATACAGAACTTTAGAATTCCATACCTTAAACTTGGCTTTCTCCTTCTTTTTCTTCTTCCTTCCCTTCTTTCTTTCTCTTCTTTCTTCTTCCTTTTTCTTCTTCTCCTCTCTTTCTCTCTCTACTGTCGTTTCCTCTCAAAAATGACCTGCCAAATTTGGTCTTAAATCAAAGATCTCTCTAGGTCAGTGTTTGGCTCTCAAAACCCATTTTGGGTTAAGTTTTCATTTTATTTCACTTTAGTCCTTAAGTTCCTCTCTTTTTGCAAATCAAGTTAGGCACATTTCTATTTTAACCCATAGCCTTCTTATCTTATGACTTCTATGTCCCTTTGGCAAATTGTTATTTACCCTTGTTTTATCTTATACAAATTCGGTTTCTGCTTTTATTTCCTAAAATTCATATTTAACTTTGATTATACCTCAAATGGTACATGTCCGAAACTGAAGTAGTATATTTCGGTGTTAAGCAAAACTGCCCTGATGTAATGGTTGTAATAATCCGGGATAAGAAACATTTTCATCCCTTTATTTCTTTGACATATTCAAACATTATGCCACAAATATGCCAATCTCTTTACGTGATCTTCTTCCCAATAAAAACCGAAGGCTTGATTCTTTCTAAGGTTTTCTTCACACAGAATGTCCTCTCTACACCCGTATGTGTGCCTCTTTATGCAGAATAGGTTTCAAGCTTGAATGTTTGCCTAATCATAGCCTTCCCTTGTACTTGAGAAGGTCATGCTCCTAACCATACTTAGAGTGAGAGGCCGGATCTACTTGCATTTCCTGGATTAATCTTTGAATTTCCGCCTCTTATTGCCACTCTTGCTTGAGTTGTTCTACCCATTCAGCCAACAGAAAGGATCCATCATTGTTGCCTTTTCAACATACTCATTCATTCTTGATAATGCATCAACAGCCTTATTCCCCTTCCCACTTCTATGATGTATTTCAAAATCATAACCATTCAACTTAGAGAGCCACTTTTGTTGCATTGAGTAGAGATGCATGATCTGCAGCAACGTTTTTTAGACTAAAAATGATCAAGATAGGATCTTAAAGCACCTCCCTATTAGATATATGCCATTTTTAAACCCGAGATAAACCACCTACCATCTCCTTTCTGGAGTAATAGATATGCCAAGATGTTTAGGTGATTTAATTTTTACTCAAGTATGCTATAGGTCAGCCCTCTGGGATAGCATCGTCTCCAATCTCTGCACTCCACCGCATCACATTCTATTCTCGCGACCTCGAGTACCAAGCATTGCAATGTAGAAGCTTTGCACATGGCTACCTTCGTGGTTGAATGCTGCTCTCACTCTTCCTTGCTCCACAAAATTATCTTTCTATAAATTTGTCAATGGCTGCTACACGCCAATAATCTTTACTAAATCTTCGATAGAATTGCAGTCCCCAAAACTCGAGGAACTTCATGAATTTGGTATTGGCTGCAATGTCATTATTCAATCTTGGTTGGATTAGTTTCACCCCTTGTTAAGAGATTAAGTGCCCCAAATATTCTATTTGTGCCTCATCAAACATTTTGACTCTTGGCAAAATAATTTGATTTGAAGAAAAGTCTTCAAATGGACTATTTTAAATGTCTAAGTGTTCGAATTTTAATTTTACTAAATACCAATAAAAATACTGAAAATTTCTCAAGTAAGGAAAGAAAATATCATCTATAATAATTTTGAATGTTGGAAGCGCTTATTCATCAAACCAGTGGGTACCACTCAGAAACTCCACACAATGTCCTTCATGGGTACGAAAGGTTCAGAACATCGGTCGAGGTGTACCTGAATTTGGGTGGTAATTTGACCTCAAATCTAATTTTCTGAGAAAGCTTAGCCCAATGTAGTCTCATATAATACCATCAATCATGTGTATGAAGCTTATTCTTGATTGTGATGTTGTTTAGTCATAATCCACACACATACGCCCAACTCATGTCTTTCTCTTTTTCTGCCAAGTAAAACCGGGTAAGAAATGGACCAGCACCCTCCTTTGGATGTTGTCGCCTAAATCAACTCATTAATCATTTTTTTCAATCTCTCATTTTAAACATAAGGGTAACGAGTATATCTAATGTTCTGGGACACCCGAGGCATCAATGGAACGCTGGGTGGATTCTATGGCCTTGATGGTCAAGCCTGTCTCAGTGGGAATAGACTTTCATAATTGTTTAATAGCTTTTGCAACTCATTTGGCATCTCTTCTATAATTGTCTCCTTGTTCATCACGTAAGTTGCTTCCAACTGCATTGAGAAAATATGAGCATTAGCCACTGTCGGTGCATGCAAAAGATCCTTCTCCATTTGTAAGGTTGAAACTAATTTCAAGGGAACCGTTGTAGCCCCGCGTAACACCATTTTTTTTCCCATTCCAACTAAATTCCATTTGCAAGTTTTTGAAGTCCCACAAAATCGTCTTTAATCACAATCCATTATATCCCCAACACCGTGTCACAACCCCCTAAAGGAATTAATCCCTATATGTAACACCCCAAATTATACCCTAGTCGATTTATTACATGTTTATGTATAATAAAAGTGGGGCCTTGGTATTTTCTCGAAACTTAAATGCTATAAGAAAAATGATAAAAAACCAGAGATTTATCCAAGAGTTAAGGGTAAATTAGTAATTTGACAATTTAAGGACCCAAGTGGCATAAGATGAAAGATTATATGCTAAATTGGAAGTAAGATAAGATTATATGCTAAAAGAGGAAATTGACCCAAAAATGGGGATTAGCCAAACACACCTAACATTGTGGATAAGACCAAATATCTCATTTTTGGCTTTGTGAAGGTTAGGGCAAACCGTTTGAGAAGGAGAAAGAAGGAAGAAGGAAGAAGAAGAAGAGAAGGAAAACCAAGGTATGGAACTTTGTATGGAAATTGTATGGAATCTACATATGTTTGGATTAGGTACTGGATTATTAGTATGGAAAAAGTGTATGGAATGGTATGGAATTGATGTTTAGAAGTGTTGTTAGTTGGGTTAAGTTAGATTTATGGTTTTGTTTCGAAAAGGGTGTATTTTGCTGAGTTATCTATGAAAATGGCCAAAACTGGCCATTTCTGTTCTGTTTCCCATTATACTCTACGCCAGCGGACCCGAGACAAAGGTTTCGACTTTCTAGTCCGCCTAGGCATAGTAATGCTCCGCCTGCATAGCGAAGCTCGCCTAGGCGCACTCTAGGTTCTGCTTATTCCTCTCGTCACGATGCTAAGTCTTAACAATCAGCCCATTGATTAACAGAATCCTAATAAGTGAATGAAAGGTTCATACAGGTATAATAGTTATATGAAAAATGTTTTGTACTCTCATCGCCCTACAAAACCGAAGACAAAACATTGTCTCGCCTCACGGTTAATGTGTTTAAGTGTAGTGTTATTTATGAAAAGATAAATTTGTAATGAAGGTATATAGAAAACGATAAATGTTTAAATAATACAAGAATAAAGATGCATGCATAAATGATAAGAAAATATCGCATATGATTACCGGATAACAATAGTTAGTCGGGGGTATGAGATATATATTGTAAATGAAATAAAAGAAACAGATTGTTTACTTAGAACATAGTAGAGGGATAGATGTACATGCCTATTAGGGAAACAGTCTACAACATTACTGATCAGTTGACCCCATTTGGGTCATTACAAATACCAAGGGACTCTTATAAATGGTCATTGTCTCAGATATCGATAATGCAGTCATTTCATTTAGCCCTTATAGATGGTCATTGTCTCATACAATGATAACAGCACCTTCGGGTCCTTATAGTTCGTCTCAGACAATGATTATGTAGCACCTTCAGTCCTTATAGTTACCAGATCCAATTTTCTATGTATTCAGAGGCATGAAACCAAAAGATAAATGACAAGAATATGCAAATGATACGACATGATATGAGAAGTATAGCATTGTTATGTGATGATACGATATAGTGATAAGTATTAAAGCAAAATAAAATGAAAATGATATGGAATGAAAATACGATAACATCTAATAAGTATGATATATGTATATTATCTATAAATGATATGTTCAAAACATGAATAAGGCAATGCCAGATATGTAAAATGAACGTTAAAGTTATATGTGAGTTGTCGAAAGCAGATGACCCTTACAGAGGTCATTCACATGTATTATTTCTCACTAAACTATGTTTAGCACAGTGTTACATTCGTAGGTATTGTGAGAAGTAGACAAAAAGCCCAACATTCCACATCAAGAACCAAGGCAAATACACTACTAGGTGTCCACCAAGACCTTTTGGTCTATTTGTATATGTTTTGCTTTGTAAGCAATGCAAAAATTTATATATGTTAAACACTCCCATTATGGAGTTTTGAATATATTTTATAATCCGCTACAAAATATATTTCAAGTTAAATGTTTAACTGTACATGAATGAACAAGTTAATGGTATGGTAAAAAAGTAAAAGATAGCTACAAGTTAAGTGGTATTAGAGCACCCTGACATGGGGGACGTTACATCATATCTGCTTTGAATTCCTTACCTTGCATGCTCCATGTTAACTGCTTGCAAGTCATTATACTAGCAATCTTGGTTCCATTTGTCACTACAACCATTAAAGGTTGGTCTTGGTCGTATTATGCAAAACCGCAGGTTAGCCACCGTATCACTGGGTCGAAATTAGGTACTTCCTAAATCAATCAAAATGATGATAGCCTTTTTCTTAATGTTGCCCCTAATTCGCATGGTTTGGTGAGGTGTGGCACCGACAATAGCATGGACTGACACTAGGGGCTCGTCCTTCTCTTCTTCGAACTTGTTGTTTTCACCGCTTGTTTCACCTTCCTCTTCCCCTTCTAGCAAGTAAATTTGTCTCCTCTTACACTTATGCCCCAGTTCATATTTCTTGTGTACGTGGCATTAGATTGGTAGTGTTTCAAGATGAGGACTAAGCTTCCTTGATAATCGCCTCCATGGTGTTTTCTTGTAGTAATGTCAGCACTATAGCCTGACTTAGAGTAGTCGGTTGAAACATCATCACTTGGCTTTTTATTGTGTCTCTCAAACCACTTATGAAGCATTGTACAAAAAATTCTTCCTTTAAGCCTTTAGTTCTTACAATTAGTGCTTCAAATTGGTCCTGATCGATGTGTATGATTGAGATTTGCCTCAATTTTGTGATTTGACCAATTGGGTTGTCATATGTTCCTTGCCCAAATCGTGCGATTATGTCGGTAGCTAACGTCTCCCAATTCAAGTCTTTGACTGATGCTTCATACCCCTGGAACTAGTCTAAGGTCTTTCCTTCTAAATGTATTGAGGTGATCCCTACCTTCTCTAGTTCTAGCACCTCATTGTATTTGAAAAAACTTTCGCACTTGGTAGGGGATTAAACCACCAACTTCTATAGGAGCCACAATGGCCTTTGATTTTTCTACCGATTGATTGAACTTGAGGTTGAGAGCTGTCACCATACGGATCAACTCTTTTAATTCTGTTGAATGTTGTTCCCAAGTTTCCTTCAATTGCTTATAGCAATCCTCCAACCGTCGAATTTCCTGAGCTCTAGTCTCATCCACCATTCTTGGATACCAGGTCATCCCTCTGATACCAATGTAACAGCTTTTGATGATCTTCCAAAGAGAATCCTAACTCAAAGGAAACAAACAAAACCCTAGAAGGAAACTAAACAGAATCCTAACTCAACTCTAATCAGAAACCTAAGAAAACAATTAAAATATAAATAATAAAAACGGGTGGTTACATTTTACTTTGCTCCGTCTTTGGCCGTTCAGAAGTATGTGAAAGGAGCATTTAGATCTGTATTCATCTTTTGAATCTCTGGAACAAGAACACAATTCAATTTTTTCTTCTTTCTGATGTTTTGATTTTCTCTTTCTACTTCTTTTCGCTCAACGTGAAACGGAATTCGGATTTTTGCTCATTCAATTTGAAGGAATTTGTATTGATTTGGCCGTTTGCGTACTTTTCATCTGTTTGCCCTCTCGATTGTTAATTTTTCAATGAAGTGCTCTCTATACTCCATTGATCGTGTTTTTCGATTTTGCCTTTAACCACTGAGTGTTAATACTTTAAGAACCTCTTGTTACTCTTCAACTGTTTCTGCTTTGAAGTACTGAGTTGTGATTTCAGTGAGTTTGTTTACACTTAGTCGGATCGAGCATGTAAATTTCTTGTTAAATCTGCTATTGTTTATACTTGGTGAAATTCTAAATCTTATTGTTAGTCGGATCGAGCTGTAAATTCCTTCATATGTTTTTTTTTTTTTTTTTTCAAATTTAGTGAAACTAAGGTTAAATTTCTTCATCTTATTGTTTACACTTAGTTTGTTTTGTTTACAGTATACTTGGAATCCTGTTTACATTTGGGAATAAAATTCTTCTGACTGATAGAGATCCATTTAAGTTTGTCTAGTTTCATCTTAGATATTTGTGTCTGGTTTACTTGAAAAAAAAAAGGAATTTTTGTGTCTGATTTGAACAGAAGTAGTTGTAGTCTTGGTTCCTTGCTGCTAACCAAACCTACTTTTTTGTGTCTCAGTTTATATTGTGAAATCATAGAAAAAAAAATCTAGGAAATGCTTCTTAATTCAGATATCAAAGAATTGCAACTAGGCTTCTTTATAGATGTTCATGGATCTAAAATACTGATAATATTTCTTGTTTCTTTAGGCAATGGTTGCTGAGGGGATCTTGAAGTTGAGCTCTATTGTGTAGGTCCCATTGCTGCAGGTAATATCTTTGTTTCTGATTGACGAGATGATAGAGATAATAGTCTTCCAGAAGTGCCTTTCATGTTTTATAACAAGCATTTACTTGAGTATTACCAACATTTTAAAATGCAGGAAGAGATAATCAGGATCTGTCGTAGCATGGGAAAAGCTGTTATTGTAGCAACCAATATGTTGGAAAGTATGGATTGTCTTCATCCGACACCAACCAGTGAGCAGAGGTATCGTACATTGCCATTGCTGTCCAAGAGGGTGTTGACTCATGCTTTATGAGAAACTGCTAATGGAAAGTAAGCTCTTTCTCTTGGAATTTCTAGTTCCTAAAGATGTAGTTGGAGGTAATAGGAGCACCCATATGAATGCTAATCATGGTAATCATTAAGGAAGTTTAGCATTTTCTTTAATTATCTGTTTGCCAAGTTTAGGGACCTTAGTATACAAACTACATAGTCCTTATGAGACTTGGCTTCTTTGATCCACCCATCAATTCTCCCATTTGCTAAACTGGGGTATCAAATGTGTGCACTGGAAATTTTCTTAAAAGTATATTTTAGATAGGCTGAAACTTTATCTCTTAATATATTCAAACTCACTTTTTACTGCATGCTTGTTCCCTTTGATATTCTTTCTACAATTATAGATTTTAAGCCCACTTTTATTCAAACTTGGGTTTTTTTTCCTTGAACTGGAATTAAATTGGGTTTATTCAAACTACTAAAAAACTCTCAACATAGGTTGTGAAACTGGGTGAAAAAGATTATGATAAGCAACTTATTGTATCAGCTTCGAGCCTTTCGAACTACTTATAGGCCTGATCACCTGGGACAGGCTCCTATTTTAGCTTTAGTTAGGGGTTGAAAGAGAAGCCAAAGTCACAATTCTTAAAGAGCAATATAAGTACTGTAAAAATTCTATTAGCAATGAAAATATATTTTGCATAAACCGAAATAGAGCTTCTACAAGAAGCAACATTTTCATGGCTTTCAAATTAAGCTCATTTTTAAGTCATAAACTCTTTGACCAAATTTATCCGAGATAAGGTGCATAAATGTCTCTCGACTATCGCTTATATGTCTAATTTACCGAAGCCAGTTCACGTGCCCCGACTCTTTAAGATTGCAAATATCCATGCCTCTACCATCATGATCTTACACAGATGAACAAACGGGAGCTATCCACGTGGTGCTCATGTCGAACGACGTTTAAATGCCCACTTGTCTATCCGTAAATTGGCGACTCCAGAATGCATTTAACGAAATTACGATACTAAACGCCAAAGACCCATGAATCAAAAAAGAACTTAAAAGCTAAATTAGACTTACGACTATAAGTTAGGAGCATTTATGCACCTTTCCCAAACTTATCCAATAGCATTAGAACTCTTATTTGGCTTAAAAAAAAAAAGCACTTTTGACTTCATTAAAGTTGAGGTGAGCCTAAAACCTAACTTTAGGACCAAACTAGAATTTATAAATAAATAAACAAAATAAGTAAATATTTTTGGTTGATCAGTTAGGAGGACAAACCCTGCACCCAGTTTATTTATAAACAAAGTGGATTTGGAAGCATGAAAAACACTGCCATCACATTTTCCAAATTCTGTGTGTACTTGCCTTTTCATTGGGTACCGGGGAACCCTTCGACTAACTGATGAACCATCAAGTCATCAAGATCATGCTTCATAGCTCATGAATTTACCTCCCTTTGACCTAAAACAAAGAATGTCAATTTTGAACTTTAAGTGAAAGAAAACAATAAACAAAATGATATTACAAACTGACTGTACAATGATGATAAAAGATAAGGTACATAAATGCCTTAGTATTTGATCATATATCTAACTTGACCTTCAAACTTTTTTTTAGATCCAATATTACTCATAACATTTGTTCCATAGCTTAAATATACTTTTACCGTCAATGGAGTGAATGTCATTTGCCCATCTATTAATTCCATTGACGGTAGGGGCATATTTGAGGTATGAAAGATCAAAAAAATTTAATGACTAAGTTGGACATATGATCAAACATTAAGGACATTTGTATACCTTATCCCGACAAAAACATGTAGGAACAAGTCAAGCATTATGAGGAATTTAGAATGCTTATTTTTAAAATCCTGATAAATTCATAACAGCCCTTGACAATTACCAGAAATTAACAGAAAAGGGATTGTACATATCCACTGTATAAGCATGACCTCGTATGAAAAAACCTCCAAAAAAGATTCGCTTAAGCTCAAACCGAAGTGCATTCAAGTAAGATATCTACACACACAAAAAATAAAAAAAAAAGGCAGAATCAGAAGCAAAAAGACATGTTACCGTGTCAATAAATTGATAGCAATCTGTAATTGGTTATCTGAAATGGAAATGACAGTCAACTTAACCAAAAAATATTGAGATTCTGGTCAACTACCTTGGAGGATTACACTGAGAAATCTAAAACGGCAAAGCAGTATGAATGGAAACAAAATTAAATTAATATGTCAAGCATGTCCCAAAAGCTTGAATGAAACTGCAAGAACAGAATGATAAATCGATTTGTGCCACAATAGTAGTCCAGTTCATGCAGTTCAATCAATTTTATCTT
The DNA here is from genome assembly GCA_016808115.1 of Tetrastigma voinierianum. Taxonomy (NCBI): domain Eukaryota; kingdom Viridiplantae; phylum Streptophyta; class Magnoliopsida; order Vitales; family Vitaceae; genus Tetrastigma; species Tetrastigma voinierianum. The sequence continues at coordinate 1,823,356 of JAEQBH010000433.1, read as the reverse complement.
CTTGTGGAGCATTTGGATTAGATAACATTTAAATGAATAAATAAAGAACAATACGTGTTACCCTGTTTGCAAAGATATTGTCCTTCTTCCTGTTCTTGAATAGAGCCAATTGTAAGAGGTGCTGGTTCGAGACCCTCTCTTTGTTGATTTGAAAGTCTTCTACTAGATTCTGTATTTGATTTGTTTGACTCTCCATGTGTGCGAGTATAAGGCTTGGTCAATCCTTCACTTCAACATCTTTCAGTTGGTAGTAGTGAGGAGCTATCTCCACCAGCCACTCCGGCTTTAGATCAGTCACCTGTCTCAAATATTCCTTGGTTGTAAGAACCAGTTCATGGTATACAACCCATCTTGGAAGCATCTGAGCTAAGCTTGAGCTTGGGTGAATGTAAACATTCTGTGGGTGTTTAACCGTTCGATAAGATCCAAACTTGTGCAATCTTGCAGAGTTAGGAAAAAAACCAGCTGTTATAGCTTTCTTTATTGAATCTAAATCATTGGGATTGTATGCAAGTTCAATCTCAACCCTCTCCTAGAGCCCCTCCAACTGGTGTCTTATATCTCTGGCATGGTTCATGCTTCTTACCTGAATATAATTTTGGTAGCACCATTGACATGAGTAATTAGTTTCCTTCCAAGAGCTGTAGACCTTCAACAATGCAATATGGTCCTTAACATTGCCAGTGTGAAAATTCATCCTCGCATTGTCAGCATGGACTTGTTTGTCTTTTGGGCGATAGAGATGGGGAATTTACCAATGTGAAAGCATAGCAGCAATTGATATGATCTCATCTGAGCATTTGTATTGATCAGGATGCAACTATCTTGGACAAGTATAGAATAAGGGGGAATTCTGCCATCCTTTTCCCCACCTTTGTTAACTCCCCAAGCCTGTTTAAGGTACTTAGAGCATACAACAATTCAAGGGCTTCAATAAAGCTTCCAGATCGTGATATCCACAAAATCAAAATTAATCAAATCATTTATACCAGTTCTTGAGGGAGAGCAAACATTGGCTAGGTTAGTTCTTTGTATTTATGGCACAGTACTTACCTTCCATGTGGTTGTAAAAGTTGCAGGCAGTATACAACCTGTAGCACTTTCCAGGACCAGTACGTCCAGATCGACCAGCCCTTTGCTTGGCTGATGCTTTAGAGATGGGAGTGACTTGTAATGACTCCATCCCAGTTCTTGGATTATAGGATTTCATCTTACAGAACCCGGTATCAATGACATACTCGATCCCATCAATCGTCAATGAAGTTTCTGCAATGTTTGTCGCCAAGAGGACATTTCATGCTCTTTCAGGAGTAGATTCAAATATATTAGCCTGCAGCTCAGTTGGCAGGTTTGCATATATAGGGCAGATTATCAGCTCAGCGATCTTCATCCCGAAACGCCTTGTCCTCATTTTCATGATTTCTTCAGCTCTTTCGATTTCCTCCTGACCGGTGAGGAAAACCAAAATATCACCAGGTGGTTGAGTCACATGAATTTGAAGTGCAGTGACAATGGCTGCATCTAAGTAATCTGCCTCTGGTGTTTTAGTATAATGTATTTCAACAGGATACCGCCTACCAGGAATTTTAAAGATTGGAGCAGAATCAAAATAATCACTGAACTTTTCAGCATCAAGAGTAGCACTTGAAATAAGCAACTTAAGATCCAATCGAAATCGCGCAATATCTTTGACTAATCCAAACAGAATATCAGTAGACAGTGTTCTTTCATGTGCTTCATCAACCATCACAACACTGTAGCTGGCCAAATCCGGCTCACCAAGCAATTCTCTCAATATCATTCCATCAGTCATATACTTCACAACTGTTTTTTCTGATGTGCAATCTTCAAACCTGATAGAATAACCAACCTCATGCCCAAGTTTAACCCCCATTTCCTTAGAAACTCGAGCTGCAACGCTCATTGCAGCAACTCGTCGCGGCCGAGTGCATCCAACCTTTCCGCGCTTGGTGTACCCTGCTTCATGGAGGTATTGAGGTATCTGTGTAGTTTTCCCAGAACCAGTCTCCCCAACTATAACAAGAATCTGATGCTCCTCTACTGCTTTGAGCAATTCATCTCGGTATGGATAGATAGGCAAGGTTTTTCTATCATCATCCTTGAGTTGTTGTTTCTCTGATGATGCTGATTTTGGAGTAGAATCAAAATCAAAACCATCTTCAAACTTGTCACTGTCCATCACAGATGCCTTGATGAATTCAATCTGGTCTTCCAACACAAACTGATACTCATCTGACTTCTGTTCTTTTTCACCCTTCGAACCACCAAATTTAAACGAAGCCTTCCTGATTTGATGCTCCTCCCATGCCTCTTGCTCTGCAAATCGATTCTTCATCTTGTCACTTGAACTAGAATTTCCTTATAATGAACCACATAAAATCTCTTCTCCTGATTTACACCAATTCTCCTGATCATAAGCTTCAGGCATTCAATACTCATTATTATCTCCAATTTCTTCAGACCTCTTCTTCACAAGATCATACATTTTCTTTTTGTATCTTAGTTCACTCTGCTCTACTTCACTCAACTTTACCCCATCAAAAAGAAATTGTTCATCTTCTATATCATCTCTTAGCTCCTCCACCTTCTTTTTCTCCCTTTTCTTCAAATATTCTTGTCTTGAAACTTTTCTTAAAGCTGAAATTTCATCTCCCTTCATAGCCTTACATCTCCTGGATAATTTTCTTGTCCTTGCTTCATCATCGTCTTCCACACTTTCAGTCTTCTTCCTGAACCTCTCCTTACGAGTAGTATCGGCTTTTTCGGGCCGAAAAGCTTCGGCAACATCATCCTCATGACTTTCATCTTCATCCAAAAGAGCATAAGTCTTCTGCTTCCTCACAAGCATAGCTGCTTCCCTTTCTTGTTTCTGATAAGCATTCAACCCGGAAGATTTATGGGGTAGCATTGAGAAGATCATCTCTGCTAAAGAATATGTATCAATGGAAGCAGAAAAACCGAACTCTAGAAGCTTCCAGACAACATCAGCAGGAGACGGAGCTTGCTTGGCCAATCCGACTACATATTGAACCACTATGGGATGAGAATATCCCAGCAAGATATCAATTTATCGGACACCCATGTCTTTAAATCGCTATGGCTAGCCATTTTCTTTCTGATCTATATATTTTTTTAAATTGGATGAATGGAGAAGAATGATCAATGAATGGAGGAAAGATTCGTGTGTAATTCATCGATGACTGGCAACATATTTATATGTACTAAGAAAATCTTGAATCCTATAGGAAAGATTCCTAATTGGTATCTGACTACCTAATTTACATATTTTCTTTTTTTTAACAGGTTTCTGGAGAATCCTGAATCCAATAGGAAAGATTTAATTGGCTTCTAAGTCTACCTCCTATAAAGTCGTGGACATAAATAGGTTATTTTAAAAAAATTATTAATATAGGTTGAAGACTAAAATAATGTTTAAACTAGTATTGGCATACATGTAACACATCACAATATTGCAGTTACTAGTTACGACATTAAAAAATTTTTTAAAATTAATGTCGTGGTTACTGACTTTTTTACAAAAGAAAACTTTTAGAGTTTTAAACTGAAATAGTGTTTTGGGAAAAATGCATTTGACTTAGTTTTTTACCAACCAACGCCTGAAAGAAACATGGTCTTCAGCCACGTAGCATTAAAAGATGGCAAATGTCACTGTCATGGATAACAGTAATTGAATTTTTATCAAATGTCGTTATCCATAATAGCGGCATTTACTCTAAACATTTCGTAAGATTACTTGAAAGTTCAAATCACTTTATAAATTTTTTCAAATGAATTATTTCAATCTAAAACTCAAACTTTTTATCTCATTCTTATTCAAAACGAGAATTTTATTTAAAAATTTTTTTAATTATCTAACTAATATATAATTTTTTGATAACCTTTTTTTAAAACAAGAATCTGGGCAATTTATATTAGAAAAATAAATATTCAAAAAGTTTTAACTAGCAATAATATTTTTGGATTACTTCAAAAACCATCTTTCTATTTTTTTTTCATTAGAAAGAAAATCTTCTAATAGGAAAGATTCCTAATTGGTATCTGACTCTACCAAATTTATATATTTTCTTTTTTTAATAGGTTTCTTGAGAATCCTAATTCACGGTTGAATAAAGTGGTAAAGTAAATTTGTGTCAGGTAATGACAAGCAAGGATAGACACTAGAGATGGCAAATGTGTCCGTATCCGTGGATTTCCGACCCGATCCGATCCGGTCAAACAAGAGAAAATCATGGATCGGATAATGGATGGGGTGGATATGATAAACTGATTTTTTTTGAATGGATATGGATTGATATGGATTTAGTATATCCGACCAAACCTCAGATTATATCCGAATTTTTAAACGTGGTGTAATAATTTGAAATTAATATTCTCAATGTTATAATATCCGGTACAATATTTGAATTAATTGTAATTTGTAATACACTATGTTAATATGATATGATCTCACATTACTAATTCAAATATTTAATTGCCTATTTTTAAAAAAATCCTAATTAGTAAATAGAAATGAATACTAAAAATATAATAATGTAAACCCTAAACTAATAATAACATTATAAATTATAAATATAGTCCTAATTGTAATTTGTAAATCCTAACGTAACATGCTAACACATTGTAAACCCTAACTTCTTAACAACACAGAATTTAAACTTATAACACCACAAACCCTAATTTGTTGATAAGCCTCATACGCCATATTGATCCACGCCTTTCATTATTCTTCCTAAATAAGTGGACTGGATATATCTCTTCCAAGATGTTCAGCTTGGGCCATTCTTGAATCACCCAAGACTTGATAGTCGCTTGATAAATGTAGCAAGCCCTCCCGTTGTATAAGAATTAAAACTTATGTGACTCTTTTAAACTCTTTAATGACTGCCTCTATCTCGTCATGCGGGTGGCATTTAGTCGATTAATCTCCTCTTGATACAGAGTGGAAAGTCCGACAAATGGGCGATCTCTGGGCCTCCGTTTGATTTTTAGTCCCTAAATCCCTAACCTAATGTAACACCACAAATTTTAATTCCTAATATTGTAAATTTTAATTTTAACACTTAAAGTCCTAATCAAACATCACTAACCCTAACTCTAATACTGGTCATATAAATCTTTTAATCTAATATAGCGAGGAAAGGAGGCAAAGTATGGAAGAGACTCGGAGAGGTTTTGCAAGATAGCCTCGCGCTTTTGATAGAAAATGAGTCTATACTTTGAATGCCGAAAGCATAAGTATAAAGGCACCAATTTGCACATCCGGAAAAAAAAACCGGGCCTTTGGATTTATAAAAGAAAAACACTCATTCTCGAATTGCTCGTGAAATCTCAAAAACAAGTCTTAGTCAGATCACGCCAAAGATTAAAGAACTCTAGATCTATTCCTTCATAACATTCGATTAAAAGTTGATTTGTATTCTCGCTTTTTCTTTATTTAGATCGAGTATTAATTACACTCCATTGTAATATAATATTGTGTTGCATCATTTAACATTACCAATCTAAAATACATATATCATGTTCTAATATTTTCAGATCGATTCATCATGCTTGTGCTTAAATGTTGAGATCCATCATGCTCGTGCTTTAAATGTCGATCCATCATGCTTGAAAGGCCGAATATTAAGTCTGGGGTCACTGGTTCCATGAAATGGAATTAAAATAATAATAATAATATTAATTATGCAAGTGCAATTTTAAGGAGAAATGTAAGTTGTAAGCTTGGTTGTTTGTAGAATAAAATATTAATTGTGATTGTGTATGAAATATTTGCTACAATTATGATAATAATTTTATTTTTTGTAAATGGTGTAAATAGATGGTCTCAATTAACCAAATAAAAATAAATAAAGAAAAAGGAAAGAGACTGCTTTTGTAAAGTAAATTGTAGTTGTGATACAAATATCCGAAGCCATGTAAAGTAAAATGATTTTTCGTAATTCTTTTATTTTCAACTTGTCCATTTACTGTATTTCTAGACTAAAATTTGATTTGACCTGCTTGTAATACTTTTTTTTTAATTTCCAATAATTTTATACCATTCTAGATTTTTAAATTATTGGTTTTTGTAAAGTAATTGTAGACGTGAAAACAAATCAAAGTTTTGAATGTCCTCGTTTTACCTAACTGCACACTGCATATGTTTTGTTGAAAATAAATTATTAAACGACTTTAGAATGTCTCATTGATTTTTTCCGTGATTCTAGACATCATGAAATTAACTTTTGACACATAAAATGTTGATATTATCTTTTTAGCATGAGGTATGATTTTCTAAGTTACACCCATTGCAAAGGATCGATTCTCGATCTACACCCGATTTCTTACATTATTTCTTTTATTTTGTTTTATTTTATTTTATTTATTTTCATTCTTTCCAAGTTTTCAATTTTAAAATTCAATTGCCTCATTTTTCAATTTTACCTATATTTTGTAAGGAACCATATACTAGTTCTAGAAAATTCTCATTTGCCGAATAATGTATAAAGTAGTTGATTTGTGATAAGCTTATTAACTTTAGACTTAGTTTATATTCCTAAATTTATGAATCATGAAGTTATAACTAGTGTCATAGGTTAGCAAAATATGTCTTAGTGTTTTATGGATAAATCCGATATCCAGGAGAATATCCAAACCGCTGGATGATATGGATTTAGATTTTTTTATCCCGTAGATAGCTGATACTGGATATTTGATATATTATTTTTATTTAGGATCGGATATGGATTTTGAAAAATCCGATCCAAATCCGATCCGATGCCATCCCTAATAGACACCTCCTCGGGTGAAAGACCCGTTAGTGTGGTTAGACATAATTCCAACGATGAAAACCCGTAAACGTGTCTAAGTGTGCAAAACTTGCAGTGTGACACCAAAAATTCGCTACCCATAAAAAAACACATGAGTTTTGTATACAAATTATCATTGAGGTGTAACATCCAAAAAGCTTTTGGCTTGAAAACATATAAAATTGTTTTGTAAAATGATCATTGGATGTAATCCATAAATGATGGATTTTTATCATGCATGGAATTTAGCATTGTGTGATAGGAATCGGTAAGGATTAAAGGTGTAATGGATTCATGGAACGAGGCATGGTGCATGGTACCGGATCTGTCTGTTCGCGACATGACGTGTAAGTTTCATAGTAGGAAATTATGTTTTAGCGGAATGTGAATGCAGATGTGTGGAACATGACCATTGCATGTCATGACTTGGTGGGTAGCCTCTGCTGTAAATATTCTCTATTAGAGTGACTCACCCTTTATGGGAAAGCATTCGGAGTCTTGAGGTGTCTGTAGATAGATGTCTCTTATTTGAGGTCGCAATTATGAAGAAGGCCAACATGTGGCCTTAATAAATCTTTTTGTAAAAACTTTGGAACAATCTAGTTCCGGTATATAATAATGGTAAGAGAATTGTGATCGAACTCTTACGGACTGTTTTCAATGTAATTTTGCATATTTTTAACTTAAATATGGATGAATGGATCCCGGTGAATGGGGCTGTGAAGGTGGGCGTGGGGTTCTTTGAAAGCCCACAAGTATTTGATACCAATTTGGTATTAAAACTTAGGTATCTGAATTACACAAGTGTACTTCCATGGATTAATGATTTGGTCAAAAAACGAGGACTCTAAGTTTTTAGGCATCACAACCTCATCTAGAGTCATGGACATAAATAGGTTATTTTAAAAAAAATTAGTAATATAGGTTAAAAACTAATATAATGTCTAAACTAGTATCAACATACGCACCGCAATACTACAGTTACTAGTTATGACATTAAAAGGGCACCTTAAAATTAATGTCATGGTCATGACCTTTAAAAAAATAGTGGGATTGTTACATTAAATTTCGGTATTTAGTTTGATTTTTCAAACCTATCTTGGTTTTTTCTTTTAACTTGTATTGTTTGGAATAAGGTTTTCTTTCTTCCTTCCTTCCTTTCCAAAGACTACCTCATCCATATATCAAAACTGTTTTTCAACTCTGCTTATGAACAGGAAGAACTATTATCTGCCTTATTCAGAATGAGAATTTTTTTTAAAAAAATGTTTTGAATTATCTAACTAAAATAATTCTGGACAACACTTTTTAAAAACAAGAATCTAGGCAATTTATATTAGAAAAAATAAATATTCAAAAGTTTTAACTAGCACAATATTTTGGATCTCAAAACCATCTTCTATTTTTATTTTTTTTATTAGAAAGAAAAGAAATTCCAATAGGAAATATTCCTAATTGGTAAATTGACTCTACCTAATTTACATATTTTCTTTTTTAACAGGTTTCTATAAACCAGAACCAATAAGATTGACTATTTCTAAGTCTACCTTGTTCAGAGTCTTGACAGCAAATAGGTTATTTTAAAAAAAAATATTCATATAGGTTGAAAACTAAAATAATATCTAAACTAGTATAGACATGCATATCGCAATATTGCAGTTATTAGTTACGGCATTAAAATTTTTTTAAAATTAATGCCGTAGTTAGTAACTTTAAAAATATATATATAGTGTCTACGACATTAACTTTGGGCATTAATGACACTTAAACTATTTTCGTTTTTTAAACTTGTATTAGTTTGGGGACAAGACTTCATCCATATATTTCGTTTTTCTAACTCATTTATGTACAAAAGAAAATTTTTATCTCATTCTTATTCAGAATAAGAATTTTATTTTAAAAAATATTTTTAAATTATCTAACTAAAATAATTTTTACCAAACCTTTTAAAAACAAGAATCTAGGCAATTTATATTAGAAAATAAATATTCAAAAAGTTTTAATCCAGCAATAATATTTTTATTACTTCAAACCATCTTTCTATTTTTTTTATTATTAGAAAGAACTTTATTTTGTTAAAGACAATATTTTCTGTATTACTTTATTTTTTTCAAAGAGAAAAAACAATTTTATTGATTCAAATTAGTAATATATCCATAAAAACATAAAATCAAAATCAAGCATCAGTAATCCAAAGATAAAGAACATCCGTGTTAATATAATAATTAACCGCTCAGTTCTATATTTTATAGTTGAGACTATACATTTAATATTACTATTGTGATTAGAATACATATGATTCTAGTTTTATAACATATTGACAACCATTGATTTAATTTCTTGTTACATAATTTTTGCTCGTCTGAATCACCTTCATACAAATAATGATGACAAACACTCGCCGTACCAAAACGATGACAATCATACATCCCACTAAGACGATAACAACCACTCGTTGCACCAAGACCACGACTAAAACGTGAAAAAAAAGCTAATGAAAACTTTAATCTAGTGGAATAACCACTTCATTGAGGAAGAAAATGGGGGTGGTGAGTGGTGATTTAAAATGGTAAAAATCGTCCTCATTCCTTAAAGGAAAGAAGCTACATGAAAGTTTAGAAATAGACAGGTGCTTTTCTATATTGTATTTATATCACTAAATTATTGGAATCATTCTGTTACTAAACACACTTCTAGAATTTGATAATCAATTTATATACAATCAACAAATAATATACATAATAAATTTACAAGAATCCAACAAATTGAAATTAAATAAAACTATGTGAATTTCTATAATATATTTTGTTAGTTTATCTGTCTACTTTGCATTACATCATAAGTATTATATCCCTCTATAATTTCGTCTCCATATATCGGACTAGAACCCGATCCTCTCTCTTTGTCCATCCTAGCTCTTTAACCATTTGAGCTAGGTCTCATTTGGAAAGATAGCCCTATATTAAATCTCTAGAGAAACATTGATGAAATAAAATGGATAAAAAGCTTTCATTTTAATTTAATACATGTATTAAATTTTCCATTTTAATTTAATATATATTAAATCTTTACAAAAACTGTTGATGAAATAATGGGTGAAAAACTTCCATTTCCATTTAATTAGCTGACTATTAATATTACAAAGGTATAAATCTTTACATAATCATTGCTGAAATAAAACGGATGAAAAGCTTCTATTTTCATTTAATATATGTTAAATCTTAAAAGAAACTATTGATAAAATAAAATCAATGAAAAGCTTCCATTTTCATTTAAGCTAGTCATTAGAATTATTAAGGGTAGTTTTGAAATTTAAAAAGTAAAACCAATGGTAGTTTTGAAAATTGAAAAATGTAAAACATTTCATACTTTTCTAAGTAGGAGAGATTATTTTCGGACACATAAAATTTTATCCAAATAAAACATTAAATTGTTTCAAATATTAGACCCAATTTCAAACTTCATTTTGATGGCTACAAAGTTGAAGCAAAATTAATAACCAAAACCTCAAAATAAAACACATACAAAAAATAAAGTAAAGCTATCATAAATAACAATAAATATACTGTTTTTTTGAAAGAAAATATATGATTATATATTAAGTAGAAAGGTGAATGTCCTTAGCTAAAACATGTCTGAGAAACTAAGGTGTCTCAATCTAGTCTCTGTTTACAATCCATGCGAGGGCTTTTTTTGCTAGAGTATCTGCAACTGTATTTGCTGTTCGAGGTACATGAGATAACATGAAGTGCTTCTCAGCACACAAGAGCCTGCACTGTCCAACAGAACAACACCATATTCCGATAGGTCGCTCTGAGCTGCATGGAAATCTTCATGTACTGTTTTTGCGTCTACTTCTGTAATCACCCTGATCTTTATGAGATCCTGTAACCAGGTCTAGATGCCTGCTCTCTCCCGAAGGCCAATAGCTTTCGCTTCTTTTTAGGTGAGGGATTTAGTTATGTCATTCACCACCAGGCTTCCATGTTCCTATGACTTCATCCCAATGCCAGCAGGCTTTGTGACCATGTCTATAACTGCATCTACATTGCTCTTCAGTGAGGATGATGGTGGCTTCTTCCAGGTTGCGGTATGTCGGGATGCGTTGTTGCGTACAACAAGGGGCCTTAGGGTGTTAGCGCTCATTCTGCAGAATGGAGACCGTGAGAGCGCATTGTTGGGATCTAGAAGCGTTGTTCCATACTTTGGGAATTTCGCTGATTCCATATGCTCCATGCTACTACTCCAATGGCTCCTACTTGTTCGTCACCCTTTTGTCCAATAATTTTTTGAACCAGTCACGAAAGCCAAAAACTCGTTTGGAAATTCCATACCTGCTTTTGACCAGCATTGGGAAAAGGGGACATGAGGTAAACAGGTGGGTTGGGTTTTCTCAAAATCCCGCCACATGGCAAACGTCCCCACTGAATCCCTTGCCTGAGAAACTCAAGTTGGTTGGGAGACATCCCCCTGACATGCCAAAGAAAGTCAACTGATTTCGAGGACAGGAGTTTCCAGAGTCTTCCATGATTCTGATCTTCTCTCTGGGAATAGCTCTACTGACAGAATCCTTGCTACGTGGTATCTGGACCTCACCGTGTATTGACCTCTCTTTTAATGGTGCATTAGAATGGTATCTGGGTGGTTGTGTTGGCTGAGGCGGATAGTGACAATAGCTTCTGTAACGAGGTTTCGAGAACAGTCCTGTAAGAGTTCAAATACCCCACCCGTGGCCTGAATCCATAGGTCGGGTATGCACAGCGATGCCAGGCTGGGGCTCTACGGGGTTTCCATATAGAAGTTCTCGTCTCTCCGAAGCCAAGGATCGGTCCATATATTAATTATGTGACCATCACCAATCCTCCACCTGCATCTCTTTGCAAAAATGGGCAATGCGCTCCAAATTCCTCTCCACGAGAAGCTCGAGTTGTGGCCCAGTTTAGCCTTTAGTAGCTCTCCATTAAGGTAGTACCGGGCCTTAAGGAGCCGGGGTATGAGGGAGGTGGGTTTCTTAAGGATATTCCACCCTTGTTTGGCTAACATGGCTAGGTTGAAGTCCTTCAACAGCCTGAATCCCATCCCACCTTGGTCTTTTCTGGGACATAGTTCCTCCAAAGCCACCCAGTTTCCCTTTCTTCTGCCCTCCTACTTAGTTCCCCACCAGAAGGTATTTAGCATCTTCTGGAGCTCCTCAAGAAGGGATTTCGGCAGCATGAACCCGCCCATGCAGTAGGTAGGTATGGACTATCCTACTGCTTTTACAAGAACTTCCCTTCCTGATTGTGATGGAAGCTTATCCTGCCAGCCTTGGGTTTTGGATCTTAGTGTTAAATAAATATCAATCCAAGAACGATAGATAAAATAAGATTTAGATATACTGCAATTGCAAGATGACAGGCAACAAAGAAGAAAGACATCAAGAGAGGTTAGGTCATGTTTAACAAATAGTCATTGTAGAGTGCAAAGTGACAGTTGTGTGGAGCAACAAGAGATAACAAAGTAATCATATTCTAAAACAAATAACCCAGACGCAAATGATCTAAGAACTGTAATCGAGACCGAGGCTGTATAACACTGTTCTGTGAATTATTTCAGATCCAATGTTTTCGAACCGATGCCCATCAAGAACAACAAGGGAGCAGAATCACTCTATAGAGGAAAACAGACAGAAGAATATCTCCTTTCAAAGCTAGTTCACATTTGATTCTGTGAGTACAAACAAGATATCACAGAATAAGAATTAATTGAACGCATGTAATTAAAATGCTAAATTAATTGTGATATTTAATGCGTAATCATGGATTAAATTTTCCATTAAGAGTAGATTTTAGTAATTAAAACGTTATGGGATTAAAATGCACATTTAATTATGAGATCCAAAATCAAATCAAATATTTATTGTCATTTAATAGATCAAAACCGATTTGATTTTTAAAGGCTCAAACAAATCTTTATCTTGTTCCACAAAGATATCAACCTTGTTTTGCTTTATTAAAAAACCTATTGTTTACAACACTTAGTCCGTCTCTTTGTGTTAAAGATCTCACCTCTTTGTTTCTTCTCCCAATCATCGACAGGAGCCCAAGGTACCTCCCTGTGTTTAGGGGCGTCGTTATGCCCAAGAGGTCGAAGATGTGGGCTTGGGTCTGTTGTGGCACGTTGTTGCTAAAAAATATCTCTGATTTTTTAAGGTTGATGGCTCAAGTCAGAATCTCTATATTGCAAAGATACTCTGCTCTACTCTCCGTTAGCCCTGAATAAAAATGCTGTCAACAAATGTCATGGGATATGCTGAGCGCCTTCTGGTAATTTTAGAACTGATAAAAATATAGAAAGAGAGTCCTTCCGTGCAAAGGATAAACAGATAAGAAGAGAGGGTCGCCTTGCCTGATGCCCTTCTTAGGAGGATGGCCCAACCAACTAAGCCATTCATTGATATATGCCAAATTGTTGAGACACAAAACATCATCAACTCCACCCATCTTGAGGCAAAACCCATTTTGAGGAGAATGGCCCGGATGTAGTCCCAACTGATTCTGTCATAAGCTTTGCTAATATCAATCTTCAAAGTGACATCCCTCGTGTGGACCCTGTTTCTTTTTCTTCATGTAGTGGATGAGTTCGAAAGTCGCTACTATGTTGTCTATAATGGCTCTCCTTGGCACAAACGCAGTTTAGCTTCTCATTCATGATGTTCAGAAGAAGAATCTTTATCTGTTATTATGACCTTTCGCTATACTTTGTACAGTACATTACACAAAGCAATAGGCCCGAATTCCTTCACGGACTCTAGGCTTTTGACTTAGATTAGCACTATAGTAGCATCATTGAGCGCATGAGGGAACTCACTTACTGAGCCATGCAGTGCATAACTGGTATATCATCTCCCAATCAGTGCCAACTTGATAGAATGTCGGTTGAAATTATCTGGGCCTGGGGCTTCGTAGAGGTGCATTTGTGGTTGAATGGCCCTACTGAACTCTTCCAGAAAGAATTGTTCTGCAGTTTAACATTCTAGATCAGTCACTCTTCTATTAAATGTACTCAGTTCCGGTAGGGCAGGTGTGATGGGCCTGTTGAACAATTGGTAAAAGAATTCACTGCATTTTTAATCTCGTTCTGCCTCTGCACATTCTCCATCTGCATCTCTTAATTTTGAGATTTTGTTTATCTGCTTTCTGCTGTAGCTGTGCATGGAAGAATTTTATGTGTTGGGCCTTGGCTCTTATCAGTAACATCTCTGGTCTGTGGATCAGATAAGATCTTCTGAGAGTCTGTCTGGAGATTGTGGCTGCTTGCTACTGGAAGTTTTTCCTCTATAGCTTTCTATCTGCTTTTTTTAACATGTTTATTTTCTGTTTGTGTTTCAACTTTAGCGTGCGACTCCATTCGAGAGGGTGGAGGAGCAGTACCTTATTTTCCCAAATTAAGTCCCTGTTTGACTGATAAGCATCCAGACATGCACTCTCCAGATTCGAGAAGGGTGTAGGCTGTAACCAACTATTCTCAAACCGAAAAATGGGTTTACCTGGGATCCTTCTCATGCTCTCTGTACGTAGTTCTATCGGGGAGTGATCAGAGACACAGTAGCTACGAGGTTGACGAGCTTGGCGTGCGGGAAGAGGTTGAACCATTCCACGGTGGCAACGACCAGGTCTAATCTCTCTTCTACCTCACTCCCCTCTCCAACGATGAAACTATTTTTTTTTTTTTGAAAAGCTATTTAAAAAAAAAAAAGTTTTTCGACTCACACTTATTTTATCTTCTGATTTACATATTTGCTTGGGTTAAAAAACAAAAATGTTAAAATAAAAACCTTAACGCGACCATTAAAAGACACGCCTACGAACTGATCCAAACTGCTCACGTTGTCTACACTAAGAAGAAGTCGTAACACCCTTCTAACCCCAGTCAGTCTTTACTAATCTAATTACAATACTGGCCATCGATTGATTAATCATTAGATACAAAAATTATCTCTGCAATTATACAAGTGTACATCAAAACATCAACAACAAATATACAAATAACAAGTAGTTAAATAGAAAAATATAATCTGATACCATAAATGCTGAATAATAGAAAATAATGTTAGTGTAATAACAAATATGAAATTATTCATGATCCAATTATAAAAACAAATTGTACATTCAGTGTCAAGGTTATTTAATAAAGGATACATGAGATGTTGAGTACCATCCAAGCTCATTTATATGTTACACAAATTAACTTTACAAGATTCCATTTTATGCGAATCCACACTAATAACGTTGTTTGGGAATTTTGAAAGTTCAATAAATCAAGGCTAAAATTAAAAGCTTGAAATTTTGAAATCGAGAATTTTTTAAATGAATTTGAAGTTTGAGAATTTAATTAATTGAAAACTGAATTTTTAAATTAAGAACTAATTATTAACAGATTTGGAATTTAGAATTTGAAATTATAAATGTTATTTGAATTTTTAATTCATGAACTTTGAATTTTGGGATTGGGAAATTGTAAATTTAAAATTGAAAATTTTAAAATCTGAAATTGGAAATTAGAGACTTGAATTTTTATTTATGACATCTTAAATTTTTTAAATTGAGAATTTTGTAAATTGGAAAAAATGAAACTTAGAAAAATGAATTGAAAATAAAGGAATTGAATTTTTTAGAGTTGAAAATTTGAATTTTAGAAATGACAAAAAGTGAATTTTGAATTTTGAAAATAGGATATTTAAATTTAAAAAAATTTGAGGAATGAAAATTTAGTGCTTGAATTTTGGAAGACTTGAAATTTAAGATTAATTGAAAACTAATTTTAAAATTAAAATTGAATAATTATATGGAAAATTGATACAAATAATTTTTAATGTAGTCACAATAAAGGCCATTAAATGACTAATAGATTGCGTAAACTAACCTATGGCGCCAAAGAATGCAAGACCTAACGTATCGGCTTCACATGCCGCCTAAGTGTTTCGCTTTAAAACTAATCGTTGAACTCAATTTGATGGGTCGAATATCAGCCTAGACTAATGGGTTGGATATAATATGTTGAGCCTAAATAGTTGGGTTTAAACTAATGGATTGACTTAAGTATATTGAGTCTAGACTAATGAGCTCAAATTAATAGATAAGTTATCATTGTCATGTCCATAACTCAAATTAGTGGGATTAGCCATATTTCCACCTACAATTTCACAAATACAAATTCTATGCTAATTAATAAGTCTCATCCAATATAAGTCTACAACTCCAAATTACTAACTAATATATGAACCAAATTTATAAATTTCAATAACAACAAAATTTTCTAGCACTACTAAAAGTCAATTTAAATATTTAATAATTTAACTCAATCAAAATAAATTATAACATTTAATCATCCTAAATTAAATAAAAATTATGTCAATTAACAACCCAAAAGTGATAACTCAAGGTAAATTCAAATATTGCTGTAAATTTAATTTTCCATTATTTAAGACCAATTTCACATATTAAAGTCTAAATTACATCTAAAAAAACTTATAATTTATATTTGACAACCTAAAGTCTATGCAAATTTTTTGAAGCACCACACACACAAAATATAATTATTATACAGTAAAATAAACCAAATATAATAAACTAAGAGAAAATGATTCAAGATACTATATTAAGTTTCAATTCAACAACAATTTTTCATATCAATACAAATCATAATAGCCAATAAAGAAAACGATCCCACAAATATACCCATATGTGAATCTTAGTGCTAAAGAAAATGTGTAATAGGTATTGACAAAATGAGAAAAAATAAATATAAATAAATAAATAAGGTATATCTTTACTCCTTATGATGTTTGCTTGAATTTAGTTTTTAAGAGTAAAATTCGATGAGAAAACAAAAGGAAGAAAGTTAATGCAGAATGAGAGAAGAAGAAACTAGAGGAAGAGGAATAGAAAGAAGAGAGGAAAAAATCAAAAGGGGTGAGAGGAGGGATAGAGGAGGGGGAAGAAATAGGGAGGGGGAAGTCCCAAAAGTGGAGAAAGAGGGAGGTTAGTTGGGTAAAGTATATCCATAGGATATGAGTGGAGTGATAAATAGGGAATAGGGGAATGTGAATTGGAAAAAAATAAATAATAAATGAATAATAATAATAAAATAAATCAAAAAAGTAAAATTTAATAATAATGTATGACTGTAAATTTAGGCAGATACAAATAGCGCCCATCTTCGATAGAGTTCTTTTGCAAAGGAATTAATAGTGGAATTCAGTGAGTACGAAAAGTGAAATGAACGGGATGAACTCTTTATCGAAGACAGCGAGCACTCCCAAAAGTGTCCATAAAGAATACTAACTTTCTCTAACTCAAGCAGCTAAAAGAGTTCTAAGAAAACATCAAAAGCAAACAATAAAATGACAAAACAAGTTGGAGGCTAGCAAAGTCGCCACATGCATCCGCCCACTCTAAGAAGGCTGTCCTCCCAAAGGTGAAACCTCATATCAAAACCTAAAACAAGCGAAAATCGGTTTAACCCATGTAAGGATAGAATGGTAATGTGCACTTATATAGCTTATCAACACCGTCATGACAAACCGCACCTAGCAAGGAGAGTACGACATCCGAAATAAACCACGCGATCAAAGTGTGAGATGATAACAACCATATCAGCGAAGATCTCGATAAAGATGAAACTGGAGTCCGAATCCATGGTGAAGGCATCAAAATGTCTGGCCTTAAACGAGGAAACATAAAGGCGAAGCCTAAACGTCGTTATTCAAGATGTAGAAGATAAAGGTGAAGTCTGAACGCCTGAAATGTAGAAGACGAAGTCTGAATGTCTAACTGCGGTGATAGCAAATGTGATATAGATAAAGTCTGAACATCTTATCCATATAAAGGTGAAGTCTGAATGTGTGATATGCAGAAGACAAAGTCTGAACGGCTAAATTGTGGTGCTAGCAAATGTGATGCAGATGAAATATGAACATCTTATCCATATGAAGGCGAAATCTAAACACTGGAGCATACGCATCGATGAAGTCCTAACATCTAATCATTGCGGCTAGCAAATGTGATGCGTATGAGGTCCGAACATCTAATCCATATGAAGGCGGTCTAAACGCCTTATACGCTAAGACGGCTCGAACGCTCATATGTCAAGGCTTGCAAACGCGACGTGTGGCGCAAGCCCCAACATCCGATCCATATGAGCAAAATCAACACTTGATATGCGTAAGACCTAAGTCTAAACGCTCAACCAAGATAGTAAAGGCGAAATTAGAGGGTAGCGCCCTAAAGATGACATCCAACGCAATACGTGAAGTCCAAAATGTCATAACAATGGCTCAGATTCGATAAGAACCGGGTCTGACAAAACCGACCACCTCCAAATGATCCCGAAAGATAAGGGATATGCCCCAGTGTGGCATCTATCAAAACATGATGAAATCCCAAAAATGTCATAACAAGACTCATCCTCTCGATAATGACTATATGCACAAACAAACAAATTCCTAATGATCCTAGCGGATAAGGGATATGCCCAAGTATGACATGTATGTCATCCAATAGAGATGTGATGAAACCCCCAAATATCAAAATATCAACCAAGTCTCAAATACCTATCCAAGTAGATGTTGTCAAAGAAAACGTTAAATCTCATGGTCTTAGGGTGGTCTTACAACACGGACTGTAATGTAGGCTTAGGGTGATAAGGTAAAAGAAATGAAAGGAAACTAGACTCAAACACCTAATGATCAACCCCATGCCCTTGTGTGTGGAATGCCACATGCATAAGAAGTTTCACGAGCCATGGACATAAGAACATCCAATGGAAGTGCTAATAATAATGATGTGATGCAAAAAGTGTAACATGTGGTGAGATAGGTAAGAGGAAAAGGATGTAGAATGAAACATCAAACTCGAAATCAATAAACATATGAGGGTGATAAATGTGAAAATGAGATGTATGAAGTCAAGAAGATAAATAACAGTAAGGAAAAAACTAATGATGATATGATATGATAAATCTACCCAAATCACTACATGGGGAAGACATGTCGTCAACAAATGGGATGATGAATATGACACTGACTCGGAGCCCCTATGAGAGGATCAGTCATCTCACATACCACTAATAAAATCTCAAAGTAAGCACATGATATTAGGATCTCGGGAAGCTCACATACGAACTCCCACAAGTAATACATATACTCAAAACAATGATCCTCATAAATCCATATACATACTCAAGGAATACTGATACTGAATACATACACGTGTGCATTTATTTATTTCTTTTTTTTTCTTCCTTTTTTTTTTTTTTTTTTTTAACTCATAGACTAAATAAAACAATGAGAGACAAACCAATATGGTAATAAACGAACATATCTCCAAGTGCAAAGGTACAATAAAACAACTCCAATGAAATAACATAAGCCTCTCAAAATAAAAGTCTCTGAATAAATGTCGATGGAATGATTGAATGGATAACACGACAAACCCCCATGTAGTAAAATGAATAGATCACCAATCTAAATGGGAAAGAATGAGATAGAACAAGAATTCAGATAGAAAGAAAGTGGTGAAAACATAGAAACTATGAAATGGAACGAATACAATGAAGTGAATGTGGTAAGGCGATGTAAAGAATATGTCAATGTGTCCATAACTCAGAAGATCCCTAAACTAAGGCATCCACACACTAGAGGGCCCCTATCACAGGTATGAAAAGGTAAGCAAGACTATAAGAGAAAAATAGGCCAAAATGCGTGCGTGAGGCTCAATGGGCTAGCAACGGTAAAAAAAATATGAGTAACAAGTGATAAGGTATATAGCTAACCAAAATGATGGCCACCCATCCTGCGACCATGATCTCAAACGTAAAACATTTTCAATTGATCCACGTTGGTTGGCTTTAAGAATTGCTCTAATCTAAGTCCATCAACCACGCAGTCCCTCCGATGAACTCTAATAATAAGGTCTCGCTCCAAATATAACTTTCTATGGTCGGTGACCAATCCTCTGAGGACTCTCAAAACCAAATCGTATCATTGCAGTGGCCAGCTTGACCTCGCTTTTTAAAGTGCGAGCCATCTTCCTTTGGTAAGCCTGAATATGGTCAGTAGCTCTCAATCTCCTGTCATCTAACAGGCTAAGCTGATCAAACCATGAGTGAGCCCACTCTACCTAAGAAATCTACTACTCTAAGGCTACTCTCAAGGATCCTATCTCTATCTCAACGGGCAAGACTGCCTCCATGCCATAAACTGCAGAGAGGTTCGGGCTCCCGTAGGCGCGAAAGGAGGCGTATGCCCATAATGCGAAATGAAGCTTCTCGGACCAGTCTCGAGAAGTCTCAATCATCTTGCGCAAAATCCTATTAATATTCTTATTTGCGGCCTCTACTGCCCCATTCTTCTATGGCCTATATGTAGACGATCTGTGATGTTGGATGTCATATCTCTGTAATAAAATGTCAACCTCACCCCTAAAATTCACACCTCTGTTCGATATGAACTCATGAGGAACCCCATATCTGCAGATAATGTGAGATCTGATAAAGGTGACCACCGCTCTGATGAATTTGCATAAAAAGTGGTCACTACCCACTTCGTGAAATAATCAATAGCGACTAGGATGAACTCATGACCACTGGAAGATTTCGGTGAAATCTTCCCAATAACATCTATGCCCTAGACTGAAAACGGCCAAGGTGAGGTCAATGCATGCAACTCTAATGGTGGAACGTGTATGACTCTCCATGCATCTGACACTCTGTACATCTCTGAACAAACCGACAACAATTTGTCTCCATGATCAACCAAAATAGCCGCCTGTAATCTTACAACATATGTCCTCCCATGTGGGGCCCACAAACTCCGCACGGACTCTTCATCACCTACCAACCAATCTCATCTAAGCACAACAATAACACACCATCAACTACACGTCTGAGATGTCTCCATGTATCATAAAAGCAAGGCCAACTCCGCCTTAAAGCTTCCTATCCTCGGGCCGTCACGCCCCTCGTGGTATGTCATATCTAAGAAACTGATAAATATCATGATACCATGGCAGACCAACATCAAACCTTGACTAGTCAATTAGGCAAGCATTAACAAATCTAGTCTCACCAGCAAGTGGCTTAACTACCACACCCCTGAATGTCAATCATGAAGCCAGCAGCTGAGACGGCTAACTAATTCTTCACTCTAGGTAGGTGAGTGTAGCTCAAATTGTCAAATCTCCCGACTAGCAACTCTAAATAAGCATGAAATGGCCTAAGCTTCACATCTCTGGTCTTCCAATCACCCTAGATCTATCTAATCACTAGATTAGAATCACCGAATATCTCCATCTTTCTAATCCCGAGCTCAAGTGCGCCTCTTAACCTGCTGATACTGTGCCCTTATACTAACAATGTTTGTTTCAGGGCCTAGAGCTAATGATTTGAAAAGGCCAAACGAACTGATCTTTGGATATAATCACCATGTTAAGAAATCAATAGAACGCTTATCCCATATCCAAAATGGTTGGCTGCATCATCAAAGTACATGCGCCAGCCAAACAAACTAGTCACCAGGATCTCCTCTATCCTTAAAAATCATCATCAATCACTCTACCGGCTTCAGAATCGGAAGTGAGGCCTTCAAGTGGATCCGCTAACACACCCAGACTTTCGAAAGTGACATACCGAATATCAAACTCGTCAAAAGTACAAGCATCTCTATAAGTCTCGCTTAGTCAAAAACCTGTGATGTCAAACCAATATCTCAAAGGATCCAAATGATAGACAAGCTACACAGAATACTTTGTCATGTAATGTCTCAATCTTCGAGTGGCCCAAACTAAAGCTAAGCAGAAGCGTTCAATCATAATGTACCTCGTCTCATACTCCAACATCCTCTTACTCATATAATGGATAGCTCACTCCCTGCCAGAATCATCAAGTTGGGCTAACATGCACCCCAAAGTGATCTCAAATTGATGAGCAATGGAAGAGAGGCTTGTCCAAGATGGGAGGTGCCAAAACAAGAGGGGAAAGAAAATACTCTCTAATCAGCACAAACACCTGCTAACATTGATCATCCTAAACCTTAGGTCAGTTTTCCTCGAAGGAAAATAGCTCAAGTATCTATCGCCTAATAATAAACTCCGGGCCGATATATTGCAACCTACTTAAGAAACCCCATATCTCAGTCTCGGTCTATGGTGGAGACATGTCAAGGATAGCTTTGATCTTATCAGGATCTGCCTTAATAGCTTCTCACTCAATCATGAAATTTTTAAGAGCTTCCTATAGAAGTCAACAATCCTAAAAGTGTACTTTAGGCTCCGCTTTAATCTAAAGCATCTAATCCTCTAGAAGAAGCGCTCTAGAGCTGCCTAGTGATCTGCCCTATCACGGGACTTCACAATCATATCATCCACATAGACCTCAACATCCCTGTGCCTCATGTCATGAAACAGTGTAGTAGTTGCTCTCTGATAGGTAGCACCTGCGTTTTTCAACCCAAACGGCATGACTCTATAACAATAGGTGCCCCACTCAGTGATAAAATATGTCTTCTCCGTGTCCTCGGGAGCCATCATAATCTGGTTATAACTAGAGAATCCATCCATAAAAGACAACATCGTATGCCCTGCAGTACTATTAACCAGTATGTCAATATGTGGGAGAGGAAAATCATCCTTAGGGCTGGCCTTGTTAATATTTCTAAAGTCCACAAACTCTAACCTTCCTGCCCTTTTTAGCAACAGGGACGACATTAGCCAGCCACTCGGGATACTGAACTACTCATATGAAGCCAACACTAAGTTGCTTCTGAATCTCCTCCTTCACCTGCAAACTCCATCGAGGGAGTAATCGCCTCAATTTCTGCTTAATCGGTCTAGCATGTGGCACAAGTGGTAGATGATGTTGAGGCGTAAAGGCTTGGCATGTCCTCATATGACCACGCAAAAACATCCAAGTATGATTTGAGTAACATGAGCAAACTATCTCTCTCATTTGTAGACAAAGTGGTACCGATCCTCAACTCTCTAGGCTGGTCCACTATACCAAGGTCAACTGTCTCAAGTTCTTCAAAAGGAGGTGAAACTCGCTCATCAATAAAGCTATGATTGGAGTCAGACCGGTAACTGTCATCAAAATCAGGCTGCAAAGGCTCATCATCAATATCATGAATCTGTGATGTGGATGAATGAGGTGCACATGCATCAATATCATCAATAAAAGAAATAGGCAAATACTCGAAAATGCTCAAATCCATAGATGAAAAGGCAAGTACACTATCCAAACGGGAGACAAATCCTGAAAAAAATATCAAAAGAAAATGGTGGTCCCACAAAATCGGACTCTCCCATAACATATCCTAAAATATCAGGAGATGCAATATCAACAATAACATCATCCATAATCGCATCAACGACTGGAATAGGAGGAGCATCCTCATCATCTCTCAAAGCAAGCACACAAAATCACTATTAAGTGCAACCGCTTAATGACCGGGATGACCATATGGAGTAGCTCCTTAACATAATCATTAGACG